>CM024683.1:12462015-13062015 GCA_014182735.1 Corymbia maculata | reverse complement strand
CTACCTCTCTCGCCAATGATCCCATGGAAACACGCCTAGGACTTTGGATGCCAAAACCATGGAACACTTCTCAAATTACATGCCAACCCTAGCTAGCTAGCTATACTTGAGCACCGCATGGATGAGTGATTCATCTTTCTGCAAAAAAAAGAGTTTGCATAACGTTTTGAGGTCTACATAGAGATTTTTGTTTTTTGTTTTATTTTTGGTCTGTAGCCTACATAGAGATCAGACATCGTCATTTTTTAACAAAAAAAATGGCAGGAATAGAATAGGCAGCGATGCACATAGGTGGGTTGTTTTGTGTGCATCCGTAACCTTGTATTATAAAATAAAATAAAATGTAAGGTGTGCATTACTGTGGTTTGTGTCATGATTATGGTGCATTGGATAATAAATGTTCTAGGGAAAACTTCTGAGTGTAATGATTTGGTCTTTTGACATGGATTGTCTATAAAAACCATGTCTCTCGTAAAAAAGTTAGTCCTGGCTAGATAGCACCTAGAGTTATGGGCTGTCAAGAAAGTATTACATGCAAAAAAAATTTCGCTGCCTAATAAGATCATACTAAACTTTAGTTGGGTCAAGTGCCCCCCTCCCTCGATCCTAGCATGTGCTAATCATAATTGATGTGAAATTCGATGATCGGTTGCTAGTCGTTTGGATTTGATATATAACAGACCTACTCTTATTGGATTTGATACAATCACATATCTACTCTTATTGGGTGAGCATGTGCTTATCTCTACTAACCATGATCTGATGATCGCATCTTGATCTTTAGAAATTGTTCTGTTTGGAAGCTTTTTGTACTTTGCTTCGATTTGTAGTTTCCTAGGATTATTGTGGACCTCTCACGCTTTGATTTTTGTAATTGTTTTCCCAGAAATTATGTTTTCCGGGAAACGAATGAAAGTTTCTTTTAACCAAAAAAATAAAAAGTGTCCCTCCCCCTCTCTATAATGTTAGATATGTCTTTGATTCCACATTACACATATTTTAGTTGTCGTGTTCGATAGATAAATCGTGGAACAACCTCAAACTAGCATACTAATTTATGTGTGTACAAACAAGTAGCAACCAAAGTTAACAATCTTGTGCTTGTCCAACCATCTCTAAATATATGTAGTTTGAAAAAGAAAAATGATAGGATAACAATCTTTAAATTTACTATAAGTATAACAATCTATTTAGGACCACAAAAAATCAAATAACAAATTATTATAAATTATTGTGAGGTTTACTCCTTCAAGAATTTGTGACTCACAATAAACTATTATTCTCTAACTAATCCAAAAACTACTTTGCTAACAAAGCTATTTGAAAAATGGTGTTGATGTAGCAAAATGACCATTTTTCTCTCTTTTTTCCATGTCAATGAGCTCACGTCTCTGTGTTGTTTGCTATGGATTTTAATTTAAACATTTACTATACAAGATATTATTGTAATGGCAAGGTCCAATCCATGTGGGTCCAATCCTAAAACATAAAGTACTTTGATTGGAGGTGAGTATTTGCTTTGAACCATAATACAAGGAGTAGCCGCCCCATATTGGATTTGTGTCATAACTCATGAAGCCCGACTCCTAAAATCATTGGATCCTTGTCACTGTTCACTTGTATTGTTAGCAACTTCCCCTATTTAATGTGTGGACCAATTTATTCCTATCTCTTATACCATCCTAAAAGACTATCAAGATACATATCTTATTTGAGCCCTCATGCTTGACAATCACGCATCGCCCACTCATTGGATTAGGTATGAGTCTAGCTTATCCATGAGTAATGCATTTACTAGATGGTCCCTACCTGATGCCATCTTGTATTAACCTAACTCACATTCTTGGATAAGGATGAACGTTAATTTGTATAGTTAACCAAAGTATTCATTTTGGAAACTTGGTAGTTTACAATTATAATTATTTAATTTTAAATATTTTTATTATTCTTTTCTTCTAATGATCTTCTAATATTAAAATGATTCGAAACGATTTTACACGTTTCCAGGCTCCTTCAAAGATTTTCAAGACGATAACAACAATGTATAATTGACTATAAAAATGACGTGAATGAGAAATACTTATATCACGACATGAATAAGAGGTTCAGCGTCAAACTCCTTCAACGAATGTCGTGTCATTCATCACGTTGCCGAATTTAATAATTACTTAATAACCAAATTGGCCCTCTCCCAAAATATTTTTGACTGATCAAAGAATGGATGTTGGGAAAAATTAAAATGTCCAATAAGTTTTAAACTTATTATACAACAGATAACTCAATTCTAAACTTTTCAATAATATCAATTTAATCATAAATCTTTTGATTAATTGTCAATTCAATTCTTTCGTTAATTTTGATTGGAAATTACAAGCAAAATGTTTTTTAAAATTTTTTAATTTTTTTCTAAATTTGTTATAAAACTTTTGGATTTTTCTTTTCCTTCTTCCTCCATCAATCGTTGAGCCTCGATGAGTTGGCAAGGGTCAATCTTTGCTGGCCATTAACGAGGGTTGAGCCTTGTCGGCCACTACTGAGGTCAGCCTCATCTTTTGGTCAACTTGGCTAGAACTCAATAGATCTAGCGAGGTCAACCTCACTAGAGGCTTGTGAGATTGACCCTTGCCCAACAACAATGAGCTTGAGCCTCATCTAAGGCCAACAAGGTCAATCAACCTCGCCCGCCCAAGGAGGGTGAGCCTGAGCTTTGGGCTAGCAAGGTTTACCTTGCCAACTAGAGGAAGAAAGAAAAAAAAAAAGGAAAAGTTCAAAATTTTTATAAAAAGTAACTTTTAAAAAAAAAAAAAAAAATGTAAAGGCTTGTCCACATCGGTGCCAGATGTATCATGTTGGATAATTTTCTCAAAAGTTTTGAAATTAAATTTGTGCTTAAAATGTTTAAAAAATTGATAAATTGCCACTACCATAGATTTGGGATTTTTTGGGCAATTTTCTCCCTTGTAAAAAAAGACCACTATGAAGAAATTGCGTATGTAAATGAAGTTTAAGAGTTTTCCTATTCATGTTTGAGATTGAATATATCTGGAGTTCTGCTTCTATGAATGGTGAGATGAACCTTCCTTCAGGGAAGACAATTCGCCATTTCTTGGCCTGATGGTGAGCGTGTCACCTAGTTATATGTAAAATCATTTCGAGATAACATATCATGAACTTATGTAAGAAGTCGCAATGTACTCTTTTGCATGAAAGTGAGGACATTGATTCAGCTACAACTATTGATTAAGTTATTGTTTGGGGCTGCATAAAATAAAAATAAAAAAACAACTTCCCCCATGAAAAAATGTTTTTAGCTGAAAACAATTGAAATACTTTATACCAATATATGTAGGTTGATAAACATTTAAAGGTTCCCAAGCAGTGTTCCATAAATAGTGAAATTTATAAGTGGAATCTATAAAAATAACTACTATTAGGGTGTCTTGTGCATGTTGAATGGGATCCTTGCCTTATAATGCGTTTATTTCACTAGAAGAGCTTTTCGCTAGTGGTGGTGGACCTGGTGGTCTTGAGCACGAGAAAAAAGAAGAGAGGGCTTTGGGATTTCTATACATTCAAGATTGCTTTGTACTCCAATTGAAAACGCAAGTGTGAGTTTTCTTATAGTTCCTTTAGAAGTATGTACCAAACTTCCAAATAATTGGTTGTGTCTACTTTAGAGAGATCGCTTATCACATGTTTTGTAATTGATTTGGAGTTGGTGATGTAGTGGCATGTAGAAGGGGGACCTTGTGTTTTAACATGTTAGTGGGGTGCTTGAATTGTGTACTCTCGATCGAAATTGATTAATAAGTATCATTATGCCGTGATATTTTTCTTTTCACGTAGAAAATGTTTTCCAAATAAATCTTGGTGTAAATTGCTCTCTCTCTCTCTCTCTCTCTCTCAATCCTCTCACTTAGGTACGAGAGGTGCTTTCCTCTTAACAGTTTTAAATACCAATAGCAAAAAGACTCGGGTGATAAATAACCATTTGATTTGTAGGAGTTCTAAATGAAACAAGAGGTTCCACGTGATCACATGATTAGAAATATGGGATAAAACACATTCATTTAGTCCATTGAATTTGGAGGGGATGTCATTGAACAATGCGAACAAATTCAAGGATCATTCATAGCTTTATCCCTTTTATAATATCAAGGAGACGGATACTGTTCTCAAACAAAGGGGCATCAATTCATTGAATCATAAGAATTTGGGATATGTAATAAAAGTCTTAAAACTTATCATGAAAGTGGTTAATTTTAAGATTTTTGAAAAGTATAATTAAATCCTAAAACTTATTAAGTAAGTGCAATTAAGTCTTAAATTTGTTTAAAAGTGCAATCAAGTTTTAAAAGTTATTAAATTAGTTCAGTCAAGTTCTTCTATTAATTGTAGCTTTTGAAAATTTTAGGATTTAATTGCACTTTCTTGATAAGTTTTAGGATTTGATTGCACTTGTTGAAAGTTTCAGGATCTTTATTTCATTTTCATAACAAGTTTTAGGACTTTCAATATACTTATTCCTAAATATTTCTCCAAGACATCATGGTTGATCACACTTTCTAAGCATAACCTTCTTTAATGCACACTCTTATCCATTTTCCAATTACATAGGCTCTTATAGCATCATGATCGACAACATACAGCCCAATTTGGGATCCCCAAATCTTGCAAGTGATCCTGACTTTGATGAGCCACTTCCGCGGTATCTTGAAGATAACATTCATCTGCCTCACAAACATCTAGGTCCATTTAGACATATAGTTGATTGGCACTAAGGATAAGCATGGTTTGGGTTGGGCCGGTCCAACACCTAACCTAAATACCAACCCGCACAGTATTTATCCCCAATTTTTGGGATCGAGGCTGACCCTATTGAGCCTAGGATCGAGGAGTTCTTTCTAATTCAAAAGTCAACCCAAGAGGAACCAATTATTTTTTTATTTTCATTTTTTGTATTCCTTAAAACAACAAATATACTATTTTAAATTACATATCTATCAACAATGTGATGTTGAGTAACTAAACAATGAACACCAATATATGTTAATCATAAATATAAGATAAAGTAACAACAAAATTTACACTTGCTAGAAGCTAAGAAACCATCGTAACGAACATGCAAGGCAAAGGAGCAAAGGTAAGTGGTGGGGTGAGTGAAAAAGGCAAGCAAGGTGAGTGAAGATGTTTTTTTTTTTTTTTTTGTCAAATTAGGGCTGTGTTTCTTCCTACTTTCTAATTTACATGACAAACTCAAAAGAATAGAGGAGGAGGCACTAAAATTTAAAGTATACAAAAAGCATATTTATTATGTACAAGGTTGGTCCAAGTTGGACCAACTCTAAATTCTTGAGAGAATTATCAAAAAAATCATAACAGTATTGCAATTGTAATAATCTAATCCTAAACTTTTTTTTTATCAGTTCAATCTTGGACATTTTATAATTGTGTTAATTTAGTCCATCCACCTAAATTTGGCTAGCCAACACTAATCGGTGGACATTGGCTAGAGTTTGCTATTTGGCGAACAGTAATGTAACAAAATTTTTAATAATATTTTATATTTTTTTCAAAATTATTTATTTATTTATTTATCCTTTTCTTTTTCGTTTTCCATGAGCTCATCTATCGATGCGTGGTCAGGCATTGGAATAGAGGAGGATGGAATATGAGTACGGCGTTGTTCGAGGAGATGTTGGGGAACCATTTGAAGGAGTTCATATACCACGAAGGGCTCAAGTTCATTGTTTTGCCTTCGCCTGAGAGTACGGGTGTCAAACAAACCCATCCAACCCGACCCGAACATGACCCGAACATGACCCGAACACGAAATAAGTATGGTACATGTTTCGAGTTTTAATATTGTTTGGGTAACAATTATAAACATAAATAGAATACATGTTTTGGGTCAAGTTAGGGTCGGAATAATGTTTCGACCCAAACACATTAAAAGCTTCAATCCAAACACACCAACCCAAGCTATTTCTTCTACAACTCCTTCTACTCGCAACTCATCCAGCACGTCTCATCTCACGGATTCGTTGTTGTCGCCCCTCAAGTCGGACCCAATCTCTCTCCCTCTCCCCCCCGCTCTCTCTCTCCTCATCTTCCATATGATTTGCTTCTTTTCCCGGCCGACGGAACTTTAGAGGAGAGAGTATTATATGTCTGTGGATATGTTCATGGACGAGTTGGATAAGGCATTGCGGCGTCACGTAAAAGCATTTCGAATTCCCTTTGTCATATTTTTTATTAAAAAATTATATGTCTGCGGAGATGATCACGGACGAGTTGGACGAGATCTCGCAGCGTCACGTAAAAGTATTTCGAATTCCCTTTGTCATATGTTTTATGAAAAAATTATTTGTTTGCGGAGATGTTCATGAACGGATTGGATGAGGCCTCGCGACGTCACGTAAGAATATTTTGAATTCTCTTTGTTATATTTTTTATTAAAAAATTATCTATCTACGGAGATGTTCACGGACGAGTTGGACGAGACCTCACGGCGTCACGATTCATGGACGGGTTGGACGAGGTCTTGCGGCGCCATGTAAAAGCATTTCGAATTCCCTTTGTAATATTTGTTTAATAAAAAACCCGAAACCCGACCCGAACCGACCCGTTCTTTTTGCTTCATGTTTTATGCATTTCGGGTCGGGTCGGGTCAGGTCGGGTCAAATAACATGACCCTTATTGTTCGGGCCGGGTCGGGTAACATCAAGACCCGATCCGACCCGACCCGTTGACAACCCTGCCTGAGAGTGATCAAAGAGGTGGTGGGCTCACCTATGACAAGGTCAAGGCGAGGCTAGCCTCTCTCAAATCTGGGCAAAGCCACCTTGCCCATGGTCCCAAGCCTCGTCCAAATTTGTCTAAGGTTGCTAGCAAGGGTGGGTAATGGTTGCAACCCTCACCGGTAACTAGCGAGGGCTTTGCGACCCTTGCCCAATGACTAGTGAGCCCCGTCAAAGCCTCATTGACTAGTGTAGGTAAGGAAGCCAAAGAGAAAGAAGACAAAAAAAAAAAAAAAAAAAAAAAAAAGGGAAAGGAAAATAAATAATTTTAAAAATAAAATATTATTAAAAATTACCACATCAGCATTTGTCAATGGCTGATAATCACGTCATCGCTAGACGGCCAAATTTGATCGGATGGGCTGAATTAGCATAATTGTAAAAAAAAATTAGGACTTAATTGGGAAAAAAAATTTATGACTGAATTAGCATAATTATAATACGTTTAGGATTTTTTTTGATAATTCTCCCCTCTAAACTCCCAAGATCGAGGATCAATTCGTACAATGTAGGATCCAAGAGTCCTAAGGCTAATGACCAGCCCAATCCTCCTAGGAGCCAAATTGGGACTAGTAGGGTTGGGCCGATCCAGGATTGATCCAAGGTCCCTAGACCGATGTTCTCCCCAAATCAGCACTTTCTTCGCCATGCCGGACCAGTTTGAAGATATGATCTTGCTCTCCTCCATCATGTATACAGAGCCCCCAATCCCCCAGCCCCCAAAATGAACTTGAGCCCTTCGTGGTATATGAACTCCTTCAAATGGTTCCCAACATCTCCTCGAACAACTCCGTACTCATGTTCCATCCTCCTCTATTCCAATGCCTGACCACGCATCGATAGATGAGCTCATGGGCGAGTGCTCGTGGCAGAACGTGCGCCGGAACAAAAAACGTTCCTCAAGGGCGACTTCGTTTATCAGCAACTATTTGATCGAGACAACGGCGACGACCACGAGCCCCGAGTGCAACCCCGCTTTCGTGACACGGGGAGCGAACGCCAGGGAAATGCAGTGGTCACTGGTTGACCTTCGTGTAGGACAGACCGAGACCCAAGATCTGGCGGATCCTTGGCCTGGATGCTGTCTGGTCGACTACCTCTGTGTGGAGACCTTGTTGTTGAGCTCGAAATGTACGTCTCTCCGTATTCGAACATGATGTTCAATAAAATTAATGAAAGAAAAGCTTCTTTCCATATATAGAAGAAAACTGCGAATTCCAGTTGATTCCAAACTTCAGGTTTAAAAGACGAGTTAAATAGTTGAGATGAGTGCATTGGAAATTCATAAATTTGTCCAGAAAATGCAATTTTGTATTAAAATTTTCAAAAAGTGTAATTAAGTCCTAAAACTTATTACAAAAATACAATTGAGTCCTAAAATTTTTAAAATACAATCAAGTTCTAAAACTTGTCAAATTAATCAAATAAAATCGTTTTGTTAATAGCATTTTTTGAAAATTTTAGGACTTGAATGTACTTTTTAAAATTTTTAGGACTCAATTGTACTTTTGTATTATGAGTTTTAGGATATTTAGTACACACATTGATTATGCATTTACTATTGTAATAATAATTAATGCTGCCATGTAATAAATAATTCAGTCCATTTGATTTAAGTGATTAAGTTGCTATTATTTTCTTATGTAACAATAAAGAAGAAGTGATACAAAATATGTCAAAAATGCCATACTCTCTTATAGATTGACCACTTAAGACTATGTTACTAAACATGTAATGAGTAATATGTAGTTTTATGATACATAATTGATCGCTGCATAATATATTTCATATGTATTATGATGGTTATGATAATGCAACAATATGTGACACGGAGAGGTTGTTTCATTTGAATCTTGCCAATAAAAAGCTATCCAGCAGTATTGCGGACTGTTGGAATCGTTCATATTGCTTGACTTTGTCATTTAATAAGTTGTCCGCAGTACTTCCACGCTCAATTTTACCCAACCTTTCAACCCTATACTTGAATGGAAACCGTCTCAATGGGGAGATTCCCGTGTCTTTGGGTTACTGCACAAGTAAGAATCTTGGACCTTGGAGAGAATAACTTCTTCGAAAGCATCTTTACCAAAAACAAAAAACTTCTCCGAAAGCATCTCCACATGGTTCTGTGAAAGCTTTCTTGTTTTGTTGATCCCGAGGCTACAAGAGAATAGGTTTACTGGAAGCATCCCTCCGCAGCTCTCCCTCTCAGGACTGAAAATATCAGACATGGCATTGAATGATTTGACGGGAACGTTCTCACGTTGTCTTGGCTATATGAGCAGCATGATTAAATTCAATCAAGTAAATCCATTTGGATCTGTGGCCACAGCTCCTACAAAAGAATTAATTCCTGTCTATCTGCAACTCCATCGCCATTTCATACTTTTTGGGATCGAGAATTTGTGGGTGAGATCATGAAGGGCAGATATAACATATTCACCAAAATTGATCTGCAACTTGTGGTTAGTTTGGATCTCTCAAGCAATGACTTGATCGAGTCAATCTCTGAAGAACTTACTCTCCTCTCAAAATTGCATGACTTGAACTTGTTGCACAACCATCTCTCTAGAGACATGCCCATTGACATTGGGAACATGACATCACTTGAATCTCTTTTGATCTTTCTAAAAACCACCTTTCAGGGATAATCTCACAGGGCATTTCAGCATTAACATTTCTAGGCCACCCCCAACCTATGGAAAACAACTTCACCAGGCAGATTCCCAAAAGAAATCAAATTCAGACACTTGATGATCCTTCCATTTATGTCGGTAATCCTCTACTTTGTGGGATCTTCTAAGAAGAAAATGCATTTGCGCTAAGGCACCTCAAACACTGAAAATGCCTCACCCTAAAGATACACATAAAGAGGATAAACTTGAAGAGGCATTATTTTAGAAGGTTGTGATGCTTGGATTTGCAACGGGGTTTTGGGGCTTCTTTGAAGTTTTGCAGTTCAAGAAGGATTGGAGACGCATATTTCAGGTTTGCAGATCATTTAACAGAGAAGGCATATGTGGCTATAGTGATGAAGGTAACCAAGTTGAAGAGACTGAGACGGTCAAGAAGCACATAAATAACGAGCAATCTCTTACCATCTCCCCTACCTTTGATTATTCAAAAGATGATAAAGTTTCCTTGTTAAATGTAAAATTAGTAAACTATACATACATATAGACATACATACATATTCAATAGTGAAGTTACTAGTAAATAATTTATTAAACTATTATACATAATGTGTTATTTATGATATTACAAAAATAATTAAACCTGTATAATTAAACAGTATTCGGTCGAGTCATTAATAACTATTCTAAAACTACTATATCATGAAGTATACTGCAATAAATAGAAGGGAAAAGCCACAAAAAATATCAAACTATGCTCATTTTGACATATTTACCCTAAAATTTTCTCTTTGACACAAAAATCTCAAACTTATGAGCATTATTAAAAATCTGCCTACAAAGATGCTAGAAGACAAATAATTTTCACGTAGTTCCTAGTCACATGATTTAAGTATAATAAAAATGATGTTCTTTTGGCTGGAAAATTATCTATTTGAACTTTTACGGAAGGTAAATGTATCACATAGATACAAGTTTAGGATTTTTTATGTCACACGAAAAACTTTAAGGTAAATGTGTCACATTGGGCATAATTTAGGGTTTTTGATGTCATAGAAAAAAATTCATAAGTAAATATATCACACTGGGCATAATTTGAGATTTTTGGTGACTTTTTCCTTAAATATAAGATATATTAAATATATTACAAGATGTTAAAATTACTTGCACCAAATATATCTACGATAATAGTTTGTTTAGAGATAATTATGAATAAGTGTAATTTTGAGTCATAATTATATAAATTGAATAATTATCATGTTATTAAATTTTTTATGTTATTATGTCGATAATTATTACAAAAAATTGTAAATACAATTATTTTTATTTATTAACTTTAATCAACTTTTTCCAATCACTAATAGATTAGGAGGAAGAAAATAAAGGGACCTTTATTGGAGTATGGCTCTAACAGCTACTAAATAGGTTGTGGTGAAATAACCACCATATGAAAGAACTATGTTATACAACAAATAATGTAACAGTTTATATGCAATATCATATCAAATTATTGAATCAAATTTAATATTCGATTAAGCCGGTATAACTATGCTAAATTATTGCATTTTGAACTATATTCTAATTAATATATCAAATATAAATTTATTATAAGATGTTAAAACTAGAATCACCAATGTGATTACGATAGTTAATTATTTATAGATATCTATCTAATTTTTTAAGTGTAACCATAATCATATAGATGAATGACTGTCATATTACTACTTGACAATATTATTGTCGAAGTTATTATTACAATAATATTCAATACGGAATTATTTAGTTATGTAACATCAGTTTTTGATTTTAAATCAATATTTATCCAATCACTAAAAGACTAAAAGTTTGAAACAGATAGACATTTTTTAACAGCATGATTGTAATAGTTAATGGATAACCTGATATTTAACAAAATATTATTGTAAGTAAACAACATATTGTGCTCTGACACAAAATAATTATCATGTAACAAATTTGTAATAAATTTGTAAGGGTTATTACCACAAAAAGTTCCAACTGGTACACCTATGACAGATTTACCTCAAACTAATTTTTTAACTACCAAAATTCCTAAACTAGTGCATCATTAACAAATTTATTCCAAACTAATATTTTAACCACCAAAGTCTCAAACTAATACGTTTGTAACAAACATAGCCTTTGTTAAATTGAATTAATGGCACAAAAAATCATAAAACTAGTACATCTTTGACAAATAGAAAGGGTAAAATCTCAAACTGATATATCGTCAACTGTTACATGTCATCTAACCCAAAGCAATTTAACAGTAAAATTTAACGAAAAATAATATAAGGTAAATTTGTCATACATGTACTAGTTTGGGTTTTTTGTGGTCAAAAAATTAATTTGAGGTGAATTTGTCACAGGTGTACTATTTTAGGATTTTTTTGTAATAAAAAATTAATTTTTGGTAAATTTATCACAAGTGTACCAATTTTAGATTTTGCATGGTGAAAAAAATAATTTAAGATAAATTTGCTACATGTGTACTAGTTTGAAGTTTTTCATGGTGATATCCCAATATGTAATGTAATTGTCAATTATGTAACCAATATATGATGAAACTATCGAGTTTCACCTATAAAGTAAAGGGAAAAAGTCATATGAACTTTGAACTATGCCCTATGATATGTTTAGTCCAATTTTTTTTACATAAAAACACTCAAATTCATATTCGTATGATACATTTATTATATTAACATCAAAAACTCCAAACTTATATTCACATGACATATTTGTTCTCAATCGAAATTCCACTAATGAGCACCATTAAAAATCACCATTAAAAATATTTTACTACCGAAATGGAAGATAGAAGGAAAATGATGCTGATGTGGTTTGCCCTCATGACAAAAATATGGAACTTATTGTCTATTTTTCTTCTCTCCTTTCTTTTCCCTTTCCTCTTTCCTTCATCCTTTACCCTTTTTCTCTTTCTACATGGCAAACTCATTGACAATAGCAACAATAAGGGTGTCGACATTGTCATGGCCTACCCTTGCAGTACACCACCTAAGGTTTAGCTACTGAATTACTAAGTTTAATCCTAACTTAAACTCTTCTAAGTCCATACCAATTCATGACTTATGATTCAAGTTATATGACATGCAAATATTTTTCATTTAGAAGTCATTACTAATCAATTTTTGGTGACTTGATGAGATTACTCTTATGAATTAGAAAATTGAGAGTCGAGACCTTAATTGCACCAACTAATTAACTGGTGCCCTTTCGTTACCTATCCTTATTACCTATCCTTATTCAAACATCAAGTAAAATATTCGTGTAGCATTTTATATCAATCATGAGTCTTAGGAAAACAACAATCCATGCATCGAAAGAGCACAATTAGAGTAAGGCAAATGTGTAAACAACAAGCCAACATTTGTTTCCAAAAACTCAAGAACAAATTTTTTATGAAGGACTTCCGCACATTTTCAGAGAAAACTACTCAAAAAATATTTTAAGGCTCTTTCCTAATTATTGAAAAAATGATAAATTTCACAATTTTTTATTTGTAAAAGATATTATTTTAATAATTTTTACTCCGAAATTGGGACTCGGGCTGGGCCTTTGAGCCCAGTCCGATATGGGCTGCCACTGGTCTTCGGAGTTCGGGCCGAAGACCCATAGGCAAAGCAAGGGATGGGCTCAAAGAACTTAAACCCAATTCGACCACTACAGGACAAAATCCAAGCTCATTCAACCAAAAAGGCCAAAGTAGGCCCAACACAAAAACTCTCCTGCGATCAGCCCAAGCCCGAAAGTCAGCAACCCAATTATAGTTAGAACTAAGCCCAAATTTCTAAAGGAAAATAGTCGTTTCCCTTCTTCCTTCACGCGAACTAAGTCAAAGAGTCGTTCCTTGAACAAACGCCATCCCACTTTTTCGTGGACTGGGAAACCCGCTAGTTCAAGCACCAGAAAACTCAAGTTTAACTAATAACTCAGGCACCCTTTTGGTAAAGCCTTGTCCAGCCACCACGCGGCTGTCATCCGTGGCCACAGCCACCACCACACTGCGTCTTTGCCGGCCTATTACCGGCCGCTTGCACGGGCACTAAAAAACGACGAAGCAAGGACGTACAAAGAGAAGGGTAGCGCAGGAACCTGTCAAAATAACATTTAACAAGCAACGAGGACCCACAATAGACAGAAAACTAAAATCAATCACACTCGTCGAATAGCATTTCGTCGAACAAGTGAAGTTAAGCCTCAGCACAGGGACGACTCATTTGCAGTCAGGAAAAACATGAAAATCAGCAAGTCTCGTCCATTAACAAAGAACACAAATGAACATCTAACTTGGGCTTTTCATGACCGTCCAAAAACAAAAATGAAACTAGGGCTTTTCATCGAGCAGGTGGCGTGCACCATCTGAGTAATGAGCAAAAGCTCAAACGGTACCTTAATCGAGCACCAAGAACAGCCAGGGAAAAACCAGGGCCTAACAGCGAAAAAGAATAACATGGTCGAGGTCGGACCTAGCACGAACCGGACAACAGCAGCCCGATTCCAGCGAGCCTGAAACAGGGCACAAAAACAGAGCGCATTCGCGCGTTCAGGTGAACGAGCCCCACCTGGCTCGGCAGCGTCGGACGGTGGGAAAGCTCGAATAAATCCGGCTACGTCCGTTCCCCTTGCGCGTCTCCGAGCCGGGAATTTCGGGAAATCGACACCCGAAAGAAAGATGAATAAAATCGAGCCAAAACCTATCGTGAGTTCAGCTCGGGGACTGAGGGGTAACGCCGTGTTGGGGAAAATCGTCTTCGTACTTGGGTAGAACAATGAAGTCGATGTGTGTTTGAATCAATGGAGCAATCACAACGGACTTTGAGACGTGATATCACTTTCTTTAAGGATTTATTTGCCCCACGGAGTTGCTAATGGTCACCGGCAAATTTCCTCCAGGATACAACAAAGTCTCAAAATGAGAATACTAGATAGAATTTAATATTTCTCCGGGTCTCTCTAGGAAACAATAGAAAATCTTGACTGTAGTTTTTTGGAAGAGGACTCGAAAATTGTAACAATAGATTTGTCAAAACTGACATACATATATAGAAACGAAGACACCCATTTGAAAGAAGTTACACAACGAACGTATGTGACTTTTCAAAAGAAGTTATAAATTGAATCAATACAACTCTTCATGAGAGTTGCAAACTGAACCAGTATAATTTCAAAAGTTGTCTTGAAAAGACACGTATAAAAAATTCGAAATAAATAAATAATAAATAATAAATAACCATAACTTCTTCATGAACAGTTGACCTTTGTTTCAATATGACATTATGGTTAATTTTTATAAAAATAAATCCGAATTTTTCAATAAATAAAAATGATGATCATTGGTTAGTGTCAAATCTCGTCCACGTGCGCACTCACATCTTTTCAATGTGGAACATGGCACCTCTCAGTTTGTTTTACAAACAAACTACCAACAATCCCCCACTTTTGTTTGTAAAACAAAATTACCAAAATAAAAAAGATTTTATAAAAAGAAATGTAGCCAAAAATTTCCATGAGATTAATATACATACATAAAGGTCTCTTTCGAGTTAAACCTTTACTTAGTGCAAGTATCTCAAAACCCTATCAAAGTAACAAATAGCTCGGCTTTAAATTTGTACTTTTAAACGATAGAATTGGATATACCGCACATATACTAACCTCTTGTTTCAGCGAGAAGTTCTATATTACTCCACACTATTATGGCCATGTGCTTGATCCTGTTTCATGAGCTCTCTAGAAAGCAACCATTGACTTTCGTAAGAAGCGGCACCACTTCTAAGCTCATATAGGTGAAGTATTTATTATGTGTTTCTGTTACTATTAACACATTACAAAGTTGTACAATACTTCATTAAGAATTCAATTCAACCTACAAAACGTAACAGACGATACTGACTTCTCATGTCAGGGCTACGTCAGTATCAAACAATCACATTCAGTAACTTGTTCTTACCCATTAAACCTTGTAACTAGTGATGTTCTAGAAAAAGGTCGGGTTACCATTACTGGTGATTTTAATTAAAGGGTTTCAGCCCTGTTTCTTATGAGGTCATCTTTACCACATCTTTTGGTAAAGCCTTCATAAAAGGATTGGCCAAATTCTTGATTGACCTCATGTAGACAATTATTATGGTACCATCTTTAATCAATTGTCTTGCATACTCATGCCTTAGGCTAATCTGTCTAGACTTACCATTATAGGTGGTATTATAGGCTCTTGCCAAAGTAGCCTAACTATCACAATGATAAAATAAGAGGCATAGGATTAGGCCATATTTTAATGTCCAACAACAAATTCCTAATCCATTCAGCCTCTTTCTCAATTGCTTTTAAAGCAATTATTCAAATTCCATAGTTAAGTGAGTTATATATATTTGTTTCTTACTCATCTAAGAAATAACACGTGTATCCCACTCTCAACACCATGAAAATCCACCCAAAATTGGATTATTTATCTCTCACAATTGTAATCCAATTAGTATCGATGTATTCTCATAATACAGTCAAATAATTATTATAGAACACTCCCAAATTTTTGATTCACTAAAATAACCAAAATTCAGGTAATAGCCTTCTAATGTTCTATAATTGGATTACAAATAAATGTACTCGATTGACGCACGGAATAAGCAATATCGGGTTAATACAATGCATCGTGTACATTCCTTATAGCACTCACGCTAAAGACCATTTACCATGAATTAAATGGATTATTCATTTCTTTGAAACCTAAGATATTGAAATTTATTCAACATCTTTTTCACATAATCAATTTGGCTCAAAGAATAACCCCCACTATGTTTTTAACTTTAATATTCAAGCATGTATCTACTTCCCAAATCTTTCATTTAAAAATGAAAATTAGATACTTCTTAGTCTATTGACTCAAGTCATATTGGTTCCAAAAATTCCAGTCACGGATAAGTTAACAATCAAGAATCCAACAAATCTTGATCAAATTATGAGCCTCTTCCAAATGACCCGCATAGCCAAGGAGACCCCCATACAATCGGAATTAACAACGAGATTCCCAAAACTCAATGTTCTATTGAGAGACACCGATAGAAACAACATTGATCACTTCCCAAGGAAGAATCACTCTTTCAAGCAGTGGAATGCAAGCATGGTATTCCCAATAATGTGTACATGCCCCACCTCCAGCACATTCAATGAGGGTGACTCATTGCATGAGACTCCCCTTTTGCAACAATCAGGGAAACATTTTATCACATGCAACCTCTCCAATGCATTACCGCAAGAATGTTTCCATGACTCATCCCCATGACCCTCTCGGTCACAAGTGATAACATTTATGTCTATAAAACGAACTCATGCTCAGATAACACAGGAAATTAACCTAGAGAAACTCGTTTCAATTAGCACGAGCAACCTCTCAGTCACTTGAGGGTCATCACAAAAAGTCAATCTAACGAAGGCTAATCCAATAGTTCCAACTGCATTGTGATGCCTTATGAACATACGAAGAGGTTATGTACAAATAATCTCCACCTAATTTAACTTTTACATTTTGCATATCCAATAATTAATCCAGCACTCATAGAAAAGTGAAACAATATTCTGGAAAAAGTATGCCTAACACAAACTCAAATAGAACCGAATCGATTCCAATCTAAAACATGCTATTTCGTTTACTTTTCTCATTAAAACAGAGTGTGCCAGTGTAGTAAATATTACCTTGTTAAAAGATTGGCAATTGAATCTGTGACAAAAGCTTTATCGTTGATGATTGCATTTACGGCCAACGGATAAAGGTCTCGATTGAGATCCAGTCGCTTCAGGCTCTTGGCCATGAAGCGGAGCCAAACAGAGCACACTCTGTGCTCTTTCAAAACTATGGCCAACAGCAACGAGCGATGATCGTGGGCATCTGACTGGAAGCCGTCGAGGACAGACCTGTTGGCAAGTGAAAGAACTCGTCCATGTTGACGAACTCGGCCCCCTCACATGCATGTGGTGCCCGCGTAATGTAATGGGTGAACCTGACTTCTTGCGTCTTAATCCAAGGCCACACAAGCCTCAAGATGTTGTAATTGACGTTGACAAGACCCTCGCAATTGGCCAACAGCCTTGGCACAAAATGATTCCAATCCTCCGGTTGGGATCCAAGCGATGCTTTGCACCGTCATTGTTTATCCTTGAGGAAACCGCCTGAGATGAACCGACCCATTACTTCCATTGCCATGTTCGTCATTGTTTATCCTTGAGGAAATCAGTTTGGGTTCTTATTTTATATGAGCGGCACATCTCGATGGGGAAGAGTAGAGGAAAATCCGCGATCTATGAATGACATCTCAGGGATTGCCCGATCGTGAACCACCACAAGCCCAAACTTCCTCCAGCTTTGACTCCATTGTTGCAAATAAATCCTTAAAATTGTTGGGGAAAATCGTCTTCGTACTTGGGTAGAACAATGAAGTCGATGTGTGTTTGAATCAATGGAGCAATCACAACGGACTTTGAGGCGTAATATCACTTTCTTTAAGGATTTATTTGCCCCACGGAGTTGCTAATGGTCACCGGCAAATTTCCTCCAGGATACAACAAAGTCTCAAAATGAGAATACTAGATAGCAATTCTAATATTTCTACAGGGTCTCTCTAGGAAACAATAGAAAATCTTGACTGTAGTTTTTTGGAAGAGGACTCGAAAATTGTAACAATAGATTTGTCAAAACTGACATACATATATAGAAACGAAGACACCCCTTCGAAAGAAGTTACACAACGAACGTATGTGACTTTTCAAAAGAAGTTATAAATTGAATCAATACAACTCTTCATGAGAGTTGCAAAGGCGAACCAATAATTTCAAAAGTTATCTTGAAAAGACACGTATAAAAAATTCGAAATAAATAAATAATAAATAATAAATAACCATAACTTCTTCATTTACAAATAGACTGTTTCAATATGACATTATGGTTAATTTTTATAAAAATAAATCCGAATTTTTCAATAAATAAAAATGATGATCATTGGTTAGTGTCGAATAAATCTCGTCCACGCGTCGCACTCACATCTTTTCATGTGGAACATGGCACCTCTCAGTTTGTTTTACAAACAAACTACCAACACGCCGGTGGGTCGCCGGGCGGGTTTCGAGTATGTTTGTCGACGGAGAACCCACACTGGCTCTCAGCCTAGCTCTCTGCTCTCACTCTCTCTCGGCCCGCTTTCTATGATCTCAATCACTCTGTTTTTCTCCGAAATGTCCCCTTGGTCCGAGGTCCAGAGTCCCTCTTTTATAGACTCTCTATCCGCTGGATAGTCCAATCGACGGAGGCCCTCTGCCCACCGGTCTCTTGCGCGCCGGCCGGTCCTTGGCCTGCACCGGCGGTCCCTTCTCCTCCTCCCTGCTCTGGCGCCGATCTGTCCTCTGCCCTGGGCAGATCTGAGGCCTCGAGCTCCACGCCGAGATTGACAGCCCGACCCGTCACCTCGCCGCCCCTTCTTCCTTTTAACTGGCGGTCCCTTCCAGCGTCGCCAGTCCCTTGCACGAACGGCGGTCTGTCCTCTGCTCTGTTTCGCTTCTGTCGCGCGTGCAAAGGAGGAAGGAGGAAGAAAAGGGGCCGGGCCGGGAAGAGGAAGGATACTATGGGCCTGGCCCGAGAGAGAAGGAAGAATAGGAGAGGGAGGAGGCCAGGCCGGCCCAGCTCCGTCCCGGTTCCCTCCTATTTTTAAATTTTTAAAATTTGTAATTAATAATTTTTTTTTTTGCGATATTAGTGGAATTCAACACTATTGATGCAGATGATCCTCATGTCTATATTTCATGAAATTGGATGAATTGATTTTTAATTAGGGGTTAAAATTTAATCCCTAATTTTCTTGTATAATTTAACCTTTAAATTGTTGGTCAAAATCTACATGTCAACAAACAGATGTGTCGGCCAAGTGCAAACTAAAGAAGAAGTATTCGACCAAAAAAAGAAGAAGAAGTAAAACCAAGGAAGGAAAAAGAGAAAAAGGAAAAAGAAAAGGTGAAAAGAAAAGCATACAATGAGTTGTAATATTGTTGCGGCATCGTGTTAGCATAATTTGCTTTCCGGCATCCACATAAGTAGTCACATAAGATTTTTAACAATACTCATTAATAGACTCTTGATGGAAAGTTGACGTGTCACATGAATTTAAGTTTGAAGTTTTTGGCATTAAAATTTTAGAATAAATGTGTTATACAAGTATAAGTTTAAAGTTTTTGGAATCACAAATAATTTTTGGGACATATCATAGTGGATATAATTTGATATATTTTTATGGCTTTTTCCTAAAAAAGGTGAAATGCTCTTTATAATATGTATAACGAAAGGGTGAACGGGTGATGGGGCCTCGTCCCCATTAAATAAAAGGACGCTCCATCTCATGTCGATCATTCAAAATGAAATGTTTTCTTGAAATCTTCTAGAATCTTTTAACTCTAGGAATAATCGTGTCCACACACAATGAACCTTCTTTACTAGGAAAACGATACAGATAAAATATATTTAAAAAAGGTAAGAAAAATATCTCACGCAACATCCAGCATATGAAACTATTATTGTGTTAATTTATTTTTGTGGTAATTATTATACAGAAGTTCTCTTCTTTTGCATGAGTCAATATGTTCTCTGTCTGTACTGTGTCCCAAGAATGAGAGGCCAATAGGCATAAACCAGACATTATTCTCGGTGCTAGGAATAGAGGAATCATTGGCCATGCTGTGTCCTCCGAGCTTTGCCAATCAAATGCCAGCATGAAACGACAAGAACCGGAAAGCAAAATTGCTCTTTGATCAATTCAACCACAGTTTTTCTTTAGGTAGGGTGAGCTGTATTTCATCAGCAATTCCCACTACAAGCCACGATGACTAGACAAACACTGAGAACAATGCAGCAAGCAACCAAATGTCATTCGTCTAAAGCTGCGCTATGCTGGTTAGAACAAAGAGTCGGCAATTGAGGATAATGCACTTTGTGCTTCAATGCCCTACAGCCTTCAGAGCTGCACTTAAACAGCAAAAGACACCTCTTTAGCTATAGAATCTATGGAAGAAACGATCTGGTTATGCAGCAGCTCATTCCTAGCTTTCCAAACTTAATTGATGCATCCATTCCAAGCAAGTTTGTGAAGAATATGCCTAACTCTTGCATTTCCGGTGGCCTGTTGTAGCCATACAAACTCATTATCCCAGTTGCAAGGAGATCTGTTATTACTACAAAGGATCAATGTTTCCTTCAAATAGCAGCAGAAGCAACACCCAGAAAAAAGGTGATCTCTACATTCATTTTGCTCGATACATCACAGACATGGAGAACTTGGAGAAGAATACTAATTGATCCTTTCAAGAGTAGGCAGCTTATTGAGACAGCCATCCAAGCTGTAAGTGCAAATTTAGGCACATTTTGAGAAAACCAAATAAATCTGTGCCAGTCAACTTTTGCTCCATAATTTCTTACATGCTTCCGTGCATCAAAAGATCTCAATAATGCAATCTCTGATGAAGTGCATACTTCTTTATCCTCAGCCAAAGACTTAGGAAAAGGACGCCACATAAAGCTGCTTGCACAGAAACTAGGCTAGCTGTAGGTTACATCCAAGCAGAAGGCTACTTTAGAATTAAGAAGCAAGGCAGTGTAATAGATAATTCTTCAAGATTAAGCATCTACAGAATTCCAGGGGATGTCAATTATCTGTCCAAAGATCTGTAGATTTGCCATTACCAATCAAGTACTTAATTGATGGCTTGTGATTAAACTAGCCTTTACTAGTTTCCTCCAAGCATAAGCAGAATTTGCATCAGGAGAGGCAGACCAAATACTACTTTTGCCTAAAGGATTATTGTAAAGCCAAGCTATCCATGGAGAGCCTCACTTGAGATCATTTTCTAGACACGTTTGTTGATGCAAGCAATGTTTGAAAGGTTCATTCTCCTAAGCGCAATTCCTCCTTCATATTTAGGAAGACAGACTTGGTTCCAATTCAGTTTGGCAACCGTAGGTCCTTCCAAAGAAAAGGCCTACATTTCTGCTCAACTATGTTATGACCTTCTTTGGAAGAAGAAATTCAGGCACCAAAACTTAAACATGACTATAGACAACAGCTTCAATGAGCTGAAGCCTGCCAGCATATGCCAATTTCGTCCCAGTCCAAGATGTGAATCTGGCTCTAATTTTATTCACTGAATGCTTAGAATCTATATCTGTAAGCCTACTGGATATGAATGGCACTCCTAGGTATCTAACTAGAAGATGCTCTCTGCTAAAAGCACAAATTTTTTAAGCAAATATGGAACCTGTTTGTCAGAGCATCCAGGAGTAAAAACTTCAGTTTTGGTGGGGTTAACTTGAAGTAAACATATTCCTGAAGTCTTGCAAGATATAAAGAATCTCTCTTAAAAATGCAGCCTCACCTTTGAAAGAAATCATCAAATCATAGGTGATGACTGAATTTTGGGACAGGATGGGTGGTACTTAATTGTCTACCTTCTAGGAGCTGCATTAAGCATTCTTGAAAGAATCTCCATAGTGAGCACAAATAGATTAGGGGAAGGAGGATCACCCCGTGTCACCCTCTTTTACCAGCCAAAAACCTTGAGAACCATTGACTTTAATGGAGAAAGAGGGAGAAATAATGCAGAGCTTGATCCAAGTCAGGAAAGAAACATGCACACCAATTGCTTACAGAATCTTTGGAAGGAAATCTTAATTCAGTAAGTCAAAACCTTTTATCAGCCTCAATCAAGGACCTTGTACCATCCCTATGACTCATGCTAATGAAATGAGGTAAAACTTACTCAATCTGCAAGCTAGGATCTTAGTAACTCATTTATGAATAACACTGCATCAAGATATAGGCCTAGAATCAGCAATTGTAGAAGCAGTGGCTGATTTAACAAGAGAGATAGCTGTTGCACTTATTTTCTTCGATAGCTTCGGAGAGGATAAGAAAGAGGACATTGCATCAGAGAAATATTTACTAATAACAATCCAAGCAAAAGTATAAGATGAGAACAAAAGGCCATCTCATCCTAGTGCTTATCCCTATTCATGGACCACAAAACCACCTTAGTCTCTTTATACGTAACAGGAGCAATATGGCTTTGCTGTAAATGAGAAGGCAATGTCACTATTAAATTTCATTTAGAACGGATAAAGAAGTATTGGAGTATCCCTAATCATGAGAGCCAAGAAGTAACGGACAGTGATAGATAGCAACGACAAATATTCACATGACCTTCAGTTTTACACCATAAATTTTTCTATCTAGAAATCACACAAATTTGACTAAAAAAGGAACACACACTATTAAGCAGTCACTGAATTAATTGGATTACCTAATTAATCGACTTAGGAAAAATCATATTAAGCATCACAAAATAAAAATGCAAAATGCTGGATCAACATGAGAAACAAGCAGGCTAGCAGCCAATCACATTTTTGCTTCTTTTTAATTAATTAGAAATACTGATTGAATAAACTTGATGAGCGTACTTGCCGATTGAGGAATATATATTTAACTGAAAGACCCCCCCTCAACTTGCCATATCTTCTAATTGTCATTTGCTACACAATCTCAAGGATTCAAACCCCAAAACCCTCTAGATTTCATGAAAATTAAAGTGTTCTTATGGTTTTGATGCTGTATTCAATGACACAAGCAAGAGTAAATGTCATGCAATCAATAACTTATTGGTTAATTGGATTCTATAATAGAATAGTAGTGGTCGAATGCACTCTAAAACTTGGGTGGATTACAAATAATCACCAACTTAAGCATTAATCACTAATCAAATTGCTTTCTTGGAGTAAGCTCATTTGTAGAGAAAAAAGGACGAAAACTGGGTACTTGTTTACCTCAAAACTCATGAAATCGACAAGAATATTTGAAGCCTAAAACTTAAGAAATTGACTCCAGATTCTGCCTCATCCTCCACTTATAACTCGAGGACTAAGAGTTGTAATACGGAGCAAAGACAACCATTATGCCGTGGAATGACAATCAACAATATAATTAGAACTTTCCACCCCGTGTTTATCTGGCCAGTAGATTGAGCTTGTGCCAAAAGACCCACCATTTGGGTCGAGCTGGTCCGTCGTCATCACATGCCAAAATGGACAAGACATGAAATCATAAAGTTTATGCATATATTAAGTCGGATGCCTAACTTCTCGCATTTGTATACCCACCTTAGAAGGAAGCCCTTTGACATTGGAAGACAGTCTAAATTCAACGATATCTTGCACTTTCGTGTGTGAACCGTCAGAAATGGTAGATAAAATCGGTGCTGACCATGGGACCATCAAGGAGCAAGACAGGTTGCTCCCAATAGCCAACGTGGGGCGGATCATGAAGCAAATCCTCCCTCCCAACGCGAAAATCTCAAAGCAAGCAAAAGAAACGATGCAAGAATGTGTCTCAGAGTTCATCGGCTTCGTGACCAGCGAAGCGTCTGAGAAGTGCCGGAAGGAGAGGAGGAAGACCGTGAACGGTGATGATATTTGCTGTGCTATGGAGATGCTGGGCTTTGACGATTATGATGGTCTGCTAAGAAGGTATTTGCATAGATATAGGGAATTAGAAGGAGAGAAAGCTAATCAAGACAAGATGATGAACAACACTCAACAGTAGCAAATCAAACGATGTTGAGCAATCTTTGTCCTGTAGAAAAACTCAACAATTTAGGAACAATCAGGCTTTGACCTTCAATTTGGCAAACTTTTAAAACGATGAAACGAGTGATACATCAATTTTAAGGCCATGCTGAGTACACGACAGAAGGTGTTAGGGCAAGCCATATGTATTGAGTTACTAGCTTTAATTATGATGACACTCATGGAGGTAATTTTACATATCTGGGCTTCTTATTCTCAGACAATTTTAGTGTGGTTGTTGTTTTCCAGATTTATCTGCATAGCATTCAACCAAAAGTTATTTAGTATGGCGTTCACCTAATTCACTAGATTATTTCGTAATCAAGTCACGAATCTCAGCACTTGCTTTCTGAAACCAGAATTCTAAATGGAACTCTTGGTTTCCTAACTTCAATGTGAGGAAAGCACAGGGAGATGAGAGGATTTACTGGTTCACAGTTCACCGGAAGAGGAAAGACAAGGTTAGCGAATCAGCTTTCATGTTTCCCTTTTATCTGATAAACATATAAAAGTATCATAGAAATTTGGAAAAGTTTGTCGGCAATATTCCAGATTTTCTGTGATCAAGTATCTTAAATTACCGTGACACGGAATCCCCTTGTCTTACTTTCCACCTGCTATTGTGAAATGATCCTAATTGATAATGGGATGTGGATCGAGATGATAATCAGAATAAGGTGAGAATAGAAGAGAATCTGAATAAGGTGAGAAGAGAAGGGAAGAAAAGAGAGGAGAGATGGAAAGTCAAGAGAGAAACTTGGGTATTCCATTAGTTGGGTATCCTTATAAGTAATGATGCTAAGCTTAAGCTCAGACATTTCCTTCCCAATGGATTCAAGAACGAAGGGAACAACTAATGCTCCAGTCATGTATCTCGATTGAATTACCAATAAATGGCATTCTAGTTCAGCTACTTGTTGAGTCCTGCAACTTCAGTAACATTTATCCAATTGGGGAATTGGTTTTTATAAGTTTTTCAGTTCTTCTTCCGGATAGACTTGTTTTGAAACTTGGGTGATGGCATTTTTAAATTTGAGCAAACTCATTACATATAGATGGGGTTATTTTAGACTATCGACATGCTATTTCTTTGTTCTAATTACTAGATATTGATTAGAGAGAGACTGTTAACTAAATCTGCTTGAGTTGGGGTTTGAACCAACAACTTTTGAGTATTCAATCACCATACACTGACTGTCTAGTTATTGACGGTTGCCATTATAAAAAGGAGGAAACTTTGAGAAAACCAAGACTTGCTTCTTGGTGTAGGCAGAGAAAGCCAAACTGCAGCGAATTAGGGTTAGGGTTTCCTGAAAAAGAGCCTGGTAGATCACACTTTTTAATATCACGTGTGCTGTATGAGGTTTTTGGTTTTGGAGACACTAGGCATTGATCTGCTTCCTGCACATGGAAAGATGCATCAAGAGATGCTTAATGTGTTGAAGAAGAGAGTGGGGGACAAAAGGTGGAATCCTGGAAAAGCATCGACCAACCACAAGTCACTTGAGTACTATGAAACATTTTCTCTTAGTTGGAAGAAATAGTTGTCCTGATCAAGCAAGTAAAATATGCGTGGACAACCTATACAAACACTAGCTAGCTCTCTTCCCAATTGTCCATAGACCCATGCCCAGGAATGTGGATGCCAAAACCATGAAAATGTCTCAAATTATATGCCAACATAGCTAGCTTGCTAGCTACTACTACAGCACTGCATGGATGAGTGATTCATCTTTCTGTAAACAACTAGTATGCATCATTTTTCAAGGCCCACATAGAGATTAGACATGTTCATTTTTTAACCCAAAAAATGGCAGAAACATAATAGGTAGCGATGCATGTTAGTGGAGTGTTCAGTTGGTATCTGTGATATATAATTAATCAAGCCAATATGTTTATGTACTTTGTGTTATAAAAAAAAACAAGGTAAGGCGTGCAAAATTGTTGTTGGTGTCATGATTATGGTAAAATGGATAATAAATTCTAGGGAGGATATCAAGAACAATAATTCGATTTTTTGATAGGCACAGATAAACAAACCTTTTATCTCATAGAAAAGTTGTTCTTGGCTAGATAGAGCCTAACCTCATATGACCATACAAGGAATGTTGCGTCATTCACCACGCTGCTGAATTTAATAGTTACTTATTAAGCAAAATGGCCTTCTTCCCAAATATTTGACTCATTATACAATGGATATATATATTTTTTTTTGATAAGGTAAATTTGTATCCATTCCAACCATCAACTGTACACACACAAACGCATGGCCAATGTCTCGAACCTCCAACCAGCTTGCCAACTAATGTACCCCAAGTTACCAAGTAACACAAACGCGTGGCCAATGTCAAAAGAGACTCATCTGTTCGTAAATTACATCTGCTCTTGTAGCATCATGATCTATAACCCAAATTGATATCCCTAAATCTCATTAAGTAATCCCGACTTCGAAAAGCCTCTTCTGTGGGATCTTGAAGACGACATCCAGGCTGCCTGACAAACATCTGGATCCACTTGAACAAGGAGTTGATTAGTACTTTCTTCGCCATGCCGGACCGGCTCGAAGCCACGATCTTGCTCTCACCCACCATCTATATAATACCCCCTTCTTTGAACGCCTCGTCCGCCAATTCAGCCTCTTTTGCCACTTCCTCACCAACAGCTACCTCTTCATTTTGATCCCTCTCTGGCAAAGGCAATACATTGAACTTGAGCCCTTGCTCGAGCATGAACTCCTTCAAATGGGTTCCTCAACATCTGCTCGAACAATTAGTGTTGCATCCTCAAATCTCTATACCTGTACTTGACCGTGCATCGGTAGAAGTTCAGCTCGTTGGGGAACGGAAAAAAAGGAAAACCGTTCTGTGGAAGTGAGTTTGCTTGTCGGCAGCAACTTGATCGAGATGAACACGAGCACCAAGTGCAGTGCCGGTACATTCGCAGCTTAGTGAGCGGACGTCAGGGAAATGCTGTGGACGATCACTGTGTAGAACTGACAGAGATCCGAAATCCAGCAGATCCTGTGCTGGATGCTATCTGGACGACTTCCTCGCCAGAGACCTCGTTGTTGAGTTCGAGATGTACCTCTTTCAGTGCCCACAATTCCATCCGAACACGATGATCATCATCCGGACAGCAAAGGGAAGGGAGGTATAAACCAAGCTTAGGAACAGAAGCTCAATAAGTAAGACTGTGATGTTCATCTTCCATAACAAGATCATCGCGATCAGGAGGAAAGTCGGACTTGCGAAGACCGTGGCTACTGCTATTCCTCTTACAGCAATAATCAAAGGAAAAACGATACTATTGCGAGAAAAAAGATGATTGGTCGATTAATTCCAGGACTTGCTAGAACAACTCCATCAACCATAACAATAAGCACAATTAATCAAAGTTTTCATGATTCTAATTTAGTCTAGCCATCAATCTTAAGTTCTCAATTAGCCCTTTCATTGAACAGATGTAAGAATAAATTGTTATAATTGTTTAGGATTAATATCATGAAAATTCAAACTGGTGCATATGTAACAAATTTATCCAAACTAATATTTTGACCACTGAAAACCCTAAATTAGTATACCCGTGACTAATTTACCATCCATTAATTTATATTATATTTTACTGTTAAATTGCTAAATTTGATAACACATGACAGTTAACAAATGTATCAATTTCAAGTTTTACCCTCCCTTTTGTGGTTTTTCATTGTGTTAATCCAATTTACAAAATATAAAATTGTCACAAAATATACCAGTTTGGGGTTTTTAGTGGTTTGGGGTAAATTTGTCACAGCCTTATCGGTTAGGTTTGTGATTTTTAGTGGTCAAAAATTTGTTTGGGACTAATTTGGAATTTTTCATAATATTAACTTAATTATTTATTTAGGAGATATGTATGAGCTTCCTTATTATGAGTAGCATTTCCAAGCTTGAGAGTGTTCTCGAACCAAAGTGTGACTCCCACACATGCCAACATGAGGAAGGCGATTATCTCTGGGATATAAATTCGGCCTTCGGACTCTTCCGAGGTTTGTCCGACCTTCCCTCGCCGGAAACGCCCGGGTGCTACTGACTATCTGCTTATGGAAAAGGAAGCCGAGATTGAGGAGGCTAGTGTACCCGGTTCTGTGAAATTTAAACAAATATGAGTATAGTGTGCATAAAGTAAGATGATTCAATACCATATTAAGAGATAATGACATAGATGGTCTTTGAACTTTGGCCTCATGTACAATGCGGTATTTGAACTTTTATTCATATTCAACTTAATCCCTGAAATATATGAAAATGTTGATATTATCATACTATTAATTCAAGTGCAGGGATGATATTGAATATTTTCATATAATTCAGAAATTAAATTGAACAATCATCAAAGGTTCATTAATTGTATTGAAAAAATTAAAAATTCATGGGTCTCATTGCCCATTTAGTTATAGTTTAGGGACCACATTAAATAAATTAAAAGTTGAAGAACTACAATACACATCATGTCAAAGTTGAAAGATCATTTGTGTCATTTTTTCCCATTTTAAGCAAGCACGAAGCACCTAAAAAAGGCAATAATGACGGGACTTGCTTTGAATGGAACTATAAAAGATGGTCACGCAAAGTTAAAGGACCATTTGTGTTATTTTTCTCATATTGGGTCAAAGATTTTGTTTTTCTTTTTTCCATCGTAAACAAATATACTCAAAATTAATTAGTTTGTTCTGATGCACAACATTCTAGTTGAACATAATCCAAGCACTTTAATGTGTGTAACTTTTTTATTGAGGTGCAATGGAACACGAAACTACCTGATTAGTGAATGCAAGTTTCCCAAGAAATCATTTCATACAGAAAATTCATTTAAAAAAAAACATTATACAAAATTTACAAGTTGAGATTTGTATTTTTAACTTATTAAGGATTCATTTACATTTTATCCGGTATAAGTATATTCAAATTTTCCGTCAACAAATTCCCAACCCACCTTCCTTCCGAACCTAAATTCTGGTCCCAACACTAACACCTTTCGACCTATCTAAAATTGCGAGATTCAAGATGCGAGCCCAACCATGAACATTTAAGAATTTTTCCTTGCGTAGCAAATTAAATGGAATTTTGTCTTGCATGTCTCCATTTTAAATCAGCATTATTATCTAAGGTGTGGAAAGCATTTTCGAGTGATTAAATATGATGATTAAGGTAACCATCGACTTCTCTAAGTTGTTTTTTTTTTTTTTTTGATGATCCATGGAACCCGCACCCCGCCGATAGTTAGGAGAGTAAACCCTAGGGGCCACATGTGCTAGCCACCACACACATACAACCAGGTAAGTCACCCTATGACGAAACTGGGATTCAAACTCTTGACCTTTTTGCGAGAGAAAGAAAGCGCAAACCAGCAACGCCACCCAGGTGGGTGGTGACTTCTCGAAGTTGTTCATACTCCCCAATGTTCAATGTTTAGTGCTAGCGAAATGATGTCACGACAATGTCCAAAAGTCGTCATTATTAGCAATTTGATAACCAATGATAGTTGACAAAGGACAGACTCAACTGTACAAGAGGACCCAACTTGGAATTCAAAAAGAGAGATCGGTATTTTATGGTAGTTAGTATCACTCCATTTATTTTGCATAGAGCGAATGGTTTGAAAAAATATATATTTTTAAAATTTATCACTCATGTCGTCTAAAAATAATCAATCGACAACAAATATTTTCATTATCATAATAATTTATACTCTAAATATTTTCGTGAATGGTAAAAATATTTTTGATTTGTAAGGGATACATATGGTTATTTTTTTTTTATAGAAAGTATTTTTTGAAGTGATTAATTTTCCGTTAAAGAAAATAAACTAACCCACCAACTTTTTCTCGCCAGAGTCTTGCTTCTTTCTCTGCTCTGTGGGGAGCTGGGTGGGTCTTCTTCCATCGGTCTTTACCTTCTTCGCCAAGGTATCCGGCTCTGCGCTTCCATATCTCCCATTTCCCCAATCAGGTGCTCTCTCTCTCTCTCTCTCTCTCTCTGTTTTTTCTAGTTCTGCTTTGCAATCTCGTTTCAAGGCTTGGGATCGCTGCTGGTGGCTGACGTCGTTTCGCCATCGGATTCCGTTGGTTGATTTCGAGTTAACCGGCCTCGGATCATTTGTGCTCTTCTTGGAGGGATTGCGCACTGGTTGTCGGCTTTTTTGGCCTTTCGAGGTTGAAGGTGTGAGGTTTTACTCTGTTTGTTTACCTCAGCGTGGAAATGGGGGAATTTCTGCTCTGGAAGCTTGCTGATATGTCTTTGTCAAGGGTAGATTGAAGGGGGTGGAGTTGTAGAATTTTGGGTTAGAACTATCTGAGGTTAGAATTCTAGGTGGCGGGTAGATACTGCGTGTTAGATTGGGAAGCTGAGACTGCTCAAGAAGTAAGCGGGAATATTGAGTTTGGCTAAGGCGGATCGTTTAATTGTCCAAGAATTCAATCAGAGTCCTGATGGGATTCTCGTAATTATTTATATACTTCTCTGGCGGATTAGTGATTGTCGTGCTGGAAGCAGTTAATAAAATGTTTTTTGGCCTTGCGGAAGAGTAGTTTTCTGCGGTTTTATCACATTGTTGGATTTGGTTCAAATTCACATTTTTCAGTCATCAATGACTTAATCGTCTTCTATATAAAGATTTGGTGTTGAGAACAAGATCTGGAGAAATGGTGGCGAATGAGAGGGAAACGATTGATTTAGAACAAGGATGGGAGTTTATACAAAAGGGTGTGATGAAGCTCGAGAATATCATTGAAGGGCTTCCTGAGACTCAGTTCAGCTCGGAAGAATACATGATGCTCTACATATAAGCCTTACTTCTGCATTTGTGACTTCAGGAGTTGTGATACTTAGAATTGTTATCCTGATGTCTTGATTGGCTGGCTAATAGTTGATTTCTTTTCTTCTCAATAATTTTGGCAGTACTGTTTCAATTTGTGTACTCAAAAGCTTCTGCATGATGACTCCCAGCAACTCTATGACAAGTATAGAGAATCTTTTAAAGGGTATATCATGTCAATGGTGAGGAAAAATTACTGTCCACAACTTCCTTTTCCAGTGATATTGGTTGATTGTTTTCCTACTTGAGTTTACTTCATTAGCTTTGCCTGTCGGAAATACTTGAAGTTATGGAATTAAAGAAGTTATCTAGAGCTGTTGTTGGAATTACATTCTTGTATATGCCATTGACTTTCTCAGTTGCTGGTGTATAGTTGGGTGCTTTCTTTTTTAATTTTACTTGCATTGCCTAAGTATCAATTTTGTATTGTAAGGATGCGTCTTCATTTAAAAATTCATGACAGTGTCCTTCAATTCTTTGGATATTTTCAAGGCTGTTTTTCCTCATTATAGCCTATTACTTTCTCTTTATTCATTAAAGATTGTATTTTATGATTGTTTTTGTCAATTTTAGAGAAGCTAGTAGTTTCAAGATAGAAGAACTGTGGCATGTGGTGAAAGCTTGATTCTTTTTTGGATAATAGATAGTATCAACCAACTAAGATTACATAAAGTGGATAAGCAAAGGGTGGGCTGTCAGAAGAAGTCCGGTGACAAGGTTTCTTGAAGAATAAATAGCTCCAAAAGAACAGCAGAAAAACCAAGAATGGTTAATAGATGCAAAAATTTTCTGTAAAGGAGTCTAGTAAATCTCTAGAGAGTCAATTCTTTATCAGTGTGAAGAGTCATTTATTGCTGCAACTTAGATGCAATCTGGAGGGTGATAACTCATCATTCTGCTGTAATTCCAAGCTAATGTACTACGCCCAAACTTATGGCCAGCTCAATTAATAGTCAGACAAAAAGAAAAAAAGAGAAAAGAAAAATGATTGAAGTTTGCTATTTTATGGAGCTTTGTTCAATATATAGATGGTAATATGCCTTATGTGAGACTCTGCATGGTTATTCTTGACTTTGTAGTCAATCAAATCATCCAAAGTCTTGTTGCTTCTGATCTGTAGCCCATGATTCTAGGGGTTGGCCATTTACCATTTCATATTTAGGTATATGAGGAGAAATTGAGGAACCATATATTCCTTCCCCATCCTCCTTGTTCTCGCTTTCCCCTTCTCCTCTTCTCTAAACAGGAGATCAATTTGCATAAATTACCTGTATTTAGCTTGTTGGTCATATCTAGTTCTATACAATCTTTCGATTTACTGTTTTCTTTATATATTTATTTATTTATTTTTGTGGGATTTAGCTTAGATTGCATCCTATGATAGTTGGGGCCTTTGGACAGTTCATAATTGATTTTTTGGTTGACTCTGATGCAGTGGTTTTTAGTTTCCTCCATAGATGCTGCACTAAAATTTGACTATTGTACATTGCTTGCTGTTTTAAAGGTATATCAAGAGTTAAAGGTGAAAGTAAGTGATGCTGTGATCTCATTGGTATATTTGTGTTCATTTAACTACAGTCCCTTTCTGTCTTTGTTGTTATTGTTGAATTAACTAATAGAAATTGTTTACATTAGATTCATCAAGAATGTGAAGGCAAACAAATTGATTGAGCTTTATTGAAGAATGTATTGGATATATTCGTGGAAATTGATATGGGAAAGATGGATTATTACCAAAATGATATTGAAGCAGCTATGCTGATAGATACTGCTACTTACTATTCCTGTAAAGCTTCAAGTTGGATTCTAGAGGACACCTGTTATGATTATTTGTTGAAGGTGAATAAGAATTTAATACCTGTCTAATCATTTACATCTTGATGATAATGATGATATTTCATAAGGTTTGATGTATAATATTGGGATTCCCAGGTAGAGGTGTGCCTAAAACAATTGAAAGATAGGATTTTTTGTTACTTGTATTCTAGCGGTGAGCCCAAGCTACTAGACGTTTGTCCCTACATTTGTGTTAATTTTGGCTTTTATGTTTAGTCTGATGGAACAACTTGTGCAATTGCCCATGAGTATAGTTCATATCTTTGATTCTTGTTTAGATTTTGAATATTCCAAGATCCAGATGGAATTTGTTCCATACCTTCTTAGTTTTGCTATTATAATCTTTTTTCTCTTTCCTCAGAAAGTTCAGCATGAGTTGTGGTCTGTATATGCAAGCCAACTACTTGAAGAAGAGCATTGAGGGTATCATGCATTACTCACAAATCATAAGGAATTCTGAATCTGCTTTTATTCCTTTATGAGCATCTGGTCCTAAATATTTTTAGGTGTATTTTCCTACCAAGTTTTCTGAAGCTGTTCAGGTTGAAAGTTTGTCAAGGATGGTCAGGGTTTTCTCAAAAGTACCAATATTCTTGGAACCTCTTGCTAACATATTGAAGCAGGTCCATTTTCTGTCACCCATATTGCATCCACAGTAAGTTGCACTTGCCTTTGTCACTCTTTACCTTGTTTTTCATACCTTATATGTTGTGTCAGAATATATAAATAATAAACCACGCCATTATCTAATAGCTTAAGCTTTTAGAACAATCGGCAGTGGTTCCACAAAATCTTACATGGTATCAAGCCTAGTTTTTTAAATTCCTGCCACTGTTTCTTTTCCACTACTGCTGCCTCATTGTAGCCTTTTTTTGAAGCCTTATCGCTGCTATTCTGTTTCAGCCTTATTGCTGGTTTCAATTGTGTGATAACCACCCTTGTTACTTGATCCCTTCTTAGTCTTCTACTATAATCTGTCCTTTCAAGTTGCTGGAATGGAAGATTCAAGGAAGCTTATCTCCAACCAAACCAAGTCCTCTCTTCAGTCAATCCAACTTATCAATTGGAGATTTTCCCAACATGAAGGAGTACCAACTGAATGGAAAAAATTATCTTTAGTGGGCACAGATTGTGAGGACATTTCTTAAAGGAAAAGGGAAGATCAGTCATCTAGAAGGCACCGGTCCAGCACAAGGGGATCGTAATTTTCAGGCATGGGATGAAGAAGATTCCTCAATTATGTCATGGTTGTGGAGTTCAATGCAACCTGAAATCAACAAAAACTACATGTTTCTCCCTACTGCCAAGGACATATGGGAGGCTGTTCGTCAGTCTTATTCAAAAGTTCAAGATGCTGCAGTAATATATGAATTCAAGACGAAGGCTTCAACAACAAAACAAGGTAATCGTTCTGTTATAGAATACTACAATCTCATGAGAGGTCTCTGGCTTGAAATAGATCACAATCTGAATATATAGATGAAGTGTGCTGAAGACACTATTACTCTCCAAAACCATATGGAGAGAGATAGGATTTTTGAGTTTTTTGCAGGTCTGAATGCAAACTTTGATCAGATTCGAGTTCAGATTCTCGGAAAGAAGCGGTTGCCATCCTTGAATGAAGTTTTTTCTACTGTAAGAGGAGAAGAAAGCTGACGGACTGTAATGCTTGAAGACCAACTTACCGAAGGATCCGCCATGAAAGCAATTAAGGAGGAAACAGATTCCAATAAAAACAGAAGATCGGATCTGATTATGACAACAAACAATGATGGTTTATGGTGTGGTTTTTGCAAAAACCACGCCATACAAGAGAAAATTGCTTCGAGCTTCATGGTAGAATGCAGGTGCTTAGTAGAACTAAAAGATAGCCACAAGTGCACATGACCAATGAAGCTGCCCCTATGGACCAATACAAACATGACCTGAAAACGGGGAGGACAATTGGATTTGCTAAGGAATGGAATGGACTCTACTACCTTGAGGATTCGGGCAGAACTAGTTGGTCTCTTGTGGGTTACAACACCTCTTACAACTCTTGTAATCCTATCTACTCATCTCAAATTTGGCTTCACCATTTTCGGTTAGGACATCCACCATTTAGTCTTCTTAATACTATGTTTCCTTCCATTTTTAAAGATGTTGCTATTGAAAATCTTCATTGTGAAGTTTGTGAACTTGCAAAGCATCATCATGTTTTATTTCCTTTGAATAATAATGCTAACACCATTCTCTTTTATCCATACTGATGTATGGGGTCCATCTAGAATTGCTAATTTTACAGTAGCTAGATGGTTTATCGATGATTGTACTCGCACTACACGGCTTTATCTTATGAAAGACAAATCTAATGTTCAATCTATCTTTCAAAACTTTCATAAAATGATAGTCAATCAATTTGGAGTGTCAATCAAGAGACTTAGGTTAGATAATAGGAAGGAATATTTCAATCAGTATCTTGATCATTTTTTCTAAACTCAAGGTATTATTCATGAGTCTTCCTATGTTGACACACCTCAACAAAAAGAAGTAGCCAAAAGGAAAAATAGGCATCTCCTAAGTGTTACTTTGGCTCTCCTCTTTCAAATGTCTGTCCCAAAGTATTTTTGGGGCGAAGCTTTTTTGACTTCAGCCTATCTTATTAATTAGGTTCCTTCCAAAACCTTGAGAAATAAAAGTCTCTTACAGCTCTTGTCTACCTTTTATCTTGATGTTTCCCATAAATATCACATTTCCCCTCGGGTCTTTGGCTATGTTGCATTTGTGCATATTCATAATCATAACCGAAATAAACTCGACCCTCGTGCTCTAAAGTGTGTCTTTATTGGGTGCTCTAATACTCAAAAAGGTTATAAATGCTATGACCCTTTGACACATCAAGTTTTTAATCTCTATGGATGTCAATTTTAATGAAAACCATTCGTTTTTCCCTTCCCATCACTATCTTTCTAATGAAGATAGTGGGTTTGAACCACTACCTCTATTACCTAGTGTGTCACCCAATCCTATTTCATTTAATCCGACTTCGTCCTCTTCCCCATCTCTGTCTAGTCCTAGCCCTCTTAATCCACCTAGTCCTTCATCGAGTCCATCAAGTCCCCCGTCAAGTCCTTTGCCTAATTCATCATCATCTTCATCTAGTCCTCCTAAAAATGAACCAACTAAATTGCAAGTTTACTCAAGAAGGATGAAGCTCAATCCGGAACTAGATCAAATCCCATTATTTGAACCATTGTCAGGTAATTAAATCACTCACCCTTTTTCCAATGAATTTGAGTTAAGTGATTTGGATTTACTTATTGCCTTGAGAAAAGCTACCAAGAAGTGTACCCAACATCCTATCTCCCAATTTGTGTCATACTATAGACTATCTACTCGACACAAAGCCTTTATTACTGCTCTTGATTCAATTACTGTTCCTAACTTGATACATGAAGCTTTTGAGGATAGGAATTGGATATAAGCTATGACGGAGGAAATGAATGCATTGAAGAAGAATGATACATGGGAAGTTCTGACTTTACCCAAAGGCAAGCAACCAGTCGGATGTAAATGGGTTTATGCCCTTAAGTACAAAACTGATGGGACCTTGGAGAGGTGTAAAGCAAGGCTGGTTGCAAAGGGGAACACCTAACCTATCGGGTGGATTATCAAGAGACCTTCACACCAATAACAAAGATGAACACAGTACGGGTGCTACTTTCTCTTGCAGCTAATTTTGATTGGTCTTTGCAGTAATTTGATGTGAAGAACACATTTTTACATGGAGATTTGGAGGAGGAAGTCTTTATGGAGCCTCTATCAGGTTTTGACAAGGACTTTAGAAACAATCAGGTGTGTCAGCTTAAAAAGGCTTTATATGGTCTCAGACAATCCTCAAGAGCTTGGTTTGAAAGGTTCATGAAGGCAATGCTCAACAAGGGTTACAAGCAGAGTAGAGAGGATCACACCCTATTCATCAAATATTCAAATGAAGGTATGGTCACAGCTCTACTTGTGTAAGAAGGCTTATCTATTTGTCTCATACTAGGCCAGACATAGTTTATGTTGTGGGAGTTGTAAGTTAGTTTATGCATGATCCTAAAGAACACATACATGCTGTCTATTGGATTCTTCACTAGCTCAAAGCTACTCCTAGAAAATGTAATTTGTTTAAAAAGGGTGACAAGTTGAAACTTGAAGCCTATACTAATTCTGATTATGCTAGGTCACCAATAGATAAAAGGTTTCCATTTGGCTATTGCACTTTTCTGGGGGAAATCTTGTCACTTGGAGGAGTAAAAAACAAAATGTGGTTGCTAAATCTTGTGCTGAAGCTGAATTCAGGGCAATGGCAAATGGGATATGTGAACTTTTGTGGCTCGGGATTGTCATTGAAAACCTCATAGTGGAACACAAAGAAACTATGAGACTCTATTGTGATAATAAATCAGCAATCAACATTGCTCACAATCCAGTTTAGCATGATTGAACCAAGCATATTAAGGTAGATGAACATTTTATAAAGGAGAAGCTTGAATCTAGTTTGATTAGTACTCCCTACACTCCTAGCAAAGATCAACTAGTAGATGTATTAACCAAAGGCCTACCAACGTTGAGATTTTAAGAGATTATCAGCAAGTTGGGCATGGAAGATATTCACTCACCAACTTGATGGAAGTGTTGGAAAATCTCCTATAATCTCTCCCTAATTATTTGCGATATTATGTGATGTGTTGGAAAATCTCCTATAATCTCTCCCTAATTATTTGGGATATTATGTGAGAGATTTTCCAACACTTCCCCTCAAGTTGGTTAGTGAATATCACATAATATCCCAAGTAATTAGAGAGAGATTATAGGAGATTTTCCAACAATTCCCCTCAAGTTATAATATGCAATTTGATTTTGTTAGCTGTAAATTAGCTACCGATAGAGATTAGGGACTAATTAGGATCTATACCTAAAATAGGTTTCTTACCTAATTTGGGTCCTCTATTCCTGTATATATACAGCTTGTAATTACTCAATGATGAATAAGAAATACAGACTCTTCTTACATAGTATCAGAACTGGAGGTCCTGAGTTCAAATCTTACTAGGCCTCATTTGTCTCCCTAATTAAATTTCCACGCTTAGTACTATGCAAAAGACCAAATTAAGCGTGAGGGTGAGTGTTAGAATATATAAATAATAAATTACACCGTCATCTAATAGCTTAAGCTTTTAGAACAGTTGGTAGTAGTCTCACAAAAACTTACATGTTGGCATGTCACGGACGAGGGTGCTGCCTTTGTCAAACAAGCAGAAGATGCAGCTGGCAGCAAGAAGTTGGTTCTCAATTTATCAGTCCATGACTTTGACTGTTTCTTATGAATTTGCAGAATTTTCTCTAGTTCATTCAAATGAGCAAAGTCTCCTTTTATTCTTCTGTATAGTTGGATTGTCATTGGACACTGGATTTGCTTGCTTTACTCATCAGTTTCTGCTCTCTTGTCTCAAAATGATTCTGGGTCCTTCAGTGGTGTTTTGATGATCCAGAATCAATTGAGTAAACAGAGGGAGACTCAATTGGATTAACATGGCAAAAGAAAACAAGCTGACATTTCAGACTGTTTTTGACTAAAATCTGATGTCATTCGGCCTTCTAGATCAAACAAGCTATGCATATAGTTATTAACCATAAGATCACTGTCAACCCTTAGTGAAAGTGGAGTATTTTGATTGTCCATGCTATCTGGGATACCCTTTCTGGTTGGACTATTGTCCTTCTTACAGAATAGAGACCTGCTAGGATTCTAGTAAGTTTCATGTTTTTTTTAATTAAAGCGGGATGCTAGCTAGTTGGAGCAGGATTAGCATCAGGCAGTTAGTTAATACCTTTATGCTAATTGCAATATAGGTTAGTTGAATCAAAACAGAATTTGTTGCTGACTTAGATCAGCGTTTTGGGAAAAAGTTTCTCCTTCATTTAGAAAGATGGAAATTAATCTTCAAATAAAAAGATTGACCTACGGAAAGAAATGCAGCTTGCCACAAGAGGCTAGTCGAGCATTCTCCCAAAAGGAAATCTAGAAGGATAAGTTTTGCTGGGTAAGTGTGTGAGTGTGTGTGAGTGACAACCCCATTTTGGAGGAGAATAACCCAAAGGTTAGGAGCCAATATAATACGGTGTTCAGAAAGATGTAAATCACACTAGGGACCACTAGATATGCCATACATATTCCAAGTATACATGTTAGCATAGATAGCTGACACATGTGTTGTTATGTTGTTGTTTAAGCAGTCAGGCCTATGTGAACCACGATCTAAAGTAGTTATTCAATCATTCAACTATGATTGCAATGCCATACTGTGTACCAAGAGAACTGGCTTATTGCATGCTCATGCCTGTTCTGCTATTATGTATAGTAATGAACCACTGTATAAACATTCAACAGGATTTAGGTCTACATGTACAGTTGTAGTCTTGTCTTGAACAGATATTGTAAGGAGTTTATTGAAGCTCTAGCAATCATTTAGTTTGAACCATATGGTACAATTTTTTATTTGATATGATGCTTAGGAAATTGGCCTGTGATACTTTCTGGCTTTAGGCTTTCATAGAGGGAATTTACTCTTCACCAAGTTACCATTTGTATGTTATTTTATTTTCCAATCTAAATCCAACTCAACTTTTGGGACTCATCATCCTTATCACTCTGCAGCTATAGTGTGTGGTTTGCACATCTATCAAAAATATGCATACCTTGGTTTTGACTTGTAACATTTTATGAAGCAAGCAATTAGTCCCTTCATTCCTTTTCACAGGGCAATAAGAAGGATGTAGGCTTGCAGCAACAGGTAATGGAATCAATCTTCCACTTCTCCTCCATGAGTAGATAAAATTTTGTTTGTCTGTTTAGGAGCATTGATTCAGCTCATTGTTGGTAGGGTTTTTGTGAGGAAAGTGATTGAGCTGCATGATAAGTATGTGGCATATGTGAATGAACATTTCCAGAACCACATCCTTTTCCATAAGTTCCATATCTCATGATTGAAGTGATTTCAAAAATCTACATCAGATATATACTCATTTGGACGTTCCTTTTGACAGGCACTTAGGGAGGCTTGTGAGGCCTTTTGCAATAAGGGTGTCGGCGGAAGCTCAATTGCAGAGCTTTTGGCTACTTTTTGTGATGATACATGAAGGGAAGTAGTGAAAAATTGAGCGATGAAGCCATTGAAGAAACACTCGAGAAGGTCTGTTGTTTGGACATTAATTTTTGTAATGTAGTCTAGGCATCGTTTTTTAAGCATCACAGGTGGTTATTGTACATTTTGCAGGTAGTAAAGCTGCTCGCATATATCAGTGACAAGGATATTTTTGCTGAGTTCTATAGGTAATATTTTTAGTATTTGAGGTGTATTTGCGGGTGCATAGCCTACTGACCATATTGTTGGCAATGAAGTTAACTATATCTTTTATGTCACAGTATCCACAGTAATACTGTATAAAAGTTAGTTCATGATATATTGAAATTTGGCTTACTAGTTTTCTACCTATTAATTAGATACATCAAAACTAATTCTACCAGTTTCTTGAATAGTTTAATTTCATAGGATACTAGACCCTTGAGTAATGGGCACAAGTTTACTGAGGGTAATGTGCCAGTCTTTATGCCAATGATCTTCAAGATGAAGAACCTATATTCTCAAAATTAATTTCCCTTATATATTAATTAACGTCTCTTCTGTACTCCATAGTAAAAGAAAAATAAGATCATTTCCATAATCAATTTACAGTGACTCCAAGAATATATATCAAGCATGTCAATCTTGTCTGCAAATAAAATTTCCATGCATTAGAATATGAAACTTAGCCACATCAATTTTTGTAAACAAATGCCTCATCCACTAAGTGGGGTCTGTTATGTGGATCCATTTAATATTCCATTGTGGTCGTTATCCATTATAATTGAGGCTTGGTGATGCCATCAAACTGCTTGCTAATAATCATCAAAACTGGCAGGAAGAAGCTTGCTGGACAACTTCTCTTCGATAAGAGTGCCGATGATGACCATGAGAGAAGTATGCTGCCGAAATTAAAGCAACAATTTGGTGGTCAGGTTACATAGAAGATGGAAGAAGACTAGATTGCTTTCTTAAGAACTAGTTTCACCTGCAGCAATACGTTCCTAATTCACTTCTCTGTGTTCCAGGTTATGGATTTGATGTTAGCAAAGGAAAACCAAACTAGTTTTGAAGTGTATCTCAGTAATAATCCAAATGCATATCTCAGCATTGACTTGACAGTCACGGTTCTGACTACTGGATTTTGGCCGAGTTACAAGTCCTTTCGATTTGAACCTTCCAGCAGAAATGGCACTTGCAGAATTTTGCTGAGTTTAAAACTTGAAGTTTCATTTGATGTTCATAGGCAATTTCCAATAGTTGAAATAGATTACTTCACTCTGATTTAAAAGTTATTGTTAATTTCTGGTTGTTTCAGGTAAAGTGCGTTGAAGTTTTCAGGGAATTCTACCAGACAAAAACAAAGCATCGAAATTTCACATGGATTTATTCATTAGGGACTTGTAACATTATTGGTAAATTTGAGCCAAAAACCATGGAGTTGATAGTGACAACATACCAGGTAATTTGTTTTTTCAACTTTTTGTTTTTATCAATTTTGACATCTGGTAGACTTTGGGACTTGTTATTTCTTGCTTCTTCTTCTTTTTTTTTCCACTTGAAAACTTTTTGTCCCCTCTTATTGCTTTGTAGGCCTCAGCTCTGTTGTTATTCAACTCTTTCTGATAGACTGAGTTACTCAAAGATGACGACCCAGTTAAATTTGACTGATGATGATGTTGGGAGGCTTCTCCACTCCTTATCATGTGCCAAGTACAAGATCCTTAACGAAGAACCCAACACAAAAACCATTGCTCCTACTGATTTCTTTGTGTTCAACTCCAAGTTCACTGATAAAATGCGGAGGATCAAGGTATGACAGATTGTTTTTAGATTGTCCTGAGTTGTCTGACCTTGTCTTTCTACATCAACCTTTAATTGCAATCCTGTTTTAGTTTTTCTCCCCTAATTTATCAGTGCAGTCTTGTTTTAATATTTCCTGACATGCAGATTCCTCTTCCTTCTGTTAATGAGAAGAAGAAAGTGATAGAAGATGTTAAGGATTGGAGATATGCAATCGATGCCTCAATAATGCGTATTTTGAAGAGTCGAAAAGTTTTGGGTGATCAGCAGCTGGTCATGGAGTGTGTTGAGCAGCTGGGTCGCATGTTTAAGGTCTTTGCCATACACTGTGTCGACCCATCGCCTTCATCCTTGTCCTGTCAGTTTTTGTCGACTGATTTTGTTTTAGTGCAGCCTGATCTCAATGCAATCAAGAAAAGGATTGAGGACTTCATCACCCGAGACTATTTGGAGAGGGACAAAGACAACCCCATTTTGTTCAGGTATCTGGCATGACATTTTCTGGATGCTTGTCCAGATCGGGTCATTTCTTCTCCTGCAATGGCACGGGAACAAGTTTAAGATCCCTTTGGTGGCCGCGCCTAAAACAATGTAATTGTCTGTCCTCGGTGCTGCGTCTTTCTATTTTATTAGGCTCATTTCTGTCGAGCATTTAGTCATTATCATTTTTTGAGTGGCTTAGGACGTACATAATAACCATCTTATTTATGTTTTCTAACTATTTTCCCATTTTATAAACAAGTTTGGAATAGAATTCCATTTGGTGATATAATTTCATTTTTCTATTTCTAAAACAAATTTTTAGTCTATAAATAGATTTGAAATAGAATTCCATTTGGTGATAAATTTCATTTTTCTATTTGAAAACAAATTTTTAGAAATGATTTGAAATAAAAATTTTCAACTTTTTTTTTTTATTTATGAAATATAAATGAAAAATAAATACTCTTTTCATCACTTGTCCTTACTGAGAGTTGGCTGTCCACACACTATTTCCCATTGTGCCGTCCGTTACCATTCGGGAGGGGGAAGTTTTGTGTCAATATCAAATGAATTTTTATTCCGACAACAAAAATTTGTGTCATTATCAAATATATCTTCTTCTCATAAACTCTTTGAGAAATATAAATAGAAAAAATTATTTCTACTTCATAAATCAATTTCCAATCAGAATGATTATTATTCACAACATTAGTGGCAAACAACTACGACAGATGTTGCTTTTCTAAGTTTGAAAAGTAAAGATGAATGATGATGAGCAGCACAAAAAAATTATTTTTCTTCTTTTTTCTTTTCAAATTTTCAATCTATTTTCTAATGTGGCCTTTATGAGTGCCACATTAGCATGTGCCTTAGCAAATATATTAAAAATTCTAAAGCTAATTGTAAAAGTGTAATTGAATCTTAAAATTTTCATTAAAGTATAATTAAATCCTAAAATTTGTTGACTTGATACAATCAAATCCTTAAATTTGTGAACTTCGTATAATCAAGTTTCTTTATTAATTTCGTCCAATTTGACCAATAGAAAATATTGAGGTGACTTTTTTAATTGATTTTTTAAGACACGTGATGCTGATGTAGTGTCTACCAGGCGCAACATCAAACAAATTCAAAAACTTAAAAGGAAAAGAAAAGATAAAAAGATAGGAAAAAAACCTTGAGAAAAGAAAATAAAGATAAAAATTAAAAAGAAAAAGAAAAAAGAGAAGGGTAAGGCCATCGGTTCTGCTGAGCCTCGACCCTCATCGGGTGCATATTTTCTAAAAGGAGATTTTCAACATTTTCAGAAAATCTATGTTGAAGATTCTCGAAAGGTCCAACGAAGCTCCAGCTTCTTTGAAACTTTTATGAAGCAAACTTCAAAAAAAAGCAATCAAAAATTTTAACAATTATTTTAAAACTTAAAATGCAATTAAATCTTTCCATGAATTCCGTTTAAAGTAAAATATCGATGTGTCGCTTTTTATTATACTATTAAGGCACGTGGCGTTGATTCAATGCCCACCAATTGCCCCCTCAGGAAAAAAACAGCTTAAAATTTTGAAAAAAAAACAAAAAAAAAGATAAGAATTAAGAAAACAAAACAAACGAAGATTAAAAGAAAAGGAAAGGTAAAGCCATCGGTTCTACTTCTCCAACAGCCGTCGTCCAGGTGTTGGCCAAGGCCGGCGACTCTCATTTTCACCGAATGAAGAAAGGATAAGATTTAATTGTCTGGTCTGGATTTCGGTTTCCTTGGCAGCCCAAACAAAGCCCGATTAGTGTGTTCTGGTCCAGATTCGCCATCAATTTTTCAATATAAGACATTTCCTTTGTCCTATAAAAAGAACCGCGAATCAGGAAATTTGTCAAGAAGGTCTCAAACCTATTATATTTTTGTCAATATAGTCCTGATTCTTTTTGAATTTTATTTAATCGAGTTTATCCAATCAATTTTGACCAAAAATCGCTAATCAGTTGTCGGGCTGATATGGATAATTTTTAATAATTTTTATTTTATGTGGCAGCATGTGTAGGTGCAATCCAACGACCAGCGGGTTAGTGAACGGTAGATTGGCTATGAAGGGGCCCATCTGAAGACAGTTCGTTCTTCTATGATGAGCTCTTCCAGACATGCCTTACTCTTTCATGGGGAGGCAGGGTTGTGTTGTGGGAAGACTGGCAGATTAAAGATTGTGCTGCAGAGAACTGTGGAATTGGCGGGGGAGGATTATGATACCATTCGTCCATACATTTGAAGGTGGTTGGTTCTCTTTTATATGAGCAACATGTCTTTTGAAGCTCTCATCAGCGTGAGAAAGCAGCTGGAAGAACTGGGTTTTTCCGTTCAAAGCTGTGAACGATAATAGCCTACGGTTGCATGCAGGTTCTTTGCTTAGATCTCTCTTTCCTTATTGCATGTTGCTGCAGTTTAGCCAAAAGTTGATGAACCTTTTAGGCTTCATTTCAAGTTTCAGTAATTTCACTATGCCATGTTTATTAGCTATTTAGAATGCATGCTTAATTGAAATTCAATCATTTGAATCATCGATTTGGAAAGATCTTTGGGATCATCCAAGTGTGGGCGCGATGCTGAATACTAGAATAGAGCTTTGTGGGAGCAACATTTGTGATCGGATATTAAAAGGTGTTGCCTTTCATTGGTTGCTTCCCTGGTTATTTGAGATGACTTGAGTAAATGGCTATTAACTAGATGCTTCTAAGCCAACGGGTACAAGGAATCGGTGCTGATTCTTGCAAGAACTGCTGTCTTTTGAATATTTCGTGTGCCTGTAGACAGCCATTTGGATATTCTTATGGGGTATCTGCGAGTGGTTACTGCATCCAAGAGCAAGATCAGAACAATTCAAACAATATAGGAAGTGCATATGTCACTGAACCTGCTCAAGGTGATGGTGATGGTTTATTTAGACCAGTACGAGCACATGTCAGGGGACCTGTTGATGGGTTGGCTGGAATAAGACGTGGAAATATTTTTGTGCCAGTGGCTGCTTGGCCACCAACACGCTGTCTTTTCGAGCGTGCCTTTGGGTGTCGGCAACAGAAATTGCCCGCAAGCTCTTGCTAATGACCATACAGAAGCCAGAGTCGACCAGGGCAGTGACTTGTCGTTAATGGGTTGACAGCTCTGGTTGGGCTCAGCCAGGGAGGAAGTACTGCAGCTTGTTGGTAGTTTTTTTTGTAAAGCAAATTAAGAAGTGTCTTGTTCCATATCGAAAAGATGTGAGTGTACACGTGAACGAAATTTGACACTAACTAATGATCATTAATTTTTATCTATTAAAAAAATTCGGAATTTTATGCCACAAAAAACCCTGAACTTTGCTCCTTGTAACACATTTACCCTAAACTTTTTTTGTGACATCAAAAACCCCAAATTTTGCCATGTGTGACACATTTACCCCAAAATTTGCCCAATGTGATACATATATCCTAAATTTTTTTTTGTGACACGAAAAATCCCAAACTTTGCCCCGTATGACACATTTACCCTAAACTTTTATTCTGAAGGGCATTTTCGTCTTTTACTTTTTATTTTTTCTTTATTTTTTCCTTTTTTTTCATTTTTCTTTCTTTCTTTTTTTTCCTTCGCCACCGCTGTCGGAGGAGCACCGGTGTCGGCCCTTGCCCGACTCCGGCGAGGGCTGCCCTCCCCGGATCTAGTGGGGCCGCCCTCATCGGCGTCGCCGAGGGCCGCCCTCGCTTGGGCGGGCGAGGCCAGGGCGAGAGCTAGCCTCGCCCACCCAGGCGAGGGCGGCCCTCGACCGACGCCGGCGAGGGCAGCCCCCGCTAAATCTAGTGAAGGTTACCCTTGCCTACCGCCCGGCCTCTCGCCCGGGCGAGGGCGGCCCCCACCGGATCTGGCAAGGGTTGCCCTCGCCTGCTAGGGCCAGGGCGACGACGAGGGCCGCCCTAGCCTCGCCCGCCCGGGCGAGGGCGGCCCCCGTCAAATTTGGCGAGGGTTGCCCTTGCTGCTAGGGCCGGGCGACGACTAAGGCCGGGGCGATGGCGAGGGCCGCCCTCGCCAAATCCGGTGGGGGCCGCCCTTGGGGCGGTCGAGGGCCGCCCTCGCCTAGGCCTCGCCCGCCCAGCGAGGGCCGCCCTCGATCGACACACCCCGCGAGGGCGGCCCCCGCCGAATCTGGGGAGGGCGGCCCTCGTCGGAGTCGGGCAAGGGCTGATGCCGGCACTCCTCCGGCAGCAGTGGAGGAGGAAAAAAAAAGAAAGAAAGAAAAAGGAAAAAAAAGTAAAAGACGAAAATGCCCTTCAGAATAAAATTTTAGGGTAAATGTGTCACACGGGGCAAAGTTTGGGGTTTTTCATGTTACATAAATAAGTTTAGGGTAAATGTGTCACAAGGGACAAAGTTTGGGATTTTTCGTGTCACAAAAAAAAGTTTAGGGTAAATGTGTCACGGGGGGCAAAGTTTAGGGTTTTTCGTGGCATTTTCCCTTTTATTTATTATTTTAAAAATTTTATTTTTATTATTCCGAATTTTCTATATGTGTCTTTTCAAGACAATTTTTGGAAATTATATTGGTTCGGTTTGTAACTTTTTCCGAAGGGTTACATTGATTTATTTTGCAACTTTTTTCAAAAAGTTACATTTGCTCATTGTACAACTACCTTCAAAGAAATATCTTTATTAATTTTTTGCAACCTTTCACGAAGAGTTGTCTATATTTCTATATATATGTTAGTTTTGAAAAACCATGAATGAAATCACAATTTTTCGAGTCCTCTTTTAAAACTACGGTCAATTGTTTGCAATTGTTTCTAAGAAAGATTCTAGAGATATACTAGAATTGCTATCTAGTATTCTCATTTGAGACTTTGTGGTATCCTGGAGGAAATTTGTTGGTGACCATTAGCAACTTTTTAGGGCAAATAAATCCTTAAAATTGTTGGGAAAATTATCTTCGTACTTGGGTAGAATAATGAAATCAATGTGTATTCGAATCAATAGAGCAATCACATTGGAATAAATAATGATCGTTGGTTAGTGCCAAATCTTTTCCAACATACGCACTCACATCTTTTCGATATGAAACAAGGCACCTCTTGGTTGCCAACAACCCCTCACTTTTGTTTGTAAAACAGAACAAAAACAAAACTTATTAAAAAATACAACCAAAATTTTCATGAGATTAATATACATATATAAAAGTCTCTTTTGAGTTAAACCTTTACTTAGTGCAAGTATCTCAAAACCCTATCAAAGTGACAAATAGTTCTGCTTTAAATTTGTACTTGTATACAATAGAATCCGACATACCGCACATATACTAACATCTTGTTTCTATGAGAAGTTCTATATTACTCCACACTATTATGGACTTGTGCTTGATCCTATTTCATGAGCTCTCTAGAAAGCAATCCTAACTTAAGAAGTGGCACCACTTCTAAGCTCATATAGGTAAAGTATCTACCATGTGTTTCTGTTACTATTAACACATTATAAATTTGTGCTATACTTCACTAAAAATTCAACTTAACCTGTAAAACGTAACAAACGATACTGATTTCTCATATCAAAGATACGTTAATATCAAACAATCATATTCAGTAACTTATTCTTACCCGTTAAACCTTGTAACTAGTAATATTCTAGAAAAAAGGTTGGGTTACCATTACTGATGATTTTGTTTTAGCCTTGTTTCTTGTGAGGTCATTATTACCATATCTCTTGGTAAAGCCTTTATCAAGGGATCGGCTAAATTATTACTTGACCTCACATAGACAATTGTTATGGTACCATCTTTAATCAATTGTCTCACATGTACATACATTAGGCTAATATGTCTAGACTTACCATTATAAGTGCTATTATAAGCTCTTGCCAAAATGGTTTCACTATTACAATGGATAGAAATATGAGGCATAAGACAAGGTCATAATTTGATATCCAACAACAAATTCCTAATCCATTCAGCCTCTTTCTTAGTTGCTTTTAAAGCAATTATTCAAATTCCATAATTAAGTAAGTTATATACATTTGTTTCTTGCTCGCCCAAGAAACAACACATTTACCTAATGTGAAAATCCACCCAAAATTGGATTGTTTATCTCTCACAATTGTAATCCAATTAGTATTGATATATTCTCATAATACAATCAGATAATTATTATAGAACACTCCTACATTTTTTATTTACTAAAATAACTAAAATTTAGGTGATAACCTTCCAATGTTCTATAATTGGATTATAAATAGATGTACTCCATTTACACACGAATAAGCAATATCGGGTCAATATAATCCATCGAGTACATTCCCCATACCACTCATGCTAAAGACATTTTACCATGAATTAAATGGATTATTCATTTCTTTGAAACCTAAGATATTGAAATTTATGCAACATTTTTTCCACATAATCACTTTTGTTCAAAGAATAACCCCCACTATGTTTTAACTTTAATGTCTAGAAAGCATCTATTTTACCCAAATAGAAGTGGAAGGGAATCAACATGGTCATGATGGCGCTTCTCTTTCCTTTGAAGTTTGCAATCTATATGGCCCTTCTCCGGACAGAAATTCGATGAACTGAAGAATTTGTCCCTAAAGAATTTGTCCGAGAGGTCCTTGCTAAAAAGTGCCGGTTCATCTACGACAACAACAAGAAGGATGCTCTTCACCTTCGAGACCCATTTTTAGTCGGTGGTCTTCCTTTTGCCGTCGTTCTTCGTGCGTGCCATGAATCAGGGAAGAGAAGCTTCTTCATGAGGTTCGTTGACTTGAAATGCGAATTTCCACAAATGGTTAGTACTTCCTTTCATATTATTCTGATCCATTTTGCTGTCCCGTTGCCATAACCGAATATCTTTATTGATTCTATGTGGGCATAAGTACAGTGGGAGTGCCACAACTTGGCACGGAGGGACACTTAAGTGCCATAACTTACAAACGGTATACTTAAGTGCCACTTTTAAAAAAAAATGGATCACTTAGGTGTCAAGTGGTCGGAACCTTGCCGAAAATCCTACATGGCATTTTTTTTTTTTATTAATTTTTTTGCCTACGTGGCTCGCCGGAAATACTAAATCGGTGAAAAATCAACCAAAACAACGTCGTTTTGGGCTGATGTGGATTTATAAAATTTTATTAATAAAATAATATTAAATAATATTATTATAAAAAAATCGATTTTAAATTTTTGCAGATAAAATCGATTTTAAATTTTTTAAAATCTGACGTGGACAATTTTTTTTATTAAAATTGCCACGTTGATTTTTTATTTTAAAAAAAATGCCCCGTCAAGAAATGAAGTTGCCGGAAAATGGACACGTGGCAATTTGGTCGGATTTTCTCACCGTTAGCACTTAAATGATCCTTTTTGCTCTGATTTTGACACTTAAGTATACCATTTGTAAGTTATGGCACTTAAGTGTCCCTTTGTGCCAAGTTATGGCACTTCTGAGGTCCGTACGTCATTCTATGTGTTTGGTCCATTTATTATGTGGGATAGTCATCTTGTTGGATTGGCATGATAAAATGAGAAGTTAGTTTCATGCTCAATCGTTTTATATTTACTAATTTGCCCATAATTGATTCTCATTGCTAGAAGCACATCTTTTTTGGTTGTGCATTCGAGAAATTATAACTGTTTTTTGGTTTTTGTTTAAGTGTTGGCTTGTCTTGAGGTCAAAATTCGGATACATTCTTTTGCTTTTGTTGTTGACAAATTTGGATGCTAAGACTCCGATCCATGAGATCAAGTGCAAGGCGAAAATGATAGTTCATCAATCAAAAGGGAAGCCAAGGGTTGCCATGTTCAATCCGACACTCGAGAAATGGGGTGGGTACGCGACTCCACCGACGACTGAGATTGTGCAGTCTTTTGATTGCTTGAAGCCGCTTCACTTTCAACGCATGATAGTGGAAGATTCAAACTTGGCACTGCTTGAGAGATTGTGAGTGCTTGAGAGATTGTGAGGACTTGTTCTGCAAGTGCAAAAACTCCACAAGTGCTCTGTTTTCTCGACATATGGGTTTCTACACGTGGGGTATTTGTGCAAACGCCAGTGACCCAACTGGCCTGGCATCCTAAGGATGCAAAGTTTCGTTTTGATGCCTCCATAAATATTCTTGAAGTGGGGGTATCTGAAGGGGACTTTGGAACTAATATAATTGGATTAATTGAGACATAGAAGTATCTAACTTTCATTTTTAAATGAAAGATTTGGGTAAAATAGATGCTTTTTAGACATTAAAGTTAAAACATAGTGGGTATTATTCTTTGAACCAAAGTGATTATATGGAAAAGATGTTGAATAAATTTCAATATCTTAGGTTACAAAGAAATGAATAATCCATTTGATTCATGGTAAAGGGTCGTGAGTGCTATGGAGAATGTACTTGATGGACTGTATTGACCCAATATTACTTATTCATGTGTAAATTGAGTACATCTATTTGTAATCCAATTATAGAACATTGGAAGGCTAATACTTGAATTTTGGTTATTTTAGTAAATAAAAAATTTGGGAATATTCTATAATAATTATTTGACTGTATTATGAGAATACATCGATACTAATTGGATTACAATTGTGAGAGATAAACAATCCAATTTTGGGTGGATTTTCACATTAGGTGAATGTGTTGTTTCTTGGGTGAGTAAGAAACAAATGTATATAATTGTGAGAGATAAACAATTTGGTTTGGTTAGTACTCCCTACACTCCTATCAAAGATCAGCTAGCAAATGTACTGACCAAAGGCCTACTAGTGTTGAGATTTCAGGAGAGTATCAGCAAGTTGGGCATTGAAAATATTCACTCACCAACTTGGGAGTGAGTGTTGGAAAATCTCCAATAATCTCTCCCTAATTATTTGGAATAATATGTGATATTATGTTATTTGATTTTGTTAGCTATAAATTAGCTATTGACAGAGATTATGGGTAATTAGGAACTATACCTATAATAGGTTTTGTACCTAATTTAGCTCATCTAGTCTTGTATATATATACCTTGTAATTACTCAATGATTGAGATGAAATACAAACTCTTTTCTACATGCACCATCTCTATGAGTCATGCTAATAAAATGAGGTAAAACTTTCTCAATCTGCAAGCTAGGATCTTAGTAACTCATTTATACATAAAAGTACATCAAGATATAGACGTAAAATCAGCAATTGTAGAAGCGGTTGCTAATTTAACAAGAGAAATAGCTGTTGCATTTATTTTCTTCAATAGCTTTAAAGAGGAGAAGAAAGAAGACATTGGCATCACAGAAATCTTTACTAATGACAATCCAAGCAAAAGTATAAGATGAGACCAAAAAGCCATCTGATCCGAGTGCTTATCCCCATTCATGGACCACAAAACCTCCTTAATCTCTTCATATGTAACAGGATCAGTAAGGCTTTGCTGTAAATGGAAAGGCAATGTTACTGTGAAATATCATAGAACATATGAAGAAGTATTAAAGCATCCATGAGAACCAAGAAGTAGCTGATAGTAAGAGATGGCAACAAGAAATATTTGTGTGACCTTCAATTTCACATCACAGATGTTTCTATCTGGAAATCACGAGTTTGACTTAAAAAGGAACGCAAACTGTTAAGCGGTCACCCGGTTAACTGGGTTACCTAAATAATGGACTTAGGAGCAAGCGTATTAACTATCACAAAATAAAAATGCGAAATGTTGGATCAATATGAGTAACAAGCAGGCTGGCAGCTAATCACATTTTTGCTTCTTTTCATTAATTAGAAGAAGTGATCGAATAAACTTGAAGAGCGTACTTGCCGAGTGAAGAATATATAACTTTGAAGACCCCCTTTGACTTGCCATATCTTCTCATTATAAAGGAGACACTTGAGTTGCACTTGATGTTGATCTAATTGTCATTAGCTACACAATCCCAAGGCTTCAAAGCCAAAACGCTCTAGATTTCATGAAAACTAAAGTGTTCTTATGGTTTTGATGCTGTATTCAATGACACAATCTAGAGTAAACATCATGCAATTAATAATTTATTGGTTAATCAGAGGCAAAAATATAGCTCATGTGTCAAAACTTGACATGGGAGACACTTAAGTATTAAAAGTTCTGAAAGATAACTTACATGCCATTTTTTTTGAAAATTAGATCATTTTAATGCCAACTTTGGCGAATACAGCCAGAAATCCTTTGTCATTTTTTTTTAATAATTTTGCTTGCCAAGTGGCTCGCTAAAGATCCACCATAGCTTGCCCTCACCCAAAACGATATGATTTTGGCCCAAGTTCAATTTTTAATATGAATATTAATTAAATAAATAATAATAATAATAATAATAATAATAATAATAATAATAATAATAATAATAATAATAATAATAATAATAATAAGATCAATAGTAAAGCACAAGTGGGGCTGTGGTTGTTGCCCCACCAATAATGGCCGCGAGGGTCACCGGCCATCTTGCTGCCCCACTAGCGATGGGGTGGCAACCATAGGGGAGCCCCCTGCCACCTGTGCTCCTACCTTTTTTTTTTTTAAAAATTAGTTTTTAATTTAATTAAATTAAATTTTATATTAAAAATTGAATTTGGCAAAATGACGTCATTTTTTAGCTTGAAAATTGCCACGTATGCATTTTGGCTAGATTTTCATGTCGCTGGCATTTAACTAATCATTTTCACTTCAATTTTGACACTTAAATATATCTTTTCAAATTTTTGACATTTAAGTTCCATGTACCAAGTTTTGACACTCCAGAGATCTGCCCCTCATTAATCATATTCTATAATACAATAGTAGTGGTTGAATGCACTCTAAAACTTGGGTGGATTACAAATATCACCAACTTAAGCTTTAATCACGAATCAAATTGCTTACTCGGAGTAAGCTCATTTGTAGAGAAAAAAGGACGAAAGCTGGGGGTACTTGTTCACCTCAAAACTCACCAAATCGACAAGAATATTTGAAGCCTAAAACTTAAGAAATTGACTCCAGATTCCGTCTCATCCTTCACTTATAACTCGAGGACTAAGAGAAGTAATGCGGAGCAAAGACAACCAATATGCCGTGGAATGACAATCAACAATATAATTAGAACTTTCGACCCCATGTTTATCTGGCCAGTAGATTGAGCTTGCGCCAGAAGACCCACCATTTGTGTCGAGCTGGGCCGTCGTCATCACATGCCAAAATGGACAAGACATGAAATCAAAAATTTAATGCATATATTAAGTCGGATCTGACATTGGAAGACACAGTCTAAATTCAACGAGGATCTTGTACTTTCCTGTGTGAACCGCCAGAAATGGTAGATAACATCGGAGCCGATGATGGAAGCATCAAGGAGCAAGACAGGTTGCTCCCAATAGCCAACGTGGGGCGGATCATGAAGCAAATCCTCCCTCCCAGCGGGAAAATCTCGAAGCGAGCGAAAGAAACAATGCAAGAATGCGTCTCAGAGTTCATCGGCTTTGTGACCAGCGAAGCGTCCGAGAAGTGCCGGAAGGAGAGGAGGAAGACTGTGAATGGCGATGATATTTGCGGTGCTATGGAGACGCTGGGCTTCGACGATTATGCTAGTCTGCTAAGAAGGTACTTGCATAAATATAGGGAATTAGAAGGAGAAAAAGCAAATCAAGACAAGATGATGAACAACTATCAACAGTAGCAAATCCAATGGTGTCGAGCAATCTTTGTCATGTAGAAAAACTCATAATTTAGGAGCAATCAGGCTTCGATCTTCACTTTGGCAAACTTTTAGAAATCACGAAAGGAGTGATAGATCAATCTGAAGGCCATGCTGAGTATGCAACGGAAGCTATTAGGGCCAGCCATATGTATCAAGTTTCTAGCTTTAATCATGATGATACTCATGGAGGTAATTTTACATGTCTGGGTTTCTTATTTTCAGACACTTTTAGCGTGGTATTTGTTTTCCAGATTTATCTGCATAGCATTCAACCAAGGGTTATTTAGGCTGGTGCTCACCTAATTCACTAGATTATTTCGTAATCAAGTCACGAATCTCAGCACTTGCTTTCTGAAATCAGAATTCTAAATGGAACTCTTGGTTTCCTAATTTCAATGTGAGGAAAGCACAGGGAGATGAGAGGATTTACTGGTTCACAGTTCACAGGAGGAGGAAAGACAAGGTTAGCGAATGAGCTTTCATGTTTCCCTTTTATCTGATAAACATATAAAACTATCATTGAAATTTGGAAAAGTTTGTTCTCAGTAGGGGTAAATAATAGAGGCAATATTCCAGATTTTCTTTGATCAATTATCTTAAATTACTGTGACACGGATTCCTCGTCTTACTTTCCACCCGGTATTGGGAAATGATCCTAATTGATAATGGGATGAGGATCGAGATGATAATCAGAATAAGGTTAGAATCGAAGGGAATCAAAGTAAGGTGAGAAGAGAAGGGAAGAAAAGAGAGGAGAGGTAGAGAGTCAAGAGAGATTTGTGTATTCCATTAGTTGAGTATCCTTACAAGTAATGATGCTAAGCTTGTAAGCTCAGACATTTCCTTCCCAATGGATTCAAGAACAAAGGGAACAACTAACGATCCGGTCATGTATCTCAATTGAATTACCAATGAATGGCATTCTAGTTTAGCTACTTATTGAGTCCTGCAACTTCAGTAACATATATCTCAATTGGGGAATTGGGTTTTATATGTTTTTCAGTTCTCCTTCAGGCTAGACTTGTTCTGAAACTTGGGTCATGACATTTTTAAATTTGAGCAAACTCAGTTCATACAAGGGGTTATTTTGGACTATCGACATGCTAATTCTTTGTTCTAATTACTAGATATTGACTAGAGAGAGACTGTTAACTAAATCTGCTTGAGTTATGGTTTGAACCAATAACTTTTGAGTATTCAATCACCATACATTGGCTGCCTAGTTATTGATGATTGCTATTATAAAAAGGAGGAAACTTTGAGAAAACCAAGACTTGCTTCTTGGGGTAGGCAGAGAAAGCCAAACTACAGCGAATTACGTTAGGGTTTCCCATAAGAGAGCATGGTAGATCACACTTTCTAATATCATGTGCACTGTTTAAGGTTTCTGGTTTTGGAGACACTAGGCGTTGATCTGCTTCCTACACATGGGAAGATGCATCATGAGACTACTTAATGTGTTGAAGAAGAGAGTGGGGGACAAAAGGTGGAATCCTAGATAAGCATCGACCAACCACAAGTCACTTGACTACTATGAAACACTTTCTATTAGTTGGAAGAAAGAGTTGTCCTGATCAAGTAAGAAAAATGGGTGGACAACCAATACAAACACTAGCTAGCTCTCTTCCCAATTGTCCATAGACCCATGCCCAGGAAGTGGATGCCAAAACCATGGGAATGTCTCGAATTATATGCCAACCTAGCTAGCTGGCTAACTACTCCTAGAGCACCACATGGATGAGTGATTCATCTTTCTGAAAAGAACAAGTTTGCATAATGTTTCGAGGCCCACATAGAGGTTAGATATGTTCATTTTTTTAACAAAAATCGGTGGAAATGGAATAGGTAGCGATGCATGTTCGTAGAGTGTTCAGTTGACATCTGTGATATATAATTAATCAAGCCAATATGTTCATGTGCTTTGTGTTATAAAAAAAACAAGGTAAGATGTGCAAAGTTGTTGTTTGTGTCATGATTATGGTAAAATGGATAATAAATTCTAGGGAGGACATCAAGAACAATGATTCGATTTTTCAACAAGGACAAGTAAACAAACATTTTATCTCATAGCAAAGTTGTTCTCGGCTAGATAGAGCCTAACCTCATATGACCGTATTGAACTTTAAGAGGGCCCCCCCTCTCTAGTGCTAGATATGTTTATGGTTCCACGTTATTCGTGTTTCAGTTGTTTATGTCGATAGATAAATCGTGCATAACCCCAAATTAACACACTATTTTTTATGGTTGTGCATCGAGTTGCAACCAAAGTAGATAATATTGTGTAAATCCCAACATCTCTTAATATGTGTAATTTAAAAATTAATGTAGATGTATGTTTCTTTTCATGTCAATGGACACACATCTCTTTGTGTTTAGCTATTGATTCTACTTTAAACTTTTAGTGTTCAAGCTATCATAGGGCATGGCCATCCAATATGAAACTTAAGAGTGTCACAACTCACAAACTCCCACATTGAAACTGTTCACATTCTTGTCAATGTTCACTCGCATCATCAATGGCATTCCCCAATTCAATGTGCGATCCAATATATTCCTGGCCCCTACACCATCCTAGAAGACTATTAGGATTCTCATCTTGTTCAAACTCTCTTATCCCAAAGATCACTCCCCTCTCTCGCTAAATTGGGTATGGCCTAATCTATCCATGAATTGCACATTTACTAGAGGGGTCCTACCCTAATGCCATATGAAAATTGCCCAGCCCATGTGCTCAGATAAGGATAGATATCAACTTGTGTAGTTACTCAGAATAATCATTTTGAAAACTCAAGGCATTTACAGTTATTTCATATTAAATAATTTAATAATTCATTACTTTGAATAATCTTTCTTATTAGAATATTTCAAATGATTTTAGAATAATCTTCACCAATTATACCTAGTGAAGTCATCAACAATAACTAAACAATACTTTTTTCCTCCCAGATTTTGTGTTATTGTTGGTCCAAAAATGTTTTTATGAAACCACTGCAAAGCTCAATTAGTACTAACATAGTTTATGGGCTTAAAAGAACTTCTCACTTGTTTTCCAAGTGCACACACTGAGCATACTTCAGACTTTTCGAATCTTAATTCTAGTAAGCCTTTCACTAGTTTTTTTTTTTTTTAAGAGAGCTTTGAAATTTACTTTGTACTAATGTGCCCAAGCTTTCTATGCTAAAGGTCTTATTCATCCTTGATAGATACAAGGCACTGTATGTCATCAGACTTTATATCCAATAGATATATATATCTTTTGCCTTCTTCCAGTAAATGACTACTTCAAATCTTTGCTTGTTCCTGAGCACTTATCCTCTTGAAAGTAGGTTTTGCATCCAATATCACACAACTAGCTAATGTTGATCAGATTATAATTTAGACTCTCGACTAGAGATACATCCTTTAGAATCAAGCTTCCTATTTCAACAGTTCCTTTGCCATAGATCCTTTGTTGCTTCCTCAAAATGATATGCTTCCCCATTGAATCTTGTAAGGTTGATAAATTTACTGGGATCGCCTATCATATGTCTTGAACAACCACTGTTCAAATACCACTCATTTTTCTTCTTCTTTGGTACTTGCAATTTTTAAAAGAAATTCAAGCCTTCTTTGGTATCTATTCTTGTTTGGGTCCTTTTCGATGAGAAGGATTAGCCATACTTAGAAAGTTTCTTCGAATTGGCTTCCATCTTTTTGAACAATCGTTTACAAAATCATTAGGCCTTCCACAGATGTAACATCGGAGATAGTCTTAGCCAACAGGTTTTACAAATTGCTTTTTGAAATGATTTCTATAAACAGCTTTGGAAGGTTTGTTCTTTCCATGCTCTCTATCCTTCCATTTTGGAAAATCATTTCAAAGATCCTCTTTGTTCTTGCATATAAGTCCTGGTTTGTTGTAATAGGGAATTTGGATCGACAAAATATGTTCCAAGGTTTTTAAACCAACTAAAAATCTTTGAGTAATATCCGAAATTTTCATTTTCAAAAGATCACTTTCTTTTAAAACCGGATCATGATTTTCTTGAGATCTTAAAAGATTTTCCTCAAGAGAATCAATCTTATCTTTTTGAAGAGATTCATGTTGCCTTAATCTCATATTTTTTTTTTTTAATTTGGAAATCTTACTAAGTGTGGCTTTGTAATTAGCACATAATTTATCAATATAATTGGCTACTTTCTCAAGAATGTTAAGATTACTTATCTCGATTTCTTCCTCACAATTAGATGCTACCATCAAACATATGTTGGCATACTCTTTATCACTTTCTTCGCATTTAGAGTCACTCCAAATTTCAGCCTTTAGAGTTTTCTTGTTCTTCTCACACTTGCTCTTCTTTTTCTTCAAAAGAGGGCAATTTGGCTTAATGTGTCCTCTCTTCTTGCATTTGAAGCATACCGCATTTGTTTGCCTCTCTTTCGCTAAAGTTTTTCTTCTGCTCAGATGATCTGAAAGACTTCTTTTCTTTAAATTTATTTCCTTTTCTAGCCATCTTTCGGAATTTCTTCACCATAAGAGCTATCTCCCCGTCATCTTCAGAGACTGAGTCATCAAAATCAATGTTAGATTTTAAAGCTATTGCTTTCTTACCTTTAGTGTAGCCCTCATCATCAAGCATTCTTATTCATAAGATTGAAGCATTCCAATAAGCTCATCTATAGAGAGAAGTGAGATTCTTTGAGTTTCTTGAATGGATGTCTTGATGTTGTTCCATTCCTTTGATAACCCTCAAAGTATCTTGTTTACTTTCATTGGATCAAACACAAGTTGCCTTGATATGCTAGACCATTAACAATGTCAGGAAATCTACTGAACATGTTAGTCACAGATTCTTCTGGCTTCATTTTGAAGGCTTCGTACTACTAAAGGAGAATGTTTATCTTTGTCTTCTTTACATTATCAGTTCCTTCGTATGTCACGTGCAACCTATCCCAAATCTCTTTAGCTATTTCACATGAAGAAATATGGTTATACTTAGTGAGAGATAATGCGCAGTATAAGGAGTAAACAACTTTAGCATCTAAAAAGTCTCTTTTAGCAATCTTGGCATTAATCAGAGCTACCACTTCAGGCTTTTTACCATCCTCATCCTTTTCGGATGTTGATGAGACTTCAGGCCTTATTCCTCTCAAAACAACATCCTACTCCAAGGGATCTTTGGATCTGATGAATGCTTTCATCTTGTTCTTCTAGATGTTGTGATCTTTTCTGTCAAAGTATGAAGGCTTTGTATCACTCTGTCCTTTTATGAGTCCTAGAGTAATATTGCTAGCCTTGATAGATTGTTAGTTTAGAAGTTATATGACACTTTAAAAATAAAGAGCAATCGAGCTTTGCAACCAATTGTTATGGCTAAAAAGATCACCTAGAAGGGGTGAATATGTGATATTATAGAATATAAAGAAATTTAAAACCACTATTGCAACAGAACAACTTTTGATGATAAAATGTGCAATGATCAAATCTTACCAGTGTGCAAGTATTCATATCTAATTAAATAAAAAAAATAAGGGATAGAAAATTGCACATATATGATTATAGTGGTTTGGCTTTGACAAGCCTACATCCACTTTTCTACGTTAATAACTTATTGGTTGGATTCCACTATTTAAATCAATTAGAGATTACAAGGTCTAAGTAACAATTACTTAAGCTTGTGTGAACAATTCCTCACCCACTTTTAACCTCTAAATGATTACACAGTATAACTCACAAAGACGAATGTATTTGATCGGAAAACACTCTTCAGAACTTTGGAATTATAAGCTTTGATTCTTGGTGCATTTGCATATACTCTTCCACTTCAAAATCTCGTTCATGCTCAAGTTGATCGTTTGACATAATCTCCGAATGATTATCTAGCCGATCTACCCATTGACTTGGACCTTGTTTACAAGATCTAATTACTTCTGAATTGCCAAGAATAAAGCTTCCCTTGGATACCGCTGCCCATATAGTAGTTTGGGTTTCCATAAGCACTCTGATTTGGAAACAAATTGCCTCTATTTAAACGTTCTAGGAAATCAAAATCTTCAAGAGATTTTATGGAAAACTTTCCTTTGTAACTCCTTATATATAAGGTAAGGAATCCAATCAATCTACACTAGCCGTTGCACAAGTATGTCAGCTCTTTCCTTAGCTGTTTGAATGAACATATATAGAAGGAAAAAATTTAGCCACAACTATGGTTCAAATTGATAATGTATGATCACATCACATTAGACTCTCCACTTGATAAAACACTTACCATAAAAAACCAAGTCTATTACATCAAATAAGTTTTGTCAATATTCAAAACCAAATTTTTTATTAACATTTGAGACACCAGGTATTTAATTGCTTCCTGCACATGGGAAGATACATCAAGAGACTATTTAATGTGTTGAAGAAGAGAGTGGGGGACAAAAGCTGAAATCCTAGAAAAGCATCGACCAACCACAAGTCACTTGAGTACTATGAAACACTTTCTATTAGTTGGAAGAAATAGCTGTCCTGATCAAGCAAGAAAAACGTGTGTGGACAACCAATAAAAACACTTGCTACCTTTCTTCCGATTCATCTTTTCGAAAAGAAAAAGTTTCCATAATGTTTCGAGGCCCACATAGAGATTAAACATGTTCATTTTTTAACAAAAAATTGGTAAAAACCGAACAGATAGCGATGCACATTAGTAGAGTGTTCAATTGCATTTGTGATATATAATTAATCAAGCCGATATGTTTATGCACTTTTTGTCATTAAAAAAAAAAAACAAGGCAAGGCATGCAAAGTTGTTTGTATCATGATTATGGTAAATTGGCTAATAAATATTCTAGGGAGGACGGCAAGAAGAATGATTCGATTTTTCGACAAGGACAAGTAAATAAACATTTTATCTTATTACAAAGTTGTTCTCGACTAGATAGAGCCTAACCTCATATGACTATACTGAACTTTAGGAGGGGGCCCTCTCTCTAGTGTTAGATATGTTTATGGTTCCACATTACTCATGTTTCAATTGTTTATGTCAATTGATAAATCACGCATAACCTCAAATTAGCATACTACTTTTTATGGTTGTGCATGTATGAATGAGCCGTGACCAAAGTAGATGATATTGTGTAAATCCCAACATCTCTTAATATGTGTAATTTAAAAAATAATGTAGATGTATGTTTCTTTCCATGTCAATGGATACACATCTCTGTGTTTAGCTATTGATTCTAATTTAAACTTTCGCTATTCAAGATATTATTATAATGACAAGGTCCAATCCACGTGGGACAAATTTTAAAATGAAATGCTCTAACTGGAGGTGGATGTTTTCTTTGAATAATATCTCAAGGGATAGCCATCTGATATGAAACTTAAGAGTGTCACAACTCATAAACTCCCACATTGAAACTAGTGACATTCTTGTCACTGTTCACTCGCATTGTCAGTGGCATTCCCCTACTCAATATCCAATCCAATTTATTTATGTCCCCTACACCATCTTAGAAGACTGCTAGAAGTCTCATCTTATCAAATCCCTCTCATCCCCATAAATCGCTCCCCACCCTCATTGAATTGGGTATGGGCCTAGTCCATCCACAAATCACACATCTACTAGAGGGGTCCTACCCTGTTGTCATTTGGAAATTGCCCAGCTTGTGTGCTCGGATATGGAAGGATATCAACTTTTGTGGTTAATCAGAATAATCATTTTGAAAACTTAAGACATTTACAGTTATTTCATATTAAATAATTTTAATAATTCATTACTTTGAATAATCTTTTAATATTAGAATAGTTTCAAATGATTTTATACGTTTTCCAACTCCGTCATAGATTTATCATAATTTAATCAAATTGACAATAAAAATTACGTGAATTGAAATATTCGTATCATGATGTGGGGGCCAGGAATATATTGGAAGCAGTGGCATTCCCCAATTCAATGTGCGATCCAATAGATTGGATCTTTAGAGTAAAACAAATTCGTCTGGTACATTAGATTTGTACCGCATCAAAAAATGAGCACTAATTCAAGGACCATTCACATAAAAAGGGTATCAATTCATTAAATTATAAGTTTTTTCTTGAAGACATCGCTGCTGAATTGATCACTTTCTCATCATATAACCCCTTCATTTTTTTGGTCAAAAAATCATATATCCCCTTAGTGCACATGCAAAGGCATGGCCAATGTCAAAAGAGACTCTAACCAGCTTGCCAACTCTTGTACTCCCAGTAACGAAGTAACACATGAACGCACGGCCAATGTCAAAAGAGACTCTCATCAGTATGCAAATTACATATGCTCTTGTAGCATCATGATCAACGATATATAACCCAAACTGAGATCCCTAAATCTCGTTAGTAATCCTGACTTCGAAAAGCCTCTTCCGTGGGATCTTGAAGACCACATCCAGGCTGCACGGCAAACATCCAGATTCACTTGAACAAGTAGTCGATCAGCACTTTCTTTGCCACGCCGGACCGGCTCGAAGCCACGATCTTGCTCTTACCCACCATGAATATAATACCCCCTTCTTTGAGAGCCTCGTCTGCTGATTTAGCCTCTTTTGCCACTTCCTCGCTAATCGCTACCTCTTTAGCTGATTTAGCATCTGCACGAACATCTCGTGTTCCATCCCCAAATCTCTGTACCCATACTTGACCATGCATTGGTAGATGTTCAGCTCGTAGGGGAACGGAAAAAAAGGAAAACCGTTCCGTGGAAGTGAGTTTGCTTGTTGGCAGCAACTTAATCGAGATGAACACGAGCACCAAGTGCAGTGCCGGTACATTCGCAGCTTAGTGAGCGGAAGTCAGGGAAATGCTGTGGACGATCTCTGTGGAGAACTGACCGAGATCCAAGATCCAGCAGATCCTGTGCTGGATGCTATCTTGACGACTTCCTCGCCAGAGACCTCGTTGTTGAGTTCGAAATTTACCTCTTTCGGGACCCACAATTCCATCCGAACACGATGATCATCATTAGTACAGCAAAGGGCGTAGGGAGGTACAAACCAAGCTTAGGAACAGAAGCTCAATAAGTAAGATTGTGATGTTCATCTTCCGTACCGTGATCATCAGGATCATGGCTACTGCTATTCCTCTTACGGCAATAATCAAAGGAAAAGCAAGGACAAAGATGATTAGTCGATTAATTCCAAGGACTCGCTAGAACAACTCCATTAATAGTAACAATAAGCACAATTAATCAAAGTTCCCATGATTCTAATTTAGTCAAGCCATCAACCTTGAGCTCTCAATTAGCCTTTTCATTGAACATATGTAAGAAAAAATTGTTTAAATTGTTTAGGGACAATACCACAAAAAACTCCAAATTAGTGCGCATATGATAAATTTACCCTAAACTAATTTTTTAACTACCGAAAACCCAAATCGGTACACATGTCACTAATTTATCCTTCGTTAATTTCCGTTATATTATAATCTCAAATTACCAAGTTTAAAAACACATGACAGCTGACAAATGTACCAATTTGGAATTTTACCTTCCATTTTATGGTTCTTTGTGGTATTAATACAATTTAATAAAAAATGAATGGAAAATAAAATTATCACAAATGTATCAATTTAATATTTTTAGTGATCAAAAAATTAATTTGAGATAGAATTGTCAGGTGTACCACTTTGTGATTTTTTGGTGGTAAGAAAAAATTAGTTTAAGATTAATTTAAAGTTTTTCGTGATATTATTTATTCAGGAGATATGACCGAGCTTTCTTACCATAAGCAGTATTTCCAAGCTTGACTCTGTTCTTGAACCAAAGAGTGACTCCCACAAATGCCAACACAAGGAAGGCAATTATCTTCAGGATACAAATTCGGCCTTCGAAATTTTCCGAGATGTGTCCAACCTCCGCTCACCAGAAACGCCCAAGTGCTACTGACTATTTGATTTTGGAAAACGAAGTTGAGATTGAGGAGGTCAGTACACCCGGTTCCGCAAAGTTTAACCAAATATGAGTATAATGCGCATAAAATAAGATGTTTCATTACCATATAAAGGAATAATGACACAAATGATCTCCGAACTTTGGCCTGATGTACAATGTGATTCATGAACTTTTAATTTATTAATGTAATCCTTGAGCTTTAATCTGATGTGCAATGTGAATCATTAACTTTCAATTTAATTCCTGAATTAAATTGAACATTTGCCAAAAGTTATTAACTATATTGAACAAATTGAAAGTTTATGGGCCACATTGCCTATTGGGCTATAATTTAGAGATGATATTGAACAAATTAAAAAAGTTTAAGAACTACATTGTTTATAAGGTCAAAGTTAAATGATCATTTGTGTTATTTTTCCCGCAAAGCACCTGAAAAGGCAATAATTACAGGACTTGCAAGGAATGGAGCTATTAAAGATGGTCATGCAAAGTTGAACGACTATGTGTGTCATTTTCCTCATATTGGGTCAAAGATTTTTTTTTTTTTTTTTTTCCATAGTAAACAAATATACTCAAAATTAATTGATTTGTTATGAAGCACAACATTCTAGTTGAACATAATTCAAGCACTTGAAATATTCCCCAATCTAATTCCACCCCTCTCTCTCTCTCTCTAAGTTTTTGATCAAGTTGCAATCGAACATGAAACTACCTGCTTCGTGAATGCAGTTTCCCATGAACTCATTTCATATAGAAAATTCAATAAAAAAATATTCTACAAAATTTACAATTTGAGATTTGTATTTTTAACTTATTAAGGACTCGTATACATTTTATCTCATGTAAGTATATTCAAATTTTCGGTCGACAGATTCCCAACCCCCTTCGAACCTAAATTCCAACCCCAGCATCCTCAAACTATGAGATTCAAGATAAGAGTGTGACCACGATCATGGAAGAATTTTCCCTCACGTAGCAAAGTAAATGAAATTTTATCTTGCATGTTGCCATTTTAAATCGGCATTATCTAAGGTGGTAAAAAGCATTTTCGAGTGATTAAATATTTTGATTAAGGTAACCATTGACTTCTCTAAGTTGTTCATGCTCCCTGCTATTCAATGCTTAATTACAGCGAAATGATATCACGATGGCACCCAAAAGTCGCCATTGTTAGCCATTCAATAGCCAACAACAATTGACAAAGGACGGACTCCATTATACAAGAGGATCAGACCTAGAATCCAAAAAGAGATATTGGTATTTTATGATAGTTAGTATTACTTCATTTATTCTGTGTAAAATAAATGATTTGAAAAATATTATTCTCAAAAAATGATCGCTTGTGTTGTCTTGAAATAATCAGTCAATAATAAATATTTTAATTATCATAATAATTTATATTCTAAATACTTTTGTGGACGGTAAAAATATTTTTGATTCATTAATTTTTGCAAATGATACGGACGGTTATTTTTTCGGTAGGAAGTATTTTTAAAAATGATGGATCTTCCGTTAAATGAAATAAACTAACCCACCAACGTCTTTCTTTTCCCACTCTTGCTTCTCCCTCCCCTCTGCGGGGAGCTGCGTGGGTCTTCAACCATCTGCCTTTGCCTTCTTCGCCAAGGTATCCGGCTCCCGCCTCCATATCTCCCATTTCCCCAATCAGTTACTCTCTCTCTCTCTCTCTCTCTCTCTCTCTCTCTCTCTCTCTGTGGTTTTTCTAGCTCTGCTTTGCAATCTCGTTTTGAGGCTCGCAATCGCCGGTGGCTGCTGTCGTTTCGCCATTCCGTCAGGTTGAGTTCTTGTTAACCGACCTTGGATCTTTTGTGCTCTCCTCGGAGGGACTGCGCCTTGGCTGTCGGCTTCTTTCGCCTTTCGAGGTCGAAGGCGTGAGGTTTTGCTCTGTTTGTTTGGCCTCGAAGTTTGTGGAAACGGCGTGGAATGGGGGAATATCTGCTCGGGAAGCTTGTTGATATGCTTTTGTCAAGGGTAGACTGAAGTTAGGGTTGAGTTTGTAGAATTTTGAGTTAGAACTATCTGAGGTTAGAATTTCAGGAGCCGGGTAGATACTGCGTGTTAGATTAGAAAGCTGAGACTGCTCAAGATGTTAGCAGTAATATCGAGTTTGGCTAAGGCAGATCCAAGACTTAACTTAAATTAGAGTCCTGATAGGATATTTCTTGTAATTATTTAAATACTTGTCCAGCAGATTAGTGATTGTCCTGCTGGAATCAGTCAATAGAATGTTTTTTGGCCTTGTGGAAGAGTAGTTTTCATCGGTTTTCATTGCATTGTTGGATTTGGTTCAGACTCACAATTTTCCGTCATCAATGACTTAGTCAGCTTCTATGTGCAGATTTGGTCTAGAGAACGAGATTGTGGAGATATGATGGCCAATGAGAGGAAAACAATGGATTTAGAACAAGGATGGGAGTTTATGCAAAAGGGTATAATGAAGCTCAAGAATATCCTTGAAGGGCTTCCCGAGAATGGGATCAACTCGGAAGAATACATGATGCTCTACATGTAAGTCTCACTTCTGCATTTGTGACTTCAGGAGTTGTGATACTTAGAATCGTTATCCTAATGTCTTGATTGTTTTGCTAATAGTTGATTTCTTTTCTTCTCAATCCTCCTGGCAATAATATTTACAATATGTGTACTCAAAAGCCTCCACATGATTACCCCCAGCAACCGTATGACAAGTATAGAGAATCTCTTGAAGAGTATATCACGTCAACGGTGAGGAAGATTCACTGTCCACAACTCCCTTTTCCTGTTATATTTGTTGGTTGTTTTCCCTTGAGTTTACTTCATTAGCTTTGCAAGTCTGGAATACTTGAACTTATGGAATTAAAGAAGATTTATCTAGTGCTGTTGTTGGAGTTACATTCTTGTATATGCCATTGACTTTCTCAGTTGCTGTTGTAATAGTTGGGTGCTTTTCTTTTTTTTTCTTTTTACTCACATTGCCCAAGTATCAATTTTGTATAGTAAGGATGTGTCTTCACTTAAAAATTCATGACAGTGTCCTTCAATCTTTGGAAATTTTCAGGGCTGTTTTTCCTTGTTATAGCCTATTACTTTCTCTTTATTCATTAAAGATTGTATTTTATGATTGTTTTTGTGAATTTTAGAAAAGATAGTAATTTCAAGATGGAAGAACAGTGGCATGTGGTGAAAGCTTGAGTCATTTTTGGAGAATAGATAGTATCAACCAACTGAGATTACATAAAGCGGATTAACAAAGGGTCGGCTGTCAGAAGAAGTCCGGTGACAAGGTTTCTTGAAGAATAAGTAGCTCCAAAAGAACAGCAGAAAAACCAAAAAATAATTAATAGATGCAGAACTTTTCCATGAAGGAGTCTAGTAAATCTCTTAAGAGTCAATTTCTTTATCAGTGTGAAAAATCATAAATTGCTGCAACTTAGATGTAATCTGGAGGCAGATAACTCAACATTCTGCTCTACTTCCAAGCTAACGTACTACGCCCAAACTTATGGCCAGTTAGGTTAATGGTCAAACAAAAATAAACGAAGAGAAAAGAAAAATGGTTGAGTTTGCTGTTTTGTGGAGCTTTGTCCAATATATAGATGTTCATATGCATTATTTACAACTCTGCATGGTTATTCTTGTTTTCGGAGTCAGCCAAGTTCTCCGGAGTTCTGTTGCTTCTGATTTGTAGCCCATGATTCTAGGGGTTGGCCATTTACCATTTCATACTTAGGTATGTTAGGAGAAGTTGAGGAATTGTACGTTCTTTCCCCATCCTCCTTATTCTCGCTTTCTCCTTCTCCGCTTCTCTAAATGTTAGATCAATTAGCATTAATTGCTTAAACAAAAACATTATTATTTATTTATTTTATATTTTTGGGGGAAAGGGGAAGGGATATTTATCGCTTTTTCTTTGCATGGGGGGGATGGAATTGATTATCTTATGATTATGATTCTGTAAATGCAGATTTGGTTATTACCTGTATTTAGCTTATTGGTTATACCTAGATCTTTCATTTATGTAAGTGCTGTCCTTTTATATTTTATTGTCCTCAGCCATTAAAAAATCTGCTTCTGCTTACAATTTAGGTATTGCCATCATTAAGAGAGAAGCATGACGAGTTTATGTTGAGATAGCTTGTCAAAAGGTGGGGGAATCATAAGGTTATGGTCAGATGGCTTTCTTGTTTCTTCTATTATCTAGATCGCTACTTCATTGCAAGGAGATCACTGCCACCCCTTAATGGAGTTGGCCTGACCTGCTTCCACGAACTGGTATGAATTCTATACAATCTTTCGATTTGCTGTTCTCTTTAGTTATTTATTAATTTGTTTATCTATTTTTTTCGCCCTAAAATTTGACTATTGTACATTGTTTGCTGTAGTTTTAAAGGTATATCAAGAGTTAAAGGTGAAAGTAAGCAGAGTCATGATCTCATTGGTATACTTGTGTTCATTTAGCTACAGTCCGTTTCTGTCTTTGCTGTTATTGTTGAATTAACCAACACAAATTGCTTACCTTAGATTCATCAAGAATGTGAAGGTAAGCAAATTGATCGAGCTTTGTTGAAGAATGTGGTAGGTATATTCATGGGAATTGGCATGGGAGAGATGGATTATTACCAGAATGATTTTGAAGCAGCTATGCTGAAAGATACTGCTGCTTATTATTCCTGTAAAGCTTCAAGTTGGATTCTAAAGGACACCTGTCCTGATTATTTGTTGAAGGTGAATGAGAATTTAATACCTGTCCAACCATTTACATCATGATGATGATGATGATGACGACATTATTTCATAAGGTTTGATGTTTGATATTGGGATTCCCAGGCTGAGGAGTGCCTAAAACGAGAGAGAGAGAGAAAGGATTTCTCATTATTTGCATTCTAGCAGTGACCCAAGCTACTAGAGGTTTGTCCCTTGTGTTAATTTTGTCTTTTGTGGTTAGTCTGGTGGAAGAACTTGTGCAATTGACTATGAGTATAGTTCATATCTTTGATTCTTGTTTAGATTTTGAATATTCCAAGATCTGGATGGAAATTGTTCCATACACTTTTTAGTTTTGCTCTTATGATCCTTTTGCTTTTTCTTCAGAAAATTCAACATGAGTTGTGGTCTGTATAGGCAAGCCAACTATTTGAAAAAGAGCATTCAGGATATCATGTGTTACTCACAGATCATAAGGTATTCTGGCTCTGCTTTTGTCCCTTTATAAGCATCTAGTCCTAAATATTTTTTAGTTGTATTACCCTGCCAAGTTTTCTGATGCTGCTTAGGTTGAAAATTTGGCGAGGATGGTCAGGGTTTTCTCAAAAGTACCGATATTCTTGGATTGTCTTGCTAACATATTGAAGCAAGTCCGTTTTCTGCCATCCATATTGCATCCACATTAAGTTACACTTGCCTTTATCATCCTTTACCGTGTTTTTTCATACCTTATATGTCAGCATGTCACTGACGAGGGCACTGCCTTGGTCAAACTAGCAGAAGATGCAGCTGGCAGAAAGAAGGTTGGTTCTCAATTTATCAGTCCATGGCTTTGACTTTTTCTTATGCATTTGCAGAATTTTCTCTAGTTCATTCAAATGAGCGAACTCTCCTTCCATTCTTCTGTATAGTTGGATTGTCGTTGGACACTGAATTTGCTTGCTTTACTCGTCAGTTTCTGCTCTTTTGTCTCAAAATGATTCTGCATCCTTCAGTGGTGTCTTGATGATCCAGAATCAACTGAGCAAACAGAGGGAGACTCAATTAGATTAACATGGCAAAGGAAAACAAGCTGAGATTTTGGACTGTTTTTTACTAAGATCTGACGTCATTCATTGATGTAGCCTTCTAGATCAAACAAGCTATGCATATAGTTATTTATAACCATAAGATCACTGTCAACCCTTAGTGAAAGTGGAATTATTTGATTGTCCATTCCATCTGGGATACCCTTTCTGGTTAGACTATTGTCCTCCTTATAGAATAGAGACCTGCTAGGATTCTAGTAGGTTTCATGTTTTCTTTAGTTAAAGCGGAGTGCTAGCTACTTGGAGCAGGATTAGCATCAGGCAGTTAGTTAATCCCCCTATGCTAATTGCAATATAGGTTAGTCAAATCAAAAGAGGATTTATTACTGACTTAGATCACCGTTTTGGGAAAAAAGTTCCTCCTTCATTTAGAAAAATGGAAATTAATCTTCAAATAAAAAGATTGACCTACAGAAAGAAATGCAGCTTGCCACAAGAGGCTAGTCGAGCATTGTCCCAAAAGAAAATCTAGAAGGATAAGTTTCACAGGGTAAGTGTGCACACGCATGTTTTCGTGGGTAAGTGACAACTTCATTTTGGAGGAGAATAACCCAAAGATTGGGAGCCAATATAATATGGTTTTTGGAAAGATGTAAATCACACCAGTGACCACTAGATATGCCAATAATATTCCAAGTACACGCGTTAGCATAGATAGCTGATACATATATGCTGTTGTGTTATTGTCTTAGCAGTCAGACCTATGTGAACTACGATCTGAAGAAGTTATTCAATCATTCAACTATGATTGCAATGCCATACTGTGTACCAATAGAACTGGCTTATTGCATACTCTTGCCTGTACTGCTATGTCCATGAAACATTCAACAGGATATTTGAAAAGTCTACATGTATAGTTGTCTTCTCTTGAACAGATATTGTAAGGAGTTTATTGAAGCTCTAGCAATCATATAGTTTGAATTAAATGGTGCAAATTTTTGTTTAGTATGATGCCTAGGAAATTGTCTTGCAATGCTTTCTAGCTTTAGGTTTTCATAAAGGAATTTACTGTGTGTTATTTTATTTTCCAATCTAAATCCAACTCAACTTTTGGGACTTGTCATCCTTATCACTCTGTAGTTATAGTTTGTGGTTTGTACATCTATCAAAAAATATGCATACCTCTGTTTTGACTTGTGATAATTTATGAAGCAAGCAATTAGTCCCTTCATTCCTTTTCACAGGCTGATGAGAAGGATATAGGCTTGCAGCAACAGGTAATGCAATCGATCTTCCACTTCCCCTCCATAAGTAGACGGAATTTTGTTGGTCTGTTTAGGATCATTGATTCAGCTCATTGTTGGCAGGTTTTTGTGAGGAAATTGATTGAACTACATGATAAGTATGTGGCATATGTGAATGAACGTTTCCAGAACCACATCATTTTCGATAAGGTTCATATCTTGTGATTGAAGTGATTTCAAATAGCTACATCAGATATATACTCATTTGGACGTTCCTTTTGACAGGCACTTAGGGAGGCTTTTGAGGCCCTTTGCAACAAGGGTGTTGGTGGAAGCTTAGTTGCAGAGCTATTGGCTACTTTTTGTGACAATATACTTAAGAAGGGAAGTAGTGAAAGATTGAGCAATGAAGCCATTGAAGAAATGCTTGAGAAGATCTGTTGTTAGGGCATTAATTTTTGTAATGTAGTCTAGCATCATTTTTTAAGTATCACATGTAATTATTGTACGTTTTGCAGGTAGTAAAACTGCTCGCATATATCAGTGACAAGGATCTTTTTGCTGAGTTCTATCGGTAATATTTTTAGTATAGGAGGTGTATTCACAGGTGCATAGCCTACTGACGATATTGTCGTAAATGAAGTTAACTAAATCTTTCATGTCACACAATCCCCAGTAATAATGAAATCAGGCTTACTAGTATCCTCCCTAATTATTTAGATACATCAAAACTGGTTCTATCAGTTTCTTGAATACTTTAATATCATAGGATACTAGACCCTTGAGTAATGGGTGCAAGTTTACTGAGGCTACTATGCTACTCTTTCAAGATGAAGAACCTATATTCTCAAGATTGATTACCCTTATATATTATTTAACAACCCTTATATATTATTTAACATCTTTCTTCTGTACTCTATAGTAAAAGAAAAAATAAGATCATTTCCATAATCAATTTACAGTGACTTTGAGAATCTATATCAAGCATGTTAATCATGTCTGCAAATAAAATTTCCATGCATTAGAATATGACACACCATATCAAGTTTTGGAAACAAATGCCTCAGCCACTAAGTGGGGTCTGTTATGTGGATCCATTTAATATTCCATTGTGGTTGTTTTCCATTATAATTGAGGCTTGGTGATGCCATCAAACTGCTTACTAATATAATCATCGAAACTGGCAGGAAGAAGCTTGCTGGACGACTTCTCATTGATAAGTGTGCCAATGATGACTATGAGAGAAGTATGCTGACAAAATTAAGGCAGCAATGTGGTGGTCAGTTCACATCGAAGATGGAAGGGATGGTTGGTGTTCCTAGATTTCTTTCTTAAGAAATAGTTTGACCTGCAGCAAAATGTTCCTAATTCACTTTTCTGTGTTCCAGATTACGGATTTGATGTTATCAAAGGAAAACAAGACTACTTTTTAAAGAGTATCTCAGTAATAATCCAAATGCAAATCCTGGCATTGACTTGACAGTCACGGTTCTGACTACTGGTTTTTGGCTGAGTTACAAGTCCTTTGATTTGAACCTTCTTGCAGAGATGGTACTTGTAGAATTTTGCCGAGATATAAAATTTGAAGTTTTGTTGACGTTCATAGGCGATTTTGAATGGTCGAAATACATGACTTCACTCTGATGTAAAAGTTATTGTTAATTCTTGGTTGTTTCAGGTAAAGTGTGTCGAAGTTTTCAGGGAATTCTACCAGACAAAAACAAAGCATTAAAAGCTAACATGGATTTATTCATTAGGGACGTGTAACATTATTGGTAAATTTGAGCCCCAAACCATGGAGTTGACAGTGACAACATACCAGGTAATTTGTCTTTTGAAATTATTTTTATCATCAATTTTGAGATATGGTAGAATTTGGGAATTGTTATTATGCATTGTGTATTTTTTTCACCTGGAAACTTTTTATCACCTCTCTTTCTTTGTGTAGGCCTCAGCTCTGTTGTTGTTCAACTCTTTTGATAGACTAAGTTACTCGGAGATAATGACCCAGTTAAATTTGACTGATGATGATGTTGTGAGGCTTCTCCACTCCCTACCATGTGCCAAGTACGAGATCCTCAACAAAGAACCAAACACAAAAAGCATTGCACATACTGATCACTTTGAGTTCAACTCCAAGTTCACTGACAAATGTGGAGGATCAAGGTATAACTGACTGTTTTTAGATTGTCCCAAATTGTCTGACCTTGTCTTTCTACATCAACTTTTAATTGCTATCCTGTTTTATTTTCTCCCCTAATTTATATGCAGTCTCGTTTTAACATTTCCCGACATGCAGATTCCTCTTCCTCCTGTAGAAGAGAAGAAGAAAGTGATTGAAGATGTTGATAAGGATCAGAGATACGCAATCGATGCCTCAATCGTGTGTATCCTGAAGAGTCGAAAAGTTTTGGGTCATCAGCAGCTGGTCATGCAGTGTGTTGAGCAGTTAGGTCCCATGTCTAAGCTCTTTACTAGACACTATGCCAACCAACCCGTCGCCTTCATCCTGGTTCTGTCAGTTTTTATTCACTGATTTTGTTTTACTGCAGCCTGATCTCAAGGCAATCAAGAAAAGGATCGAGGACTTGATCTTTCGAGACCATTTGGTGAGGGACAAAGACAAAGCCCAATTTGCTCAGATATCTGGCATGAGATTTTCTGGATGCTCGTCCAGATCGAGTGACTGCTTCTGCAATGGCATGGGAACAATTTCGAGATCCCTTTGGTGATGGCGCTGAGAACACCTCTCCTCGGTGCTGGGAAGTTAGGACCTCATAATGCTCGTACATTTTGTCTACATGACCGAGCGTGAATACTAGAGTTTGTGTTTTTGCCATGTTGGTTAAAATTTTGAAAAATTTGAAGGGAGTATACCAGATGTCCTAAAACTTTTCAAGAAAGTATAATCAAGTCATAAAACTTTCGAAAATGCAATTAAGCCAAACATATTAAATTAATGCATTCAAGTGTCAATTCCATGTAATTTGAGAGGAAATTATCCAATGGGTTCTAAACTTATTGAATGGATGTTAGTTCGATCATAATTTTTTCTAATATAGTCCTAAACTTTTGCGAAAAATTCAAATAATTTTCTTTTGATCAATTTCTGACGGAAGGATTACGTCACGTCAGTAATTTTCTGTGAAAATTGATCGGAAAAATTACGTTAGAATTTTGTACAAAGGTTTAGGTTCTAAATTGGCAAAATTAAAAAATTCAAGGCTAAATTGGCACTCGTATAATAGATTGATGACCAATTGATGTCAATGTGGCAATTTTGTAGAGGGAAGCGCTAATTTGACATATTCTTCGCTAGTCCAAAGCTTCTTTTTTTCCTTCTCTTGAGCTCTTCCATAATCGCAAGCTCTGAGCTCGACAAACCGCGGTGGCATCTTCTTGAGCTCAAAGCTCACAGCAACTGCGAGCAGCTTCGAGCTCGAACAGCAGCCATGGCCGTCGGCCTCTCAAGCTCACACCGCCCGAGATACGGATGATGGGATAAGTGATATTATTGTAAGGACAGAGATGATTAGTCAATTAATTGTAAGGACTCGCTAGAGCTAGACAGAATCAATTAATCAGAACAATAAGTACAATTAATCAAAATTCTCATGATTCTAATTTAGTCTAGCCATAAACCTTAAGCTCCTAACTAGCCTTATTATTAAACAAATGTAAGAAAAGAAGTGTCTATATTGCTTATTTAGGAGGTATGTCTGAGCTTCCTTACCATAAACATTTCCAAGCTTGACAATGTTCTTGAACCAAAGAGTGGCTCTTGCACACATGATAATATTGAACGTGTTCATATAATCTAATAGGGATGAGCAAAAGGAACCGACTGCACGGGAACTATCTAGACCAAACTGAACTGGCCGATTGGGTTTGATCCCTAGAGGCACCAATCACACATCCAACAAAATTAGAATCTAAATATCCTATCATCTCAAGATGATCAGACCTCCTAAAAGTGAGCATATGATCTTTTGTCCCTTGCAAGTATCTTAATACTTTCTTTGCTGCTTCCAATTATCTAATCCTTGATTACTTTGATACCCGCCCATCATTTTGATAGCAAAACTAGGTGTCTAGCCTGGTACAAGTTGGAGCATACATCAAGCTCCCAACAATAGATGCATAAGAAATTTGTTCCATTTGTTTGCATTCCAATTCATTCTTTGGGCGTTGCATAATACCAAATTTATCTCCTTTCTAAATTGGAACAACACTTGCAAAGCATTTTTCCATCTTAAATTATTCTAGAACTTTCTCATGGAATATTTCAATTCCAATCACATAGGATGCCTCACTTATGTTTTTCATTTTAAAGTTCTTAGAGAGGACAAGGTACAATATTTAAATTGGATATTTTTAGATACTTTTTCAGACCTATTGCCGATACTAAGTAGTAGTCAAAATTTATATCCATTTTTCATGATATTATGCATGGATCAAATATAGCATGGCAAATTCTTTAAAAAAATTATGTCTTCCACAATGAAATCGATATCAATCCAGTTCTCGATTCTAAGGATGGAACCTCCCAAATTGGACCGATTATTTGTTAAAATTTTAAATTTAATTCTTAATTATTAGGAATTTTCCCAATGATGTTGAGATGCAAATAACTAGACAAAATCCTAAGAAAGGCATAATGAGATAAAAGCATGGCTTAGCTTTCATTCACAACTCCTCTTATAATCTTTGTGTGCCAATTTGATCTGGGATTCTTGGGTGTATGGCTTGTCTCTCTTGTGGTGTCTAGCCTTCCATGTAAATGCTTTCAATGTGGGAATCTTGGCTTGTCTCTATTGCTTGTCTAGCCTTCCATGTGAATGCTAAGAGTCTACATCGAATAGTCACGAAGAGACTGGAAGCTAGATTGTGAATAAAAGCTAGTTCATGCCCCACCTAAGCATGCCTTTCTCAGCCTTCTGGCTAAGACTTAGTATGGTAAAGTATAGTATTTGTCAAGTGTGTAATGTTCACACAATTTTTGTAGCATTTTGATCTTTTTGTGGGTAAAGAGCAAATGCTTGATTTTAAAGGGGAGGGGAAAATCACCTATTCCATTAGATCTGACTGCTCGGGAATTGAACCGAACTAATAGTTCAACTCCTAGTTCTATGACCAGTCAGTCCAGTTCCCCAGTTCCTTAATCAGACCTAATCAGATCGAGAACCGATCACTCTTATAATCGATGAACTAAATTGAACATATACCAAAAGTTGAGGGACTACATTGAATAATTTAAAAGTTCAGGGCCATATTGTATGATGAGGTAAAGTTTAGAAACTATATTGAATAAATTAAAAATTTTAAGGACTATATTGCACATAGGACCAAAGTTCATAGACTATTTGTGTCATTTTTCTTTTTCTTTTGTTTCTTGTAAGCAAGTATACTCAACTAATTAGTTTATTCTGAAGCACAACATTATGGTTGAATATAATTAAAGCACTTGAAATGTTCCCCAAAAAATTCCACCTCTCTCTCTCTCTTATTTTTTGATTGAGTTGCAATTGAACATGAAACCACCTGCTTCGTGTATGCAGTTTCCCGAGAACTCATTTCATGTGGAAAATTCAATATTAAAAAATCCTACAAAATTCACAGGACAAGATTTCTATTTTTAACTTATTAAGGACTCATATACATTTTATCTTGTGTAAGTATGCTCAAAATTTCCGTCAACAAATCCACAACCCCACTCCGAACCCAAATTCCTGTCCCGGTGTTGATGCCTTTCGACCCTTTTTGAACAATGAGATTCGAGACGTGAGCGCAACCACAAACATGGAATAATTTTCCATGATGTAGCCAAGTAATTGGAATTTTATCTCACATGTCATCATTTTAAATCAACGTTATCTTAAGTTGGTAGAAAACATTTTCGAGTGATTAAATATTTTGATTAAGGTAACCTGAGTTGTTCATGCTCTTCAATGTTGAATTCCATTCATGACAAGACGATGTTACGACAGCACCCAAATATTGCCATTATTAGCAATTTGATAACTACCGATAGTTGATAAAAGGATGGACTCGATTGTACCGGAGGATCTGACCTAGAATCCAAAAAGAGAGATTGGGATTTCATAATAGTATGTATTACTTCATTTGTTTCAGATAGAATGAATGATTTACGTTCCTTATTTTTAAGTGATATAAAATATTATTTTTTATAGAAAATGTTTCTTAAAATGATTGATTTCCCGCTATATAAACTAACCCACCAACTTCTTTCTTTCCACTCTCTACCGTTTCTTCTCCATGCAGGGGAGCTGGTCGGGTCTTCTTCCAACTGCCTTTGCCTTCTTCACCAAGGTATCCCAGTCGACCACCGGCTGGAAGGAGAAGGAAAGGTATGAAAAACTAAAGGAAAGAAAAAATTACAAAATAAAGATAAATAATTAAATAATTCCAAAAAATGTTAAAATATTGTTAAAAAAATTTCCACATCAATGCCGGTGACACCATGTAGGACGGTTTGCAATCAAGTCAGCATTGGCCAACCAAAATTGTTTGAATAAACTAAATTTGTACAAATGCAAACTATTTCATATTCAATTTGGCAAAAAATAATATGATTAAATTGACACAATTGTAATAGATTTAGGAATTTTTGATAATTTTTCTGGTTGAACATAATTAAAACACTTGGAATAGTCCCTAAAAAATTCCACCTCTATGTAATTTTGTATTGAGTTGCAATTGAACAATAAACTGCCTGCTTCGAGTATGCAATTTCCAAAGAGCTCATTTCATATAGAAAATTCAACAAAAAAAGAATCTACAAAATTTACAAGCCTCGATTTGTATTTTAACTTATCATATACATTTTGTCTCGTGCAAGTATATTCAAATTTTCTATCGACAAATTCCCAACCACCCCTCCAAACCTAAATCTTGGTCCAAGCATTGATACTTTTTGACCCTTCTTGAACTAAGCGATTTAAGACGTGACCGTGATCATAAGCATGGAATTATTTTCCATCACCTAGCAAAGTATTCAAACTTTCTGACCAAATAAAAAAGTAATTGAAATTTTATCTCACATGACGCCCTTTTAAATTGGCATTATCTAAGGTGGTAGAAAACATTTTTGAATGATTAAATATTTTGTTTAATGTGACCATAGATTTCTCTAAGTTGTTCGTGCTCCACGATGTTGGATGTCTAGTCATGGCAAGGTGATATTACGGCGGTGCCCTAATGTTACCATTATTAGCAATTGGATAATCAACGATGGTCGATAAAAGGACAGACTCAACTATACTGGAGGATCTAACCCATAATTCGAAAAGAGAGATCGGGATTTCATGATAATTAGCATTACTTCGCGTAAATTAAGTGATTTGAAAATTATTATTCAAAAAATAATTAATCGTGCCATGTTGAAATAATCAGTTGATGACAAATATTTTCATTATCACAATAATTTATGTTTTAAATATTTTTGTGAACATTGAAAATGTTTTTCATTCATTAATTTTGGCAAGAGATATATGTTGACAACTAAATTTTGATGTCTCATTTAGTAAATCATTGTATAGAAAATTAGGGTTCGACCCTGTCCCCTAGTGAAAATATTAAGTTAAATTACATATAATTATTGGGAGCATATTTCAATTAATTGCATTTGATTGGACTAGCGGCGGATGAACTTGGGTAAAAGGTTTTGAGCTTAATTGAGTTAAGCCCATGGTCATTAAAAAAAAAAAAAATTGACCTAGCCCATTAATTCTCATGGCTTGAAATTCATTGGTATGTTTGCCAAATTGAGAGATTGATTTGTCTCGAGAAGTGGGTAAAGAAAGGAAATCGCAGTCATCTATTCGGTGGTGCAAGAATTGCCCGAGGATGTACCGAGCAAGATTTTGGCTGAATATATTTCAATGCTCAAAAAGAATGTTTGGTCTATAATGCTGGGCAAATCAAAAGCATAAATTAGATGAAAAAATTGTTAAATGTATGCTCTAAAGTTATTATGTGACAGTTATATGTTAGGAATTTCAGTTATATTATCAAACTTATTATTTAATTAATGGCAAAGATATATTCATTCATTAGTCCAATTATTAATATATATATATGAATGATTTCATAAAATCAGTTGCAATTAAACCTATTATTGAGACATTAAGAATATTTGTGACGAGTTGAATCTTTATATTATTCCAAGTTGATGGATCATAACGATCCTATTGAGGCCAATGTGTTCTTAGCTTCATCATCAAGTATTGAATACTTAAGAGAATAACAAAGCACAAGTCATTGGATATTTGATGCATGAGTTAGAACATAAGTACTTGTACTACACAAGTTTATTGAACATAACACGCATGGAACAATTAGCAACATGGAAGCCTTTAGCGTGGTCAATGTCTAATTGTTCATATCCTGGTATTGTGTAAATAATCTTTAGACCTAAGGAACAACGTTGACTTATGTGTTGGACAGCTATAGTTCACAAGTGCACATATTGCCAACTCATCGATCCATCTTTGTACATGATCATAGTTCATTTATATACAAAGTTACATGTGTGTGCAATATGGAATTTATCTCCTTGTTACATGCAAGATACAATAATGATGTTCTATGTGATCTAATTATGATATTGCATTGAAATCATCAACCGCAATTGTAACCGAGAATGAGTTGTTTATGTCTCATATAAAATGCAAGTTAATTAGGTTTCTGTATATGATCAAATTAGTGACTTGACAAATATTCAATGATTTTTGTTTGATCAAGACATAGTAAGACAAAGAGATTGAATTATACTATAGCCAAAACTGGCAAATTCATAATGTTCTTAAAACATTTATACTGTCAGGACAACCATGACATATTACTAGATGTCAATCATGACTTGTAGGACCTAGAAATTGATCAAGACAATCAATTCTCTTGGAAATACTAACGTGTTAGTGAGTCTTATTATCACCTTAGAGACACTATAATAAATTCACTTATTCTCTTACAAACACAACCCACTCACGAGAGTTGTTCTCTCGCTCACTCAACTCACATCAACATAAGCAACTTCCTGTGGAGTTTGAAACAAGGGCATATTTTTTTTATGTAAACTATTCATTTAACTTCTTTGAGACTTGCTTCTTTGTGCATCGTCATAATATGATAGAAACGACCTATCTATATTAGTTTAAGGCTACATAACTCCACGTAGAGGTAACTTTGTTGGGGAAGTTCATAAGCAACTTCTTGTGGAGTTTGAAATAGGTGCATTTTTAGTTATAAACTAATCATTTAACCTCTTTGAGAGGTTAGAGACCAGCTTATAGAGAAAGTACTCATTTAACTTCTTTGAGAGGGTGAGTGGGTGAGAGAGGATTACATGGTTAGCAACAGTTACTGATCACATCCACAAGATTGTCTTCACGAGATTGCTAACACAATCATAGTTGCAATTACTTGCGAGTTTTTTTTCCGTTTGAGGTGCATTGATGGTGTGTGTGAACTAGAGGCTCGATTCGCTTTACTCCATTTGAAATTCTGATTTTTGATTAAAATTTTGAATATATATGTATGGTAAAATTTTATCTTTACTTCCGTTGCGTTTATGTTTATTTCGCCTATACACGTTCTGTTAACAACCCCATCAAAAACTAGCCTCCAAATTAAAAGAAGAAGAGGGATTCGGTCGGCAAGAGGAGAGAATATCTGATTGAAAGGAAGGAAGATTAAAATAAGCACTCGTCCAGCAAGGAATCGGTAAGTGGAGAAGTATAAATTCTCGTAACTTTTTACACGCAAAAGAATGGGCCACACATATCGAATAGGAAGCAAAAAGGGTGCTTTCATTTCTTCTAGCGGGTTCCCTTGGTCGGCAGGAATGGTAAAGAGCAATAGACAAGACATTCTTCACCAGCGCTTGCAATTCCACCAAGCAACAGGTCCAGCCGTATCCTCAGACGTTCGCGCACCACCTGCTCCGCCCACGTCAATAGCAATCTCCGGCGACCTCCCTGGTCATTGACGGCACGTGCACGTGTCACTCCAGCCGTGGCGACCTGCTGCTGCTGCTGCTCTTGCTCTGTTCTTCCTTCAGTATACTCTGTTTTTGCTGCTTTTCTGGTGCTCGTCCGGCGAACCACCACGATCAAGATCTCCTGCTTTTCACCGTGACCAGCCCACCTCGGGTTCAGACACCTGCACCAGCGAGCCAGCGCTTGTAGTCACTTGCAACACCAAGTATCACAGGTTCTTTTTTTCAGTCTCTGTTCACAGGTTTTGCGGTGACATTTAGCCGTCGCATCCCAGAACGCCACCATCATTTCTGATGTACCGCTGCTGCTCCTTCGATCGAGAACGCAAGTGAAGAATATGATCATGGGGTTTAGCAAGTCGAAGCTTGGGAATTGATGTGGAGAGCGATGGAAGCAGATTTTGATTCTTTCTAGCGAGCCGGTTTTGTTTGCTTTTATTTCGGTTTTCATTATCGCAGGTCCACCGAGAGCCGTCACCGTCAGGCCCCAACCGAGCTGAGAAGCCACACCAGCACCATCCCCACGGCCGTGAGTCACACCACGTCGAGGTCACCATCCTCGACCCAAAGCACTGTGATCGAGCCACCGTGAACCTCCCTGCAGTCACTGCCGGCCAGTCTACACTGTGAGTTCCCTTCGCCGGCTTCCGCCATATATGGTCCTCGTGATCCATTTGCTTGATTTTTGTATATTTTTTGTTGCTTAATTTGGGAAATTATAATCTTGTTTGAACCTTTAAATCCTTTAAATTAGGAATTATAAACTAATTTCACAATATGCTATAACCATCCGTTTGATCTCATGCCCAAGATATGATTCGTGATTGCATAAAAAATTGGCCAATTTAATATTAGCTTTAATATGGTTCATTAGTTTATTTTCTAAATTAAATTGATATCGTGTGATTTAATACTATGTTTGATATGAATTTGACGTCTTTCTATCTTTGTTTGATTTGAATTGATTTTCTTTTTAAAAGGAAAAAAAAATCTAAAAAAACTTAGATTGAATTAAAGTAGGTATTTATTTATTTATTTTAAGGATAGATTGGATGTTTATTTTGGTTATTTTTTAATTTTGAATTTAAATGAAAAATGCAAAATATATCACGTGCATGTCATGTAGTGTAGGTCATGTTAATTGCTATGTCATGTGCTTGTCATATAATCTGTATAGGCTAGGATTAGCTCCTTATATGTAATGTCATGTTACCTCATCATTATCATATGCTACGTCAACATGCATATTATGTCATCTATGTCGTGTCATTGTCTATCATATCTACCACGTTATCATTACATGCCATGTCATATATATGATGTCATAATGCGTGCCACAACACATGCCATGTGATCTTTATGTTATGTCATCACTCAAATGTCATTTAGGGGTAGTATGTTAGGCCAATTAATTAAATTGCACTTCATTCTAGAATGCATGTCATTAAGGATGTGTGCAACTGAAATTGTATGTCATGCTAAAATAATTGCATATTAATTTTTGTTTGCCATTAGAGTTAGAACATTTTAGATAAATTGCACGTCATTTTAAAAATTCCATTCTTAGGTTTATCTAGTTAGAAATCACATGTGATGATAGAGTCGACATATTTTCATTATCATTGCATCTGGAATAACTGTATTGCTAGTTCCACTCACTCACTTCGGGAGGGTGCGACGTATAAATGATTATTTTTTAAAGAAAATATATATATGCTTTTTTAAAATGATTGATTTTCCATTAAAATAAAATTAGCCCAACTTTCTTTCCGCGCCTGTGCTTCATTTCTCCACTCGGGGGAGTTCGGTAGGTCTTTTTCCATCTACCTTTGCCTTCTTCGCCGCCAGGGTGGCCGAGGGAAGGAGATGGAAGAAAAGAAAAAAAAAAAAAAAGAGCGAAAATAAATAAATAAATAATTTCAAAAAAATATTAAAACATTATCAAAAAGTATATAAGTCAATAATTATGATACGACGTGAGACGGTCTACATTCATGTCGGCATTGGCCAACTAAAATTAGTTTGTTGAATTAAATTGGCTCAAATACAAATAAGACTCATTTTGGAAATTAAAAAAAATTATGACTAAATTAATACAATTACAATAAATTTATGACTAAATTAATACAATTACAATAAATTTATGAATTTTTTTTATGATTTTCTCAATTGAACATAATTAAAGCACTTAAAATATTACCCAAAAAATTCCACCTCTTTGTAATTTTTTGATTGAGGTGCAATTTAATATGAAACAACTTCCTTCGTCTATGTAGTTTCCGAAGAACTCATTTCATAATTCAACAAAAAGAAATCTCTATAATTCACAAGTCTAAATTGGTATCTTAACTCATCATATACATTTTATTTCATATAAGTATATTCAAATATTCCATTGACAATTCTCAATCGCCCCTCCAAATTTAAATTGTGGTCCAAGCATCGGTACCTTTTGACCTTTCTTGAACTACAAGATTTAAGGTGTGAGCGCACTCACGAGCATGAAATGATTTTCCATCACCTAGCAAAGTAATTGGAATTTTATCTTGTATGTTGTCCTTTCAAATTGGCATTATCTAAGGTGATAGAAAACCTTTTTTGAGTGATTAAATATTTTTATTAAGGTAATCATAGACTCCCAGTTGTTCATGCTCCCCGATGTTAAATGTCTAGTGATGGCAAGGTGATGTTATGGCAATGCCCTAATGTTACCGTTATAAGCAATTGGATAACCGATGATTGTTGATAAAAGGAAAGACTCGATTATACTGGAATGTTACTCCATTTGTTTCGTGAAAGTGAATAATTTGAAAAATATTATTCTAAAAAATTATTAATTGTGTCATCTTGAAATAATAAGTTGATGATAAATATTATCTATCATCACAATAATTTATATTCTAAAATATTTTTCATTCATGAGAGATTTAAATGATTTTTTTTTAGAAAATATTTTTTTAAATGATTGATTTTCCGTTAAAATAAACTAACCCGACTGTCTTTCCACACCCACTGCTTCATTTCTCCACTTTGGGGAGCTGGGTGGGTCTTCTTCCATCTGCCTTTACCTTCTTCGCCAAGGTATCCGGCTCTGCGCTTCCATATCTCTCATTTCCCCAATCATCTCTCTCTCTCTCTCTCTCTCTCTCTCTCTCTGTGGTTGTTCTAGTTTTGCTTTGCAATCTCCTTTCGAGGCTCGCGATCGACGTCATATCGCCATTGGATTCCCTCGGTTGATTTTGAGTTAATTGACCTCGGGTCTTTTGTGCTCTTCTCGGAGGGATTGCGCCTTGGTTTCGGCTTTTTCTGCCTTTAGAGGTTGAAGCGTGAGCTCTGTTTGTTTAGCTAGCAGTTCGTGGAAACAGCGTGGAAATGGGGGAATTTCTGTTCTGGGAGCTTGTTGATATGCTTTTGTTAACGGTTGACTGAAGTTAGGGCTGAAATGTAGAATTTTGAGTTAGAACTATCTGAGGTTAGAATTCCAAGTGCTGGGTAGATACTGCGTGTTAGATTAGGAAGCTGAGACAGCTCAAGATGTTAGCAGTAAGATCGAGTTTGGCTAAGGCGGATCATTTAATTATCCAAGACTTAAATCAGGGTCCTGGTAAGACACTTGTAATTATTTAAATACTTCTCCGGCAGATTAGCGATTGTTGTACTAGAAGCAGTCAATAGAATGTTTTTTTGGCCTTGCGTAAGAGTAGTTTTCCTCGGTTTTATTGCATTGTTGGATTTGGTTCAATTTCACGATTTTCCGTCGTTATTGACTTAATCAGCTTCTATGTGCAGATTTGGTGTCAAGAACGAGATTGTGGAGATGGCGGCGAATGAGAGGAAAACAATTGATTTAGAACAAGGATGGGAGATTATGCAAAAGGGTATAATGAAGCTCAAGAATATCCTTGAAGGGCTTCCTGAGACTGGGATCAGCTCGGAAGAATACATGACGCTCTACACGTAATCCTCACTTCTGCATTGGTGACTTCAGGAGTTGTGATCCTTAGAATTGTTATTCTAGAGTCTTGATTGGGTTGCTAATAGTCGATTCCTTTTCTTCTCAATCCTCCTGGCAGTACTGTCTACAATATGTGTAACCAAAAGCCTCCGCATGATTACTCCCAGCAACTGTATGACAAGTATAGAGAATCTCTTGAAGAGTATCTCATGTCAACGGTGAGGGAGATTTACTGTCCACAACTCCCTTCTCCTGTTATATTGGTTGATCGCTTTCCCTTGAGTTTACCTCATTATCTTTGCATGTCTGGAATAGCTGAAGTTGTGGAATTAGAGATGTTTTATCCAGCGCTGTTGTTGGAGTTACATTCTTGTATATGCCATTGACTTTCTCAGTTGCTGGTGTAGTAGTTGTGTCTTCATTTAAATATTCATGACAGTGTCCTTCAATTCTTTGGAAATTTTCGGGGCTTTTTTTCCTCTTTATAGCCTATGACTTTCTCTTTATTCATTAAAGATTGTATTTTATGATTTTTTTTTGTGAATTTTAGAGAAGATAGTAATTTCAAGATAGAGGAACAGTGGCATGTGGCAAAAGCTTGAGTCATTTTTGGAGAATAGATAGTATCAACCAACTGAGATTACATAAAGTGGATTAACAAGGAGTCGGCTGTCAGAAGAAGTCCGGTGACAAGGTTTCTCAAAGAATAAATAGCTCCAAAACCAAGAATAATTAATAGATGCAATATTTTTCCACAAAGGAGTCTAGTAAATCTCTAGAGAGTCGATTTCTTTATCAGTGTGAAGAATCGTTTGTTGCTGCAACTTAGATGTGATCTGGAGGAGATAACTCATCAATCTGCTCTACTTCCAAGCTAATGCACTACGCCCAAACCTTATGGCCAGTTAAGTCGATAGTCAAACAAAAAGAAAAGAAGAGAAAAAAAAATGGAAGCAGTTTGCTGTTTCTTGGAGCTTTGTCCATTAATTAGATGTTAATATGCCTTATTTATGAGTCTGCATGGTTAGTCTTGTTTTCGTAGCCAGTCAAATCCTCCAGAGTTTTGTTGCTTCTGATTTGTAGCCCATGATTCTAGGGGTTGGCCATTTACCATTTCATACTTAGGTATATTAGGAGACACTGAGGAATCGCATGTGCTTTCCCATCCTCCTTGTTCTCGCTTTCTCCTTCTCCAGTTCTCTAAACATGAGATCAATTTCCATAAATTGCTCGAACAAGACCGTTATTATTTATTTATATATTTATTTTTCGGGGGGAAGGGGGAGGGATATTTATCTCTTTTTCTTTGCATGGGGAGGGATGGTCTAATAATTAATTATCTGATGATTATGATTCTGCAAATGCAGAGTTGGTTATTACCTGTGTTTAGCTTATTGGTTATATCTGGTTCTTTCATTTGTATAGCTGCTGTTTTTATTATCCTCATCCATTACAAAATCTGCTTTGGCTTACAATTTAGGTATTGCCATCATTAAGAGAGAAGCATGACGAGTTTATGTTGAGAGAGCTTGTCAAAAGGTGGTTGAATCATAAGGTTATGGTCAGATGGCTTTCTCATTTCTTCTATTATCTAGATCGATCCTTCATTGCAAAAAGATCACTGCCACCCCTTAATGAAGTTGGCCTGACCTGCTTCCGCGAACTGGTATGAATTCTATACAATCTTTCAATTTGCTGTTCTCTTTATTAATTTTTTTTTTTTTTTTTTTTGTGGGATTTAGCTTAGATTGGATGCTGGGATAGTTGTGTCCTTTAGACAGTTCATCATTGATTTTTTGGTTGACTCTGATATGGTCATTTTCAGTTTCCTCCATAGATGCTGCACTAAAACTTGACTATTGTACATTGTTTGCCGTTTTAAAGGTATATCAAGAGTTAAAGGTGAAAGTAAGCAATGTCGTGATCTCATTGGTATGTTTGTGTTCATTTAACTACAGTCCCTTTCTGTCTTTGTTGATAATGTTGAATTAACTAATAAAATTTTTTTAGATTAGATTGATCAAGGACGTGAAGGCAAGCAAATTGATCGAACTTTATTAAAAAATATATTGGATATATTCTTGGAAATTGGCATGGGAAAGATGGATTATTATGAAAATGATTTTGAAGCAGCTTTGCTGAAAGATAGTGCTGCTTATTATTCCTGTAAAGCTTCTGGTTGGATTTCAGAGGAGGACTCCTGTCCTGATTATATGTTGAAGGTGAATAAGAATTTATTACCTATCTAAACATTTACATCTTAATGATGATGATGATTATATTTCATAAGGTTTGATGTTTGATATTGGGATTCCCAGGCCGAGGAGTGCCTAAAACAAGAGAAATATAGGATTTCTCATTACTTGCATTTTAGCAGTGAGCCCAAGCTACTAGAGGTTTGTCCATTTAATTGTGTTAATTTTGGCTTTAATGGTTAGTCTGGTGGAAGAACTTGTGCAATTGACTATGAGTATAGTTCATTTCTTTGATTCTTGTTTAGATTTTGAATATTCCAAGGTCCAGATGGAATTTGTTCCATACACTTTTTCGTTTTGCTATTATAATCATTTTGCTCTTTCTTCAGAAAGTTCAATATGAGTTGTGGTCTGTATATGCAAGCCGACTATTTGGGAAAGAGTATTCAGGATATCATGCATTACTTACAGATCATAAGGTATTCTGGCTCCACTTTCATCCCTTTATGAGCATCTCCTCCTAAATATTTTTTAGGTATATTTACCTACCAAGTTTTCTGATGCTGTTTAGGTTGAAAATTTGGCGAGGATGGTCAGGGTTTTCTCAAAAGTACCAACATTCTTGGATCCTCTCGCTAACATATTGAAGCAAGTCCGTTTTCGGTCATCCATATTACATCCACATTAAGTTGCACTTGCCTTTGTCCTCCTTTATCTTGTTTTTCATACCTTATATGTCAGTATATCACTGAGGAGGGCACTGCCTTGGTCAAACAAGCAGAAGAAGCAGCTGGCAGAAAGAAGGTTGGTTCTCAATTTATCAGTCCATGACTTTGACTTCTTCTTATGCATTTGCAGAATTACCTCTAGTTTATTCAAATGAGCAAGGTCTCCTTCCATTCTTCTGTATAGTTGGATTGCTGTCGGACACTGAATTTGCTTGCTTTACTCATCAGTTTCTGCTCTCTTGTCTCAAAATGACTCTGCATCCTTCAGTGGTGTCTCGATGATCCAGAATTAATTGACTAAACAGAGGAAGACTCAATTGGATTAACATGGCGAAAGAAAACAAGCTGAGATTTTGGACGTTTTGGACTAAACTCTGATGTCATTCATTGATGTAGTTTTCTAGATCAAACAAGCTATGCATATAGTTATTATAAGCATAAGATCACTGTCAACCCTTAGTGAAAATGGAATATTTTGATTGTCCTTACAGAATAGCTATCTGGAATACCCTTTCTGGTCAGACTATTGTCCTTACAAAGTAGAGACCTGATAGGATTCTAGTAAGTTTCATGTTTTTTTTACTTAAATTGCGATGCTAGCTACTTGGAGCAGGATTAGGGTCAGCCAGTTAGTTGATCCCCCTATGCTAGGTCAGTTGAATCAAAACAGGATTTGTTGTTGACTTAGATCACCGTCAAAATTTCTCTTTCATTCAAAAAGATGGAAATTAATCTTCGAATATAAAGATTGACCTACAGAAAGGAATGCAGCTTGCCACAAGAGGCTAGTCAAGCATTGTCCCAAAAAGAAACCTGAAAGGATAATTCTTGCGGGGTAAGCATGCGTGTGCGCACGCAGGTGTGTGTTTGTGGGTAAATGACAACTTCATTTTGAGGAGAGTAACCCAAAGATTAGGAGCCAATATATTATGGTGTTTGGAAAGATGTAAATCACACTAGTGACCACTAAATATGCCATACATTCCGAGATCTGACCACTAAATTTGCCATACATATTCCAAGTATACGTGTTGGCATGGATAGCTGACAAATATACGTTGTTATGTTATTGCTGAAGTGGTTATTCAATCATTCAACTATGATTGCAATGCCATACTATGAACCAATAAGACCGACTCATTGCATACTCTTGCCTGTACTGCTATTATGTATAGTAATGAACCACTATCCATGAAACATTCGACAGGATTTTCGAAAGGTCTACATGTACAGCTGTAGTCTTCTCTTGAACAGATATTGTAAGGAGTTTATTGAAGCTCTAGCATTCATTTAGTTTAAATTATATTGTGCAATTTTTTATTTAATATGATGCTTAGGAAATTGTCCTGCAATGCTTTCTAGCTTTAGGTTTTCATAAAGGAATTTACCTCTTCACCCAGTTACCATTTGTGTTATTTTATTTTCCAATCTAAATCCGACTCAACTTTTGAGACTCGTCATCCTTATCACTCTGTAGATATATTGTGTGGTTTGCACAACTATCAAAAATATGCATACCTTTGTTTTGACTTGTAACATTTTATGAAGCAAGCAATTAGTCCCTTCATTTCTTTTCACAGGCCAATAAGAAGGATGTAGGCTTGTGGCAACAGGTAATGCAATTGATCTTCTACTTCTCCATAAGTGGATAAAATTTTGCCGGTATGTTTAGGAGCATTGATTTAGCTCATTGTTGGCAGATTTTCATGAGGAAAGTGATTGAGCTACATGCTAAGTATGTGGCATTTGTGAATGAACGTTTCCAGAACCACATCATTTTCCATAAGGTTCATATCTTGTGATTGAAGTGATTTGAAAAAGCTACATCAGATATACACTTATTTGGACGTTCCTTTTGACAGGCACTTAGGGAGGCTTTTGAGGCCCTTTGTAACAAGGGTGTTGATGGAAGCTCAATTGCAGACCTTTTGGCAACTTTTTGTGATAATATACTTAGGAAGGGAAGTAGTGAAAAATTGAGCGATGAAGACATTGAAGAAACGCTTGAGAAGGCCTGTTGTTTGGACATTAATTTTTTTAATGTATTCTGGCATCATTTTTTAAAAATCCCAAGTTGTTGTTGTACCATATGCAGGTAGTAAAGCTACTCACATATATCAATGACAAGGATCTTTTTACTGAGTTCTATAGGTAATATTTTTAGTATTGGAGGTGTATTCATGAGTGCATAGCCTACTGACCATATTGTTGGAAATGAAGTTAACTAAATCTTTTGTGTCACAGTATCCGCAGTAATACTGTATAAAAGATACTTCATAATATATTGAAATTTGGCTTACTTGTTCTCTATGTAATTATGTAGATACGTCAAGACTAGTCATATCAGTTTCTTCAATACTTTAATATCATAGGATACTGGACCCTTGAGTAATGGGTGCAAGTTTACTGAGTGTACTGTGCTGGTCTTTATGCAAAATGATCTTCAATATGAAGAACCTATATTCTCAAGATCGATTTCCCTTATATATTTCTTTATATCTCTCTTCTGTACCCTATAGTAAGAGAAAAATAAGATCATTTCCATAATCAACTTACAGTGACTCTGAGAATATATATCAAGCATCTTAATCATGTCTGCAAATAAAATAATAATGCATTAGAACATGAAACTCACCATATCAATTTTTGGAAACAAATGCCTCGTCCACTAAGTGGGGTCTGTTATGTGGATCCATTTAATATTCCATTGTGATCGTCATCCATTGTAATTGAGGCCTGATGATGCCATCAAACTGCTTCCTAATAATCATCAAAACTGGCAGGAAGAAGCTTGCTCGACGAATTCTCTTTGATATGAGTGCCAATGATGACTATGAAAGAAGTATGCTGATGAAATTAAAGCACCAATGTGGTGTTCAGTTCACATTGAAGATGGAAGGGATGGTTCGTGTTCCTCGATTTCTTTCTTAAGAACTAGTTTCACCTGCAGCAATATGTTCTTAATTCACTTCTCTGTGTTCCAGGTTAAAGATATTATGTTAGCAAAGGAAAACCAAACTAGTTTTGAAGAGTATGTTAGTAATAATCCAAATGCAAATCCTGGCATTGACTTGACAGTCACGGTTCTGACTACTGGTTTTTGGCCAAGTTACAAGTCCTTTGATTTGAACCTTCCGGCAGAAATGGTACTTGCAGAATTTTATCAAGATGTAAAATTTGAAGTTTTGTTTGATGTACATAGGCAATTCCAATGGCTGAAATATATGTTTCACTCTGATATAAAAGTTATTGTTATTTCTTGGTTGTTTCAGGTAAAGTGTGTTGAAGTTTTCAGGGAATTCTACCAGATAAAAACAAAGCATCGAAAGCTTACATGGATTTATTCATTAGGGACGTGTAACATAATTGGTAAATTTGAGCCAAAAACCATGGATTTGATAGTGACAACATACCAGGTAATTTGTTTTTTGAACTTTTTGTTTTTATCAATTTTGAGATCTGGTAGACTTTGGGAATTGTTATTATGTGGTGTATTTTTTCACTTGGAAACTTTCTATTCCCTCTTTCTTGCTTTGCGTAGGCCTCAGCTCTGTTGTTGTTCAACTCTTCTGATAGACTGAGTTACTCAGAGATAAAGATCCAGTTGAATTTGACCGATGATGATGTTGTGAGGCTTCTCCACTCCTTATCGTGTGCCAAGTACAAGATCCTTAAAAAAGAACCAAACACAAAAAGCATTGCTCCTACTGATCACTTTGAGTTCAACTCCAAGTTCACTGACAAAATGCGGAGGATCAAGGTATGACCGACTGTTTTTCAATTGTCCCGGATTGTCCTGGATTGTCTGACCTTGTCTTTCTACATCAACTTTTAATTGCAATCCTGTTTTAGTTTTTCTCCTTAATTTATCAGTGCAGTCTTGTTTTAATATTTCCTGATATGCAGATTCATCTTCCTCCTGTGGATGGGAAGAAGAAAGTGATAGAAGATGTTCATAAGGATAGGAGATATGCAATTGATGCCTCGATTGTGCGTATCATGAAGAGTAGAAAGGTTTTGGGCCATCAGCAGCTGGTCATGGAGTGTATTGAGCAGTTGCATCGCATGTTTAAGGTCTTTACCAGACACCGTGCCGACCCATCTCCTTCATCCTGGTTCTGTCAGTTTTTGCCAGACTGATTTTGTTTTACTGCAGCCTGATCTCAAGGCAATCAAGAAAAGGATTGAGGACTTGATCACCCGAGACTATTTGGAGAGAGACAAAGACAACCCCAATTTGTTCAGGTATCTAGCATGACATTTTCTGGATGCTCGTCCAGATCGAGTGACTTCTTCTCCTGCAAAGGCACGGGAACAAGTTCAAGATCCCTTTGGTGGCGGCGCCGAAAACAATGTAATTGTCTCTCCTCAGTGCTGGGAAGTTTGGGCCTCCTAATGCTTACACATTTTGTCTCCACGGCCGAGTGCGTATTGTGTTTTTGCCATGTTAGTAAAAAAAAAAATTTAAAGGGATGAGTGCATTGGAAATTTTAAAACTTTTTGAAAAAGTGTAATTGAGTCATAAAATTTTCGAAAGTTGAATCAAAGCTGAATTTATCAAATTGATGCATTCAAGTCCCTCTATCAACTCTATGCAATTTGAGAGGTAATTGTCCAATGAGTCTTGAATTTATTATAAGGATACTAATTCAGTTATCATCTTTTCAATTCTGTCAATTCAATCTTAGATCCTTGCAAGAAATTCAATTGCTGTACTTCTAGTCAATTCCCGACAAAAGGACTATGCCACGTCAGTGATTTTTGGCGAATAATGATCGGAAGGATTATGTTGAAATTTTATGCAAAGTTTTCGATTCTAAATCAACAAAAATTGAAAAGTTTAGGACTGAATTGGGAATTGTATAATAAATTGAGGACTAATTGATGTTAATGTGGCAATGTTTTTTATTTTTTTCAATGGAGACGCGCTAATGTGACGTATTCTTCTTTAGTCCAACGTTTTTTTTTTTTTTTCTCTTGAGCTCTTCCTTGACCTTGAGCTTTGAACTCCACAGCATCTTCTTGAGCTTGAAGCTCACAGCTGCCATGAGCTTCAAGCTCGAACGGCAACCATGGCTGTTGGTCTCTCGAGCTAACAGATGATGGGATCAAAGATATTCTCGTAAAGACAAAGATGATCAGTCAATTAATTGTGAGGATTCACTAGAGCTAGAATGAGTCGATTGATCATAATGATAAGCACAATTAATCAAAATTCTCTCTAGCCCTCGGTCTTAAGCTTCCAATTAACCTTGTCATTGAAAAATGGAAAAAAAAGAAATGCCTAAATTGCTAATTCAGGAGATACGTGTGAGCTTCCTTATCAGAAGCAGCATTTCCAATCTCGACAGTATTCTTGAACCGAAGAGTGACTCCAGAATATAAATTTGGCCTTCGAGCTCTTCCGAAGTATGTCTGACCTTCCCTCGCATGCAACACCCGATTGCTATGGACCGTTTGATTATGGAAAAGGAAGCCAAGATCAAGGCCTGACTAGCAATAATTGCCGTCATTGCGGTCACCACGAACATACCCCAGTATACCCAATTCCATGAAATTTATCCAAATATGAGCATAACACATATAAAGTATGATGATTCATTACCATATTAAGGGATAATGGTATAAATAGTCCTTGAACTTTGGTCTAACGTATAACGTGATCCCAAAACTTCTAATTTATTTGTTGTAATATCTGAACTTTAGCCCAGTATGTAATGTAGTCCATAAACTTCTAATTTATATGTTGTAATCCCTAAACTATAGCCCAATATGCCATGTGGTCCATAAATTTCTAATTTATTTATTGTAATCCTTGAATGATAGCCCGACATGCAATGTGGTAATTTAACTTCTAATTTATTTGTCGTAATCCCTGAACTTTTGATATATATTCAACTTAATCCCCCAACCATATAAAAATATTAAATATTGTCATTCCATTAATTCAACAACTAAATTAAATGTAAACTGAAAAGTTCAGAGATCATATTAAACCAATTAAAAATTTAGAGACTACATTACATATTGGATTGCTCATAATGGAACTCTAAAAGACTGTCACAAAATTCTTTGCTTTCGAAGGCATGAAGCTTGACAAAAAATAAGCGAGAACAATGGAAGGAAGAATGTTGAAGCTCGAGCTCATTTGAATCGCACGGATGCCGAAATGGCTCTAATCAGCAACGAACGCTTCCACACCCGATCAACACCGACCATTGAAATCGATATACATAAGAAAGACCATGTTGGATGCAGAAAGAATTGGATTTTATATATATTGAAGTGCAAATATACTCAAAACTCGTTGCCATGGGCACAATGATACGTTTGAATTGACGATTCATTCACGAACCGGCAGACATTGCTAATGATTCATCGTTGATTCTTGGATAAGAAAGGTAAAAGATGAAACATTTAAAGGTACAAAAGTTGGAAATAGTTGTTGCCAGTCATGTAAAGGATAATAGAATGTAAAGATAATATCAAAGTAACGATGAACAACTAGTGTTCTTTAATTGATTGGCCATTCTCTCTACAAACTACAATTCAAGCATTTACTAAGAACCTAAACATATTTTACCTGGCTTTCACTATTCAGCAATCCTTATCTACAAAAGGTGATCCGCAAGATTGTTGACTTCACTACTCGACTTACATTGCCTCCACTTCTTCATGGCTACCTCTAATGGTTGCATCTCAGATCGTCAGCTCCATTGCTTGAAAATTATTTCTTTTGCCCTTCCTTGGTTAGATCAAGCATATCTCTTTAATTGATTGAGTTGGTCTTCATTTGTCAATTTTTTGCTCCAACACTCAGCCACTTTCACCAACACCCTACATCGATTGAAACTGGATTTTCCTGTCGACCATCCGCTCCCAAAACTTGGTGATTTGCCGCCTCCGTCGCCTCTTAACCGGCCTCTACCAATCGAGTTGTCGACTGAACCCTTGGACATTTTTTGGTGTCAGCAAAAGTACCTCAATAAATAGCACGACATTGAGTAAAGTTGCTCGAATATGCGTTAACTTGTAGTGAGCATGGGGAGGAGTTAATTTACTAAACGCATGCCCCTTTCCTTGAAACCTCGCAGGTTAAACAACATTTTTGTTTACATTCTGGATGTGTTCTTCAAATTTAGTTTTCCCCGAAAATTTCTCCAAGATGGTTTTTTCTTTTTTTATAATGATACAAATGGTCTTGAACTTTGACCCAACGTGTAATATAATCGTTAAACTTTTGATTTGTTTAATGTGGTCCATGAGTTTTAACCCAATGTGCAATGTGGTCTTTGAATTTTTTATATGTTGTATGTGATCTTTGAACTTTTGATACATATTTAATATATAGTCCATGAACTATAAAAATATTCAATGTTGTTCGAAATTAAAAAAAATTAAGGATCATATTGCATATTGGGTTAAAGTTCATGGATTACATTGAACAAATTAAAATTCTAGAGATGATATTAAATGTTGGGCCAATATTAGGATCCTTTGTATAATTTTTTTTTTTTTTTGTTTTCCTTTTCTTTATCCATTGTAAACAAATATACTCAACTAATTAGTTTGTTCTGAAGCACAAAATTCTGGTTGAACATAATTCAAGCACTTGAAATATTCCTCAAAAACAATTTCCACCTCCCTCTCTCTCTCAACACATTTTTTGAATGAGTTGCAATTGAACATGAAATTACCCACTTCGTGCATGCAGTCTTCCAAGAATTCATTTCATATAGAAAATTTAATTAAAAAATCTGGTTGAACATAATTTGTATTTTTAACTTATTAAGGACTCATATACATTTTATCTCGTTTAAGTACTTATTCAAAATTTCCATTGACAAATTCCCAACCGCCCCTCCGAACCTAAATTCCAATCTCGGCATGGATACCTTTCGACCCTTCTTGAACAATGAGATTCAAGACGTGAACGTGATCACAGCCATGGGAGAATTTTTCCTCTTGTAGCAAAGTAATTAAAATTTTATCTTGCATGTCACCATTTTAAATCGACATTATTTATGGGGGTAGAAAGCATTTTCAAGCGACTTAATATTTTGATCGAGGCAACCATAGACTTCTCTCAGTTGTTCCATGTTCCACCATGTTGAATTTCCAGTTAGGGCAAGCCCATGTTAGGGCAACGCCCAAATATTGCCATTGCTAGCAATTTGATAACTACCGATAGTTGACGAAAGGACGGACTCAATTGTACTGGAGGATCCAACCCGGAATCTGAAAGAGAGATTGGGATTTTATAATAGTCAATATTGCTCCATTAATTTTGCGTAAAAAAAAAAATGACCACTCAAGTCATTTTGAAATAATGAATCGATAATAAATGTTTTCATCATCACAGTAATTTAGGTTCTAAATATTTTCATAGATGGTGAAAATATTTTCCATTCATTAATTTTTTTAAACGATATAAACTTTTACTTTTTAAAGAAAAAATTTCTTAAAATGATTGATTTTCCTTTGAATAAAATAAAAAAATTTGGACTTGGGTAAGTTCTTAAAATGCTAAAGAAAAAAGAAACAAGCAAATAAATCTGTCTTATATTGAGAGATCTTGTAATGTTATTTTCATTGAGTACAGGAGAAAAGAACTTACCCAGAATTGGGGGCGAGGCGTGCATGGCCATGCACGGTAAAAAGGATATGGCGTTCAAGCCGGGTAACCCCGTCTAGCGTTTTGGCACTATGCTTGGGGACCTGTCGCACGGCGTCTTAAACAGACGCGTTCGACAGTAGCCTGGTTCAAGAAACAGTGCCACCGACTCCTCTCTTTTCTTCCTTGCTCTGGGAGCTCAAGCTGGGTCTTCGCTACTCTCTCTCTCTCTCTCTCTCTCTCCGGTCTTTCTAGTTTTGCTTTGCAACCTCTCGTTTCAAGGCTCGCGGTCGCCGCCGGTGGCCGCTGTCGTTTCGCCATTGGATTCCGTCGGTTGAGTTCGAGTTTAACCGGGCTCGGATCTTTTGTGCTCTTCTCGGAGGTATTCCGCCCTGGTTGTTGGCTTTTTTCGGCCTTTCGAGGTCGAAGGCGTCAGGTTTTGCTCTGTTTGTTTACCTTGAAGTTCGTGGTGACAGTGTGGAGATTGGGGAATATCTGTTCTGGGAGCTTGTTGATATGTTTTCGTCTAGGGTAGACTGAAGTTGAGGTTGAATTGTAGAATTTGGAGTTAGAACTGTCTGAGGTTAGAATTCCAGGTGCCGGGTAGATACGGCGTGTTAGATTAGGAAGCTGAGACTGCTTAAGATGTCAACGGGAATATCGAGTTTGGGTAAGTAGGATCGATTAATCGTCTGAGACCTAAATCAGAGTCCTGATAGGATATTTCTTGTAATCATTTAATTACTTCTCCGGTGGATTAGTGATTGTCCCTCTGGAAGCAGCCAATAGAGTGTTTTTTGGCCTTGTGGAAGAGTAGTTTTCCTTGGTTTTCATTGCATTGTTGGATTTGGTTTGGACTCACAATTTTCCGTCATCAGTGACTTAATTGGCTTCTATGTGCAGATTTGGTGTTGAGAACGAGAGTGTAAAGATATGGTGGAGAAAACAGTTGATTTTGAACAAGGATGGGAGTTTATGCGAAAGGGTATAGTGAAGCTCAAGAATATCCTTGAAGGGCTTCCTGAGACTCAGCTCAGCTCGGAAGACTGCATTTTGCTCTACACGTAAACCTCACTTCTGCATTTGTGACTTCAGGAGTTGTGATACTTAGAATTGTTATTCTAATGTCTTGATTGGTTTGCTAATAGTCGATTCCTTTTCTTCTCAATCCTCCTGGCAGTACTATCTACAAAATGTGTACTCAAAACCCTCCGCATAATTACTCCCAGCAACTGTATGACAAGTATAGAGAATCTCTTGAAGAGTATCTCAACTCAACGGTGAGGGAGATTTACTGTCCACAACTCCCTTCTCCTGTAATATTGGTTGATCAATTTCCCTTAAGTTTACCTCATTATCTTTGCATGTCTGGAATACCTGAAGTTGTGGAATTAGAGAAGTTTTATCCAGCGCTGTTGTTGGAGTTACATTCCTGTATATGCCATTGGCTTTCTCAGTTGCTGGTGTAATAGTTGGGCGCTTTCTTTTTTCTTTACTTGCATTGCCCAAGTATCATTTTTGTATAGTAAGGACATGTCTTCACTTAAAAATTCATGACAGTGTCCTTCAATTCTTTGGGAATTTTCATGGCTGTTTTTCCTCATTATGGCCTATTACTTTCTCTTTATTCATTAAAGACTGTATATTATCATTGTTGTTGTGAATTTTAAAAAAAAATAGTAATTTCAAGATAGAAGAACCAAGGCATGTGGTGAAAGCTTGAGTCATTTTTGGAGAATAGATAATATCAGCCAACTGAGATTACATAAAGTGGATTGACAAGGAGTTGGCTGTCAGAAGAAGTCCGGTGACAAGGTTTCTTGAAGAATAAATAGTTCCAAAAGAACAGCAGAAAAACCAAGAATAATTAATAGATGCAATTTTTTTCTGCTAAGGAGTCTAGTAAATCTCTTTATCAGTGTGAAGAGTCATTTATCGCTGCAACTTAGATGTAGTCTAGAGGGAGATAACTCATCATTCTGCTCTACTTCCAAGCTAATGTACTACGCTTAAACTTATGGCCAGTTAAGTTAATGGTCAAACAAAAAAAATGAAGAGAAAAGAAAAATGGTTGAAGTTTGCTGTTTTGTGGAGCTCTGTCCAATATTTAGATGTTAATATGCCTTATTTACTACTCTTTTCGTGGTCAGTCAAATTCTCCAGAGTTTTGTTGCTTCTGATTTGTAGCCCATCATTCTAGGGGTTGGCCATTTACCATTTCATACTTAGGTATGTTAGGAGATATTGAGGATTGGTACGTTCTTTCCCCGGCCTCCTTGTTCTCGCTTTCTCCTCCACTTTTCTAGATGTGAGATCAATTTGCATAAATTGCTTAAACAAGAACTTTATTGTTTATTATTTATTTAGTTTGGGGGAAGGGGAGGGATATTTATCACTTTTTCTTTGCATGGGGAGGGATGGTCTGATAATTAATTATCTTATGATTATGATTCTGCAAATGCAGAGTTGGTTTTTTCCAGTACTTAGCTTATTTGTTATATCTAGTTCTTTCATTTATGTAGGTGCTGTCATTTTATTTTTTATTCTCCTCATCCATTGAAAAATCTGCTCTGCTTACAATGTAGGTATTGCCATCATTAAGCAAGAAGCATGACAAGTTTCTGTTGAGAGAGTTTGTCAAAAGGTGGGTGAATCATGAGGTTATGGTCAGATCGCTTTCTTATTTCTTCCATTATCTAGATTGCCACTTCATTGCAAGGAGATCACTGCGACCCCTTAATGAAGTTGGCTTGACCATTTTGCTGTAGTTTATTCACTGTAGTATGATGCCTCTCAATACCTTCAACTTTACAAAACTCATTCCTTATCTATTGCTCCGCGAACTGGTATGAATTATATAAAATCTTTCGATTTGCTGTTCTCCTTATATTTTTTCCAATTTTCTAACCACACAAAAACATCTCTTACTCAGCTCCTCCATGATCATTATTGGGATTTAGTTTCTTAGATTGCATCCTAGGATAGTTGTGGCCTTTAGACAGCTCATTATTGATTCTTTGGTCGACTCTAATACAGTCATTTTCAAATTTCTCCATAGATGCTGTACTAAAATTTGATTGTTGTACATTTTTTGCTGTTTTAAAGGTATATCAACGGTTAAGGGAGAAAGTAAGGGATGCAGCGATCTCATTGGTATGTTTGTGTCCATTTAACTACTGTACCTTTCTGTCTTCAATGTTAATGTTGAATTAACTAACAGAAATTGTTTACATTAGATTGATCAAGAACGTGAAGGCGAGCAAATTGATCGAGCTTTATTGAAGAATATATTGGATATATATGTGGAGATTGGCATGGGACAAATGGATTACAAAAATGATTTTGAAGCAGCTTTCCTGAAAGATAGTGCTGCTTATTGTTCCCATAAAGCTTTAAGTTGGGTTTCGGTGGATCGCTACTGTCCTGATTATATGTTGAAGGTGAATAAGAATTTATTACCTATCTAATCATTTACATCTTCATGATGATGATGATATTTCATGATGTTTGATGTTTGATATTGGGTTCCCAGGCAGAGGAGTGCCTCAAACAAGAGAAAGACAGGATTTCTCATTACTTGCATTCTAGCAGTGAGCCCAAGCTACTAGAGGTTTGTCCCTTTACTTTTGTTAATTTTGGCTTTTATGGTTAGTCTAGTGGAACAACTTGTGCAATTGACTATGAGTATAGTTCATACCTTTGATTCTTGTTTAGATTTTGAACATTCCAAGTTCTGGATGGAATTTGTTCCATTCACTTTTTAGTTTTGCTTGTATAATCTTTTTGCTCTTTCCTCAGAAAATTCAACATGAGTTGTGGTCTGTATATGAAAGCCAACTACTTGAAAAGGAGCATTCAGGACATCATTCAGGATATCATGCATTACTTCAAGATGATAAGGTATTCTGGCTCTGCTTTTGTCTCTTTATGAGCATTCGGTTCTAAATATTTTTAGGTTTATTTACCTACCAAGTTTTCTGATGCTGTTTAGGTTGAAAATTTGTCAAGGATGGTCAGGGTTTTCTCAAAAGTATCAAAATTCTTGGATTCTCTTGCTAACACATTGAAGCAGGTCCGTTTTTTGCCATCCATATTGCATCCACATTAACTTACACTTCCTTTGTCATCCTTTACCTTGTTTTTCATGCCTTGTATGTCAGCATGTCACTGCTAAGGGCACTGACTTGGTCAAACCAGCAGAAGATGCAGCTGGCTGCAAGAAGGTTGGTTCTCAATTTATCAGTCCATGGCTTTGACTTTTTCTTATGCATTTGCAGAATTTTCTCTAGTTCATTCAAATGAGCAAAGTCTCCTTTTATTCTTCTGTATGGTTGAATCATCGTCGGATACTGAATTTGCTTGCTTTACTCATCAGTTTCTGCTCTCTTGTCTCAATATGATTCTGTGTCCTTCAGTGGTGTCTTGATGATCCAGAATCAATTGAGTAAACAGAGGGAGACTCTATTGGATTAAATTGGCAAAAGAAAACAAGCTGACATTTTGGACTGTTTTGGACTAAAATGTGATGTCATTCATTGATGTAGCCTTCTAGATCAAACAAGCTATGCATATAGTTATTATAATCATAAGATCACTGTCAACGCTTAGTGATAATGGAATATTTTGATTGTCCATGGCTATCTGGGATACCCTTTCTGGTCGGACTATTATCCTCCTTACAGAATAGAGACTTGCTATGATTCTGGTAAGTTTCGTGTTCTTGTTTTTTTTTACTTAAAGCAGGGTACTGCCTACTTGGAGCAGGATTAGCATCTGGCAGTTAGTTAATCCCCCTATGCTAATTGCGATATAGGTTAGTTGAATCAAAACAGGATTTGTTGCTGACTTAGATCACCGTTTTGGGAAAAAAAAAGTTTCTCCTTCATTCAAAAAGATGGAAATTAATCCTTGAATAAAAAGATTGACCAACCGAAAGAAATGCAGCTTGCCATGAGAGGCTAGTCGAGCATTGTCCCAAAAGGAATTCTAGAAGGATAAGTTTTGTGTGGTAAGCACACTCGTGTTTGTGGGTGAGTGACAACTTCATTTTGGAGGAGAATAACCCAAAAATAGGAGCCAATATAATATGGCGTTCAGAAAGATGTAAATCGCACTAGTGACCACTAGATATGCCATACATATTCCAAGTATACATGTTAGCATAGATAGCTGACAAATATACATTGTTATGTTATTGTTTTGGCAGTCGGGCCTAGTGAACCGCAATCTGATGTAGTTATTCAATCATTCAATCATGATTGCAATTCCATACTCTCTACCAAGAGAACTGGCTTGTTGCATACTCTTTCATGTATTGCTATTATGTATAGTAGTGAACCACTGTCCATGAAACATTAGACAGGTTTTTCGAAACTTCTACGTGTACAGTTGTCCTATTCTCTTGAACAGCTGTTGTAAGGAGTATATTGAACCTCTAGCAATCATTTAGTTTGAATTATATGGTGCAATTTTTTATTGATGTTAGGAAATTGTCCTGCGACGCTTTAGGTTTTCGTGAAGGAAGCTACTCTTCACCAAGTTACCTTTTATATGTTATTTTATTTTCCTATCTAAATCCAACTTAACTTTTGGGGCCTGTCATCCTTATCATTCCGTAGTTATAGTTTGTGGTTTGCACATCTATTAAAAATATACATACCTTTGTTTCAACTTGTAACATTTTATGAAGCAAGCAATTAGTCCCTTTATTCCTTCTCACAGGCTGATGAGAAGGTTGTAGGCTTGCAGAAACAGGTAATGAAATCGATCTTCCACTTCTCCATAAGTAAATAAAATTTTGTTGATCTGTTTAGGATCATTGATTCAGCTCATTGTTGGCAGGTTTTTGTGAGAGAATTGATTAAGCTACATGATAAGTATGTAGCATTTGTGAGTGAACGTTTCCAGAACCAAAAAATTTTCCATAAGGTTCATATCTTATGATTGAAGTGATTTCTAAAAGCTACATCAGATATATACTCATTTGGACGTTCCTTTTGACAGGCACTTAAGGAGGCTTTCGAGGCCCTTTGCAACAAGGGCGTTGGTGGAAGCTCAATTGCAGAGCTATTGGCTACTTTTTGTGATAATATACTTAAGAAGGGAGGTAGTGAAAAATTGAGTGATGAAGCCATTGAAGAAACGCTTGAGAAGGTCTGTTGTTTGGGCATTAATGTTTGCAATGTAGTCTAGCATCATTTGAGTCTCACTGGTGGTCATTGTAGTACCTTTTGCAGGTAGTAACGCTGCTCGCATATATCAGTGACAAGGATCTTTTTGCTGAGTTCTATAGGTAATAACTTTAGTATTGGAGGTGGTGTATTCAGGGGGGCATAGCCTACTGACCATACTGTTGATAATGAAATTAACTACATCTTCTATGCCTTGGTATTCATAGTAGTACTGTATAAAAGTTAGTTCATGATATATTGAAATTAGGTTTAATAGTTTTCTAACTATTGTTACATCAAAACTATCTCTCATTCTCTTGAATAGTTTAATATCATAGGAGACTGGACCCTCTGAGTGATGAGTACAAGTCCGTTCAGAGTACAGTGCAAGTCCTTATGCCAATGATCTTCAAGATGCAGAACCTATGTTTTCTACAGTCGTTTCTTTGTCTTATATCAACATCTCTCTCCTGTATCTATGTAGTAAAAGAAAAATACAACCATTTCCATAATCAGTTAACAGTGACCTGGTATCAAGCACGTTAATCGTGTCCGCAAAAAAAAAAAATTCCACTCATTAGAACATGAAAGTTAGCCATATCAATTTTTGGAAACAAGTGCCTCATGCACTAAGTGGGGTCTGTTATGTGGATCCATCTAATATTCCATTGTGGTCGTCATCAAACTGCTTACTAATAATCATTAAAACTGGCAGGAAGAAGCTTGCTAGACGACTTCTCTTTGATAAGAGTGCCAATGATGACCATGAGAGAAGTATCCTGACAAAATTAAAGCAGCAATGTGGTGGTCAGTTCACATCGAAGATGGAAGGGATGGTTAGTGCTCCTAGATTTCTTTCTTAAGAACTAGTTTCACCTGCGGCAATATGTTCCTAATTCACTTCTCTGAGTTTCAGGTTACGGATTTGACATTAGCCAAGGAAAACCAAACTAGTTTTGAAGAGTATCTCAGTAATAATCCAAATGCAAATCCTGGCGTTGACTTGACAGTCACGGTTCTGACTACTGGTTTTTGGCCAAGTTACAAGTCCTTTGATTTGAACCTTCCAGCAGAAATGGTACTTGCAGAATTTTGTGGAGATATAAAATTTGAAGTTTTGTTTGATGTTCATAGACAATTTCCGATGGTCGAAATACATTACTTAACTCTGGTTTAAAAGTTATTGTTAATTCTTGGTTGTTTCAGGTAAAGTGTGTTGAAGTTTTCAGGGAATTCTACCAGACAAAAACAAAGCATCGAAAGCTGACATGGATTTATTCATTAGGGACGTGTAACATTATTGGTAAATTTGAGCCAAAAACCATGGAGTTGATAGTGACAACATACCAGGTAATTTGTTTTTGAACTTTTTTTATTTCATCAATGTTGAGATCTGGTAGACTTTGGGAATTGTTATTATGCGTTGTGTATTTTTTTCACTCAGGAACTGTTTATCCCCTATCTCTTGCTTTGTGTAGGCCTCAGCTCTGTTGTTGTTCAACTCTTCTGATAAACTGAGTTACTCGGAGATAATGACCCAGTTGAATTTGACTGATGATGATGTTGTGAGGCTTCTCCACTCCTTATCATGTGCCAAGTACAAGATCCTTAACAAAGAACCAAACACAAAAAGCATTGCTCCTACTGATCACTTTGAGTTCAACTTCAAGTTCACTGACAAAATGCGGAGGATCAAGGTATAACTTGACTGTTTCTGAATTGTCCTGAATTGTGTTGACCTTGTCATTCTACATCAACCTTTTATCACGATCGTGTTTTAGTTATTCTCCCCTTTATCAGTGCAATCTTTTTTTAATATTTTCTGACATGCAGATTCCTCTTCCTCCTGTGGATGAGAAGAAGAAAGTGATAGAAGATGTTGATAAGGATCGGAGATACGCAATCGATGCCTCAATTGTGCGTATCATGAAGAGTCGAAAAGTTTTGGGTCATCAGCAGCTGGTCATGGAGTGCGTGGAGCAGTTGGGTCGCATGTTTAAGGTCTTTACTAGACACTGTGTTGACCCGGTTACCTTCATCCAAGTTCTTTTAGTTTTTATTGACTGATTTTGTGTTTTGGCAGCCTGATTTTAAGGCAATCAAGAAAAGGATTGAGGACTTGATCACTCGAGACTATTTGGAGAGAGACAAAGACAACCCCAATTTGTTCAGATATCTGGCATGACATGTTCTGGATGATTGTCCAGACCGAGTGACTTATTCTCCTGCGATGTCGCAGGAACAAGTTCAAGATCCCTTCAGTGGTGGCACCAAAGACACTGTAAATGCATATCTCCTCAGTGCTGGCAACTTGGGAGCTGTTGATGCTTGTACATTTTGTCTCCACGGCCTAGTGTGAATAGCTAGAGCTTGTGTTTTTGCCATGTTAGTAAAAAAAAATTTTTTTTTTTTAAAGGGATGAGTGCATCAGAAATCCTAAAACGTTTAGAGAGTGTAATTGAGTCATAAAATTTTCAAAAGTTGATTTGAAGCTGAAATTATCAAATTGATGCATTCAAGTCCCTCTATCAACTCTATGCAATTTGAGAAGTAATTGTACAATGAGTTTTGAATTTATTATATGGATATCAATTTAGTTGTCATTTTTTCAATTCTATCAATTTAGTTTTAGATCCTTGCAAGAAATTTGAGTGTTTTACTTCGGGTCAATTTCCGACAAAAAAATTATGTCACGTCGGTGATTTTCAGCGAATAACGATTGGGAGGATTATGTTAGAATTTCATGCAAAGTTTTCGGTTCTAAAGTGAAAAAAATTGAAAAAATTAAGATTAAATTGGGAATAATATAACGGATTGAGGATTAATTGAAGTTAATGTGGCAATTTTTATTTTTTCAATAGAGACACGCTAATGTGACATCTCTTCTTTTAACCCAACTTTTATTTTCTTTCTCTTGAGCTCTTCCTTGACCTCGAGCTTTGAGCTCAACAAGCCGTGGTGGCATCTTCTCCAGCTCGAAGCTTACTGTTGCCGTAAGCTTCCAGCTCGAACGGCAACCTTGGCCGTTGGTCTCTCGAGCTAACGTGGCCCAAATTACAAATGACGGAATTGGCGATGTCATCGTAAGGACAAAGATGATTAGTCAATTAATTGTGAGGATTCACTAGAGTTAGAACGAGTCGATTGATCGTAATGATAAGCGCAATTAATTACGGGATAAATACATTGTAAGTCATAAAACTTATTAGGAAAGTGTAATTAAATCATAAAATTTTGAAAAAGTGCAATTAAATTCCAAAACTTGTTATAAAAGTATAATCGAGTTTTAAAACTTTTTAAAAAATGCAGTCAAATTCTAAAACTTGTCATGAAAATACAATCTAATCATAAAATTTTCAAATTGTGAAATCAATGGAAGGATTTGTTTGGACCAATTTGATAACTTTTAAAATTTGATTACACTTTTTGAAAGTTCATGACAAGTTTTAAGATTTAATTATATTTTTGAAAGTTTTAAAACTCAATTACACTTTCTTAACAAGTTTTAGGATTATATTCCATTAATAAAAATTCTCTCTAGCCATCAACCTTGTCATTAAACAAATGTAAGAAAAGAAATGTCTAAATTGCTTATTTAGGAGATATGTTTGAACTTCCTTACCATAAGCAGCATGCCCAATCTGGACGGCATTCTTGAACCAAAGAGTGACTTTGGGATACTTTGGGATATAAATTTGGCCTTCGAGCTCTTTCGAAGGGTGTCCGACCTTCCCTCACATGCGACACCCGATTGCTATGGACCATTTGATTATGGAAAAGGAAGCCAAGATCAAGGCCTAACTAGCAATAATCGCAACCATTGCGGTCAAGACGAGCATAGGCTAGAATACCTGGTTCTGCAAAATTTAACCAAATATGAGTATAGCGTTCATAAAGTATCATGATTCATTACCATATTAAGGGATAATGGCACAAACGGTTCCTAAACTTTAACCCAATGTGTAACCTAAAACTTTTAATAAGTTCAATATGATCCATGAACTTTAGCCCGATATGTAATGTAGTTCACAAACTTCTAATTATTTCATTGTGATCCTGAACTTTGATATATGTTCAACTTTGTTCCTCAACCATATGGAAATGTTCAATATTGTTCTTTCATTAATTCAAGTCAGAGACTAAATTGAACCAATTATAAGTTAGAGACTACATTGTACATTAGGTCAAAATTGAAGGACCATTTGTGACATTTCCCCTATAAGGCAGCTGTAACTATAACGGTCCCAAAATAGCGAAATTCCTTCTAGTAGTTTCGACCCACACAAAAGGCGTAATGATTTGGGCATTGTCTCAAAGAGAAACTCTGTGAAATGGACATGTCCATGAAGATATGGACTATCTGCACTTGGACAAAAAGACCCTATAAAGGTTTAGTATTCCTTGGGATTGGCTTTGGGCCTTTCCTACACAGCTTAGGTGGCCGTAGCAAGAAATGATATATTTTGTCAAAGAGATACCAATTGAAAGGATGTAGCACAGCTTGGTAGCGCATTTGTTTTGGGTACAAAATGTCACAGGTTCAAATCCCGATCTACATCATACCCTATTCTTGTAAGATGATACACACTAACTAATAGTCTACCTAGTGCTACATCATAAGCGCATTGGAAATGTAGATAATTGTAACCATATCCATATAAAATGACAGCAATGGAATGTCAATACTCAGGCTTTATTTGTAGCTCAGTGATAGAGAGCAGTTAGCTGTTAACTGATTGGTTGTAGGTTCGAATCCTACTAGTGACAGGACTTGCTCGGAATGAAACCGTGAAAGACTGCCGTGAAATTCTCTCTTTGCTTTTGAAGGTATGAAGCTCGACAGAAAATAAGCGAGAACAATGGAAGGAAGGACGATGAAGCTCGAGCTCATTTGAATAGCGTGAATGCTGAAATGGCTTTGATCAGCGACGAACGCTCCCGCACCCAATCAACGTCGACAATTGAAACCGAGATACGTAAGAAAGACCATGTTAGATGCAGAATGAAATGGATTTTATAGATATTGATGTGCAAATACTCAAAATTCGTTGCTGCGGGCACTATGATACGTTCGAATTGACGATTCATTCCCGAACCGGCAAATGTTGCTACAGTTCATCGTCAATTCTTGGATAAGAAAGGTGAATGATGAAACATTTAAAGTTACAAAAATTAGGAACAGTTGTTGCCAACCATGTTAAGGACATTAGAATGTAAAGATAATAAGAAAGTAAAGATGAGCAATCGATGTTCTTTGATTAATTGGCCAATCTCTACACAAACTACAATTCAAGCATTTACTAAGACCTAAACATATTTTATGTGGCTTTCACTATTCAGCAATCCTTATCTATAAAAGGTGACCCGCAAGATTGTCAACTCCATTACTTGACTTACATTGCCTCCACTTCTTCGTGGCTACCTCTAACAGTTGCATCTGAGATTGTCGACTCCACTGTTTGAAAATTATTTCTTTTGCCCTTCCTTGATGGTTAAATCAAGCATATCTCTTTAATTGATTGAGTTGGTCTTCATTCATCGAATTTCCGCTCTAATACTCAATCACTTTCACCGACACCCTACGTCGATTGAAACTAGATTTTCCTAATCGACCAACCACAACTGTCGACCATCGGCTCCCAAAACTTAGTGATTTTTTGCCACCTCCATTGCCTCTTAACCAGTCTCTGCCGATTGAGGTTGTCCACTGAACCCTAAGACATTTTTTGGGCGTCGACAATAGTACCTCAATAAGTAGCACGAAATTGAGTAAAGTTGTCCAAATATGCGTTAATTTGTAGTGAGTAGGGGTAGGAGCTAATCAACTACACGGATGCCCCGTTTCTTGAAACCTCGCAGGTTAAACAACATTTTCCTTTTCATTCTCAATGAGTTCTCTGAAATTTAGTTTTTCCTGAAATTTTTTCAAATATAGTTTTCTTTTAACAATGATACAAATGGTCTAGAATTTTTGTCGATATGCAATATAATCGTTGAACTTTTAATTTATTTAATATAGTCCATAAACTTTAACCTAATATGCAATATGATTCTATGAAATTTTTATATGTTAAATATGATTCTTGAAATTTTGATACATATTCAATTTTCAGGGACCATATTACATATTAAGTTAAAGTTCATGGACCACATTGAACAAATCAAAATTTATGAACCATTTGCATGTTGGGCAATTTAGGGATCATTTGTGCAATTTTCCTTTTCTTTTTGTTTCCATTTTCTTTTTCCATTGCAAACAAATATGCTCAGCTAATTAGTTTGTTCAGAAGCACAACATTCTGGTTAAACATAATTGAAGCACTTGAAATAGTCCCCTCTCTAATTTTTTATTTATTTATTGAGTTGCAATTGAACATGAAACTTCCTATTTCATGTATGCAGCTTCCCAAGAACTCATTTCACATATAAAATTCGAAATTCTACAAAATTTACAAGTCGAGATTTGTATTTTTAACTTGTTAAGGACTCATTTATATTTTATTTCATATAAGTATATATCAAATTTTCTAGTGACAAATTCCCATTTCCCTTCGAACCTAAATTCCAGTCTTGGCAAAGATGACTTTTAACCCTTCTTGAACAATGAGATTCGAGATGCAAAGCAATTATGAACATGAAAGAATTTTTCCTTATGTGGTAAAGTAATTGGAATTTCATCTCGCATGGCACCATTTTAGATTAGCATTATCCAAATGTTGCCACTACTAGCAATTTGGTAAACAACTATGGTTGACCAAAGGACGGATTCATATTGTACAAGAGGATTGACTCAGAATCCAAAAGAAAAGATCGGGATTTCATAATAATTAGTATTATTTTAAATGTTTCGTATAAAAAATAATTAAAAAAATAATTTCTCAAAAATTGATCGCTCACGTGGTCTTGAAATAACCAGTGGACGATAGATGTTTTCACTATCATAATAAACAATCTTCTTCTTCTTTTTATAGAAATATATCTTAAACTAACTCACCAGCTCCTTTCTTTCTTGTCACGTTCTCAACTGTTTCTTCTTCACACTGGGAGCTCAAGCTGGGTCTTCGTTTCCTCTGCCTTCTTCGCCAAGGTTCCCCATGTCCCATTTCCCCAACGAGGTACTCTCTCTCTCTCTGGTCTTTCTAGTTCTGCTTTGCAATCTCGTTTCGAGGCTCGCGATCACCGCCGGTGGCCGCCGTCGGTTGAGTTCGAGTTAACCGGCCTTGGATCTTTTGTGCTCTTCTCGAAAGGATTGCGCCTTGTTGTCGGCTTTTTTCGCCCTTCGAGGTTGAAGCTTGAGGTTTTACTCTGTTTAGCTAGAAATTCGTGGAAACAGCGTGGAATTGGGGGAATTTCTGCTCTGGAAGCTTGCTGATATGTCTTTGTCAAGGGTAGACTGAAGTTGGGTGGAGTTGTAGAATTTTGAGTTAGGAGTATCTGAGTTTAGAATTCCAGGTGCCAAGTAGATACTGCGTGTTAGATTAGGAAGCTGAGACTGCTCGAGATGTTTTCGGGAATATCGAGTTTGGCTAAGGCAGATCGTTTAATTGTCCAAGACTTCAATCAGAGTCCTGATAGGATACCCGTAATTATTTAAATACTTCTCTGGCGGATTAGTGATTGTTGTGCTGGAAGCAGTCGATAGAATGTTTTTTGGCCTTGCGGAAGAGTAGTTTTCCTCAGTTTTATTGCATTGTTGGATTTGGTTTAGACTCACAATTTTCTGTTGTCGATGACTTAATTGGCTTCTATGTGCAGATTTGGTGTTGAGAACAAGGTTGTGGAGATATGGGGGTGAATGAGAGGAAAATTGATTTAGAACAAGGATTGGAGATTATGCAAAAGGGTATAGTGAAGCTCAAGAATATCCTTGAAGGGCTTCCTGAGACTCCGTTCAGCTCGGAAGACTACATGATGCTCTACATGTAAACCTCACTTCTGCATTTGTGACTTCAGGAGTTGTGATACTTAGAATTGTTATCCTTATGTCTTGATTGGTTTGCTAATGGTTGATTTCTTCTCTTCTCAATCCTCCTGGCAGTACTGTTTACAGTATGTGTACTCAAAAGCCTCCGCATGATTACTCCCAGCAACTGTATGACAAGTATAGAGAATCTCTTGAAGAGTACATCATGTCAACAGTGAGGAAGATTTACTGTCCATAACTCCCTTTTCCTGTTATATTGGTTGATTGTTTTCCCTTGGGTTTACCTCATTAGCTTTGCGTGTCTGGAAAACTTGAAGTTATGGAAATTGTTGGAGTTACATTCTTGTATATGCCATTGACTTTCTCAGTTGCTGGTGTAATAGTCGGGTGCTTTCTTTTTACTTTTACCTGCATTGCCCAAGCATCAGTCTTGTATGGGATGTGTCTTCATTTAAAAATTCATGACAGTGTCCTTCAATTCTATGGAAATTTTCAAGGCTGTTTTTCCTCTTTATAGCCTATTGCTCTCTTTATTCATTAAAGGTTGAATTTCATGATTGCTTTTGTAAATTTTAGAAAAGATAGTTATTTCAAGATAGAACTATGGCATGTGGTGAAAGCTTGTGTCATCTTTGGAGAATAGATAGTGTCAACCAACTGAGATTTCATAAAGTGGATTAACAAGGAATCTGCCGTCAGAAGAAGTGCGGTGACAGGGTTTCTCGAAGAATAAATCACTCCAAAAGAACAGCAGATAAACCAAGAATAATTAATAGATGCAAAATTTCTCCACGAAGAAGTCTTGTAAATTTCTAGGGAGAGTCAATTTCTTTATCAGTGTGAAGAGTCATTTATTGCTGCAACTTAGATGTAATCTGGAGGGCGATAACTCATCATTCTGCTCTACTTCCAAGGTAATGTATTACACCCAAACTTATGGCCAGTTAATTTGATGGTCACACAACGAAGAGAAAAGAAAAATGGTTGAAGATTACTGTTTTGTGGAGCTTTGTCAAATATTCAGATGTTAATATGCCTTATTTACGACTCTGCATGGTTATTCTAGTTTTTGTAGTTAGTCAAATCCTCCAGAGTTTTGTTGCTTCTGATTTGTAGCCCATGATTTTAAGGATTAGCAGTTTACCATTTCATGCTTAGCTAATTTAGGAGAAATTGAGGATTTGTACATTCTTTCCCCATCCTCCTTGTTCTTGCTTTCTCCTTCTCAGCTTCTCTAATTGGAGATCAATTTGAATAAATAGCTTAAACAAGAATGTTATTAATTTTTTTGGGGGGGAGGGATATTTATCGCTTTTTCTTTGCATGGGGAGGGATGGTCTAATAAGTAATTATCTTATGATTATGATTCTGCAAATGCAGCATTGGTTTTTTCAGGTATTTAGCTTATTGGTTATATCTAGTTCATTCGTTTATATAGCTGCTGTCATTTTATCTTTTTATTATCCTTAGCCATTAACAAATATGCTTCTGCTTACAATTTAGGTATTGCCATCATTAAGAGAAAAGCATGATGAGTTTATGTTGAGAGAGCTTGTCAAAAGGTGGGAGAATCATAAAATTATGGTCAGATGGCTTTCTCGTTTCTTTCATTATCTAGATCGCTACTTCATTGCTAGGAGATCACTGCCACCCCTTGAAGAAGTTGGCCTGACCTGCTTCAGCACAATGGTATGAATTCAGTGAATCTTCCGATTTGCTGTTCTCTTTATTTATTTATTTATTTATTTATTTTTGCGGGATTTAGCTTAGATTGCATCCTATGATAGTTGTGGCCTTTGGACAGCTCATAATTGATTCTTCAGTTGACTCTGATACAGTCATTTTCAGTTTCCTCCATAGATGCTGCACTAAAATTTGACTATTGTACATTTTTGGCTGTTTCAAAGGTATATCAAGAGCTAAAGGTGAAAGTAAGGGATGCTGTGATCTCATTGGTATGTTTGTGTCCATTTAACTACTGTCTTTTTTTTTTCTTCAATGTTAATGTTGAATTAACTAACAGAAATTGTTTACATTAGATTGATCAAGAACGTGAAGGCGAGCAGAATGATCAAGCTTTATTAAAGAACATATTGGATATATTTGTGGAGATTGGCATGGGACAAATGGATTACAAAAATGATTTTGAAGCAGCTTTGCTGAAAGATAGTGCTGCTTATTATTCCCGTAAAGCTTTAAGTTGGATTTCAGTGGATGGCTACTGTCCTGATTATATGTTGAAGGTGAATAAGAATTTATTACCTATCTAATCATTTACATCTGCATGATGACAATGATATTTCATGATGTTTGATGTTTGATATTGGGTTCCCAGGCAGAGGAGTGCCTCAAACAAGAGAAAGACAGGATTTCTCATTACTTGCATTCTAGCAGTGAGCCCAAGCTACTAGAGGTTTGTCCCTTTACTTTTGTTAATTTTGGCTTTTATGGTTAGTCTGGTGGAACAACTTGTGCAATTGACTATGAGTATAGTTCATACCTTTGATTCTTGTTTAGATTTTGAACATTCCAAGTTCTGGATGGAATTTGTTTCATTCACTTTTTAGTTTTGCTTGTATAATCTTTTTGCTCTTTCCTCAGAAAATTCAACATGAGTTGTGGTCTGTATATGAAAGCCAACTACTTGAAAAGGAGCATTCAGGATATCATTCAGGATATCATGCATTACTTAAAGATGATAAGGTATTCTGGCTCTGCTTTTGTCTCTTTATGAGCATTCGGTTCTAAATATTTTTAGGTTTATTTACCTACCAAGTTTTCTGATGCTGTTTAGGTTGAAAATTTGTCAAGGATGGTCAGGGTTTTCTCAAAAGTATCAAAATTCTTGGATTCTCTTGCTAACACATTGAAGCAGGTCCGTTTTTTGCCATCCATATTGCATCCACATTAACTTACACTTCCTTTGTCATCCTTTACCTTGTTTTTCTTGCCTTGTATGTCAGCATGTCACTGATAAGGGCACTGCCTTGGTCAAACAAGCAGAAGATGCAGCTGGCTGCAAGAAGGTTGGTTCTCAATTTATCAGTCCATGGCTTTGACTTTTTCTTATGCATTTGCAGAATTTTCTCTAGTTCATTCAAATGAGCAAAGTCTCCTTTCATTCTTCTGTATGGTTGAATCATCGCTGGATACTGAATTTGCTTTCCTTTCATTCTTCTGTATGGTTGAATCATCGCTGGATACTGAATTTGCTTTCCTTTCATTCTTCTGTATGGTTGAATCATCGTTGGATACTGAATTTGCTTGCTTTACTCATCAGTTTCTGCTCTCTTGTCTCAATATGATTCTGTGTCCTTCAGTGGTGTCTTGATGATCCAGAATCAATTGAGTAAACAGAGGGAGACTATTGGATTAAAATGGCAAAAGAAAACAAGCTGAGATTTCAGACTGTTTTGGACTAAAATGGGATGTCATTCATTGATGTAGCCTTCTAGATCAAAGAAGCATGCATATAGTTATTATAATCATAAGATCACTGTCAACCCTTAGTGATAATGGAATATTTTGATTGTCCATGGCTATCTGGGATACCCTTTCTGGTTGGACTATTATCGTTCTTACAGAATAGAGACTTGCTATGATTCTGGTAAGTTTCGTGTTCTTTTTTTTTTTACTTAAAGCAGGGGACTACCTACTTGGAGCAGGATTAGCATCTGGCAGTTAGTCAATCCCCCTATGCTAATTGCAATATAGGTTAGTTGAATCAAAACAGGATTTGTTGCTGACTTAGATCACCGTTTTGGGAAAAAAAATGTTTCTCCTTCATTCAAAAAGATGGAAATTAATCCTCAAATAAAAAGATTGACCTACTGAAAGAAATGCAGCTTGCCATGAGAGGCTAGTCGAGCATTGTCCCAAAAGGAAATCTAGAAGGATAAGTTTTGCAAGGTAAGCACACCTGTTTGTGGGTGAGTGACAACTTCATTTTGGAGGAGAATAACCCAAAAATAGGAGCCAATATAATATGGCGTTCAGAAAGATGTAAATCGCACTAGTGACCACTAGATATGCCATACATTCCAAGATCTGACCACTAGATATGCCATACATGTTAGCATAGATAGCTGACAAATATACATTGTTATGTTATTGTTTTGGCAGTCGGACCTAGTGAACCGCGATCTGATGTAGTTATTCAATCATTCAATTATGATTGCAATTCCATACTCTATACCAAGAGAACTGGCTTGTTGCATACTCTTGCCTGTATTGCTATTATGTATAGTAGTGAACCACTGTCCATGAAACATTAGACAGGTTTTCCGAAACTTCTACGTGTACATTGTAAGGAGTATATTGAATCTCTAGCAATCATATAGTTTGAATTATATGGTGCAATTTTTTATTGATGTTAGGAAATTGTCCTGCGATGCTTTCTAGCTTTAGGTTTTCATGAAGGAATCTACTCTTCACCAAGTTACCTTTTATATGTTATTTTATTTTCCTATCTAAATCCAACTCAACTTTTGGGGCTTGTCATCCTTATCATTCTGTAGTTATAGTGTGTGGTTTGCACATCTATTAAAAATATGCATTCCTTTGTTTCGACTTGTAACATTTTATGAAGCAAGCAATCCCTTTATTCCTTCTCACAGGCTGATGAGAAGGTTGTAGGCTTGCACAAACAGGTAATGAAATCGATCTTCCACTTCTCCATAAGTAGATAAAATTTTGTTGATCTGTTTAGGATCATTGATTCAGCTCATTGTTGGCAGGTTTTTGTGAGAGAATTGATTGAGCTACATGATAAGTATGTAGCATTTGTGAATGAACGTTTCCAGAACCAAAAACTTTTCCATAAGGTTCATATCTTATGATTGAAGTGATTTCTAAAAGCTACATCAGATATATACTCATTTGGACATTCCTTTTGACAGGCACTTAAGGAGGCTTTTGAGGCCCTTTGCAACAAGGGTGTTGGTGGAAGCTCAATTGCAGAGCTATTGGCTACTTTTTGTGACAATATTCTTAAGAAGCGAAGTAGTGAAAGATTGAGCGATGAAGCCATTGAAGAAACACTTGAGAAGGTCTGTTGTTTAGTCATTAATTTTTGTAATGTAGTCTAGCATCTTTTTTAAGTATGACAGGTGGTTATGGTGCCTTTTGCAGGTAGTAAATCTGCTCGCATATATCAGTGACAAGGATCTTTTTGCTGAGTTCTATAGGTAATATTTTTAGTATTGGAGGTGTATCCATGAGTGCATAGCCTACTGACCATATTGTTGGAAATGAAATTAACTAAATCTTTCATGTCACAGTATCCGCAGTAATACTGTATAAAAGATACTTCATGTCGCAGTATCTGCAGTAATACAGTAATACTCTATGTAATAATGTAGATACATCAAAACTAGTCCTATCAGTGTATTCAATACTTTAATATCATAGGATACTAGACCCTTGAGTAATGGGTGCAAGTTTACTGAGCGTACTGTGCTGGTCTTTATGCAAAATGATCTTCAATATGAAGAACCTATATTCTCAAGATCAATGTCCCTTATATATATCTTTACGTCTCTCCTGTACCCTATAGTAAGAGAAATATACAATCATTTCCATGATCAACTTACAGGGACTCTGAGAATATATATCTAGCATCTTAATCATGTCTGCAAATAAAATAATAATGCATTAGAACATGAAACTCACCATATCAATTTTTGGAAACAAATGCCTCATCCACTAAGTGGGGTCTGTTATGTGGATCCATTTAATATTCCATTCTGATCGTCATCCATTGTAATTGAGGGTTGATGATGCCATCAAACTGCTTCCTAATAATCATCAAAACTGGCAGGAAGAAGCTTGCTAGACGACTTCTCTTTGATATGAGTGCCTATGATGACCATGAAAGAGGTATACTGATGAAATTAAAGCACCAATGCGGTGTTCAGTTCACATTGAAGATGGAAGGGATGGTTGGTGTTCCTTGATTTCTTTCTTAAGAACTAGTTTCACCTGCAGCAATATGTTCTTAATTCACTTCTCTGTGTTCCAGGTTACGGATATGATGTTAGCAAAGGAAAACCACACTAGTTTTGAAGAGTATGTTAGTAATAATCCAAATGCAAATCCTGGCATTGACTTGACAGTCACGGTTCTGACTACTGGTTTTTGGCCAAGTTACAAGTCCTTTGATTTGAACCTTACAGCAGAAATGGTACTTGCAGAATTTTATCGAGATATAAAAGTTGAAGTTTTGTTTGATGTTCATAGGCAATTCCAATGGCTGAAATATATGTTTCACTCTGATATAAAAGTTATTGTTATTTCTTGGTTGTTTCAGGTAAAGTGTGTTGAAGTTTTCAGGGAATTCTACCAGATAAAAACAAAGCATCGAAAGCTTACATGGATTTATTCATTAGGGACATGTAACATAATTGGTAAATTTGAGCCAAAAACCATGGAGTTGATAGTGACAACATACCAGGTAATTTGTTTTTTGAACTTTTTGTTTTTATCAATTTTGAGATCTGGTAGACTTTGGGAATTGTTATTATGTGTTGTGTATTTTTTCACTAGGAAACTTTCTATTCCCTCTTTCTTGCTTTGCATAGGCCTCAGCTCTGTTGTTGTTCAACTCTTCTGATAGACTGAGTTACTCGGAGATAAAGACCCAGTTGAATTTGACTGATGATGATGATGTCGTGAGGCTTCTCCACTCCTTATCATGTGCCAAGTACAAGATCCTTAAAAAAGAACCAAACACAAAAAGCATTGCTCCTACTGATCACTTTGAGTTCAACTCCAAGTTCACTGACAAAATGCAGAGGATCAAGGTATGACCGACTGTTTTTGAATTGTCTGACCTTGTCTTTCTACATCAACCTTTAATTGCAATCCTGTTTTAGCTTTTCTCCCCTATTTTATCAGTGCAGTCTTGTTTTAATATTTCCCGACACGCAGATTCCTCTTCCTCCTGTGGATGAGAAGAAGAAAGTGATAAAAGATGTTGATAAGGATCGGAGATATGCAATCGATGCCTCAATCGTGCGTATCATGAAGAGTCGAAAAGTTTTGGGTCATCAGCAGCTGGTCATGGAGTGTGTCGAGCAGTTGGGTCCCATGTTTAAGGTCTTTACTCGACACTTTGCCGACCGACCCATTGCCTTCATCCTGGTTCTGTCAGTTTTTATTCACTGATTTTGTTTTACCGCAGCCTGATCTCAGGGCGATCAAGAAAAGGATTGAGGACTTGATCTTTCGAGACTATTTGGAGAGGGACAAAGACAACCCCAATTTGCTCAGATATCTGGCCTGACAATTTCTGGATGATTGTCATGATTGAGTGCAGGGGAACAAGTTCGAGATCCCTTTGGTGGTGACGCCGAATATTATGTAGTCTCATCTCTCCTCTGTGCTGGGAAGTTAGGACCTCGGAATGCTTGTATATTTTGTCTCCGCGACCGACTGTGAATTGACTCATTTTTTAGAAAGTGTAATTGACTCATTTTTTAGAAAGTGTAACTGGTTCATAAAATTTTTGAAAGTGCAATTAAGCCAAACAGATCAAATTGATGCATTCAAGTCTCTTTGTTAACTCTATGCAATTTGAGAGAAAATTGTCTAATGAGTTTTATATTAATTGTATGGATGTTAATTTAGTAATAATTTTATCAATTTTGTTATTTTAGTCCTAGACCCTTGCAAGAAATTTGAGCAATGTACTTCTAGTCAATTTTCGACTGAAGGACTACAATACTCATTCGGTACAAATTAATTGGAAGGATTACATTAGAACTTTGTGCAAAGGTTTCGATCCTAAATTAGCAAAAATTGAAAAATTTATGGTTGAATTGATACTTGTACAACATATTAAGAACTAATTGATGTCAATGTGGCAATTTTTATTATTTTTTGAAGAGAGATGTGCTACTGTGACATATTATTTCCCCTTGTCTTGGGCTCTTCCATGAACTCAAAATTCAAGCTTGACAAGTCATGGCAGCGTCTTCTTGAGCTCAAAGCTCACAGTCGCCATAAGCTTCTAGTTTGAACGACAATCATGTGTCACAATCTATGAATTCTCACATACTCGTAACCTTTATGAGTGGAGCTTGGGATTATTGGGTGAAGAGTGAGTCATGCAAAATGGATGAATACAATTGATTTGTAGGGGGTGACATTACGACAGTTGGTGCTAGGAGTTCTAAGATTTTAGCAGCTCTGAAGGCGAGTTGGCTCCCGTGCACGAATTGGTCGAAAGCTACTACTGCTCTCCTATTGACACTTGAATTTTTGTCATCACCTTTTAAATTTCCATTTATTTTGTAAAAAATATAAATATTTACAAATTATGAAAAGGAAAAATATATGTGTATATATATAATGCAAATGAAAAAATCAACAACTAAAAAAAAAAAAACAAGAAGAAGTGGTGTGGGCCGGCGTGACTGCATTTTCGGCCTTTTTAATTAATAGTCCCAACTTCTTATTTTCCTTCTTCCTTTCGGCCTACTTTTCTTCTCTTTCTTTGGGCCCATCACGATTGACATGAGAGTGCCAAACTCGGCCCTTTTTTCTTCTTTCATGCCTTGGCCCTCTCTTCCTCGCGCACACTCACACACACATGCATGTACACACACTCGGATAGACCGATGACATAATTTGCCTCCTCGGACCGTGACGCCACTAGTTGTCGTCAGAGGAGAGGTGGGGAATGAGGAGGAAATGACCGAAAAGACTCCTCATTAGGCGCTAGGGGGGAAGCAGAAAAAAGATGAGGAAAGTGTGAGCCAGGAGAGGGGACCGTAGGGCTCAGCAGAAAGAAAAGGGCAGAAGGGGAAAGCATTTGGGGATTTTGCAAAGAGGGAGAGAGAGAGAGAGGGGTCCGAGCGACTGAGAGAGCAAGAGAGGGCACTCAACCGCACAAAGACCCTTCCGACGGCATTTCCAACGGCGTCCTCAAGTCAAACAGGTAGGCTCTATTGAAAATTTCCTATAATGGACTTACATTAATTAATTGATTTGTTATTTTGAATAATCAGGTAATGGATATTCCAATATATATTAAGCCCTTAGATGATCCTATTGAATCGGGTTTTGATATATATCGATAATGAGAGTAGTTGAACAACAAAGTGTAGAGAATTGTATTTAACTGAAGCCTGTAATGAGAGAGGCCCAATTAACATATTATTGATTAAAGTTTTCTAGGTTCCCTTTCTAGTTTATAAAAGAATAGGTTATACTTATCAATCGCTTGAATCCCATTAAAGAATGCAATACTAAAATAGGTTATAGAGAGAAAAATCTAGCATTTCAATAGATTGCCGATTGCAATCAGACAAATCTATTCCTCAATGAGTGAAGTAATGGTTCAAATAGGTACCTTTTTAATTCTGCCATGTGTATAATTTATGGTGTTTTACATTCATATATAAATCTGATTATTCTTAATTAATTAGTTATTTATATGGAGAATTTCTACATGTGATATTAGAGCAAGTCATATATGATTATAAAACCCAAATTTTCTCTTTATGTACAAATTTGAATTTTTTTTTTCTCTTGAACCAAATGTTGTTGTTATTTTTTCATGTGGACATTTAAATCGATTGATTTTGAAAGCTTAGAATTTTGTTTTAAATATCATGATCTTTCCAACCATATATCATTTGTATAATTTCGTTAAGAATTGAGTGAGAATTTCGAATTTGAAATTCTACGGTTTATACCTTGAAAAAGTTTTAGAATTTTAAAATTACTTGAAATTGAATGATGTATGTCAAAATTGTTACATGAGTATTGTTATATAAGCTGATTTTTTTGGCTCAAAATTGAGAAAACCAAATTTTCGACCATGGATGTTAGATTCGAAACTTTGAAGCTTGAATATGGATGATTTAGTTTGGTTTTTTCTTCGATTAATTCGTCTTGGGATTTGATTTGGTGCAAGATTGTCTTAAATACACGTGAATTCACTTTTTTTGATTTTATTGAACTTACGGTCAAGAAAAGGAAAAGTCCAATTTGGACTTGTTGACCAAATTATATGGTTTCCTACTCCAAGTTGTGGTTGGTCTCTCTCTATCTCTACCCATGTGCACGTGTTGTGTATAAGTTTCTTTGCCGATGGTTGTTTTTTTTTTCCTTTCTCCGGATCTAATTGTGTGGGGCATAACAGTGGGCCGCTGCTCAAACGCAAGCAATTCACTGTCGCGTTCTTCGCTTGTCAAGCCTTTTTGGTAGCAATTCATGTGGTGCAAGGGTGATTTGAGCTTCCCTCTTGTGATTTTCTTTGCATGGACGTGCTCTATTGTTTCGGTTTTTTGCCACTGCCTCAGCTTTTGCATTTTTTTTGACATTGCGATTCTTGTTTGGGGAAGTTAGCCATCGGCCGGTGATTCATTTGTTCAGATGTTGCAACAGTCTACGACTGCCTTGAGAAGATTGTCTTAAGGCTACTATCCGTCTAATTTTAAGAACAGTGGAGAGAAAGTTATGCACTTCATAGTGGTTCTCTCTCGAGAGTTGGATTTGGCTTTAAAAAAAAAAGGTGGAGTTTTTAGTTTAGGATTCTTTGATGGTAAAAAAGATGGACTAAAATAGAAGCACAACCTATTCTGTGTTTTAAATATGACTTCATTCCTGATTTTGTCTTGGGGATGAAATTATTTTATCTTGTACAATTGCCCATTATAATATGTAGAATAAGCTTCTGTGGGCAATTTCCCATCCCAAGTTGAGAGAACTATGTGAGTGGCCCATGTGAAGGCTTGGCCACGTGGGTCCCAGAGTGTTGAGGCCTCTTTCCATTTTTTTTAATATGCCTAATTTTAATTTAATGAAGATTTGGTAGGGTTAATTTTAATTTTGGCATATTTAAAAAGAGAAATCAAAAAAAGGATCCAAAGTGAGCCTATTTTCTCAAATAAAGACCTAAAGTGACTATTGTCTCAAATGAGAATTTGAAGTGGCTAAACCAATCTCAAATAATGACCTCAAATCGTCGATCAGCCAAAATATCCGTCGGCTGGCGAGCATGTGGCATTTCTAGTGACCAGAATAAGGCAATTTTGTCAAAAAAACATTGATAGAATTTAACAAACCCTAAAAACAAAACCCAAAACTCTTCGCGTTCTCACGTTTTCTTCTCCTCCGTTCTCTGTCCTCTTTTGCTTGGAGCACCCAAATTTTCTATTAATGGAGCACAAATTGAAGCACAACAAGAAACCCCTTCCTTCGTTTCTTTCCAACGAAGAAGATAAATCTTGAGCAAAACAACCTCTTCATTATTCAAACACTCGTGTGTAACATGGGAGCCTTGATTCTTCATCATCTTTTCTTAGGTTCGTGTGTATTTTGACCTACACTCCCTTTCAACTAAAGTCAATTTTGTTCAAATTGGTGCGGGAGACGCCTTACCTGTCCTCGCTGAGCATGCCGTGTGGGAACTTCGGGATGGGGGAGGCCAAGCTGTAGTTGTAGAGCTTGTCGCGATCGGCAAAGCTGAGCTTGCACGTCATGGAGGTCGAGCTCGCCGCCGTTAGCGACGCCACAGTGCAGCTCAGTATCGCTGCGAGGAGAAGAAGAAGTAGTGGCCATGGCAAATCATCTCCATTGCCTCCGGGCAGAGAGATCTTTGAGCAAGCTCAGTCGCTCAATTCCGTCATGGGAGTTTTGCGGAGGATCGCGAGAGAGGAAACCCTGAGAGCAGAGAGAGTGAGGTGGAATGCGAATCCACTTTCATGGACCCAACCAAGAGACACAGAACATCTCAATCTCAAGGACCCACATCTTGGGCACAATGCGAATCCACTTCCATGGAGAGAAAGAGGGGTAGGCGAGGGGGGTGCTGGCACATACTTTTAGAACTCGAGGAGTCAGGGATCATGCTCCATTAACAAAGAATTTGGGTTCTCCGAGTAAGAGGGGACAAAGAGCCTAAAAGATGAAGTAAAGAAGAAGAAGAGCGTGAAGAGTTTGGGAGTTCTATTTTTAGGATTTATTAATTTCTATCAAATTTTTTAACAAAATTGCCATTATTTCGGCCATCGGAAATGCCACACGCTCGTCGACTAGGGAACAATTGACCGGTCGGCGATTTGAGGTCCTTATTTGAGATTGGTTTAACTATTTTGGGTCTTCATTTGAAATAATAGCCACTTTGGATTCTTATTTGAGAAAATAGACTCATTTTGGGTCTTTTTTTGAAATTTTTCCTATTTAAAAATTTATTTGGAATTGTTTATTATTATCCATATTTAATTCCATGAAAAATAATTTTGTGCCTTTTTTCCAAATTTTTAATTTATGAAAATTTATTATAACATATGAGAGATAAGATGACAATATTCACTTTTCCTAGTTTAGCATAGATTATCTTTACTCTCACTTTAGTTTAACTAGGTAATTTAAGTGTTTAATTGTAGAAATAAACACATAAAATTATGGCAAAAATTATTATTTGATAAATGCAATATGATATTGTGAAGCACTTGTTGTATAGTGTTTCATATTGTTTGAATTTTTTGGGCATAGTTAAATGAAACATTATTTACAAATTGTCAAAATTTGTAAATTGTTGGAGTTCCTTATTGATAAAAATTAGTATATACAATCATCTACCCAATGAGAGTTATTGTGTATATTAATTTGAAAATTGCATGAAGATAAATTCTGGAATTAAAAAATGGGAATATATGACTCAAAAAGATTTATCCGCTCAAAGGAGATAAATTTTTTAAAGTTATATGTAATTTTCTTCTATATTGATATATTAGAGATGATTGATGAGAATGTGTCATGCTCCCCTTTCTTGGAGCTCGAGCTACGGGTTATTTTGTGACTTCCCAAGTTTTGTCGCCATCCCGAATTCATTTATCTCATGTGTATGTGCAAGTGGAATGCGTAACAATAGAATTTTCCCCGACACACAAACAATATGAGAATGTGAGATACGTCACAACTTCAACTATATTTTTATATAAGTGGTGAGGGGTACACAACTATCCCGACCTTATATCTTACAACAAAATTGGGCTGACTTACAAACATCAAAAGCTAGGGTTTCCCTATCTCCACTATGAAGGTACTAACCCAAAATTTGAGAACCCTATCACCACTACTTAGCCGGTACACCTAAGTCTAGTCCGAGTCTTTGGATGGGTCACCTCATCATCGTGGCCGGGAATATCAAAACCTTGGAGTGGTCCAACCCAAGCTCCCTCATACCATCTACACCAAGCCTCAAAATACATACTGATTAACTCATTATATTCCTTCTCAACCCAAATCGTTGACGTGATTTTCAGATATGTGATGTCTGTTTCTATGTCTATAATGTTTATATATGATGCATCGATTTTTACAGGACACCTAAAGTAAATTGCTCTTACTAAGTACTTGTAAGAAAACATGGGTGAATACTTGGAATACTTAGTAAGTATAGTTCTTACCTTCAATTAGCACATCACAAAATCATCAACTCTAATCAAACATCTCATGCATATCATGTCAAAGGCAACTGATTGCAAAGATGCAAGCATGCTTCTTGCACATGAAATTGGCAATTCTTACTATGATTCATAAACATAATGCATGCCATGAGCTTATGCATTTCTAGCCTTTCTTCTTTACTCATGCATGTCATGTTTATTAGTTTTTTCTCTTGTACTCAAGACTTGAACCCAAGTCTTTCCGAAGTCGTCTTAGGACTCGACCCCAATTCAATTCGGGCCTTTTAATCGAGCTCCTTGCTAGTTGTCGGTCTCTAGGACTCAAACCTAGTTAATATGCTCAGGACTTGAACCCAAGTCTCTAGCCAGATTTTCTTATCCTTTCTTATCTTTGCTCAAACATTAGTCCCCCTTTCAAGGGTATGCTCAAGCCTCATGCACATGCCATGAATCATGCTTCTCGTACTCAAACATAATGCACATATCATGAAATCATGAATTTCTCTTGTCAATAATAACATGAACAAGCCTAAGCCCAATGTTCCACTCGAGTAATAAGCATGGAGGAACCCCGCACCAAGCCAATATGTGAACTCGGTACGCCTCAATACCAAATCACATCTTATGGCTATGGGCGAACCTCAACTTGTACCAAACAAAAGCAATGAACCTTGACTTTATTTCATTCAAGCAAGAATCCAAATACATGAACAAAGCATGTAATACATCCGCATCAATCGACCTACCCTCGATGTGTTCGAGAGAGTTTCCCAAAGCCGAGGATATTGTGAATGATACTAGAAAAATGAAGAAACTATACTTACCTAGATGACCCTCGGACTAAGAACATGACTAGAGGAGTGACGGTTTGGCTTAGGAGCCAAAGAGGAGAGAGAGAGGCATGGGATGAGGGGGCAAGCAAAAGAATTAAGGAGGAGGAAATGGATGGCAAAAGGGTGAGGAATGAAGAAGCTTCGTCCTATTTATACTACCCGATGTCATCATTACCGTCCAAGCGGCCCATTCCAAATCTTACAAGTGGCCCGCCTAAAAGTGCTAAGTGACAAGTCTATCTCACCAATAATTGGACCTAAAATGAATATGTTGGGCTAAAAATGCATTATTTGGTAGTCTAAGCTCATAGATGCCAATTGATGGCCCGTCTTGCACTTTCTCATTGGTCATGTGTAATCCATCCTTATCATATCCCCCAAGATATTTTTGACCATAATCATAAGATTTGAAAAGTAAAAGATAAGCCTTATCCAATAACATTAATGAAGGGCTTCTAGAGAATTCTCCTCCTTTGTCCTTTTCTTCCTCAAGAAGGCAGTATGGAGAATTCCAATAATTAAGTTGGTTCTAAGGCCGGAAGAGGGATCATATGACATACATCGAAAAACCAAATTACATATGCCTAGGGTTCAAGCCACATACCACAAATTTGCCCAAATCGTTTCCTTGATGGACATGCGGCCATAGAGGGTCGACCCATGAGTCAGCTCAATGGCCAGCCCTTAGGTCAGCACAGTCAGCCTAGGCAGCTCTAGGACTGGCCCTTGGGCCGATCCTTGAGCCTACTACTGAGCTTAGTGTGACTTTCACCTCTATTTCAGTCATTGGTCCTTCGATCGGTTCAAGACCAATTCCAAAGCTACTCATGGCCTAGCACTAAGCCAATGCACTTATGGATCTTAGGAATTACAATGAAATAGCCGGGCCTATCCTAGGGCTCATTCCAATCGACGCCTAATCCATCTGTATGGTTCACGACCGATGCATTACCGATTTGTGATTGGACATCACCAATTCGAGTTTCTTTTTCAATCACTAAGAATTAAATAGGGAGTGATGCATTTTTGGTTGGAAGATGATCACTTTTGGTCAAGTCGGATCGTCCATGTATCAGTTACAATTGGGCAAAATCACTCGCGGCCAGGTGCTACGATCGATCGAATCGACCCATGACTATCCACAGATCCAAACTCATTCCATGACCAATTTTCGTGATCAAAAAGTTATCTTATGAGCTAGTAATCTAATCCCATCGGTATGGTCGATATACTTTTCATGGACGACGCCTCGACCAATTCATGATCGATCGATCAATCAGACCATGACTGATTCTTGATCCTTACCGATCGAATCAATCGATCCTTGGCCAATGGGCCCATGGTCGACTCATTTATGACCTTATGGCTGATTTTTATGGGGTCAATTTCGAGGATATTACAAAATGTGTGACATAAAAGTTTTATCTACTCAAAGAAGATAAATTTCGAGAGTTATGTGAAATTTCCCTCTATATTGAGATAATGGATATGCATAATTTAAAGGATTTATTTGCCTAAAGAGGATAGATCTTTGACGATTATATATAATTCTCCTTATCGTCTTTATATACTAACATTATAGAGATGTATGATTTAAAGAATTTATCTATCCAAAGGGGATGAATCATTGATAATTATGTGTAATTCTCCTTATTGTCATTTTGTAATCTTCATGTAGTGGAAAATAATTGTGCATTATATATTATGCCCAAAGGTAAGTTTGTAATATGCTAATTATTTGGTTGAATTGCTTATTGCCCATAATTGATCTTATTACATTATATGTGGCAACACTACGACTGTGTTTTTAAAAATGATAAGATTAGTAATGCATCCATACACTTAGGATCAAATATTAAATATTGTTAAGGACTTTGTAAAAAAGAGACGTTATGATTGAAAATATTATAACCGAGTCCATATTAGCTGATCCTCTAACAAAAGATTTACGACCCATTTGGTTTAAAGAACATGTAAAGAATATGGATGTTTAAGATTTTTTTAATCTCTTTTATTAGTGGGAGCTATATATAGTTTGTATTTCTAGATATTACAGTTATATGCAAGCTGATAATACTTTTATGATCTTTATTAAAGTATTTACTTTTGATGATGATCATTGTTGATTCTATTATTATCTTTTCTCCTATCGATTGAGAAATGAAAGTATAAAACAATATCTTTAAACAAATAGTTTGTTTAAAGACGACTATATATCACTAATTATGAGATTTCATATTGGATTGTGACATAATTGTGCAATTTCATGTTACTTAAAAATCACATTGTGGCAATTTCATGTAGTTTAGAAACTATGCTAATGCAATTTCATGTTATTAAGAAATTGCATTGAGAATCGATAAGAAATAATATATATTTTTTATCACATGTTGTCACTATTTCTTACTACACTACTAGTATAACGCCCCCTAGTAGCAAAGGTCAATGAGGGCCGCCAAACCCTCCCTATCCCTCCCTTTTTTTTACATAAAATAAAAATTTTAAATTTTTTTAATCTAATTTGAAAATTTATTTTTTCCTTAAAATTACCACATCAATATTTTATTTTGAAAAAATGCTCCGTCAGCAAATAAAATCGCCAGAAAATGGACATATGGCAGTTTGGCCAAACTTCTTTGCTATTGGCACTTAATAAATCCTTTTTACTCTGATTTTGGCACTTAAGTGTACATTTCCGAACTTTTGACACTTAAATGTTCTCCCATGCCAAGTTTTGGCACTCTAGGGGTCCGTACGTTGGATAACATCATAGGATTTTGGTTCCATTGTGTTGGCCTTTGAGATCGAAGTAATGATTAACAGGGACAGTCAAGGGCATTCGTATTTTATAGTCAGAAGTGAAATTCTTGGATTTATGAAAGACGAACAACTGCAAACCACCCGCTGCGGTGGCTCCGCTGGTTAGGCTCCTGTGACCCTTGCGCTTCAAGGGGAGGAGTTCGAAACTTGGGGGAGGCACTTGGTGACTTACCCCCGCGGTGGGAGTGTGGTGGCTAGCTCCCATTGGCCCCCGGGGTTTACCACCCGCCGCCGCCGGCCGTGCGGGGTTCCCCGGGTCACCAAAAAAAAAAAAAAAAAAAAAAACAACTGCAAAAGCAAGATTTCGCCATTTTCGGAACCCCCCCTCGAATTATTGTTCATCTTTCTCTCCCAATCGCATTTCGCACTTCGGGTTTCACCAAGGAATCGCAGCAGCTGGTGCGCTGCTCGAGGGCTCCATTGGGCTGATTTTGGAGGGAATCAACCCTTGGGGTGGCCTATATCATACTCCAAAGCTTAGACCCCAGGTATGTCTCAATCTTCTGCATTTTCAGATCTGAGCTAGGGTTCTGGGTCTTGGGGTCGAGCTGAATGTCTGCTGCGGAAAGGGCCTTTGCGCCTGGTTTCATTGATGGGAATGGGGCTTCATCTTCCCATAGAACTGCTAGAGGGATGAGTAGGTCTAGGAGAGGTCGGAGCCGAGCTCCCTCAGGTAGATCTGTCTCCCGGTTTGGCCATCGTTCGAAGGATGATAAGGGGAATCGCATGGCTGACTTCAGAACAGGGGTGACTTCCCGTGCGCCACCTTTGACTGACTCTCGCCATTTTCCTTCTGGTTTTGGATGGAACAACATCCCCGCCCATCAGAATGATGGAATCGCACAGAATGGTGTAGCACAGAAGGGCCGTGTTAACCCACTTGAGAAAATGCAGCAAGGAAGGGTGGGGGAGACGGCTAAAACCTGGGCGAATGTGGCCCGAACAGCTCTTAAAGGTTATGAAGTAGCTTATCACAAGCCTGTGCAGCATGAGAATAAACTCGTAGCCTATTTTCCGGATGATGCGTTGGAGGCGGCTGATCCGGCTTGGGCGGAATGCTTTGTGGGGTATTTAATAGGCAAAAAATTGCCGTTCAAGCTGGTCGAGACAGCTTTGAAACATGCTTGGGGCTCCAAACTTGTCATGAAGTCAAAGCCGATGACAAGGGCTTTTTTTCTTCTTTACCGATGATGAAGTCGAAGGAAAAAACTTCTGGATGGTGGTCCTATAACGTCATGAAGGTTCCTCACTTATTCTCGCAGCAATGGGACCCTTGCCTTGAGCTCAAAAAACGTGATCATTCCACGGTTCCTGTCTGGATTCGCCTTCGGAATATACCTCTGGTGCTATGGTCAGCAAGGGGGATTGGAGGCATTGCGAGTCTTATTGGGAAGCCATTACATGTTGATCTGAACACAGAGAGGATGAAATTTTTAGCTTACGCACGCGTTTGTGTGGAACTAAAGGCCTCTGATGAACGCCAGGAGACAGTCACGGTTCTGTATAAAGGAATAACGAGGGAGGTCGATGTGGAGTATGAATGGAGGCCCATTGCTTGCTCCAAGTGTGGTGTATTTGGACATAAATGCAATGATATAAGCCATGGGGGACCCTCCGAACCTCAACAAAATTGTGGTATTACCCCTCGAGAAGTTCCTGCACAGAGGGCTCAACCAAGGCTGAATACGGATCAGATCTCAGCTACTGTGAAAGCAAAGCTGCCTTTGCAAAGCGATGATCTTTATAGTAAGGAGGCCATTTCTAAAACAGCTCCCACACCACTTGCACTGGGGAACAAAGACAGTTATCCCTCTGCAAAGGCATTGGGTAGAAGGTCCAGGACAAGAAGTCGGCGAGGGAAGGCGAAATCATCCTCTCCGGCGGGTTCGTCCTCAGCCTCTCATAGGCAAAGATATCAAGGGAAAATGATTGCTCGATCGGCCGCTGCTCCCAAATTCACTCAACCGACCTACTCCTCAGCGGATGATTTGGATGATGTAGATGATCCAGGAGAATCTGAAATGGGGAGTAGCTCGGAGGATGTTCATTCTGACCAGGTAACGTCGAATGCTGATGTTCCTACCAATCCGGGAGGGGAGACAGAAGCGGACACAGCAAACTATACTTCTATTGTGCCGGATTCTCAACCGATCAGGTTGTCTGGCGGTGATGCGTTGCTCATTCACGGTTCCACTCTTCGCCTCAAATGACTACTAGGAGGCGGACGGGCCGGAAGGAGACGCTAGGTATGGCATTCATTTTTTGGTTTTTGATGAATTTTGGGTATTGGAATATTAGGGGATTGATGGACCCGGTTAGGCAGATTGAAGTGAGGGATCTTGTGCGTACCCATAAACTTAGCTGCCTTGGGCTTATTGAAACAAAAGTGCCCCATCCCTATTTTGTGCCGATATCTTCGAACTTAATTCCAGGTTGGCAGTGGGTCGCTAACTACAGCTATTCGCCTAGAGGACGTGTATGGATTGGGTGGAACCCGTCCCTTTTGGAGTTCTCTAGTGATTTTGTGTCCAACCAAATTATTCATGGTATGATGCAAGTTAAATCATCAGGAGTTTGTCTGCAGTTCTCTACCATTTACGGAGAACATACTTTTGTCTCACGTCGTCCCTTGTGGAGCGATCTCATCAGGTTAAGCCTCACAAATCTTGATAGTCCTTGGATTGTGGGGGGGATTTCAATGCCATTAGGGACCCTTCGGATAGGCAGGGTAGCCCAGACATATGGCACCCATCGTTTGATGAATTCGGAGAATGCCTTCGTCAATCAGAATTGGAGGACCTCAGGTATGTTGGTTTCAGATACACCTGGTCCTCTTCTTCAGGGGGAAACAGAAAACAAAGGAAAATTGACCGGGTTTTAGTTAACCGGAAGTGGTGCACGGAATTCTCCTTTTCTGAAGCTGCATTCCATCCTCCCGGTTTATCTGATCACACACCTATGGTGGTGCGAATTATGGAACCCAGTGCGAGGAGGAAGCCGTTCAAATTCTTCAACCTCTGGATGACACATCCTGAGTTTATTTGGTTACTTGGGCAAGCTTGGGGGAATGCATTAATGGCACCCCCATGTTTATTCTCTCGAGGCTTAAGAGTCTCAAAGGGAAATTAAAAGAGCTAAATAAGGTGGCGTTCTCGGATATCTCCAGGCATACATCAGAATCAAAAAAGGAACTACATGCCATTCAAGGGGAACTTGAGCGTAGACCACATGATGAGGAGTTGGCTCGTTTGGAGGCAACTCGCACCAAGGAGTACTATGACCTTAGGGCTCTTGAGGAATCCTTCTACAAGCAAAAATCCATAATAAAATGGTTGAAGGAGGGGGATCAAAACACTCGGTTCTTCCACCATTCGGTTAAGCGACACCACATTCATAACCGGATTCTATCTCTGGTGGAAGCTGATGGCAGGGTTATAACGGCGCCGGAGGAGATCCAAATTGCTTTTGTATCCCATTTCCAGGAGCTGTTTAATCCGGTGAACTCAATACGTGGCCCGTCTAGCGATGACATCAAAATGTACCTTCTTGCGGACGCACGCTTGGGACAACGAGGTTAGTACTCTTCAAATCTGTTCTTCCTCAAGAAATTAGAAATGCCATGTTTTCTTTAGCAAAAGGGAAAGCCCGGGACCGGATGGTTTTAATGCGGAGTTCTTACGGAAAACTGGGAGTAGTGGGTCCATCGGTTACGGATGCTATCATGGATTTCTTCCAAAATGGGCGCATCTTGAAGGAGATTAATTGCACGATTATTGCTCTTGTCCCAAAAATTCAAAATGCATCTACGGTGAATGATTTTCGCCCAATATCTTGTTGCAATACGGTGTATAAGTGTATTACCAAGATTATGGCAAACAGAATAGCCTCTATCCTCCCGAGATTATAAGCCCATCACGCATGGCTTTTATTAAGGGGGCGGATCACGGACAATATCTTTTAGCGCAAGAGTTGTTTAGTGGTTTCCATGTGAAAACCTACTCCCTAAATGTGCCATGAAGGTGGACTTTCAAAAAGCCTACGATACGCTCGATTGGAATTTCTGGAGAACTCACTCAAGGCTATAGGATTCCCTCCTCATTTCACGGGGTTGTTAATGTCTTGTGTGCGCTCCCAAAGTTTTCGATTTCAATCAATGGGGAACTTCATGGTTTTTCTGGTAGCGGTAGTGCCGGGGGACTCGACGGGGGGATCCTTTCCCCATATTTATTCACAATTGCAATGGAAGTGCTTTCGGGCATACTTCGAAACTTATGCTAACCGTCGGCGGGACTTTCGGTTTTACCGGAGATGTAAGGCCACTCGACTGACGCATCTTTTCTTTGCTGATGATGTTTTTATCTTTAGTGAGGGCCACATTGCATCGGTCTTGAGTATGAAGGAAGGCTTGGACCTCTTCTCCCGGTGGAGTGGCCTCGTCCCAAACAACAATAAAAGCGAGGTATTCTTTGCGGGTGGATCCCAGGCACTGAGGAATGAAATCTTCCACATCTTAAACTTCAGGCAAGGCTCCTTACCGGTGAGATATCTTGGCGTCCCATAATCACTTCTAGGCGAGCAAAGCGGCGCAACTCCACGGTATGTCTCCTCACCTCTAGAGTTCAATCTTGGACTCATAGATTTCTTTCCTTTGCGGGGCGGATTACAATTGATTAAATCGATCTTGCATGCCATTCAAACTTATTGGGCTTCTATCTTTTGGTTACCAGCATCGGTGGTAGACAAAATCGAGCAAATTTGTCGCCAATTTTTTGGAAAGGCCCTACGCTTGGGGCGGGGGGCCAAGGTATCTTGGGAGGAAATTTGTTGTCCAAAGAAAGAAGGGGGTTTGGGCATCCGAAAGATCCGGGAAGGAAACAAAGCGGCCATGATCAAGCATATTTGGATTCTTTTTACGGACAAGGAATCCCTTTGGTGTAAATGGATTCACTCGAATCATTTGAAAAGAACTTTTCTTTTGGACAACAAAACCCCAACTTATTGCTCATGGGCATGGCGTAAAATCTTGCCTCTTAGAGATGAAATCAAGACCATGTTTAGATGGACAGTGGGTGATGGTTTATCTACTTCATTATGGTTCGACCCATGGTTAGAAGTGGGATTGCTTTCTGACATATATTCTCATGTGGATATTTATAATTCCTCACTCACTCGGGAAGCCAGAGTAGCTGACCTCTTTACCCAAAATGGGCAAGCCTTGATGCAAGAACTCCGAGCCATGCAGGTTCGTATCCCTATGCTGTCTCAGTTGCAGGACAAATTTATCTAGATGGGGGATCAATCAAAGATTTTCACGGTTTCATCAGCCTGGTCATCACTTAGACGAAAGGGAGGCGCGACGTCCTGGGCAAAATTCGTGTGGGATAAGGCTATTGTCCCGAGACACCAGTTCCTGTTATGGTTAATCTCCAAGAAGAGGCTTCCAACTCAGGTATTGCTGTTGTCATATGGTCGTATTTCTGATGCTAGGTGCGCCTTTTGCCGCATCACTCCGGACTCAATTGACCACCTGTTTTTTGAGTGCCATGTATCCCAATCTCTGGCAAATTTTTGGGCGGCCAAGTGCAACATACCGTGGCAGAATAGGCGGTGGACAGATAACACCCTGTGGATGGCTCGAACGTTTGGCGAGCGGGGTTTTTATTTTGATATTGTTAAGTTCTCCTTTGGGGTGTTATGTTATGTGATATGGAAGACGCGAAATGACATCCTCTTTCGGGCAACCAACCTCTTTGTGCCTACCATGAAGCAACACCTCATAAAAGCTGTTAAAGATAAAGCCATGGCGTGCGGGTCAGTTCCTGATGAACCACGTAATAGAAGGCTTCAACGTAGTTGGGGCTTTGATCAAAGTGTATTTAGCTAGGAGGGTTGTAATTCGGACTTGTCCCCCCCCCTTTTTACCCCAACTGGGTTCGTTTTGGGTTTTCTTTTGTTTTGATGTATCCTTTCCCTTCCCCATCTCCGTTGTTTTCGTTGAGTAGGTGCTAGGGTGGATACTCTATATTTGTATATTCTTCGGTTGAAATCATCTATAATACTTACCCTTACCAAAAAAAAAAAAAAAAAAAAAACAACTGCAAAAGCAAGCGTATAGGCTTCAAGAAAGCGTATGATACGCTCGACTGGAACTTCCTGGAAAACTCCCTTAAGGCTATAGGCTTCCCTCCTCATTTTACAGGGTTGTTAATGTCTTGTGTGCGCTCCCCAAAATTCTCGATTGCAATCAATGGGGAACTTCATGGGTTCTTCGGTAGCAGGAGGGGACTTAGACAGGGTGATCCAGTTTCCCCTTACCTATTCACCATCGCAATGGAAGTCCTTTCGGGCATACTAGAAACTTATGCTAACCGTCAGGACTTTCGGTTTTACTGGAGATGTAAGGCCACTCGGCTTACGCACTTATTTTTTGCGGACGATGTCTTTATCTTTTCTGAAGGGCATACGTCTTCTGTCTTGGCCATGAAGGAGGGCCTTGACCTGTTCTCCCGTTGGAGCGGGCTTGTTCCCAACATTAATAAGAGTGAGCTTTTCCTCTCGGGGGGGTCCCAGGTCTTGCGGAATCAAATATTCGGGATCCTAAATTTCAGGGAGGGATCCTTGCCTGTGAGATATCTTGGCGTCCCCATAATCACTTCCAGATTGAGCAAAGCTGACTGCAACTCCCTGGTATGTCTTCTCACTTCTAGAGTACAGACTTGGACTCACAGGTTCCTGTCCTTTGCGGGGAGATTACAATTGATTAAATCCGTCTTGCATGCCATCCAAACTTATTGGGCGGCTATTTTTTGGTTACCTGCTTCGGTTGTCGACAAAATCGAGCAAATTTGTCGCCAATTCCTTTGGAAAGGCCCTACGCTTGGAGCGGGGGGGGCCAAGGTCTCTTGGGAGGATATTTGTTGTCCTAAGCAAGAGGGGGGCTTAGGCATCCGAAGGATTGGGGATGGCAACAAAGCGGCTATGATTAAGCACATTTGGATTCTATTTACTGATAAGGAATCTCTTTGGTGTAAATGGGTCCACTCGAATCATTTGAAAAGAGTTTTCTTTTGGACAGCCAAACCCCAAACGTATTGCTCTTGGGCATGGCGTAAAATCTTGGCTCTTAGAGAAGAAGTTAGGACCATGTTTAGATGGAAAGTGGGGGATGGGCTGACTACCTCATTGTGGTTTGATCCTTGGGCAGAGCGGGGCCTTCTTTCTGACATGTACTCTCATGTGGACATTTATAACTCGTCCCTTACTCGGGAAGCGAGAGTGGCTGATCTATTTACCCATAATGGACAAGCCTTATTGCGAGAATTTCGAGCCATGCAGGTGGCGGTTCCCATGTTAAGCCAGGATCGGGACAAATTCATTTGGACCGGAAACCCGTCCGGCCTCTTCTCCATTGCATCGGCGTGGGCAGCGATTAGGCGGACTGGAGTTATAGCCCCTTGGGCGACCTTTGTTTGGGATAAATCTATTGTCCCCAGACACCAATTCCTTTTATGGCTCATATCCAAGAAAAGGCTTCCAACGCAGGTATTGCTTATGTCTTATGGTCGAATTCCGGCTACCCAATGTGCTTTTTGCCATTCCACTCCGGATTCGATTGAGCATCTGTTCTTTGAATGCCATGTATCCTGTGCTTTAGCAATTTTTTGGGCGGCTAGATGCAATATTCCGTGGCAAAACCGGAAGTGGCTAGACAACATCCAGTGGCTGGCCAATAGGTACTCGAATACTGGTTTTTACTTTGACATTGTTAAATTCTCCTTTGGAGCGCTATGCTATGTCATTTGGAAGACTAGAAACGACATACTTTTCCGATCGTCGTCTCTTTTTGTACCCTCTATGAAGCAGCATCTTATCAAGGCTGTCAAGGACAAGGCGATGGCGTGCAAATCGGTTCCTGATGAGCCGCGGAATAGGAGGCTTCAGCGTAGTTGGGGTTTTGATCCTAGTTTATTCACTTAGGAGGGTTGTAGTAGATTTGGTTGTACTTTTGTCCCCTTTCTATTCCTCTCCTCTTGTGCTTTCCTTTCCCCGCTCTTTGAGTTGGCGTTAGGTAGGTGTTTAGTCTTGTACATTGTATGGTTGAAAATCATCTATAATACTTACCATTACCAAAAAAAAAAAACAACTGCAAAAGCAAACCCACCCATAGGTAGCCCAGCTGGTTAGGGCGAACTTGGACTTCGTTGAGGTCTTGGGTTCGATTCCCCAAGGAAGCGCCCGTGATTTAAGTGGGGGCCATGGCGGTGGGTTCTGTGCTAGTCCCCCCCGAGGAATAGTCGAGGTGCGCGCAAGCTGGCCCGGACACCTCGGTCATCAAAAAAAAAAAAAACAACTGCAAAAGCAATATGATTTTCCCATTTTCGGAGCTCCCCCCTCGAATTACTGTTCATCTTCTCTCAAATCAGCTCTCTCGGGCAACTGTTCACCAAGAAATTGCAGCAGCTGGTGCGCCTGCTACAGGGCTCCTTTGGGGCTCATTTTCGGAGGGATTCACCCTCTTGGGGTGGACTACAACATATCCAAAGCTTAGGCCCCAGGTATGTCTCAATCCTCTGCAAATCCAGATCTGAGTTAGGGCGCTGGGTTTTGGGGTCTGTTCTGTTGTGCGCTGAGGAATGGCCTTCGGGCCAGATTTAGTTCGGGGAAATGGTGCTTCTACATCCCTCCGAACATCTAGAGGGATGAGTCGAACTAGAAGAGGTCGAAGCCGTGCTCCCTCAGCTAGATCCCCATCCCGTTTTGCCCGGCGAACGGTAGAGGGCGATGGATACCGCCCAAATGAGATCCGACCAGAGGCCACTCCTCGTGTGCCTCCTAGGTTCGATTCACACCAGTGGGCTCCCGGAGGTAGAACGAAAGGGCTCTTGGGACACCAGAATGGGGATGATACCCAGAATAGGGATATGCAGAACAGTCGTATACCCACATCTGAGCGGGCACAGCAAGAGAGAGTAGAAGCGATGACCCGATCCTGGGCTAGTGTGGCTCGGACCGCTCTTAAAGGCTACGAGCTAGATTATCACTCTCCTATACAGCATGAAAACAAACTTGTTGCTTATTTCCCGGATGAGGCGTTGGAGGCGGCTGATCCGGCATGGGGGGAATGCCTTGTGGGATATTTTATTGGCAAGAAGTTGCCGTTCAAGCTGGTTGAAACAGCTATGAAGCATGCTTGGGGACCGAAGCTTCTTGAAGTTAAAGCAGATGACCGTGGCTTTTACTTCTTTAGGATCCCAGTGCTGATTACGAAGAAAACTTCGGATGGAGGGCCGACATCGTCATGAAGGTCCCACTTATTCTGCAGCAATGGGATCCATGTCTTGAGCTGAAGAAGAGAGACCATTCCACCGTCCCGGTATGGATTCGCCTTAGAAACATCCCTCTTGTATTATGGTCAGCAAGGGGAATTGGTGGAATTGCTAGTCTCATTGGCAAACCTTTGCACGTTGATCTCAATACGGAGACAATGAAATTCTTGGCTTATGCACGTGTTTGTGTGGAGATCAAGGCGACAGATGAACGCCAAGATACGGTAACAGTCTTGTATAAAGGTATCACGAGGGAGGTCGATGTGGAATACGAGTGGCGACCCATAGCATGCCCCGAGTGTGGGGTATTTGGCCACAAATGCAGTAATATGAGCCATGGACAGGATCATCCGCCTGTTCAACGCAATGAAGCCCGAGACCGACATGTTCAAAGAGATTCAAGCAAGGCTGAACACGGACCGATTCCACTGTTCTAAAGGCCAAATCGCCACTTCGAAGGAGGTGCGGGCCAATAGAAAGGAGGCCGTTAAACCGGGTCTGGCGTCCACACCACTTGCAGCCGAGGAACATCAGGCTATCCCTCCAGCAGTGGGTAGGAGGACCAGATCTAGGGAGCGGCGAGGCAAGGCTCACTCCTCGTCCCCTGTGGACTCTACGTCAGCCTCGTATAGGCAAAATAAACATACAGGGAAAATCAATGCTCGATCAGCTTCTGCTGCTCCAGAAATTGCTCACCCGACCTACTCTTCAGCGGACGACCTGGGAGATGAGGATGACTCAGGAGAATCAGAGATGGGGAGTAGCTCCGTAAATGAACCTTCTGACCAGGAAACTTCGAATACTGAGGCTCTAGTCATTCCAGATACAGGGGCGGGCACAAATTCAGCAGGTTTCACTTCTGTGGTACCGGACTCGCAGCCTACCCATCCGGATGTTCCAGACCGTGCTGTTTCTCATCCGCAGCAACACCCCTCGCCTCAAATGACTACAAGGAGGCGGACGGGGAGGAAACGCTAGGTACGGCTGCATGTTTTTTGGTTTTTTGGCATGAATTTTGGGTATTGGAATATTAGGGGTTTGATGGACCCCGTCAGGCAAAGCGAAGTGAGGGATTTTGTGCGCACTCACAATATCAGTTGCCTTGGACTCATTGAAACAAAGGTGCCCCATCACTCTTTTGTGTCCATATCTTCTAGCTTAATTCCGGGATGGCAATGGGATGCAAATTATAGTCACTCGGCTAGAGGACGTATATGGATTGGGTGGAACCCATCCCTTTTGGAGTTCTCTAGTGAGTTCATGTCGAGTCAGATGATACATGGAATACTTAAAATCAAATCCTCGGGTGTCTGTTTGCATTTCTCTACGATTTATGGAGGACATACTTTTGTTGCACGTCGACCCTTGTGGGGAGATATCATCAGGTTGAGCTCGTTACTATCGGATAGTCCCTGGATTGTGGGAGGGGATTTCAATGCCATTAGGGACCCATCGGACCGGCAGGGTAGCCCGGATATATGGCATCCATCATTTGATGAGTTCGGGGCTTGCCTTATCCAAGCCGAGCTGGAGGACCTCAGGTATGTAGGCTTCCGATATTCATGGTTTTCTTCTTCGTGGAAACAGGGGAAGCAGCGAAAGATTGATCGTGTACTAATTAATCAGAAGTGGAGCATGGAGTTTTCGTTTTCTGAAGCTTCCTTCCTCCCACCCGGTATATCGGATCACACTCCTATGGTGGTGCATATCTTGGAACCAAGCCCGAAGAGGAAGCCTTTTAAATTCTTCAACATTTGGATGACTCACCCTGAGTTCAATTCCTTACTTGGGCAAGCTTGGGAGGATCGCATTAGAGGCACCCCCATGTTCATCCTCTGTTCTAGATTGAAGAGTCTCAAAGGGAAACTCAAGGAACTCAATAAAGCAGCATTCTCAGATATCTCTAGGCGTACGTTAGAAGCAAAAGGGGCACTGCATACTATCCATGAGGAGTTAGAGCGAAATCCTTATAATTTAGAGCTGGCCCAAATGGAAGACCACCGAACCAAGGAGTACTATGATATTCGGGCTCTAGAGGAATCCTTCTACAAGCAAAAATCTAGAATAAACTGGCTGAAGGAGGGGGATCAAAACACTCGGTTCTTCCACCACTCGGTTAAGCGACACCACATGCATAACCGGATTCTATCACTTGTTGAGGCCGATGGCAAGGTTATTTCAGCGCTGGAGGATGTCCAACAGGCATTTGTTAGGCATTTCCAGGACTTATTCAATCCGAGGGATACGATTCTTGCTCCGACCAGCGATGAGATCAGACCCTTCTTGCGGCGCACGCTTGATGGACAGCAGGTTAGTGCCCTATCCAATCCTGTTCTTCCTCAAGAAATTAGAAAGACCATGTTTTCTCTAGCTAAGGGGAAAGCCTCGGGTCCGGATGGTTTTAATGCGGAGTTTTTTAAGGAAAACTGGGAGGTAGTGGGTCCATCGGTTACGGATGCTATCATGGATTTTTTCCATAACGGGCGCATCTTGAAGGAGATTAATTGCACAATTATTTCTCTTGTGCCAAAAATTCATAATGCATCTACGGTGAATGATTTTCGCCCAATTTCGTGCTGTAATACGGTGTATAAGTGTATTACCAAAATTATGGCAAACAGAATTGCTTCTATCCTCCCGGAGATAATAAGCCCATCTCAGACGGCTTTTATTAAGGGTAGGCGGATCACGGACAATATACTTTTGGCGCAAGAGTTATTCAGTGGTTTCCATGTGAATACTTATTCCCCTAAATGTGCCGTGAAGGTGGACTTCAAGAAAGCGTATGATACGCTTGACTGGAATTTCCTGGAAAACTCTCTTAAGGCTATAGGCTTCCCTGCTCATTTTACAGGGTTGTTAATGTCCTGTGTACGCTCCCCAAAATTCTCGATTGCAATCAATGGGGAACTACATGGTTTCTTCGGTAGCAGGCGGGGACTTAGACAGGGTGATCCAGTCTCCCCTTACCTATTCACCATTGCAATGGAAGTGCTTTCAGGCATACTAGAATCATATGCTAATCGACAGGACTTTCGGTTTTACTGGAGATGTAAGGCCACTCGGCTAACGCACTTATTTTTTGCGGACGATGTCTTTATCTTTACTGAAGGACATGCTTCATCCGTCTTGGCCATGAAGGAAGGCCTTGATCTTTTCTCCCGTTGGAGCGGGCTTGTTCCAAACATTAACAAGAGTGAGCTCTTCCTCTCGGGGGGGTCCCAGGTCTTGCGGAATCAAATCTTCGGGATCCTTAATTTCAGGGAGGGATCCTTGCCTATGAGATATCTTGGCGTCCCCATAATCACTTCCGAGATTGAGCAAAACGATCGCAACTCCCCGGGTATGTCTTCTCACTTCTAGAGTACGATCCATGGACTCATAGGTTCCTGTCTTTTGCGGGGAGATTACAATTGATTAAATCAGTCTTGCATGCCATCCAAACATATTGGGCGGCTATTTTTTGGTTGCCTACCTCGGTTGTCGAGAAAATCGAGCAAATATGCCGCCAATTCCTTTGGAAAGGCCCTGCGCTTGGAGCTGGTGGGGCCAAGGTCTCTTGGGAGGATATTTGTTGTCCTAAACAAGAAGGAGGCTTAGGCATCCGGAGGATTCGGGATGGCAACAAAGCGGCTATGATCAAGCACATTTGGATTCTATTTACTGATAAAGAATCTCTTTGGTGTAAATGGGTCCACTCAAATCACTTGAAAAGAGCTTTCTTTTGGACAGCCAAGCCCCAAACGTATTGCTCATGGGCATGGCGTAAAATCTTGGCTCTTAGAGACGAAGTCAGGACCATGTTTAGATGGAAAGTGGGCGATGGGCTGTCTACCTCATTGTGGTTCGATCCATGGGCAGAGCGGGGCCTTCTTTCTGACATGTACTCTCATGTAGACATTTATAACTCGTCCCTTACTAGGGAAGCGAGAGTGGCTGATCTATTTACCCATAATGGACAAGCATTGTTGCAAGAATTTCGAGCCATGCAGGTGTCGGTTCCCATGTTAAGCCAGGATCGGGACAAATTCATATGGACCGGAAACCGTCCGGCCTCTTCTCCATTGCATCGGCGTGGGCAGCGATTCGACGGACAGGAGCTATGGCCCCTTGGGCGACCTTTGTATGGGATAAATCTATTGTCCCCAGACACCAATTCCTTTTATGGCTGATATCCAAGAAAAGGCTTCCAACGCAGGTAATGCTTATGTCTTATGGTCGAATTCCGGTATCCCAATGTGTTTTTTGCCAATCCACTCCGGATTCGATTGAGCATCTGTTTTTTGAGTGCCAAGTCTCCCATGCATTAGCTAACTTTTGGGCGGCAAGATGCAATATTCCGTGGCATAACCGGAAGTGGCTAGACAACATCCAATGGCTGGCCAATAGGTACTCTAAGGCTGGTTTTTACTTTGACATTGTTAAGTTCTCCTATGGGGCGCTATGCTATGTCATATGGAAGACTAGAAATGACATACTATTCCGTTCATCAACTCTCTTTGTGCCCTCCATGAAACAACATATTATCAAGGCTGTCAAGGACAAGGCGATGGCGTGCAAATCTGTACCTGACGAGCCGCGGAATAGAAGGCTTCAACGTAGTTGGGGTTTTGACCCCATTATATTCACATAGGAGGTTTGTAGTATATTTGGATGTAATCTTGTCCCTTTTCTATTTTCCTTCTCTTGTGATATCCTCCCCCGCTCTATGAGTTGGCATTGGGAAGGATTCTTTCTCTTGTACTTTGTATGGTTGAAAATCATCTATAATACTTACCATTACCAAAAAAAAAAAAAAAAAAAAAAACAACTGCAAAAGCAAGTAATGCATCAGAATGAGAATAGAACTATGGCTTTCCCTCGCACCTGGGCAAATGTGGCTAAGACTGCTTTAATGGGGTATGAATTAGATTATTTTGATCCGGTTGAGGTTGATAGTGAGCTGGTTGCCTATTTCCTGGATGATGCTCTCGCTGGGGTTGATCCTCTATGGTCGGAATGCTTGGTTGGCTATTTTGTTGGTAAAAAACTTCCATTCAAATTGGTTGAGACGGCCCTAAAACATGCTTGGGGCTCCAAACTCGCGGATGTTAAAGCCGACGACAAGGGATTCTTTTTCTTTAGGATCCCGGATGCCAACTTCAGGAGAGTTTTGCTGGAAAAGGGGCCACTAACAGTTGCAAGAGTCCCTCTTGTTCTTCAGCAATGGGAACCGCTCATGGAGTTGAAGAAACATGATCACTCCAAAATCCCGGTGTGGATTAGGCTTCGGAACATCCCATTTGTGTTGTGGTCCAAGAGAGGCATTGGTGGGATTGCTAGTTTGATTGGCAAGCCCCTCTATGTTGATCAGAATACAGAACAGATGAGGAACCTGGCATATGCCCGTGTGTGTGTTGAGATTAAGGCGATTGATGTTAGGAGGGAATCAGTAAAAGTGGTTATGAAAGGCACAACTCGGGAGGTGTCTATTGAGTATGAATGGCGTCCCACCTCATGTGTAAAGTGTGGAGTGTTTGGCCACAATTGCAACCCACAAGTTCCCCGCAAGCGTTCTGATTTGGGCGCACTAGCAGGTGACCAGACGGTCCTGGAGCATTCGGGTGGGGATAACCTTGCTATGCCTGAGCATCGTGAAGGGGATAGAAGGAAAACAATTGATCAGATTGCAGCTGCATCGAAAGCTAAGGCTCCCATTAATACTGATGTTAACCCTTCCCATACCCGGGAAGAACAGGTGAACAAAACAGATGACTGGCAGATCCAACCTGCAGCTAGGCGTGCACTCAGGCGGCAAGCCAAGAAAAACATACAAAGATTCAACTCTGCACCTCCAAAGAAGCTACCTGCTTCGCCTCCTCCGCTGCCCAAACCAGTAATAGAAGATAAGGAACATCGTTGTTTTGATGAAGCTATAAGGCAAATTGCTAGTGGCTGTCATACGGATATGGAAGTATCTCCGGGCACCTCAACTTCTGAGGAGGACATAGATGAGTCTGAAGGCAGCAGCTATGAAGATGAGTCCTCTGAAGAAAAGAAAAACAAGGATACTCCCCCTGGTAACAAGCAACAGGTGGGCAGTGTGGAAGATCCTATGATACTCTCATGTGTTCCGGATTCACAAGCTAACACCAGCCCGCTCCAGAGCAGTCCCCCTCGGGATGTATCTCCCCCGCCTCAACGCATGAGTCGTCGGCGGGCATCCAAACGCAGGTAGGCACCCACTGGCCTCCTCCTGTACATACTTTATTTTGCTGTCAAACATTAGGCTATGAATTTTGGGTTTTGGAACATAAGGGGAGTGGTTGACCCGGTTAGGCAAGCTGAAGTTCGGCGTTTTGTTTCTTCTCGGAACATCAGTTGTCTAGGTCTTTTTGAAACTAAAGTCCGCCAGGACCTTTTTGTATCTATATAGTCGGCTATTCTACCTAGATGGACTTGGGTTGCTAATTACGATTTCTCCCCAAGGGGCCGCATATGGGTAGGCTGGGATCCAAACATTATTCGATTCTCCTGTGAGTATATTTCCAGCCAAATCATTCATGGCTAGGCTACGAATATAGGGACGGGGACTAGGTTATTTTTTGCTGCGATATATGGAGACCACACATTCACGCTTAGGAGACCACTTTGGGCAGATTTGATAAGGACTAGCTCACTGGTGGCTAGCGACCCCTAGATCATAGGGGGGGATTTTAATGCGATCCGTGATGCTTCTGATCGCCAGGGCAGCCCGAACATTTGGCATCCATCTTTTGAGGAACTGAATGATTGTATATTCCAAGCTGAACTCGATGACTTACGTTACGTAGGATTTCGGTTTACATGGTCATCCTACTCAGGAATCCATAGGAAACAACGTAAGATAGACAGGGTTTTGGTGAATAACCAATGGAGCCTTCAATTTTCCTACTCAGAAGCTATTTTTCTCCCTCCCGGTATCTCTGATCATTCGCAGTGTGTGGTCCGGGTATTACAGCCTATGGCTAGGAGGAAACCATTCAAGTTCTTTAATTTATGGATGGTTCATCCTCAGTTTGAACCGACCCTAGCACAGGTTTGAGACTCTCATGTTTCAGGTACTCCAATGTTCCGACTCTGCTCCAAGTTGAAAGTACTAAAAAGCATATTGAAGTTGCTCAATAAGGAACAATACTCGGACATCAGTACGCGCACGGCTGTAGCCAAAACTTCCCTCCAAGCTGTCCAGGAAGAGCTGCAATTGGATCCCCAAAATGCTGAACTGGCGGCAGTGGAGCAGGACAGAACTCGGCAATACTATGACTTGCGTTCGACGGAGGAATCCTTTTATAAACAGAAATCTCGAATCAGATGGCTCAAGGAAGGTGACCTCAACACTCGGTATTTCCATCACACGGTTAATCAGCATCATCTTAGGAATCGTATCTTATCAATCCAGGATGATACTGGATCCGTGACAACTGATCAAGGCGAAATACAGCGGGCGTTTGTCCGACACTTTGCTGACTTGCTGGCTCCGATATCCAGACCGTCCCCCCCTCCACCTGAGGAAATCAGAACATTCATCAAGCGATTGCCTACTACTGACCAGGTCAGTATCCTCTCTCAGCCGATCTTGCCTATGGAAGTTCGTAATGCTATGTTCTCTATGTCCGGTGGCAAAGCCCCGGGGCCGGATGGGTTTACAGCAGATTTTTTCAAGAAGAATTGGCCTACGGTCGATCCGTTGGTCACGGAAGTTGTGCTAGACTTCTTTAAAAATGGTAAGTTACTTCATGAGATAAACTGTACCATTTTAGCCTTAGTGCCTAAAATCCCTAATGCATCTTCGGTTAATGATTTTCGGCCTATCGCCTGTTGCAACACGGTCTACAAATGTATTACCAAAATAATTGTTAACAGGATTGCTAAAATCTTACCTATGATTATCAACCCCAGTCAAAATGCTTTTATTAAGGGAAGGCGCATTACTGACAACATTTTGCTGGCACAAGAGCTCTTTTCTGGATTCCATTCGCCTAGCTACTCTCCGAAATGCGCAATCAAAGTGGACTTCCGGAAGGCATATGACACTGTTGATTGGCAATTTCTTGAGTCCTCTCTTCGGGCTTTCAACTTCCCGGACCACCTGATTCGGCTGATTATGATTTGTGTACGCACTCCTAGGTTTTCTGTGTCCATAAATGGGGAGATCCATGGCTTTTTCAATAGTGGTCGGGGACTTAGACAAGGGGATCCCATGTCCCCGTATCTTTTCACCATGGTGATGGAAATTCTTTCTGGTATTTTAGAGGCTCAAGCTCGGAAGCCGGAATTTCGGTTCTACTGGAGGTGTAAGAACACCCAGCTGTCTCACCTGTTCTTTGCTGATGATGTATTCATATTCAGTGAGGCGAACGATCAGTCGGTTGCATGTATGCAGGATGGTCTTCTCCGATTCTCCAACTGGAGTGGACTATGGCCAAATAATTCAAAGAGTGAAGTATTTATTTCGAGTATGCAGGAATCAACTCGGGACAATATCCTTCGCCGACTCAACTTCAGGGAAGGTATCTTACCGTTGAAATATCTTGGGGTTCCTATCATTACGGCAAGACTGACTAAGGCTGATTGCAATGCCCTGGTAAATCTTCTTACCTCCAGAATTCAATCTTGGAATCTTAGATTCCTTTCATTTGCAGGAAGATTACAATTGATTAAATCGGTCCTGCATGCTATACAAGTATACTGGGCTGCTATATTTTGGTTACCATCATCGGTAGTTAGTAAAATTGAACAGCTCTGTCGCCAATTCCTATGGAAGGGTCCAGCCCTTGGTATAGGTGGGGCCAAAGTCTCTTGGGAGGATGTTTGTCTTCCAAAAAAGGAAGGGGGGCTTGGTATTCGAAGGATCCGGGAAAATAATGTTGCTGCCATGTACAAGCATATCTGGATCTTATTTACGGACAAGGAGTCCCTTTGGTGTATTTGGGTTCACTTGAACCACCTCAAAAATAGTCATTTCTGGACTGCCACTGCCCCTACTTTCTGCTCTTAGGCATGGAGGAAACTATTGCAGTTAAGGGAAGCGGCGTTGTCGTTTTTTCGTTGGAAAATAGGTAATGGTCAAACCGTTTCTTTGTGATTTGATCCATGGATGATAACAGGACTCCTCAGCCGGCGATACTCTCACGCTGACATATATCGGCTACCTTTACATTGTAAAGCCAAAGTTGCTGATCTATTCTCAAATGAAGGCACCTCCGTAAGGCAGGAGCTGCAGGCTATTCAGGACCCTCTCCCGGTCATTTCGGCTTCCCCTGATGCCTTTCAATGGATCCCGCAGACTTCTGGTCGTTTCTCTCTTTCATCCGCCTGGAATGAAGTTAGGCGACAAGGAAGGTTAGTCTCTTGGCCATTGTTCATATGGGACAAGGCGATTATTCCTCGTTATCAATTTCTGCTGTGGATTATATCACGAAATCGGCTGCCTACGCAAACTTTTCTTATGTCCAGTGGTCAGCTTCCATCCGGCATATGCGTCTTCTGCAAGGTTAGACCTGATTTGATTGATCACCTTTTCTTTGACTACTCCATTCCTAACTCGCTTGCTACATTATGGGCTGACAAATGCAATATCCCATGGTCGAATCGTCCATGGCTCCAAAATATCCATTGGTTGACCGACCAATTATCAGCCACCAATTTCCATTCGGACATCACCAAATTCTCTTTTGCTGCGTTGTGCTACGTCATATGGAAGACGAGGAACAACATTTTATTTCGATCAACAATCCTTTTTGTGCCATCTATGCAACAACACCTCAGCAAAGCGGTTAGGGATAAAGCACTGACTTACAAAGGCGTGCCAGACACCCCCCGAAATAGAAGGCTACAATGTTGTTGGGGCATTGACCCATCTATTTTTTGTTAATCACTAATGTTGAGGGTCTGCTAGTTTGTAACCCCTTCTAATGTATATCTGTTTTGTTGAGTTTGGCCCCCCCTTCACTCGGCTACATGGGTACCCGAGAGTTGATGGTGCCAATCTCCTTTCTTTGTAAATTTTTGGATGAAATCTTATAATACTTACATTTACCAAAAAAAAAACAACTGCAAAAGCAAATGATTTCGCCATTTTCGGAACCCCCCACTCGGTTTACTGTTCATTGTCTCTCCAAACTGCATTTTCGCACTACTGGTTCTCCGGAAATCGCAGCTGCTGCTGCGCCGGCTACAGGGCTCCATTGGAGCTGATTTTTGGAGGGAATCTTCCTCTTGGGGTGGCCTACAACATGCTCGAAGCTCAGGACCCAAGAATGTCTCAATCTTCTGCAAATCCAGATCTGAGCTAGGGTTCTGGGTATTGGGGTCGAACTTGATGTCTGCTGCGGAAAGGGCCTTTGTGCCTGGTTTTGCTGATGGGAATGGGGCTTCAACATCCCATAGAACTACTAGAGGGATGAGTAGATCTAGGAGAGGTCGGAGCCGAGCTCCCTCAGGTAGATCTGTCTCCCGGTATGGCCGTCGATCGAAGGAAGATGCAGGGGATCGCCCGGCTGATTTCCGAACAGGGGTGACCTCCCGTGCACCACCTACGATCGATTCTCGCCAATTACCTTCTGGATTTGGATGGAAAACATCCCGGCCCATCAGAATGATGGATTCGCACAGAGTGGGGAAGCGCAGAAGAGCCGTGTTCTCCCTTCTGAGAAGGCGCAGCAAGGAAGGGTAGGGGAGATGGCAAAAACCTGGGCAAGTGTGGCCCGAACGGCTCTCAAAGGCTATGAATTAGCTTATCACACGCCTATGCAGCATGAGAATAAACTCGTGGCTTATTTTCCGGATGATGCGTTGGAGGCGGCAGATCCGGAATGGGCGGAATGCCTGGTGGGGTATTTCATAGGCAAAAAATTGCCGTTCAAGCTGGTAGAGACAGCCTTGAAGCATGCGTGGGGCTCTAAATTAATCGAAGTCAAGGCTGATGATCGAGGATTCTTCTTCTTCAGGATACCAGATGGTGAATTCAGAAGCAAACTGCTGGATGGTGGTCCGATAACTGTCACGAAGGTTCCTCTGATTCTGCAGCAATGGGACCCTTGTCTTGAGCTGAAAAAGGGTGATCACTCTACCGTCCCTGTCTGGATTCACCTTAGGAATATACCCCTTGTTCTATGGTCAGCAAGGGGGATCGGAGGCATTGCGAGTCTCATTGGGAAGCCGTTACATGTTGATCTGAATACAGAGAGGATGAAATTTTTAGCGTATGCACGCGTTTGTGTGGAACTTAAGGCCATTGATGCGCGCCAAGATACTGTCACGGTTCTGTATAAAGGAATCACGAGGGAGGTCGATGTGGAGTATGAATGGAGGCCCATCGCATGTTCCAAGTGTGGTGTTTTTGGGCATAAATGTACTGATCAGAACAGGGGCCAGGAACCTCAACACAATCATGGTAACACCCCTCGAGACAAACCTGTACAAAGGGCTCAAACAAGGCTGAACACAGATCAGATCTCAGCTGTTGTGAAAGCAAAACTGCCATTGCAAAGTGAGGTGCCTTTCACCAGAACTGAGCCTGCTAAAACAGCTCTGCCCTCCTCTACTGATGCAGCTAAGGAACAAAGACAATCTCCAACTGTTGTCGCAAAGGCAGTAGGTAGAAGGACCAGGACAAGAGGCCGGCGAGGCAAGGCGAAATCATCATCTCCGGCGGGTTCGTCCTCAGCTTCTCATAGGCAACGAGACCTGCCAGTGAGATTGAATGCACGCTCAGTTTCTGCTGCACCCAAAATCACTCAACCAACCTATTCCTCAGCGGATGATCTAGATGATGTAGATGACCTGGGAGAATCGGAGATGGGGAGTACCTCGAATGATGAACATTCGACCGGAAACATCGAATGCGGATGTTCCAACCAATCCGGAGGGGAGACGAGCGAATACAGCAGATTTTACTTCCATTGTGCCAGACTCTCAACCGATCCGGATGACAGGCAGGGACACAGTGGCTGGCCAACTGAAACCATCTCCACAGCAGCAGCAACTGACTGGGAGGAGACGGGCGGGAAGGCGACGCTAGGTATGGCAGTTATTTTTTCAACTTTTTGATGAATTTTGGCTTCCGGAATATAAGGGGATTGATGGACCCGGTTAGGCAGAATGAAGTGAGGGATTTTGTGCATACTCATAAAATTAGCTGCCTTGGACTTATTGAGACGAAAGTGCCCCATCACTGTTTTGTGCCGATATCTACGAGTTTAATTCCGGGATGGCATTGGGTAGCAAACTATAGCTGCTCGGCTAGAGGACGTATATGGATTGGGTGGAACCCGTCCCTTTTGGAGTTCGCTAGCGATTTTGTGTCCAACCAGATTATACATGGTATGATGAAAGTTAGATCGTCAGGAGTGTGTCTGCATTACTCTACCATTTATGGAGAACATACTTTTGTCACACGTCGACCCTTGTGGAGCGATATGATCAGGTTAAGCTTGGCTCATTCGGATAGTCCATGGATTGTGGGGGGGGACTTCAACGCTATTAGGGACCCAACGGATAGGCAGGGTAGCCCAGATATTTGGCACCCGTCGTTCGATGAATTCGGAGAATGCCTCCGTCAATCAGAATTGGAGGACCTCAGGTATGTAGGCTTCAGATATATGTGGTCCTCTTCATCAGGGGGAAACATAAAACAGAGGAAAATCGACCGTGTATTAGTTAATCGGAAGTGGTGCATGGAATTCTCCTTCTTTGAAGCTGTATTCCTCCCACCTGGTATATCTGATCACACGCCTATGGTGGTGCGTATTATGGAACCAAGTTCGAGGAGGAAGCCATTTAAATTTTTCAACCTCGGATGACACACCCGAGTTTAATTTGTTGGTTGCTCGGGCACAGGGGGAACGGAACAATGGCACCCCAATGTTCAGACTTTGTTCAAGGTTGAAGAGCCTCAAAAGGAAATTAAAGGAGCTCAACAAGGTGGCGTTCTCGGATATCTCCAAGCGTACATCAGAATCTAAAAGGGAGTTACATGCCATTCAAGTGGAACTGGAACGTAATCCACAAGATGAGGAGCTGGCACAAATGGAAGCGACTCGTACCAAGGAGTATTATGAATTCAGGGCTCTAGAGGAGTCTTTCTACAAGCAAAAATCAAGATTAAGGTGGTTGAAGGAGGGGGATCAGAATACGCGGTTTTTCCACCATTCGGTAAACCGACACCACCTACATAACCGGATTCTCTCACTTGAGGAAGCTGATGGCAGGGTTATAACGGCGCCGGAGGAGATTCAAAATGCTTTTGTCTCTCATTTCCAGGAGCTATTTAATCCGGTGGACTCTATACTTGGCCCGTCTAGCGATGACATCGAAACATACTTGCACCGAACGCTGACTGGAGACCAGGTTAGTACTCTGTCCAATCCTGTTCTTCCACAAGAAATTAGGAATGCCATGTTTTCTTTAGCAAAAGGGAAAGCACCGGGACCGGATGGATTTAATGCGGAGTTCTTCAGACATAATTGGGAGGTAGTAGGTCCATCTGTTATTGAGGCTATTATGGATTTCTTCCACAATGGACGCATACTTAAGGAGATTAATTGCACGATTATTGCTCTTGTCCCTAAAGTACAAAATGCATCTACGGTGAATGACTTTCGCCCGATATCTTGTTGTAACACGGTGTACAAGTGTATTACTAAGATTATGGCAAACAGGATCGCTGCCATCCTCCCTGAGATAGTAAGCCCCACGCAAACGGCTTTTGTTCAGGGGAGACGGATCACCGACAATATTCTGTTAGCACAGGAGTTGTTCAGTGGCTTCCATGTGAAAACATACTCTCCTAAATGTGCCATGAAGGTGGATTTTCGTAAAGCCTACGATACACTTGACTGGAATTTCCTGGAGAATTCACTCAAGGCGATAGGATTTCCAGATCATTTCACAGGTTTGATTATGTCCTGTGTACGCTCTCCAAAATTTTCAATTTCAATTAATGGGGAACTACATGGTTTTTTCGGTAGTGGCAGGGGACTTAGACAGGGGGATCCTGTGTCCCCATATTTATTCACAATTGCAATGGAAGTGCTCTCGGGCATCCTTGAGTCATATGCTGATCGGCAGGAGTTTCGCTACTATTGGAGATGTAAGGCCACTCGATTGACGCATCTATTCTTTGCTGACGATGTTTTCATCTTTAGTGAGGGACATACTGCTTCGGTTTCAAGTATGAAGGAAGGCCTAGATCTTTTCTCCCGGTGGAGCGGACTCATCCCAAACAACAATAAGAGCGAGGTATTCTTTGCGGGGGGGTCCCAGGCATTGAAGAACGAACTCATCCAGATTTTAAACTTCAGAGAGGGCTCCTTACCTGTGAGATATCTTGGCGTCCCAATTATCACATCTAGATTGAGAAAAGCAGACTGCAATGCCCTGGTATGTCTCCTCACCTCTAGAGTACACTCATGGACTCATAGATTTCTTTCGTTTGTGGGGAGACTACAATTGATCAAATCAGTTTTGCATGCCATTCAAATGTATTGGGCTTCTATCTTTTGGTTACCTGCATCGGTGGTAGAGAAAATAGAGCAAATTTGCCGCCAATTTTTATGGAAATGCCCTACTCTAGGGGTTGGGGGGGCCAAGGTATCTTGGGAGGAAATATGTTGCCCAAAGAAAGAAGGTGGCTTGGGCATCCGAAAGATCCGTGAAGGGAACAAAGCGGCTATGATCAAGCATATTTGGATTCTATTTACGGATAATGAATCCCTTTGGTGTAAATGGATACACTCGAATCACCTTAAAAGAGCATATTTTTGGATAGCAAATCCCCCAACGTATTGCTCATGGGCATGGCGTAAGATCCTTGCCCTAAGGGATGAAGTCAAGACCATGTTTAGATGGAAAGTGGGTGATGGTTTATCTACCTCATTATGGTTCGAGCCATGGTTAGAAGGGGGTCCTCTTTCTGACATATACTCTCACTTCGATATTTATAATTCCTCACTTACACGGGAAGCCAGAGTAGCCGACCTTTTTACCCAAAATGGGCAAGCCTTGATGCAAGAACTCCGAGCCATGTAGGTTCATATTCCTACGCTGTCTCAGATGCAGGACAAATTTATCTGGATGGGGGATCAGTCACAGAATTTTACGATTTCATCGGCCTGGTCATCGCTAAGACGGACGGGTGGAGCGGTTCCTTGGGCAACTTTCGTGTGGGATAAGACTATTGTCCCGAGACACCAATTCCTGTTATGGTTAATCTCCAAGAAAAGGCTCCCAACTCAGGTAATGCTCATGTCATATGGTCGAATTTCCGAAGCTAAGTGCGCCATTTGCCGCACCACTCCGGACTCGATTGACCATCTATTTTTCGAGTGCCATGTATCCCAATCTTTGGCAAATTTTTGGGTGGCGAAGTGCAATATTTCGTGGCAAAATAGACGGTGGATAGATAATACCCTTTGGATGGCCAGAACGTACGGCAAACGGTGCTTTTATTTTGATATTGTCAAGTTCTCTTTTGGGGTGTTATGTTATGTTATATGGAAGACGAAGAACGACATACTTTTTCAGGCGACCAACCTTTTTGTGCCTACCATGAAGCAGCACATCATAAAGGCTGTTAAAGATAAAGCAATGGCGTTCCGGTCAGTTCCTGATGAGCCACGGAATAGAAGGCTTCAACGTAGTTGGGGCTTTGATCAAAGTATATTTAGTTAGGAGGGTTGTAATAGGGATAAGGCATTCCCCCCCTCCCCCAAACTGTATTTCCACATTTTTCTTTGTATCCATTCCTCTCCCCATCTCCGATGTTTTCGTTGAGTAGGTGATAGGGAGGATACACAATCTTTGTACATTCTTCGGTTGAAATCATCTATAATACTTACAATTACCAAAAAAAAAAAAAACAACTGCAAAAGCAAGATTTCGCCATTTTCGGAACCCCCCCCTCGGATTACTGTTCATTGTCTCTCCAAACTGCACTCTTGCACTACTGTTCCTCCGGAAATCGCAGCTGCTACTGCGCCAGCTACAGGGCTCCATTGGAGCTAATTTTTCGAGGGAATCTTCCTCTTGGGGTGGCCTACAACATACTCGAAGCTCAGGACCCAGGTATGTCTCAATCTTCTGCAAAACCAGATCTGAGCTAGGGTTCTAGGTATTGGGGTCGAACTTGATGTCTGCTACGGAAAGGGCCTTTGAGCTTGGTTTTGCTGATGGGAATGGGGCTTCAACATCCCATAGAACTACTAGAGGGATGAGTAGATCTAGGAGAGGTCGGAGCCAAGCTCCCTCAAGTAGATCTGTCTCCCGCTATGGCCGTTGATCGAAGGAAGATGCAGGGGATCGCCCGGCTGATTTCCGAACAGGGGTGACCCCCCGTGCGCCACCTAGGATCGATTCGCGCCAGTTACCTTCTGGAATTGGATGGAAAAACATCCCGGTCCATCAGAATGATGGATTCACACAGAGTGGGGAAGCGCAGAAAAGCCGTGTTCTCCCTTCTGAGCAGGCGCAGCAAGGAAGGGTAGGGGAGATGGCAAAAACCTGGGCAAGTGTGGCCCGGACGGCACTCAAAGGCTATGAATTAGCTTATCACACTCTTGTGCAGCATGAGAATAAACTCGTGGCTTACTTCCCGGATGATGCGTTGGAGGCGGCAGATCCGGCATGGGAGAAATGCCTTGTGGGGTATTTCATATGCAAAAAATTGCCGTTCAAGCTAGTAGAGACAGCCTTGAAGCATGCGTGGGGCTCTAAATTAATCGAAGTGAAGGCTGATGATCGGGGATTCTTCTTCTTCAGGATACCAGATGGTGAATTCAGAAGGAAACTGCTGGATGGTGGTCCTATAACTGTTACGAAGGTTCCACTGATTTTGCAGCAATGGGACCCTTGTCTTGAGCTCAAAAAGGGAGATCACTCTACCTTCCCCGTTTGGATTCGCCTTAGAAACATACCCCTTGTTCTATGGTCAGCGGGGGAATCGGAGGTATTGCGAGTCTCATTGGGAAGCCGCTACATGTTGATCTAAATATAGAGAGGATGAAATTTTTAGCGTATGCACGCGTTTGTGTGGAACTTAAGGCCACTGATGCATGCCAAGATACTGTCACGGTTCTGTATAAAGGAATCACAAGGGAGGTCAATGTGGAGTATGAATGGAGGCCCATAGCATGTTCCAAGTGTGGTGTTTTTGGGCATAAATGTAGTGATCAGAACAAGGGCCAGGAACCTCAAGACAATCAAGGTAACATCCCTCGGGACAAACCTGTACAAAGGGCTCAAACAAGGCTGAATACAAATAAGATCTCAGCTGCTGTGAAAGCAAAACTGCCATTGTAGATGGAGATGCCTCTCACCAGGATTGAGCCTACTAAAACGGTTTTGCCCTCCTCTCCTGATGCAGCTGAGGAACAAAGACAATCTCTAACTGTTGTCGCAAAGGTAGTGGGAAGAAGGACCAGGACAAGAGGCCGGCGAGGCAAGGCGAAATCATCATCTCCGGCGGGTTCGTCCTCGGCTTCTCATAGGCAACGAGACCTGCCAGTGAGATTGAATGCACGCTCGACATCTGCTGCACCCGAAATTATTCAACCAACCTATTCCTCAGTGGATGATCTAGATGATGTAGATGACCTGGGAGAATCGGAGATGGGGAGTACCTCGGATGATGAACATTCTGACCAGGAAACATCGAATGCTAATGTTCCAACCAATCCGGGAGGGGAGACAGAAGCGAATACAGCAGATTTTACTTCCATTGTGCCGGACTCTCAACCGATCCGGATGACAGGCGTGGACACAGTGGCTGGCCAACTGAAACCATCTCCACAGCAGCAGCAACTGACTGGGAGAAGACGGGCGGGAAGGCGACGCTAGGTATGGCAGTTATTTTTTGAATTTTTTGATGAATTTTGGCTTCTGGAATATAAGGGGATTGATGGACCCGGTTAGGCAGAATGAAGTGAGGGATTTTGTGCATACTCATAATATTAGCTGCCTTGGACTTATTGAGACGAAAGTGGCCCATCACTGTTTTGTGCCAATATCTACGAATTTAATTCTGTGATGGCATTGGGTAGCAAACTATAGCTGCTCGGCTAAAGGACGTATATGGATTGGGTGGAACCCTTCCCTTTTGGAGTTCGCTAGTGATTTTGTGTCCAACCAGATTATACATGGTATGATGAAAGTTAGATCGTCAGGAGTGTGTCTGCATTACTCTACCATTTATGGAGAACATACTTTTGTCGCACATCAACCCTTGTGGAGCGATATGATCAGGTTAAGCTTGGCTCATTCGGATAGTCCATGGATTGTGGGGGGGGGCTTCAATGCTATTAGGGACCCAACGGATCGGCAGGGTAGCCCAAATATTTGGCACCCGTCGTTCGATGAATTCGGAGAGTGCCTCCGTCAATCTGAGTTGGAGGACCTCAGGTATGTAGGCTTCAGATATACGTGGTCTTCTTCATCAGGGGGAAACAGAAAACAGAGGAAAATCGACCGTGTATTAGTTAATCGGAAGTGGAGCATGGAGTTCTCCTTCTCTAAAGCTGCATTCCTCCCACCTGGTATATCTGATCACACGCCTATGGTGGTGCATATTATGGAACCAAGTTCGAGGAGGAAGCCATTTAAATTTTTCAACCTCTGGATGACGCACCCGGAGTTTAATTTGTTGGTTGCTCAGGCCTGGGGGGAACGGACCAATGGCACCCCAATGTTCATACTTTGTTCAAGGCTAAAGAGCCTCAAAAGGAAATTAAAGGAGCTCAACAAGGTGGCGTTCTCGGATATCTCCAAGCGTACATCATAATCTAAAAGGGAGTTACATGCCATTCAAGTGGAACTAGAACGTAATCCCCAAGATGAGGAGCTGGCACAAATGGAAGCGACTTGTACCAAGGAGTATTATGAATTCAGGGCTCTAGAGGAGTCTTTCTACAAGCAAAAATCAAGATTAAGGTGGTTGAAGGAGGGGGATCAGAACACGCGGTTTTTCCACCATTCGGTAAACCGACACCACCTACATAACCGGATTCTCTCACTTGAGGAAGCTGATGGCAGGGTTATAACGGCGCCGTAGGAGATTCAAAATGCTTTTGTCTCTCATTTCCAGGAGCTATTTAATCCGGTGGACTCCATAGTTGCCCCATCCAGCGATGAGATCAAAACATACTTGCGCCGAACGCTGACTGGAGACCAAGTTAGTATTCTGTCTAATCCTGTTCTTCCACAAGAAATTAGGAATGCCATGTTTTCTTTAGCAAAAGGGAAAGCACCGGGACCGGATGGATTTAATGCGGAGTTCTTCAAACATAATTGGGAGGTAGTAGGTCTATTTGTTATTGAGGCTATTATGGATTTCTTCCACAATGGACGCATACTTAAGGAGATTAATTGCACGATTATTGCTCTTGTCCCTAAAGTACAAAATGCGTCTACGGTGAATGATTTTCACCCGATATCTTGTTGTAACACGGTGTACAAGTGTATTACTAAGATTATGGCAAATAGGATCGCTGCCATCCTCCCTGAGATAGTAAGCCCCATGCAGACGGCTTTTGTTTAGGGGAGACGGATCACCAACAATATTCTGTTAGCACAGGAGTTGTTTAGTGGCTTCCATGTGAAAACATACTCCCCTAAATGTGCCATGAAGGTGGATTTCCGTAAAGCCTACGATACACTTGACTGGAATTTCCTGGAGATTCTCTCAAGGCGATAGGATTTCTAGATCATTTCACAGGTTTAATTATATCCTGTGTACGCTCTCCAAAATTTTCGATTTCAATTAATGGGGAACTACATGGTTTTTTCGGCAGTGGCAGGGGACTTAGACAGGGGGATCCTATGTCCCCATATTTATTCACTATTGCAATGGAAGTGCTCTCGGGCATCCTTGAGTCATATGCTGATCGGCAGGAGTTTCGCTACTATTGGAGATGTAAGGCCACTCGACTGACGCATCTATTCTTTGTTGACAATGTCTTCATCTTTAGTGAGGGACATACTGCTTCGGTTTCGAGTATGAAGGAAGGCCTGGATCTTTTCTCCCGGTGGAGCGGACTCATCCCAAACAACAATAAGAGCGAGGTATTCTTTGCGGGGGGGTCCCAGGCATTGAGGAACGAACTCATCTAGATTTTAAACTTCAGAGAGGGCTCCTTACCTGTGAGATATCTTGGCATCCCAATTATCACATCTAAATTGAGCAAAGCAGACTGCAATGCCCTGGTATGTCTCCTCACCTCTAGAGTACACTCATGGACTCATAGATTCCTTTTGTTTGCGGGAGACTACAATTGATCAAATCGATTACGCCCGCATGCCATTCAAATGTATTGGGCTTCTATCTTTTGGATTACCTGCATCGGTAGTAGAGAAAATAGAGCAAATTTGCCGCCAATTTTTATGGAAAGGCCCTACTCTAGGGGTTGGGGGGCCAAGGTATCTTGGGAGGAAATATGTTGCCCAAAGAAAGAAGGCGGCTTGGGCATCCGAAAGATCCGTGAAGCGAACAAAGCGGCTATGATCAAGCATATTTGGATTCTTTTTACGGATAAGGAATCCCTTTGGTGTAAATGGATACACTCAAATCACCTGAAAAGAGCTTATTTTTGGATAGCAAAGCCCCCAACTTATTGCTCATGGGCATGGCGTAAGATCCTTGCCCTAAGAGATGAAGTCAAGACCATGTTTAGATGGAAAGTGGGTGATGGTTTATCTACCTCATTATGGTTCGAGCCATGGTTAGAAGGGGGTCCTCTTTCTGACATATACTCTCACTTGGATATTTATAATTTCTCACTTACACGGGAAGCCGAGTAACCTTTTTACCCAAAATGGGCAAGCCTTGATGCAAGAACTCCGAGCCATGTAGGTTCATATTCCTACGCTGACTCAAATGCAAGACAAATTTATCTGGATGAGGGATCAGTCACAGAATTTTACGATTGCATCAGCCTGGTCATCGCTAAGATGGACGGGTGGAGCGGTTCCTTAGGAAACTTTCGTGTGGGATAAGACTATTGTCCCGAGACACCAGTTCTTGTTATGGTTAATCTCCAAGAAAAGGCTTCCAACTCAGGTAATGCTCATGTCATATGGTCGAATTTCCGAAGCTAAGTGCGCTCTTTGCCGCGCCATTCCGGACTCGATTGACCATTTATTTTCCGAGTGCCATGTATCCCAATCTTTGGCTAATTTTTGGGCAGCAAAGTGCAATATTCCGTGGCAAAATAGACGGTGGATAGATAATACCCTCTGGATGGCCAGAACGTACGGCAAACGGGGCTTTTATTTTGATATTGTCAAGTTCTCTTTTGGGGTGTTATGTTATGTTATATGGAAGACGAGGAACAATATACTTTTTCGGGGACCAACCTTTTTGTGCCTACCATGAAGCAGCACATGATAAAGGCTATTAAAGATAAAGCAATGGCGTGCCGGTCAGTTCCTGATGAGCCACGGAATAGAAGGCTTCAACGTAGTTGGGGCTTTGATCAAAGTATATTTAGCTAGGAGGGTTGTAGTAGGGATAAGGCATCCCCCCCCCCCCCAAACTGTATCTCCCTGTTTTGCTGTATCTGTTCCTCTCCCCATCTCCGATGTTTTCGTTGAGTAGGTGATAGGTTGAATACACAATCTTTGTACATTCTTCGGTTGAAATCATCTATAATACTTACAATTACCAAAAAAAAAAAAAAAAAAAAACAACAACAACAACTGCAAAAGCAAAGATTTCGCCATTTTCGGTCTCCCACCCCTCGGATTACTGTACACTTCCTCTCTACTGCCCGCCCGATACACCTGATCGGCCTTTGGTTCGTGGAGCTACAGCAACCGCTCTAGGCTCCTCTGGGGCTAATTTTCGGTGGCTTTGCTCACATTCCATTGGGTTACATCCTCGCTGAACGAGAGCTCCCTAGTATGGCTGCATTCTCCGGAATCTCAGATCTATGTTAGGGTTTCTTCTGGTCTTCTGAGCTGCTTATGCTCCGGCTATGGCCGGAATCGGGGACTCTTTCGACGGTAGGAAACTCCCACTGAATGGGAAAACAACTAGGGGAGAGTATAACTCTAGACGTGGTAGGAGTCGGCCTCCGCTTTATCGGTCTAGATCCCACGCATCTCCCTCCACCAGAGGTGATGCGCCTGTGCAGCTGGAGACGGCTCATACTCCGGTCTCTGCTCAAGGTCGATGGACCAAAGTGGATGATCCGCTTGCTAGGAATCAGAGAGATGAAACTTCATACCCTCGTATTGGTCAGGCTAACCATACGAGGGATGATTTAAACTCCCCAAGGCCTGCCCAGATTCACCAGAATGACAATAGAACCACTGTCCCCCCTCGCACCTGGGCAAATGTTGCGAAGACTGCACTCATGGGGTATGAGTTGGACTATTTTGAACCTGTTGAGGTTGATAGTGAGCTAGTTGCTTATTTCCCGGATGAAGCCCTCGACGCGGTCAACCCCTATGGCCGGAATGTCTGGTTGGTTATTTCGTTGGCAAAAAACTACCATTCAAATTGGTTGAGACAGCCTTAACGCATGCCTGGGGCTCCAAACTAGCGGATGTCAAGGCCGACGACAAGGGATTCTTCTTTTTTAGAATTCCGGATGCCAACTTCCGGAGAGCACTGCTTGAAAAGGGGCCGCTGACAGTTGCAAGAGTTCCGCTCGTCCTACAGCAGTGGAAGCCGCTTATGGAGCTGAAGAAACATGATCATTCTAAAATACCGGTCTGGATCAGGCTGAGGAACATCCCCTTCGTGTTGTGGTCTAAGAGAGGCATTGGTGGAATTGCTAGTTTGATTGGCAAGCCCCTCTATGTAGACCAGAACATAGAACAAATGAAGGTTTTGGCCTATGCCCGCGTGTGTGTTGAAATCAAAGCTACCGATGTTAGGAGGGACTCAGTTAAGGTTTTTATGAAAGGCACTACTAGGGAGGTGGCTATTGAATATGAATGGCGACCCACCTCATGTGGGAAATGTGGAGTGTTTGGTCATAACTGCAATCCATAAGTCCCTCGCAAGCAAACTGACTTGGGTGCACCAGCAAGTAACCAGACGCTACTGGAGAAACCGGAAGGGGATACATCTGCCAAGCCATTGCACTTAGATGGGGATAAAAGGATAACTACAGATCAGATTGCAGCTGCCTCGAAAGCAAAGGCCCCTCTTAACTCTAATGTGAACCTCCTCCCTCCCCTGGAAGAACAGGCAAACAAAGCTAATGATTGGCAGATCCAACTTGCAGCCAGGCGTGCTCTACGGCGTAAAGCCAAGAAAAATATGCAAAGATACAACTCTGCACCACCTAAGAAACAACCAGCATCTCCTCCTCCTCTGTCCAAGCCCACACCAATAATAGAGGACAAGGAGCAACGCTGTTTTGATGATGCTGTAAGGCAGATTGTTGGTGGCTGTCATACAGACATTGAAGTATCTCAGGGCACTTCATCTTCTGAGGAGGACTTGGATGAGTCTGAAGGTAGTAGTTTCGAAGATGAGTCCCCAGATGGAAGGAAAAACAAGGATGTGTCCTCTGGTAACAAACAACAGGAGGGCCTTGCATATGACCCTATGGTGCTTTCGCGGGTTCCGGATTCGCAAGCCTCTATTCGCCCGATCCAGAGAAGCCCTCCTCGGGATGATTCCCCCCTGCCTCAACGGACTAGTCGTCGGCGGGCATCCAAACGCAGGTAGGCAGTTGCTTGCCTCCTTCTGTAAATACTTATACTTTTGCCTTCAAATATTAGGTTATGAACTTTGGTTTTTGGAACATACGGGGAGTGGTCAACCCGGTTAAGCAAAGTGAAGTTCGGCGTTTTGTTTCTTCTCGAAATATCAGTTGTCTAGGTCTTTTTGAAACTAAAGTCCGCCGGGATCTTTTTGTATCTATATCGTCGGCCATTTTACCTGGTTGGACTTGGATCGCTAACTATGATTCCTCCCTAAGGGCCGTATATGGGTAGGCTGGAATCCTAATGTTATTGACTTCTCTTGTGAGTATATATCCAGCCAAATCATTCATGGCCAGGTCAGGAATATAGGGACGGGTACACAGTTATTTTTTGCAGCGATATATGGCGACCACACTTTCACACTTAGAAGGCCCCTCTGGGCGGATTTGATAAGGATCAGCTCGGTGGTAGTCTGCAACCCTTGGATTATAGGTGGTGATTTTAATGCGATCCGTGATGCTTCCGATCGTCAAGGAAGTCCGGATATTTGGCACCCATCTTTTGATGAACTAAATGATTGCCTATTCCAAGCTGAAATTGATGACTTACGCTATGTAGGGTTTCGCTTTACATGGTCATCCTACTTAGGAATTCATAGGAAACAGCGGAAGATTGACAGGGTTCTGGTTAATAACCAATGGAGCCTACAGTTTTCCTACTCTGAGGCTATTTTTCTCCCTCCGGGCATCTCGGATCATTCTCCGTGTGTGGTTCGGGTATTACAGCCTTCCGCTAGGAGGAAGCCATTCAAGTTTTTTAACTTTTGGATGGCTCATCCTCGTTTGAATCGACCCTAGCGCAGGTTTGGGACTCCCATGTTGCAGGCACTCCAATGTTCCAACTCTGCACCAAGCTGAAAATATTAAAAGGAAGATTGAAGTTGCTCAATAAGGAACACTATTCTGATATCAGTACACGCACGGCTGTGGCCAAAACCTCCCTCCAAGCTATCCAGGAAGAGCTGCAGTTGGATCCCCAAAATGCTAATTTGGCGACTACGGAGCAAGTAAGAACTCGGCAATACTATGATCTTCGTTCGGCGGAGGAATCATTTTATAGATAGAAATCTCGGATCAGATGGCTCAAGGAAGGGGACCTCAACACACGGTTTTTCCATCACACTGTTAATCAACATCATCTTAGGAATCGCATATTATCGATTCAGGATGACACAGGATCCTTGACTACTGATCAAGGTGAGATACAGCAGGCTTTCGTCCGACATTTTGCTGACTTGTTGGCGCCGATAGCCAGACTTGCCCCTCCTCCGCCCGAGGAAATCAGAACATACATCAATTGACTGCCTACTACTGACCAGGTCAGTATCCTTTCTCAACCAATATTGCCCATGGATGTTCAGAATGCCATGTTCTCTATGCCTGGGGGCAAAACCCCGGGGCCGGATGGGTTTACAACGGATTTTTTCAAGAAAAACTAGGCTACAATCGGTCCGTTGGTTACGGAAGCTATGCTAGATTTCTTTAAAAGTGGTAGGTTACTTCATGAGATAAACCGTACCATTTTAGCCTTAGTGCCTAAAATCCCAAACGCATCTTCGATAAATGATTTCCGGCCTATAGCATGTTGCAACACGGTCTACAAGTGTATCACCAAGATAATTGCCAATAGGATTGCCAAAATCTTACCTATGATTATCAACCCCAGTCAGAATACATTTGTCAAGGGTAGGCGCATTACTGACAACATCTTGTTGGCACAAGAACTTTTTTGTGGATTTCATTCCCTTAGCTACTCTCCGAAATGTGCAATTAAGGTGGATTTCCGGAAGGCATATGATACCGTTGATTGGAATTTTCTTGAGTCCTCCCTTCGGGCCTTCAACTTCCCGGACCATTTGATTCGGTTGATTATGGTTTGTGTCCGCACTCCTCGGTTTTCTGTGTCCATCAATGGGGAGATCCATGGCTTTTTCAATAGTGGCCGGGGTCTTAGACAGGGGGACCCCATGTTGCCGTATCTTTTCACAATGGTGATGGAGATCCTTTCTGGAATCTTGGAGGCGCAAGCTCGGAAGCCAGAGTTCCGGTTCTTCCGGCGGTGCAAGAACACCCAACTGTCTCACCTCTTCTTTGCTGATGATGTCTTCATATTCAGTGAGGCGAACGAGCAATCGGTGGCATGCATGCAAGATGGACTTCTCCGATTCTCATTTTTAGTAAGGGCAGAGAGGAGTCGGTGGTTTGTATGAAGGAAGGACTCCAACAATTTTCCTGATGGAGCGAACTGACACCAAACAAAAACAAAAGTGAACTCTTCATCTCAGGTGGTTCGGTAGCTCTACAAGAATGACTGGTGCATCTACTAGACTTCCGACTAGGAACTCTTTCGGTCAAATATCTAGGGGTCCCGATTATCACAGCAAGACTAAGGAAAACAGACTGCGATGCCCTGGTACGTTTACTCATGGCTAGAGTTCAATCATGGACTCATAGGTTTCTCTCATTTGCGAGTAGGCTTCAACTGATTAAATCAGTCTTGCATGCTATTCAAGTTTATTGGGCTTCTATATTTTGGCTTCCATCATCCGTTGTTGCTAAGATAGAGCTTATTTGTCGGCAATTTCTATGGAAAGGCTCGGGTCTTGGTGTGGGTGGCGCCAAGGTTTCATGGGATGATGTCTGCCTCCCAAAATAGGAGGGGGGATTGGGTATTAGAAGAATTAGAGACTACAACAAAGCAACTATGATAAAGCATATATGGCTCATTTTCACTGATAAGGAGTCTTTGTGGTGCAAATGGGTCCATACAAATCATCTCAAGAAGACATATTTCTGGACAACTATATCCCAATCTACTGCTCCTGGGCTTGGCGAAAATTATTAGCGCTAAGGGAAGAAGTCATTGGGTACTTTAGATGGAAAATTGGGGATGGATGAACTACTTCCCTATGGTTTGACCCATGGCTCGAACTTGGACTTCTCAACTCTATATTCCCGTATGGCCAAATATACAGGTCAGCTCTTCAGAAGGAATCTATGGTGGCGGATTTATTTTCTCCCGATGGAGAGGTGTTTGTCCAGGAGCTTATGCGTCGACGGGTTACACTTCCTACTCTCTCTAATTCTCCAAACTCATTTGTGTGGAACATGCATGGGTCCGGCAGGTTCTCCATTGCCTCCGCATGGGCTACTAGCCGGAGGTGTTCTACACCGGTGCCATGGGCTTCTTTTGTCTGGGACAAGGCTATCGCTCCCCGCCACCAATTTTTGCTCTGGCTAATCTCACGTAACAGGCTCCCAACCTAGGTACTCCTAATGTCTTATGGTAGAATATCTGGGGCTGTATGCGGACTATGCAATGCAAGATCGGACTCTATAGATCACTTATTTTTTTATTGTCATATCCCCAACTCCTTGGCAAATTTTTGGGCTTCAAAATGCAATCTTCCATGGATCAACCGACCGTGGCTTCAGAACATTGGAAGGATAAGCAGCGCTCTCTCGGGCCATGATTTCTATTCTGATATTGTAAAATTCTCATTTGGAGCGTTGTGCTATGTTATTTGGAAAACCAGGAATAATATCCTATTCCGATCTTCCATTCTATATGTGCCTACTCTACAACAACACTTGGTCAAGGCTGTAAAAGACAAAGCTCTGTCTTACAAGAAGGTCGCAAGCTCTCCTAGAAATAGAAGATTGCAGCGGAGTTGGGGGTTTGATCCTAGCAATTTTTAGTAGGACCGTGTGAGGGTTGGTTTAGGCTAGTCCTCGTTCTTATTGTATTTTCTCTTTTGGAGCTGGACCCACCACCCACCCTACGTCACTCATAGAGTGGGTAATGGGGCCGGTTTCCACCCCTTGTAAATTGTATGGTTGAAAATCGTATAAAATTCTAACCTTTACCAAAAAAAAAAAAAAAAAAACTGCAAAAGCATAAGATTTTCGCCATTTCGGACACCCCACCCCCAAAACACTGTTCACTTTTCTCCAGAATTCCCCCCGACGCACTGTTCTTCGGTTGATTCGCGGAGTTGCACAGGCCGCTCCAGGGCTCCTTCGGAGCTGATTTTCTGAGGTATTGACCCTAATCCGGCGGGCTACATCCTCTCCAAAGCATTCGCCCAAGGTATGTCTATATCTCTCGGATTTTCAGATCTGGGATAGGGTTTTGTTTGCAATCTTGAGCTGCTCCTGCTACTGCAATGGCTTTCGAGAGGGGTCCTATGGACACTAGGCAAACCCATCCAGTCTGGTCAGCCTCTAGAGGAGAGAGTAGTACTAGATGAGGGAGGAGTCGCCCCCCGTTGCATCGTTCTAGGTCCCGCGCCCCTAGCTCCCGAACAGGGGCGACGGTGCTTAGTGGTCTGATTTGGGACTATCTTCGGACTTACCTCAAGGTCTTCGGACCAATGCGGCTAGAGATCCTTCCAGGAATCATATGGACGGCAACTTGCGTCCGCGGGATGGCTCTGTCCCCCTAGTAAAGGTACCCAAAACGCTCAAAACCCAGCTGCTCAGGAGCAATCTGGAAAAGGGGAAGCAAGCCCCCGCTCGTGGGAAAATGTTGCTCGAACTGCTTTGATGGGATACGACTTGGATTAGTTCGAACCTGTGAAGGTGGATGATGAACTTGTTGCTTATTTTCCTGATGAAGCACTAGAGGCGGTTGATCCAATGTGGCCGGAATGCCTGGTTGGCTATTTCATTGGCAAGAAACCACCATTTAAATTGGTGGAAACGGCGCTGAAACATGCTTGGGGACCCAAGCTCGTGGAGGTGAAGGCAGATGACCGAGGCTTTTTCTTCCTAAGAATACCATACGCTAACTACAGAAGATCGATGCTAGAAAAGGGACCATTGACAGTAGCTAGAGTTCCTCTAATCTTGCAACAATGGGATCCGCTTCTAGAACTAAAGAAGGATGACCACACTAAAATTCCGGTGTAGATAAGATTAAGGAACATTCCCTTCATGCTATGGTTTGCCCGAGGTATCGGGGGTATAGCCAGCTTGATTGGGAAACCTCTTTACGTCGATCAAAATACCGTGGTCTTATAAACTCGGTTAGACAGTGGAAGTGCATCGGTTTGTTCACTCTAACAGCATCTATTGTGTTGGAATAATGGAGACTAAAGCCCTAATTTCTCTCTTTGGATCTATGTCTTCTGGATTGATCCCGGGGTGGAAATGGCTCTCTAATTATGAATACTCTAAATGTGGGCGGCTTTGGATTGGTTGGAATCCATTGCTGGTGGTATTTAACGTTTAGCTGGTGACATCCCAAATTATCCATGGAAACTTGATGGTTTTGAATATGGGTATTTACCTCAATCTCTCGATGATTCGTGGTAATCATACTTTTGTTTCTCTGCGGCCATTGTGGTCAGACCTAATTTCCCTGAGCGATTCCTTAAAAGACAGCTCCTAGATATTAGCGAATGATTTCAATGCTATTAAGGACCCCTCAGACCGTTTGGGTAGCTCGGATAATTGGATCCCAGCTTTCAATGAACTCAAGGAATGCTTAGACCAAGCTAAGTTATTTGACCTCCAGTATGTGGGTTTTAGATTCACTTGGTCCTCATACTCGGGTGCCTCTAGGAAACAACGGAAAATTGATAGGGTCCTTGTTAACAAGTGGTGCTCAAGCTTCTCCTTCTCTGAAGCCAACTTCCTTGCTCCGAGAATTTCGGATCACACCAATCCTGGTGAGAATTATGGAGCCTATTCCACACACAAAAAACCTTTCAAGTTCTTCAATTTCTGGATGAATCACCCGATGTTCTTTGACGTCGTCGATCAAGTGTGGTAGTCCGAATTTAGGGGCACTCCTATGTTTCATCTTTACAATAGACTCAAACTACTGAAGGGCCGGCTCAAGATCCTCAATTGTGACACATTCTTTGATATTTCAATCAAAGCGGCAGAAGCTAAGAGGACTCTCCTTGCCACTTAAGAAGCCCTGCATCTTGATCCTTTTAATGGCAGGTTAGTAGAGGCTGAGCATGAGCATATCCGTTCCTATTATGAGTTTCATTCCCTAGAGGAATCCTTTCTCAGGCAAAAATCCAAGATCCATTTGCTCAAAGAGGGAGACAACAATTCAAAAAAATTTCACCACTCAGTGAATCATCATAATCTACGAAACCAAATTCTTTCGATCATGGATGGAGCGGGTCGTATAGTGACGAACCCTGGCGATGTTCAACGGGTTTTTGTTACTTACTTTCAAGAGCTCTTGGCTCCGATTGGTAACAGTGGATGCCCACCTCCCAGTATTATCAAAGAAAATCTCCAGTCCCCACTATCTGTAGACCAGGTCAGTTTGCTTTCTCAACTGTTTACTTCGTCTGAAGTTCATAATGCAATGTTTTCTCTTGCTAAGAACAAAGCTTCGAGTCGGATGGATATAACTCAGACTTCTTTAAAAAGAATTGGGACATGGTGGGTCCCTCTATTGTTGAGGCTGGGCTCTATGCTTAAGGAGATTAATAACACCATTCTTGCTCTAGTTCCCAAAGTTCCTAATGCTACATCGGTGGCGTATTTTCAGCCTATTGCCTGCTGTAACACCATTTACAAGTGCATCACCAAGGTCCTATCCAATAGGCTTGCAGCGGTTCTCCCTAATATTACTAGCCCTACTCAAACGGCTTTTGTAAAGGGCAAACGCATTAGTGATAATATCCTTCTTGCACAGAAATTATTCAGTGGTTTCCACACGGAACCTTACCTCCCTAAGTGTGCTATTAAGGTGGATTTTAGGAAAGCAAATGACACATTCGATTGGGACTTCTTAGAGGCAACATTAGGGGCATTCGGGTTTCCTATTCACCTTATTAAGCTTATCATGGTATGTGTCCGTACTCTTAAGTTCTCCATTTCTATCAAGGGGGAACTTCATGGTTTTTTCCCTAGTAAGTTGGGATTAAGACAAGGTGATCCTATGTCTCCCTACTTATTCACATTGGCCATGGAAGTCTTCACCGGAATTCTGGAATCTCAAACTCGGAAACTAGGTTATAAGTATTATTGGAGATGTAGAGCAACCTATCTTACACATCTATTCTTTGCGGATGATGTTTTTATCTTTAGTGAAGCATGTATATCTTCTATCTTGAGAGTGAAAAAAGGCCTAGACACCTTCTCGATGTGGAGCGGTCTTGCTCCTAATGCTGACAAGAGCAAGTTGTTCATCTCGGGTGGTTCGTCGAATATTAAAGACTAGATTTCTCAAGCTTTCGATTTCAGGTTAGTCTCTCTCCCGGTTCGATATTTAGGTGTCACTATAATCACAACACGACTCAGCAAAGTGGACTGCAAGCCCTAGTATGTCTTCTTACTTCTAGAGTTCAATATTGGACCCACCGGTTCCTTTCTTTTGTGGGTCAACTGTTCCTTATTAAGACTATCTTGCATGCCATTCAAGTATACTGGGCCTCTATCTTTTGGTTGCCCTCTTCGATTGTCAATCGAATAGAACAAATTTGTAGACAATTTCTTTGAATGGCCCATCCCTAGGTCCGAGGGAGGGGGGCCAAGGTCTCCTAGGAGGACGTATGCCTCCCCACTCGGGAGGGCGGATTGGGGATCCGTAAGATTTGAGATAGCAATAGAGCAACAATGTTTAAACATATTTGGATCCTGTTTACGGATAAAGAGTCGCTTTGGTGCAAATGGATTCATGCTACTTATCTTAAGCAAAAGAATTTTTGGATTACACCAAGCCCCACCTTCTGTTCGTGGGCCTGGCGTAAAATCCTTTCATTGAGAACCGAAGTTAGACCCCTTTTTCGATGGCGAATATGAGATGGTCAAACAGTTTCTCTTTGGTTTGATCCTTGGTTGGAAATGGGCCCTCTAAATCTGGTCTTCTTGGATTCTTATATTTATCAATCTGACCTTACAAGAGAATCCAAAGTCTTGGATCTTTTCTCTCTAGCCGAGTTGCCTATTTTGCATGAGCTATCTACTTGGTGTATTGTGATACCCCACTTAACTCAGGATCAAGACAAGTTTACTTGGGTTATGGACCTCTCCAAAAATTCTCAATTGCGTCAGCATGGTCCTCAATCTGTAGGAAATCTTCTGTGGTGCCCTGGGCTTCACTTATCTGGAATAGGGCCATTGTCCCGCGTCACCGATTCATCTTTTGGTTGGTTGCCAAGAACCGACTTCCTACATAGATATCTCTTATGTCATATGGCAAAATCCCCTCTACGGTTTGTGCTTTCTACAATACTAGTCCTGATTCTCATGATCACTTTTTTTTGAGTGTCGTGTCTCGAATATTCTAGTCACTTTTTGGGCTGCAAAATATAATCTTGCTTGGTGCAACCATTCCTGGAAGGACAATCTCCGTTGGGCTACGACCACATTGGCCGATAGGGATTTCCATGGTAACATCTCCCAATTCTCTTTTGGTGCACTCTGCTATGTCATTTGGAAATCTAGGAATAACATTCTATTTCGAGCTTGCAACCTATACATCCCTGCGACGAAGCAACATCTAATAAAGGCAGTAAATGATAAAGCATTATCTTACAAAGCTGTCCATGACAATCCTTGTAATCGGCATCTCCGGCGTTCCTGAGGCTTAGACCCATCTATTTTTGCTGTGCAACCGAGGGTCTCCTAGGTTGTACTAGTCCTACCATGATCGAGTCATGTACTTATGTTTTTCATATGTTTGGTTGTTCATTTCGTGAGCGTGGTACCCATACACTCCAGCGATCTGTTGTCCTGTCGAGTGCATATTTGTGCCATCATCAATAATTTGATAACCAACTATGGTTGACCAAAGGATCAACTCATATTGTACAAAAGGGTCCGCTTCGGAATCCAAAAAAAGATGTTGGGATTTCATAATAGTTAGTATTACTCAAAATATTTCTTGTAAAATAAATAATTTGGATTTTTTTTTAATATGGCTGATAAATGTTTTCACCATCGTAATAAACTATTGTGTTTTATAGAAAATATTTCTTAAAATGATTAATTTTCCGTTGGATGAAATAAAACTAACCCACCAACTCATTTCTTTCTCGTACCATTCTCTACTGTTTCTTCTCCGCACTGGGAGGTCGAGGACGATCTTCGTCAGCTTTTGCCTTCTTCGCCAAGGTATCCGTCTCCGAATCTCCCTTTTCCCAATCAGCTCTCTCTCTCTCTCTCTCTCTCGATTTTCTAGCTCTGCTTTGCAATCTCGTTTCGAGGCTCGCGATCGCCGCCGGTGGCTGCCGTCGTTTCGCCATCGGATTCCGTCGGTTGAGTTCGAGTTCACCAACCTAGGATACTTGTGCTCTTCTTCGGGGATTGCGCCTTGGTTGTTGGCTTTCTTCGCCTGTGGAGGTCGAAGGCGTGAGGTTTTGCTCTGTTTGTTTACCTTGAAGTTCGTGGAAACAGCGTGGAAATACGGGGGAATTTCTGCTCTGGAAGCTTATTGATATGTTTTTGTGAAGGGCAGACTGAAGTTGGGGTTGAGTTGTAGAATTTTGAGTTAGAACTATCTGAGGTTAGAATTCCAGGTGCTGGGTAGATACTGCGTGTTAAATTAGGAAGCTGAGACTGCTCAAGATGTTAGTGGGAATATCGAGTTTGGGTAAGACGGATCGTTTAATCATCCAAGACCTCTTGCGGGTTAGTGATTGTCCTGCTGGAAGCAGTCAATAGAATGTTTTTTGGCCTTGTGGAATAGTGGTTTTCCTCGGTTTTTATTGCTTTGTTGGGTTTAGTTCAGACTTACAATTTTCCAGTGTCAATGACTTGATTGGCTTCTATGTGCAGATTTGGTGTTGAGAACAAGATTGTGGAGATATGGCAGTGAATGAGAGGAAAATAATTGATTTAGAACAAGGATGGGAGTTTATGCAAAAGGGTATAGTGAAGCTCAAGAATATCCTTGAAGGTCTTCCTGAGACTCAGTTCAGCTCGGAAGACTACATGATGCTCTACATGTAAACCTTACTTCTGCATTTATGACTTCAGGAGTTGTGATACTTAGCATTGTTATCCTAATGTCTTGATTGGTTTGCTAATAGTTGATTTCTTTTCTTCTCAATCATCTTGGCAGTACTATTTACAATATGTGTACTCAAAAGCCTCCGCATGATTACTCCCAGCAACTGTATGACAAGTATAGAGAGTCTCTTGAAGAGTATATCACGTCAACGGTGAGGAAGATTTACTGTCCATAACTCCCTTTTCCTGTAATATTGGTTGATCATTCTCCCTTTAGTTTACTTTATTAGCTTTGCATGTCTGGAATACTTGAAGTTATGGAGTTAAAGAAGTTTTGTCTAGCGCTGTTGTTGGAGTTACATTCTTGTATATGCCCTTGATTTTCTCAGATGCTGCTGTAATAGTTGGGTGCCTTCTTTTTACTTTTGCTTGCATTGCCCAAGTATCAGTCTTGTATAGTAAGGACGTGTCTTAATTTAAAAATTCATGACAGTGTCCTTCAATTCTTTGGAAATTCTCAAGGCTGTTTTTCCTCTTTATAGCATATTATTTTCTCTTTATTCATTAAAGGCTGTCTTTTATGATTGTTTTTGTGAATTTTAGAAAAGATAGTAATTTCAAGATAGAAGAACAATGGCATGTGGTGAAAGCTTGTGTTATTTTGGGAGAATAGATAGTATCGACCAACTGAGATTACATAAAGTGGATTAACAAAGGGTCAGCTGTCTGAAGAAGTCCGGTGACAAGGTTTCTCAAAGAATAAATAGCTCCAAAAGAACAGCATAAAAACCAAGAATAATTAATAGATGCAAATTTTTTCCGCAAAGTAGTCTAAAAAATCCCTAGAGTCAATTTCTTTATCAGTGTGAAAAGTCATTTATGACTGCAACTTAGATGTAATCTAGAGGGAGATGACTCATCATTCTGCTCTACTTCCAAGTTAATGTATACTACGCCCAAACTTATGTCCAGTTAAGTTGATGGTCAAACAAAAAGAAACAAAGAGAAAAGAAAAATGGTTGAAGTTTACTGTTTTGCGGAGCTTTGTCCAATATTTAGATATTAATATGCCTTATTAAAGACTCTTCATGGTTATTCTTGTTTTCGTAGTCAGTCAGATCCTCCAGAGTTTTGTTGCTTCTGATTTGTAGTCCGTGATTCTAGGGGTTGGCCATTTACCATTTCATACTTAGGCATGTTAGGAGAAATTGAGGGTTCATATGTTCTTTCCCCGTCCTACTTGTTCTCGCTTTCTTCTTCTCTGCTTCTCTAAACGTGAGATCAATTTGCATAAATTGCTTAAACAAGAACATTATTACTTTTTTTTTGGGGGGGGAGGAGGGATATCTATCTCTTTTTCTTTACACGGGGAGGGATGGTCTGATGATTAATTATCATATGATTATGATTCTGCAAATGCGCATTGGTTTTTTTCCAGTATTTAGCTTATTGGTTATATCTAGTTATGTAGCTGCTGTCATTTTATATTTTATTATCCTCAGCCATTAAAAGATCTGCTTCTGCTTTTAGGTACTGCCATCATTAAGAGAGAAGCATGATGAGTTTATGTTGAGAGAGCTTGTGAAAAGGTGGGGAAATCATAAGGTTATGGTCAGATGGCTTTCTCGTTTCTTCCATTATCTAGATCGATACTTCATTGCTAGGAGATCACTGCCACCCCTTAAAGAAGTTGGTCTGACCTGCTTCCACAAACTGGTATGAATTCTATGCAATCTTCCATTTTCTGATCTCTTTATTTATTTATTTATTTTGCAGGATTTAGCTTAGATTGCATCCTAGGATAGTTATGGCCTTTAGACAGTTCATAATTGATTTTTTGGTTGACTCTGATATGGTCATTTTCAGTTTCCTCCATAGATGCCACACTAAAATTTGACTATTGACATTGTTTGCTGTTTTAAAGGTATATCAAGAGTTAAAGGTGAAAGTAAGTGATGCTGTGATCTCATTGGTATGTTTGTGTCTATTTTACTACTGTCACTTTCTGTCTTCAACGTTAAGGTTGAATGAACTAACAGAAATTGTTTACTTTAGATTGATAAAGAACGTGAAGGCGAGCAAATTGATCGAGCTTTGTTGAAGAATATATTGGATATATTCGTGGAGATTGGCATGGGACAAAGGGATTATTACGAAAATGATTTTGAAGCAGCTTTGCTGAAAGATAGTGCTGCTTATTATTCCCGTAAAGCTTCAGGTTGGATTTCAGAGGAGGACTCCTCTCCTAATTATATGTTGAAGGTGAATAAGAATTATTACCTATCTAATCATTTACATCTTGATGATGATGATATTTCATGAGGTTTGATGTTTGATATTGGGATTCCCAGGCAGAGGAGTGCCTAAAACAAGAGAAACATAGGATTTCTTATTACTTGCATTCTAGCAGTGAGCCCAAGCTACTAGAGGTTTGTCCCTTCACTTTAGTAAATTTCGGCTTTTATGGTTAGTCTGGTGGAAGAACTTGTGCAATTGACTATGAGTGTAGTTCATATCTTTGATTCTTGTTTAGATTTTGAATATTCCCAGATCCGGATGGAATTTGTGCCATTCACTTTTTAGTTTTGGTAGTATAATCTGTTTGCTCTTTCTTCAGAAAGTTCAACATGAGTTGTGGTTTGTATATGCAAGCCAACTACTTGAGAAAGAGCATTCAGGATATCATGCATTACTCTCAGATCATGAGGTATTCTGGCTCCACTTTTGTCCCTTTATGAGCATCCAGTCCTAAATATTTTTCAGGTGTATTTACCTAACAAGTTTTCTGATGCTGTTTAGGTTGAAAATTTGTCGAGGATGGTCAGGGTTTTCTCAAAAGTACTAATATTCTTGGATCCTCTTGCTAACATATTCAAGCAGGTCTGTTTTCTGTCATTCATATTGCATCCGCATTAAGTTACACTCGCCTTTGTCATCCTTTACCTTGTTTTTCATACCTTATATGTCAGCGTGTCACTGACGAGGGCACTGCCTTGGTCAAACAAGCAGAAGATGCAGCTGATGGCCAGAAGGTTGGTTCTCAATTTATCAGTCCATGGCTTTGACTTTTTCTTATGAATTTGCAGAATTTTCTCTGGTTCATTCAAATGAGCAAAGTCTCCTTCCAATCTTCTGTATAGTTGGACTGTCGTCAGATACTGAATTTGCTTGCTTTACTCGTCAGTTTCTGCTCTCTTATCTCGAAATGATTCCACGTCCTTCAATGGAGCTGAGATTTCGGACTGTTTGGGACTAAAATCTTATGTCATTCATTGACGTCGCCTTCTAGATCAAACAAGCTATGCATAAAGTGATTATAACCATAAGATCACTGTCAACTTAGTGAAAATGGAATATTTCGATTGTCCATGGCTATCTGGGATACCCCTTCTGGTTGGATTAATGTCCTTCTTACAGAACAGAGACCTGCTAGGATTCTAGTAAGTTTTGTGCTTTTTTCACTTAAAGCGGGGTGCTAGCTATTTTGAGCAGGATTAGCATCAGGCAGTTAATTAATCCCCCTATGCTAATTGCGATATAGGTTAGTTGAATCAAAACAGGATTTGTTGCTGACTTAGATCACTGTTTTGTGAAAATGTTTCTCCTTCATTGAAAAAGATGGAAATTAATCTTCAATTAAAAAGATTGACCTACCGAAAGAATTGGCAAAGAAATGCAGCTTGCCATGAGAGGCTAGTGGAGCATTGTCCCAAAAGGAAATCTAGAAGGATAAGTTTTGTGGGGTGTGTGCGTGTGCATTTGTGTGTTTTGTAGGTGAGTGACAACTTCATTTTGGAGGAGAATAACCCAAAGTTAGGAGCCAATATAATATGGTGTTCAGAAAGATGTAAATCACACTAGTGACCACTAGCTATGCCATACATTCCAAGATCTGGCCACTAGATATGCCATACATATTCCAAGTATACAACACATAAATGCTATTATTTTATTGTTTTTGCAGTTGGGCCTATGTGAACCCTGATCTGAAGTAGTTATTCAATCATTCCACTATGATTACAATGCCATACTGTGTCCCAAGAGAACTGGCTTATTGCATACTCTTGTCTGTACTGCTATCATGTATAGTAATGAACCACTGTCCATGAAACATTCGACAGGATTTTCGAAAGGTCTACATGTACAGTTGTAGTCTTCTCTTGAACCGATATCGTAAGGAGTTTGTTGAAGCTCTAGCAATCATTTATATTGAATTATATGGTGCAATTTTTTATTTAATATGATGCTTAGGAAATTGTCCTGTGATGCTTTCTAGCTTTAGGTTTTCGTAAAGGAATTTATTCTTCACCAAGTTACCATTTGTGTGTTATTTTACTTTCCAATCTAAATCCAACTCAACTTTTAGGACTCGTCATCCTTGTCACTCTGTAGTTATAGTGTGTGGTTTGCACATCTATAAAAAGATATGCATACCTTTGTTTTGACTTGCAACATTTTGTGAAGTAAGCTATTAGTTCCTTCATTCCTTTTCACAGGCCGATGAGAAGGAAGTAGACTTGCAGCAACAGGTAATGCAATCCATCTTCCACTTCTCCATAAGTAGATAAAATTTTGTTGGTCTGTTTAGGATCATTGATTCATCTCATTGTTGGCAGGTTTTCGTGGGGAAATTGATTGAGCTACATGATAAGTATGTGGCATATGTGAATGAACGTTTCCAAAACCACAACCTTTTCCAAAAGGTTCTTATCTTATGATTGAAGTGATTTCTAAAAGCTACATCAGATATATACTCATTTGGACATTCCTTTTGACAGGCACTTGAGGAGGCTTTTGAGGCCCTTTGCAACAAGGGTGTTGGCGGAAGCTCAATTGCAGAGCTATTGGCTACTTTTTGTGACAATATACTTAGGAAGGGAAGTAGCGAAAGATTGAGCGATGAAGCCATTGAAGTAATGCTTGAGAAGGTCTATTCTTTGGACATTAATTTTTGTAATGTAGTCTAGCATCATTTTTTCAGTATCACATGTGGTTTTTGTACCTTTTGCAGGTAGTAAAGCTGCTCACATATATCAGTGACAAGGATCTTTTTGCTGAGTTCTATAGGTAATATTTTTAGCATTGGAGGTGTATTCATGGGTGCATAGCCTCTGACCATATTGTTGGAAATGAAGTTAACTAAATCTTTCATGTCACAGTATCCACAGTAATACTGTATAAAAAATACTTCATAATATATTGAAATTAGGCTTACTAGTTTTCTACATAATTATTTAGATACATCAAAACTAGTTCTATCAATTTCTTGAATACTTTAATATCAGAGGATACTGGACCCTTGAGTAATGGGTGCAAGTTTCTTGAGGGTACTATGCTAGTCTTTATGCCAGTGATCTTCAAGATGAATAACCTAAGTTCTCAAGATTGATTTCCCTTATATATTAATTAACATCTCTCTTATGTACTCTTTATTAAAAGAAAAATAAGATAATTTCCATAATCAATTACAGTGACTCTGAGAATATACACCAAGCATGTTAATCATGTCTGCAAGTAAAATTTCCATGCATTAGAATATGAAACTTAGCCATATCAATTTTTGGAAAATGCCTCATCCCCTAAGTGGGGTCTGTTATGTGGATCCATTTAATATCAATGCCATCAAACTGCTTACTAATAATCATCAAAACTGGCAGGAAGAAGCTTGCTAGACGACTTCTCTTTGATAAGAGTGCCAATGATGACCATGAGAGAAGCATGCTGACGAAATTAAAGCAGCAATGTGGTGGTCAGTTCACATCGAAGATGGAAGGGATGGTTGGTGTTCCTTGATTTCCTTCTTAAGAACAAGTTTCACCTGCAGCAATACATTCCTAATTCACTTCTCTCTGTTCCAGGTTACGGATTTGACGTTAGCAAAGGAAAACCAAACTAGTTTTGAAGAGTATCTGAGTAATAATCCAAATGCAAATCCTGGCATCGACTTGACAGTCTTGGTTCTGACTACTGGTTTTTGGCCTAGTTACAAGTCCTTCAATTTGAACCTCCCAGCAGAAATGGTACTAGCAGAATTTTGCTGAGATATAAAATTTGAAATTTTGTTTGATGTTCATAGGCAATTTTCAATAGTTAAATTGATTACTTAGTCTGATTTAAAAGTTATTGTTAATTTCTGGTTGTTTCAGGTAAAGGGTGTCGAAGTTTTCAGGGATTTCTACCAGACAAAAACAAAGCATCGAAATTTAAAATGGATTTATTCATTAGGGACTTGTAACATTATTGGTAATTTTGAGCCAAGATCCATGGAGTTGATAGTGACAACATACCAGGTAATGTATCTTTTGAACTGTTTGTTTTTAACAATTTTGACATCTGGTAGACTTTTGGATTTGTTATTTCGTGTTATGTATTTTTTCACTTGACAACTTTTTATCCCCTCTCTATTGCTTTGTAGGCCTCAGCTCTGTTGTTATTCAACTCTTCTGATAGACTGAGTTACTCGGAGATAAAGACCCAGTTGAATTTGACTGATGATGATGTCGCGAGGCTTCTCCACTCCTTATCATGTGCCAAGTACAAGATCCTTAAAAAAGAACCAAACACAAAAAGCATTGCCCCTACTGATCACTTTGAGTTCAACTCCTGGTTCACTGACAAAATGCGGAGGATTAAGGTATGACCGACTGTTTTTAGATTGTCTGACCTTGTCTTTCTACATCAACCTTTAATCGCAATCCTGTTTTAGCTTTTCTCCCCTATTTTATCAGTGCAGTCTTGTTTTTTAATATTTCCCGACATGCAGATTCCTCTTCCTCCTGTGGATGAGAAGAAGAAAGTGATAGAAGATGTTGATAAGGATCGGAGATATGCAATCGATGCCTCAATTGTGCGGATCATGAAGAGTCGACAAGTTTTGGATCATCAGCAGCTGGTCATGGAGTGTGTCAAGCAGTTGGATCCCATGTTTAAGGTCTTTACTTGATACTGTATGGACCCGTCAACTTCATCCTGGTTCTGTCAGTTTTTATTGACTGATCTTGTTTTGCTGCAGCCCAATCACAAGGCAATCAAGAAAAGGATTGAGGCCTTGATCGCTCGAGACTACTTGGAGAGAGGCAAAGACAACCCCAATTTGCTCAGATATCTGGCCTGACATTTTCTGGGTGTTTGTCCGGTGGAGTTCACAGGAACAAGTTCGAGATCCCTTAAGTGGTAGAGCTGAAAACAATGTAATCGCATCTCTCAGTGCTGGGAAGTTTGGACCTCGGAATGCTGGTACATTTTGTCTACAGGACCGAGTGTGTATAGCCTGAGTTTGTGTTTTCCTATATTGGTAAAAAATTTGAAAGTATGAGTGCATCAGAAGTCTTAAAACTTTTTGAGAAAGTATAATTGAGTCATAATATTTTTGAAAGTGCAATCATGCCAAACATATCAGATTGCTGCATTTAGGTTCCTCCATCAACTCTAGACACTTAGAGAGGAAATTGTCTAATGAGTCCTAAGCTTATTATATAATATCAATTCAATTATAATATTTTCAACTTTGCCAATTTAGTCATAGAGTTTTGTGAGAAATTCAAGTGTTGCCTTTCTAGTTAACTTTCAATGGAAGGACTACTCCACGTCAGTAATTTTAGGTGAAAATTGAGCAAATGGACTATGTTGAGATTTCTTCCAAAGTTTTAGGTTCTAAATTGACAAAATTAAAAAGTTGATAACTGAATTAAAACTCATATAGCAATACAAGGATCAATTGACGTTGATATGGCAATTTTTATTATTTTTTGAAGAGAGAAGCGTTAATGTTGTACATTCTTCCCGAGTCCAATGTGTTTTTTTCTTCTGTTGATCTCTTCCATTGCATCAGGTTTCGAGCTCAACAAGCTGTGGTAGCATCTTCTCGAGCTCGAAGCTCACGGGCTTGATATTTATTTTGTTGTGTTCATTTCTGTTAAGCTTCAGGAGGTGGGTGGGTTTGGCAACATTTGAGTTTCTTAATAGAACAACATGTTTGGTAACTATACAAAAATTATATTCTCAAAATAGAAAAAGAATAAAAATGTATTTGATACAGCTCTAAAAAAATTTATTCCCAATTTTTTCACTTAATTATAAAAATGTTAGTGGAAGTTTAACAATTCATTTTTTAATGAAGCTAGACTTTTGTAAGCATTGAAATGATCAAGATATATTAAGATAGCCTTAGAAAATCCAATGTAATAGATAGTCAAAAAATAGATTATTGGAAATGGCAGTAAAGAGTTCTGCTGATTTATAATTCACAATATGAGGAGGTTGACAATAATTGTTGAACATTACAATAAACAAGTGCATGGACCTTTTGAACTTTTTTAGGTACAATAAGAAGAGCATGTTGCTCGATAAAATGGGCAATGAAGAAACAATTGAGGATGTAGGTGATCTTTGGTGCATTAAACCTTTTGCCAAATGATATCAAAAATCCATGGAGCACAAGCTTACACAATTGTCATGAACACAGTAAATGGTAATGCAAAAGACTTGTTCAAAGCCATCTCATTTTCTATTAAAATGGAATTGCAAATGATTTTAAAGAATGACTCCAATAAAATTTTAAGGGAAAAATACCAAAGTCACCAAGCTTTTGCCACTTAGCATTGTCTCTAAAAGAAAACGGCATTCAAAAATCCATATAGTAAACTCCCAAAAACTTATTCAATTTTGAATCCTATTTTCATTAAAATATTTTCACATTTTTATGCTACAGTAATTTTAAAATAAAATTAACACTAAAATCTAGTAAAATTACTCAAAATCTAATTTCTAAATTTTTTTCCTAAATTTCTGAATTTTTTATTTTTTTTTCCAAAAAATGGGGACTTGAATCAGGCCAAGAGACTAGACTTCGTGTCAATTGTGTAAAGATGAGTATTAGGTTACATTGAGCTTTTTCTCTAAAATGGACTTATTTCTCTTTTTGTCCCTAGGAATAAAGAGCTTTTTTATATTCTAAATTTATTTGTCAAAATGGAAAATAGAAAAATTAGCTAATATTACTCTCTTTTATCTTTCTTTCCCTGTTGTCCCAAATAGGAATAAAAAAATCAAACTCCCTTTTGATCAAGCATTAAGTTCCGTGGCAAAGGTTGTAGGCCATGGGGAAAGATAACCTGTGCTCGGTTCATGCTCCCATAGACAAAGCAAGCAAGGATTCGATTTTTTTCTGCTATAACGATGTCCAAATGTCATTGATTGTTGGATGATTGTAAAATGATTCATGTTAAACGTAACAACTAGTTTTCTATTGAATTGATAAAAGCACATCTCTTGAAATTATTCATGAGGTCTGCTGCTGCAAAGATCTTCCTTCATTCGGTGGCACAACCTTTATATGGGTCTTTGAAATTGTTCTTGGGCATATTTATCATTGGACACTAATCTATTTTAGGGAAAAGAAAAAAGGAGATTAGCTAATATTACTAAACGCATTTTTATCTTTTTCCTATTTTGTTCTAGATAACAAAAAGAATAATAAAATAAAATATATAATGATTATCAAATAGAGCCTTAGCAACTAATGATTTTGGCAAATGTCACTTTTTTTTTGAAAAGTAGAAGACAAATAATGATGAACAGCAAGCAAGAATTCCTTTTTCTTTTTTTCTTTTGAAATCTTCAATTTGTTTTCTAATGTGGCACTTAGTGCCGAGGAGCCACTGCCACATTAGCATGTCTTAAAAAATTTTGGCAAATTGGGAAGACAAATAATGATGATAAGTTGGGATAAGTCAAAAATCTTAAAACTTACAATAAAAGTGCAACTGAGTTTTAAATTTAAAAAAAAAAAAATAGTACAATCAAATACTAAAATATGTCGACTTAGTGCAATTAGATCCTAGATTGTGAACTTGGTGCAAAAAAACCTCTTTATTAATTTCATCTAATTTGACTAACAAAAAATGTCAACGGGGCTTTTTTATTAATATTTTAAGACACATGTCGTTGACATCTATCAAGTGCTACATTAGAAAAATTCAAAAACTTAAAAGGAAAAAAAAAAGATTAAAAAAATCTTAACAAAAGAAATAAAGATAAGAAATAAAAAAAAAAAGGGAAAAGGAAAAGAGAAAGACAAGAGAGGGGTTTAAGACCATCGGTTTTGCTGCGCCTCGACCCTCATTGGATGTGCATTTTCTTAAAAAGAAGTTTCTCAACATTTTAAGAAAATCTTTGATGAAGATTCTCGAAAATGCAACAAACACATCGTCAATCGAAGATGAAAATATACATTGAAAATCTCTCCTTAAACAAATAGCCCCGAAATGGCCCTTATGTCCCTGGAAAATATTTTCCCCGTCAAGAGTAAAGGTCTATATCGATGAAATTGGTCGGCATCTAAAGATTGATGGCCATGAAAATGTCGACACAATTTTTATTTTTTTTGATAAATGCACTAAAAATCTTAAAATTTATTACTAAAGTGCAATTGAATTATGAAACTTTCAAAAAATGCAATCAAATCCTAAAACTTATCTAATTAATACAATCAAGTTCCTCTATTAACTCTATTCTATTTGGCTAACAGAAAATGCTAATGTGGCAATTTTTATTACTGTCTTAAGGCATGTGGTGTTGATACAATGGCCACAAAGCGCCACATCAACGCCAAAAAAAAAAAAAATTGTCCATGAATTTTGATGCAATGACGCAATGGCAATTTTTATTACAGTCTTAAGGCATGTGGTGTTGATACAATGCCCACCAAGCGCCACACCAACACCAAAAAAATAAAAATGACACAAATAGTCCATGAATTTTAACTCAATGTGCAATGTGGTCTCTAAAATTTTAATTTGTTCAATGTAATATCTAAACTTTAGGCTAATGTGTAATACAATTACTAAAATTTTAATTTATTCAATATAATCTTTAAATTTTTGGTATATGTTTAATTTAATCATAATATTGTTCATGATATTGAATTCATAAAAGGATTACATTAAACATTATCATAGAGTTCAGGGACTACATTGAACATAAATCAAAAGTTCATTGATCATTTTAAATAAATTGAAAGTTTATGAATCATATTGAACATTTTACTAAAGTTCAAAGTCTATTTTGAATAAATTTAAGTTGATGGACTACATTATATATTGAGCAAAAGTCCATGGACTATTTTTATCATTATTGCGGCAAAAAAAGTTACAATTTTGAAAAGAAAACAAAAAATTGAAAAAAAAAATTGAAAAAAGGGTCAAAATTCATCAAACAGAAGACCGACTTCATCTCATTTTGACCACGGCAGCGTGGATTCTCCTATCATCTTCAACGGCGACCATCGACCCTTATAAATACTTAAATATCTCTATATATATTGATGTTTACAAGTGATTCACGAGCTCTCAATTTGATTAAAGCGACGGTTATTTCAAATTGAATGATGATGTTTTTATTTTTTTTGAATGTTGACATCTAGATCGATGCGAACAAGATTCTAGGTAAAGAAGACATGTTTTCTTGTTGTCTCCATACCGGATAATTTCTCATCTAATAGTAAAATAGAACGAATAAGAAAATAGATCAGACGCCACATTTTTACGTGATTCGATTAGTGTAACATTTATTCACAGGACGAGTAGAACGGAATTTCACTATAAATGAAATGATATAATGAAAATTACACCTACACCCGATTCGCTAAAACAACTTTAGTGTTTATCAGCCTCCAATTACACCTAATTACTCAAATAGTGTTTAGCTTCACAATTTCTTATAAAATAATATGTCAATCTTATAAAGGAATTACGCAAATTTTACCATAAAATTAATTAATTTCAACACTTAAATTGTTAGTATAATTTCATGAAGAAAATTTACGCCAAACACTCGGTCCACTATTCCACTTGTTGGAGACATATATATGATATATATGAAAGAGTTTTGCTAGCATAACAGTTTTTTATTATTGTGAAAATAATAACTTGTTGTAAACCATAAATTCTTAAAGAATTAAACCCCATAACAATTTATAATTATTTGGTATTTTGTGGTTTAAATCAAAGTTATTCTCACAATAAATTACATCTTAAATGGATAGTGTCGTTCTCCTATTTGAGTTGGTTGATGGCCATTGTTTCAAGCAGTCCATGAGCACTTTCTATAGTTTTCAAAGGTGTTGTATGAAATGCAAATCCAATTTTAAACTTTTAATTGGTGCACTTAAATTGACATAATCAAAATACACATGATGAATTTCTAAATTCATATAAAAATGGCAACTTAAGGTTAATACATGAGCAACATCTGCTTGCCACATAAGCGTTTTCGTATTATTCAAGTGCCATGGCCGAATTTCGATACCGTAAATGAAAGAACATTATTGCACTTTTTTAAGAAAGAATTATATTCGATTGCGTTCCACACGTGACATTTAAGGCTTTTAGTGTGTGTGAAAAGATTGCTAAAATTAACATTAGTTCTATTTTACTATGAACAAACATAATTAAGATATATGCCATTCATGTAGTGTACATAGAAAAGAAATAAAAACTTCACTGACATGACAAAATCAAAAAAACCAGCATCAATGCCGAAACTTGGCATTACCATCCATTGAATATCTATTTACTTTTGTCAATCAAAAAATCATTGTCTCCCTTGATTTTTTTTTTTTTAAATTCATTGACATAGTGTTGATACGACATTGTGCGTGTAAATCTTAGCAATATTGATAGTGTTTATACAATAAATGATGGAAGAATTTGACTCCACCAACTAAAAAAGATAAAAGACTGAAGATTCAATAAAAAGAACTCTTAAACAACAAAAGATAGAGGACTGAACCGTACTTTAATCCTCTAGCCAAACAAAAAAGTTAAAAAAAAAAAAGGGAACTTAAATTCAAAGTTTAATCTTTAACCCAAGGAAAAGCACCCCACGCACTATAAAAAATAAATAAATAAATACTTGGGGTCCACTCGAACGATCCGAGCCGGTGGTCGTGCAGGCATCACGTGGACTTCACGTGCCCCCAACCTACGAAAAACAAAGGGTCAAAATACATCAAACAGAAGACCGACTTCATCTGATTTTGAATGATGATATTTTTTTTTTTTTAATGTTGACGTCCAAAATGAAGCGAACAAGATTTTGAGTCAAAAAGACATGTTTTCTTGTCGCCTCCATACCAGAAAATTTCTCATCGATTGTGCGTGCTTGTGTCATAGTATCGAAGTTTCCCGTGATCAAGGGACAGTGCTTGATTGAAGAAGACAGTTCAAAATTGCCCAGGTTTCCGGAATATTCTTAGGATGGTCAAAACAATAATTGTGCTAAATGTCAGTAGTTGGTAGATGGAGAGATGCAATCTTATCCGCAAAATCGAATGTTGATCAATGGTAGTAATGGGGGAATTTCTTATATAAAAGGAAGCTCATTTCCATTTGTAACCATCCAAACAATATTTAACTCTTAAAGAGTAGAGAAGGTAGTTCAAAAAGAAAACCTTTCTTTATTCTGATAATAAATATTTCTATCTATATATAGAATAGGTATTCCCTGGGACGGAAGGATTCGAACCTCCGAATAGCGGGACCAAAACCCGTTGCCTTACCACTTGGCCACGCCCCATTTCAATTTCTATTCAATACTACTAAACAGTAGTATTGTTTTTGGTTGTTCGTCAATTCCAATCTAAAATAAATATCTATGGACTCTATTGTTCCTAGGGTTTTGACACGTGTAGATATACAATGAAGCTGTGATACAAAGCATATTTTTTCTCTAAAACTTTCTCCCTTTATGATGCGAGTGATCAGAGGTTAGTTTAGGCTGTCCATCGATGTCTAGTCAAGGAAAATTTTGCAAAGGAATTGAGCTCCTGGGAATGGGTGAAGATTAAAAGGAGATGGACGCTATGTTTGGGGAAAGGTGGGAAAATGAATTGGCAGGCCGAATTTGATGGGCTTTACGCAGAGTTTTGGTCAATATATTAAGGGTTGATATGTCCCGCTCAATTTCGCGGTTAACCAATGTGGTTTCAACTATTCCCTTCCACGAGTTCATGCGGTGAGAAATTATAGAATTGGTATTGGGCTTAATAGCATAAATCAAGAAACTACCACTATCTACCTTGCTCCCAGCGAGCTTCATCTCATCGAGCGCACACTTCATTGAATCAAAATACCCTACCTTGGTGAGCTTGCAGACTACTTGGTAAACAGAGGGGTGAGGGGTGGGGTGAAATTGAGCTGCTTCGAGGTCTAGTTGAAGATGTGGAAATGAAAGTTTGGATGAAAATTTGTAAAAAGTTATAAAACTTATTGTGAGAACAAGTGAGAAGTTTCATGTTTTGAAGCATTTTCCATCCTGACATCCTCCAGGCGTGAGTGTGTTAAATGGACAAGCACTTAGGTTGAGCCAGTTTTGAGATGAGAAAAATATATCATTTTGTCACTAATCGCTGATGAAGAGGAAGTGTTTATATGTCGGACGCTACATGGAAAATGCAGATGGCACATGGTGGTAGAAGGTATTCGGTTCGATCGCACCATTGATAAAGAGAAAAGGAACAAAATTCCATCTACTAAAAATGACGTCCAACAATGCATGCCCGAACAATTTGTAAGGTGATAGTGAATTGGTAACCTCTAGGAGCATGCTGGGAGGAAGCATGGTAGAAGTTTGTGATCACAATTTGTGGAGATGAGTAACATTTGCAGATAAAAATGTTGAATTAGACTCGTGCCGAAACAAAATGTAAGGGGACTAATCTAGAAAATGACTTCCCTCATTATCTGAGAAATTAGAGTTTTTTTTTCCCCTAATTTGAGGAAAAGAAAACTAGATACTTTTCATACCATAAAGATGGCTACACATATATTACTCTAAATAAAACGCTTGCTAATTGAAAAATTTTAAATAAACTTCACTTTTGGGATAGGGGCAAAGAGATTATTAAACAAACATTGAAAAGAGCTTGCATTACTTACTAAAGATGCTAAAATGGTCCAATTAATGCAACTTACTCATTAGAACAATTCAAATTTGAGATACGTGCACCAAAAGTCCTAAAATTTATAAAGTAAGTGCAATTCAATTCTAATAATCAACTCTTAAAACTCATTAAATTGGTATAATCGAGTCCTTCAATGATTTCTATCCAACTTAGTTAATGGAAAATACCGACATGGTTATTTTTATATTATTTTTTAGGGTAAAGGAACTAGAAATCTTAAAATTAGTAATGAAAGCATAATTAAATTCTAAAACGTTGAAAAAGTGTAAGGAAGTCTTAAAATTTATCAAATTATTTAAATATGTAACCAGTAGCACATACCCCATGAGGATGTCTTTGTAACCGTCGGCAGTTCTTGCAACTTGCGAGTACCAGCACCGAATTCTTTGTACCGGTCGTCTTAGGAGCATCTAGATTATAGCCATTTGATCAGTCAATCTCAAATAACCAAGGAAGCCACCAATAAAAGGCTGCCCTTTTGTTAATATGTGATAACAAAAGCTGCTCCCCCAAACTATTCTAGCATCCAACATTACGCTCACATTTCGACGCGCTTGAACATCTCTCCAAATAAGTAATTGAACAATTGAATTTCAATTAACCATGCATTCTAGGGGTTCCATGACAGCACAAGTGCATGGCACATCATTTGCATGTTCATCTAAGAAAGAGTTAATTTGATCGAGATAGTAACAGTGAAGGTAAACTTGAGTACGTTTTAAATTTTTTAGGTGCGATTAAAGGTTTGCCCATTTGGCATAGGCCAACCATCCTAGGCAATTAGTGTAACCACCTAATTCGATCAAGGTGGGGAATGGTCACTAGGCCAAGGGAGCTTGGATTAGGAGCAGCTCATGGCAAGCTTTTAGAATTACGAAGGAGGTAGGAATAAATTGTATTGTGCATCGAATAGGAAGAGAGCGATTTGGAATATATGTGTGTGTGTGAAAACTATAATTAACTCAATAAAGTGCCTTTTAACGTAACGTCAATGCTTTGGAAATCCAAAGTATAGTGTTTGGAGCACTCTCGGGATGGGTTACCTCTTAGAAATATGCTCATTTATATGCCAAAGGACAAAATTGTGAATCTTAATATGGAATGGGTTAAATCCAGGTCGTCATAATTAGGGTTCAGTTGAAGTTTGCTCATCACTCGCCAGGCCCAGGTGGGTCTCCAAGCAGAAGCAGGAAAGAACCTTACAACCTTAAACCGCAGGATGAAGCTAAGTAGCAAACAAACATGGCATAGTAGAATTACTGAAACTTGAAATGAAGCCAGTTCTTTCTAGCTGCTTTCTCACGTTGATGAGAGCTTCAGAAGACGGATGTTGCTATATAAAAGAGAGCCGACCACCTTTATATATATATTGACGAATGTTATCATCCCCACCAACTCCACAGTTCTCTACAGCACAATCTTAAAATAGGCCGTCTTCCCACAACCCTGCCTCCCCATGAAAGAGTTAAGGCATGCCAGATTTTCCTCAATCATTTGGCATGATGATCCCCATAACTGGAAGGAAGAGCTCATCATAGAATAACGAATTGTCTTCAGACGGTCCCTCCAAAGCCAATCCACCATTCACTACTAACCCACTGGTCTGTGCACCCACAGATGCTGCCGCATAATTTTTTTTTCAAAAATTGTCCATATTGGCGTCGTATAACATAAGATGGCCGGTGTCCTCATAAGTAATTTTTGCCTAAAATTGATCAAATGTACTTGATTAGCAAAATCGAAAGATTTAGTACTAAAAAAAAAGTGCAATAGATTTACATTTTGGACAATTTCCCAATTAGAAGTCATCTTTCCAAGACAAAGAAAATGTCTTAGATTGAAAAATCGATGCCCCAGTCTGGGACAGAACACCCTAAGGTGCTTAGCCTCGCCATCTTGGAGAGAGTTGATTGGAACATTGAATGAAAGTTGCATTGGGTGTCGGGGAGTCACAAGGATGTTGAAGGATTTCTTATTTTTGGTTGAAGATTTGAGATATAAAGAGTCGGGCTCTGTTTTGGTTGCCGACACCTAGACGAGGGTTGTCGGAGAAACCCACGGTTTTACCTTATTTTTCTTTTAATCTTCGCTTTTTTAAAAATAATTTTTAATTCTTATATTTTTTTTCCCATTCTCCTTTTTTCAATTTTTATCAATTTTTTTCTTTTCAAAATTGAAACTTTTTCTCTTGGATAATGACAAAAATGATCTATGAACTTTTGCTCAACGTGCAAACCACCCATGAAATTTAAGGCTTTTAGTGTATGTGAAAAGATTGCCAAAATTAACGTTAGTTCTATTTTACTGTGAATAAACATAATGAAGATATACACTATTCATATAGTGTACATAGAAAAGAAATAAAAACTTCACCAATATGACAAAATCAAAAGAACTAGTATCAATGCTGAAACTTGGCTTTAGTGTCCACTGAATATCTATTTACTTTCATCAACTAAGTTGATACGACCCTTCTCGTCCCCTCGCTATCTCCTTTGATTTTTTTCTTTTTTTAATTCATTGACACGGTGTTGACACGTATGTAAATCTTAGCAACATTGATAGTGTTTATATAATAAATGATAAAAAAAATTTGATTGCACCAATTAAAAAAAGATAAAAACCCTGAAGATTCCATAAAAAGAACTCTTAAACAACAAAAGATAGAGGACTGAACTGTACCTCAATCATCTGCCCAAACAAAAAAGTAAAAAAAAAAAAAACCTGTACTTAAATTCAAAGTTTAAACTTTAACCCAAGGAAAAGCACCCCACGCACTATAAAAATAAATAAATAAATAAATACTTGGGGTCCACTCGAACGATCCGAGCCGGTGATCATGCAGGCTACACGTGGACTTCGCGTGTCCCCAAACCTACGAAAACAAAGGGTCAAAATTCATCAAACAGAAGACCGACTTCATCTCGTTTTGACCACGGCAATATGGATTCTCCTATCATCTTCAACGGCGACCTTCGACCCTTATCAGTTTCGCCCGTGTTAGAAATACTTAAATCTCTCTCTCTCTCTCTCTCTCTCTCTCTCTCTCTGTTTCCACGAGCTCTCAATTTGATTAAAGCAATGGCTATTGCTGATGTTTTTATTTTTTTTGAATGTTGACATCTAGATCAAAGCGAACAAGAATCTAGGTTAAGAAGACATGTTTTCTTGTTGTCTCCATACCGGATAATTTCTCATCTAATAGTAAAATAGAAAGAATAAGAAAATAGATCAGACACCACATTTTTACGTAATTCGATTAGTGTAACCTTTATTCACAGGACGAATAAAATGGAATTTCACTATAAATGAAACGATATAACGAAAATTACAATTACACCTGATTCGCTAAAACAATTTTAGTGTTTATCAGCCTCCAATTATTCCTGATTACTCAAATAGTGTTTAACTTCACAATTTCTTATAAAATAATCTACCAATCTCATAAAGGAATTACACAAATTTTACCATGAAATTTAATTAATTTCAACACTTAAATTGTCAGTATAATTTCATGAAGAAAATTTACGCCAAACACTCGGTCCCCTATTCCACTTGCTAGAGACATATATATATATATATATATGAAAGAGTTTTGCTAGCATAATAGTTTTTTTTATTATTATGATGATAATAACTTGTTGTCAACCATAAATTCTTAAAAAATTGGACCCAATAACAATTTATAATTATTTGGTATTTTATGGTTTAAATCAAAGTTATTCTCACAATAAATTACATCTTAAATAGATAGTGTCATTCTCCTATTTGAGTTGGTCGATGGCCATTGTTTCAAGCAGTCCATGAGCACTTTCTACAGTTTTCAAAGGTGTGGTATGAAATGCAAATCCAATTTTAAACTTTTAATTGGTGCACTTAAATTGACATAATCAAAATACACATGATGAATTTCTAAATTCATATAAAAATGGCAACTTAAGGTTGATACATGAGCAACTTCTGCTTGCCACATGAGCATTTTCGTATTGTTCAAGTGCCACGGCCGAATTTCGATACCGTAAATGAAAGAACATTATTGCACTTTTTTTAAGAAAGAATCAGATTCGATTGCGTTCCACACGTGACATTTAAGGCTTTTAGTGTATGGGAAAAGATTGCTAAAATTAACATTAGTTCTATTTTAATATGAACAAACATAATTAAGATATATACCATTCATGTAGTGTGCATAGAAAAGAAATAAAAACTTAATTGACATGACAAAATCAAAAGAACCGGCATCAATGCCGAAACTTGGCATTACCATCCATTGAATATCTATTTACTTTTGTCAATCAAAAAATCATTGTCTCCCTTGATTTTTTTTTTTTTAAAATTTATTGACATAGTGTTGATATGACATTGCATGTGTAAATCTTAGCAATATTGATAGTGTTTATACAATAAATGATGGAAGAATTTGACTCCACCAACTCAAGAAGATAAAAGACTGAAGATTCAATAAAAAGAACTCTTAAACAACAAAAGATAGAGGACTGAACCGTACTTTAATCCTCTAGCCAAACAAAAAAGTTAAAAAAAAAAAAAGTGCTTAAATTCAAAGTTTAATCTTTAACCCAAGGAAAAGCACCCCGCGCACTATAAAAATAAATAAATAAATAATTGGGATCCACTTGAACGATCCGAGCCCGTGGTCGTGCAGGCATCACGTGGACTTCACGTGTCCCCCAACCTACGAAAAACGAAGGGTCAAGAAATTCATCAAACGGAAGATCGATATTTCCAGTAAAGTGATTTCCGAACTCTCAATTTGATTAAAACGAAGATTATTTCAAATTGAATGATGATATTTTTTATTGAATGTTGATGTCCAAAATGAAGCGAACAAGATTTTGAGTCAAAAAGATATGTTTTCTTGTCGTCTCCATACTGGAAAATTTCTCATCGAATAGTAAAATAGAAAAAATAGGAAAAAAATCAGATACCTTATTTTCACGTAGTCCCATTGGTGTGGCTTTCATTCATGGGTGGAATAGCATAGAATTTCACTATAAATAAAACAATACAATGAAGATTACGATCACACCATTTGACTGCATATGATCCAATTCAGAAGTCCACCACTAACTTTCCAAATTCAGCCCAACTCCCCATGGCGCAATAAGAAAATCGATTTCCATATAATACCCATTTGAGTTAATATCTCACAAAACTCTAAACTAGTATATTTATAATAAATTTACCTCAAATTAATTTTTTGACCATGAAAACCTTAAATTAGTATACCTATGACAAATTTACTCCAAATGACCATAAAAAACTCCAAACTAATATACTTGTGACAAATTTATTCCAAACTAATTTGTTGACTGCCAAAAATTCCAAACTAGTACATTTGTAACAAATATGTCTTTTGTGATAAACAAAAAGTACAATCCCAAACTGATACACTAATCTACTATCACATGTCATCCAATTTGACAATAACAATAAAAGGTAAATCTGTTATAACTGCACATGTTCGAGATAAATTTGTCAAATGTGTACCAATTTAGGATTTTTAATAGCCAAAATTAATTTGAGGTAAATTTGTCACATATGTACTAATTTGAATTTTTTTAGGATATTAAGCCTTCCTTTTTTTCTTTCAATTTTGCTTGGAACTGGTGTCCCACTAAAATGCTTACAACAGAAAAGGGAATTTGGACTTCTATCACATGTATATGGGTGTCCACAAATAATAATTTATCTTGAGTCAGATTTCGCTCAAACTCGAGATATTTTTTAATATCTATTATTAAGAATAGGCTGATTCTCTTTGCTTTGCTTTTTGCCAAGATTGATCCATGCTCATGTTAAGGTTGAGCCTTGACAATTATGCAACGTGGCTTACCACGTGTCAATGATCAAGGCAAAGTTAAATTGCCACGTGGCGAGCTCGAGATGGGGGCAATAGTACCCCCAAGTAGCTTACATTTTTTATTGTTTTGCATGTCTTTTTTTTTTTTTTTAATGAAGAACCTCAACCTGTCCAAAAGGAGGTCAATGTAAATCCCCCATTAAATGAAGTGCCATGTTACGTCAATTTATAGAAGTGGACTACCTAATTTGATTAAAGTGATGACGTGGATAATTACCGCCCTCCTTCTTCTTAGGTTCGTGTCTGAACAGCTCCCCTCCACCCTCAAGGCCGTCGTGCCCCGCCACTCCGTCGCCGTCGCCATCGCCATCACGGTCTCTATGGTCAATGTTAGATGATGTGATGTGATCTCGCACCAAAGCACCATACCCGGTGAAAATGATCCTTCCCTCGTAATTTTGAGCCTCTCTAGTAGTGCATGGTCAATGGATATCAGTAGTTTTTCAAATACAAGATACGAAGTGAAATATGTGATCAAGATTTCTAGTTCTTTCGTGAAAAATAAATAATTTAAAAAATATATTTCACAAAAACGATCATTTGCATCATTTATAATAACGAATGAAAAAATATATATCTTTTATAGTTCACGAAAATATTTAAACATAAATTATCATTGGTAATGAAAGTATTTTTCATTATTTGATATTTGTAAACGATACAAATAGTTATTATCAAATTATTAATTGTTTGCCAAACAAATGGAGATCAATAATTTGGTGATCAATTTAATTATAACTCCATGTGCTTCCGTAGATTGACCTTGCCTTTTAGGGGAGCACATTAAATCCCCAATCCTTTTGGATGGAAAATAATTACCATATTTCGGGTAATAACAACAACAAGAAAGAGAAGGTTAAAAAAGAAAAGTGACGTTTTCATAGGGTTACTTATAGTTTTACCTCTCTAACTGTTATTATTTTGCAATTTGGTCCTTAACTATTATAGTTTAATCTAGTCCTTTATATTCCACGGTATATGGAATCTAGTCCTTCATCCTAGGCATTAGTTTAGCATCATTAATGTGTTGATGTGGCTTTGCTGTGGCACAATATAGACACGCGGTGCTAATTCGACAACATGTAATATATTTTTAAAAAAAAATTGCATTTTAATTATCATGTGGTGTTATGTTAGAGATATGTTAACACATAAATTTTGGTAACCTAAATAGTTGTTATTGCAAAAAAAATTTAGGAATCACCCCCGATCCCTAACGAAAATCAATAGTTGCATTTGCATATTAGTTGTATTTTTTTTTCATGCGTCATTAAACCCATAATTTGCTCCGGATTGACAGCAAATGATCTTAAAATCAAGGAGGCTTTAAGCTTAATTTAAATTATCTTGGTTTAAGATCGCAGTGGGAATTCCGGCCAAGCCCATTAGTCCCAATGACGGTTGAAAATTAATAAAGAGGAATGTCAAGTTGGAAGATATATTAATTAACTAAATATAAACTTAGGGAGCAAGTGAACTGGGTATTATCGCAATTCGAATCAATTAGAGATAAAAGAGAAGAGTTTCCTATCGCCAAAATAGGAAATATTTTTTTTAGAATCCAATAAAGGAAGGATAGGATTTATGCTACTAAAGGAAATCTCTAGGACTTGAACCTACTATATAAACAAGCGAGGGCATGCATTAGAAAGAGAGGTCGCGACGGAGCTTTGTTGCTTCTCGCTGCGCTTTTGCTTTTCCCCGCCGCTCTGCCCGGCTTCTGTCGAGCTCGGTTGCCGCCGCCGCCGCCGCTCTTGTCATCTCGATCTCTTTGAAGCCTCCCTCCCGGTTGTTGTCCTTGCGATCACAACGAGCAATTCCATCAATTTGCTGACATTCAACAAGCTTTTTTTGCCCCGAGACGAAGTCCGGCGAGTTTTTTTCCTTTGCAGGTTTCCCCGACGTTCACTGGCTGCCGATTCAACCTCTTCTCACCGTGAACAGTGCCCGACACCGGCCGCGCTCCTTGCCGTGTCATAGCTGGGCCTGACAAGTTCAAGTCTGTCGTGAAGTCAATTCCTCCCATCGCCTCGCCGTCAGTGACCCGTTTTCAGTTCGAATATTAGGTAATTGCACAAATTATACTCGATTGCCTAATTTAGAGTTTGATTGAAATTTGAGACATATTTTGATTAAAAATTTTCCTGTTTAGGTTGTGCATATAATCAAGATTTTGTTTTTCAAGAATTAAGATTGAATCCTTGATTACATTGGTTTCCTGCTCTGGAAACTCAGTATTTGATTAGATGAGTTTGTCAATATTAGATCACAAAAAATAAAAAAAATCGCACACCATTTAGAATAGATTACATGTTATGATAGATTAGAGTCGCATATCTAGGAGCCATGTAGTAATTTGGGAATATTCTCATGTAGAATAGGATTTAATCTAAATTATTTGATAATTTAAATTAGGTGATCTCATATTTTAAGTAATTTCCTAATTTAATTTTAGAACAATATCACAAAAATAACACACATACATCATATACCGTTAGTTGCATCAATTTCATGTTATCACTCACCACATGATCATCGTCATGTCATTATTGACATCTCGATTGCATCTTCGTGACAAATTTAAAGATTTATAGTATACTCATTCTTAAATTAAAACTCGAAAGTTGCGGATGATGGATTTGGAAGAGTCTACGCTAAGCATTTGGGTCTAGAAATCCATTAGCTCACCTTTGACTTCCACACATGCCCAAAATTTTCCAATGCGAGAAAGTTGACTCGACGCGGTTGACTAACTATAGATGGCCTAAAATTTGATTGGAGCAAATTTTGATGATAAAGGGACTACATCGAAAAAAGATTATATAAATAATTGGAAAAGTGAAATAATATAACTTTTCTATCGCAACTTTTTTCTTCAGAAAAAAATTTCACCATAAATACCGAAAATTCAGCGTAGAATGGCACCTGAGGTTAAAAGTTATTCAAATGTTGATGATACTCCAACCGACTATTTTCAAAAGTCACGGCACTCTTCTTCTTCTTTTCTATTATAAAAATCATGTCACTGTGATGATTGGAGAAAAAAGAGAGAGAGGAGAAGATGGAGGATCCGACCCGGAACCGGAAAAAGGTGGAGATGAGGATTTGATAAAATAATAATTAATAATTTTACTATAATAATAATAATAATAATAATTTTATTTGTTAAAATAATAAAATAGTTTTCCTTCCCTTCCTCCACCACCACCATCCCCTAATGTTGCCCTCGTCACAATCAATGAACTGTCGGAGGAAGCTCTGCGCCTCCCATCTCCCCTCCCTCCCTCCTCCACCAACCGGTGGCCGTTTGGATTCATCCGCCGCGCCGCCTTAATCTCCGGTCCCGTAGGGTTTCTCCGATCACCTCAAGCAGGTCTCCCTTTCTCTCTTTCTCTCTCTCTGCTTTTCTCGTTCTGCTTGGCTTCGTTCCCCTCTCGCAATCTCGTCTCGCGGCGGCTCCCCGATCGCCCGGCGGCCCGGCGTCAATCCGCCATTGGATGCCTCCGGTCGGTCCCAAGCGAATCGGGCTCGGATCTGTGGTTATCTTTTCGGGCTGATTGCGCATCGGTTGATGGCTTTTCGCGCTTTTTTGAGAGGTCGAAGGCGGCAAGGTTTCTCGGCTCCGTTCGTTTACCTAGAATAAGGTCGTGGAAACAGTGTGGAAAATAGGGGGATTTCTACTCCCGGAGATGCGTTCTTTTAGTTTTTTGTGGACGGTAGTGAGAAAGCTAGGGTTGAGTTGTGGAATTAGGATTAAAATTACCTGAGGTCGGAATTCCCAGTGCTGAGTAGATACGGCGTGTTAGATTAGGAAGCTTGATGCTGCTCAAGATGGTAGCGGTATTGTCGAGTTTGGGCGAGATGGATTGCACAATCGTCCAAGACCTAAATCAGAGTCCTAATAATCCGGCGGATTAGTGATTGTCCTGCTGGAAGTAGTCAATAGAATATTTGGCCTTGCGGAAGAGTATAGTTTTCCTAGGTTTTTTATTTCATTGTGAATTTGGTTCGGATTCACAATTTTCCGTCCTCAATGATTTAATCGGCTTCTATGTGCAGATTTGGTGTTGAGAACTAGATTGTGAAGATATGGCGGTGAACGAGAGGAAGACGATTGATTTTGAGCAAGGATGGGATTTCATGCAAAAGGGCATAATGAAGCTGAAGAATATCCTCGAAGGGCTTCCTGAGACTCAGTTCGGGCCGGAAGACCACATATTGCTCTACACGTATGCCTCACTTCTGCATTTGTGACTTCAGGAGTTGCGACACTTAGAATTGTTATCCTGATGTCTTGTTTGGTTTGCTAATAGTTGATTCTTTTTCTTCTCAATTTTCCTGGCAGTACTATTTACAATATGTGTACCCAAAAGCCTCCACATGATTATTCCCAGCAACTGTATGACAAGTATAGAGAATCTTTTGAAGAATATATTATGTCAACGGTGAGGAAGACTTACTGTCCACAACTCCCTTTTCCTGTTATATTGGTTGGTTGTCTTCATTAGCTTTGCATGTCTGGAAAACTTGAAGTTGCAATATGGACTTAAAGAAGTTTTATCTAGCGCTGTTGTTGCAGTTACATTCTTGTATATGCCATTGACTTTCTCAGTTGCTGTTGTAATGGTTGGGTGCTTTCTTTTTTCTTTTACTTGCATTGCCCAAGTATCAGTCTTGTATACTAAGGACATGTCTTCATTTAAAAATTCATGACAGTGTCCTTCAATTCTTTGGAAATTTTCAGGGCTGTTTTTCCTCATTATGGCCTATTACTTTCTCTTTATTCATTAAAGATTGTATTTTACGATTGTTTTTGTGAATTTTACAAAATATAGTAATTGTAAGATAAAAGAACAGTGGCATGTGGTGAAAGCTTGAGTCACTTTTGGAGAATAGATAGTATGAACCAACTGAGATTACATAAAGTGGATTAACAAGGGGTCGGCTGTCAGAAGAAGTCCAGCGACAAGGTTTCTCGAAGCATAAATAGCTCCAAATGAACAGCAGAAAAACCAAGAATAATTAATATATGCAAAATTTTTCCATGAAGGAGTCTAGTAAATCTCTAGAGAGTCAATTTCTTTATCAGTGTGAAGAGTCATTTATTGCTGCAACTTAGATGTAATCTGGAGGGAGATAACTCATCATTCTGCTCTACTTCCAAGCTAATGTACTACGCCCAAACTTATGGCCAGTTAAGTTGATGGTCAAACAAAAAGAAACAAAGAGAAAAGAAAAATGGTTGAAGTTTACTGTTTTGTGGGGCTTTGTCCAATAGTTAGATGTTAATATGCCTTATTTAAGACTTTGCATGGTTATTCTTGTTTTCATAGTCATTTAAATCCTCCAGAGTTATTTTGCTTCTGATTTGTAGCCCGTGATTCTAGGGGTTGGCCATTTACCATTTCATACTTAGGTATGTTAGGAGAAATTGAGGGTTCGTATGTTCTTTCCCCATCCTCCTTATTCTCGCTTTCTCCTTCTCCGCTTCTCTAAACATGGGATCAATTTGCATATATTGCTTAAACAAGAACCTTATTATTTATTTTCATTTTTTTGGGAGGGAAGGGAGGGGGATATTTATCACTTTTTCTTTGCTCGGGGAGGAATGGTCTGATAATTAATTATCTTATGATTATGATTCTGCTAATGCAGAGTTGGTTATTACCTGTATTTAGCTTGTTGGTTATATTTAGTTCTGTCATTTATGTAGATGTTGTCATTTGGGTTTAATTCTCCTCATCCATTGAAAATCTGCTTATGCTTACAATTTAGGTATTGCCATCATTAAGAGAGAAGCATGACGAGTTTATGTTGAGAGAGCTTGTCAAAAGGTGGGCGAATCATAAGGTTATGGTCAGATGGCTTTCTCGTTTCTTCTTTTATCTAGATCGCTACTTCATTGCAAGGAGATCACTGCCACCCCTTAATGAAGTTGGCCTGACCTGCTTCCGCGAATTGGTATGAATTATATAAAATCTTTTGATTGGCTTATCTCTTTATATATATATTTTGTTGGCTGGATTTAGCTTAGATTGCATCCTAGGATAGTTGTGGCCTTTAGACAGCTCATAATTAATTCTTTGGTTGACTCTGATACAGTCAATTTCAGTTTCCTCCATAGATGCTGCACTAAAATTTGACTATTGTACTGTGTTAAAGGTATATCAAGAGTTAAAGGTGAAAGTAAGGGATGCGGTGATCTCATTGGTATGTTTGTGTCTATTAAACTACTGTCCCTTTCTGTCTTCCATGTTAATGTTGAACTAACTTACAGAAGTTCGAATTAGATTGATCAAGAACGTGAAGGCGAGCAAATTGATCGAGCTTTATTGAAGAATATATTGGATATATTCGTGGAGATTGGCATGGGACAGATGGATTATTACGAAAATGATTTTGAAGCAGCTTTGCTGAAAGATAGTGCTGCATATTATTCCCGTAAAGCTTCAAGTTGGATTCTAGAAGACTCCTGTCCTGATTATATGTTGAAGGTGGATAAGAATTTATTGCCTATCTAATCATTTACATCTTGATGATGGTGATGTTATTTCAGAAGGTTTGATGTTTGATATTGGCATTGCCAGGCAGAGGAGTGCCTAAAACGAGAGAAAGATAGGGTTTCACATTACTTGCATTCTAGCAGTGAGCCCAAGCTACTAGAGGTTTGTCCATTTACTTGTGTTAATTTTGGCTTTTATGGTTAGTCTGGTGGAACAACTTGCGCAATTAACAGTGTACATAGTTCATATGTTCAATCCTTGTTTAGATTTTGAATATGTCAAGATCCGGCAGAATTTGACCTATACAATTTTTGAGTTTTGATATTATTATCTGTTTGCACTTTCTTCAGAAAGTTCAACATGAGTTGCTGACTGTATATGCAAGCCAATTACTTGAAAAGGAGCACTCAGGATGTCATGCATTACTCAGAGATGATAAGGTCTTCTGGCTTGGCTTTTATCCCTTTATGAGCATCTGGTATTGGATATATTTGAGTTGTATTTACCCTACCATGTCTTCTGATGCTGTTTAGGTTGAAGATTTGTCAAGGATGTTCAGGCTTTTCTCTAAAATACCAAAAGGCTTGGATCCTGTCGCTAACATATTTAAGCAGGTCCTTTATCCGTCACCCATATTTCATCCTCATTAGGCTGCATTGCCTTTGTCATCCCTTACCGTGTTTTTCATACCTCATATTTCAGCATGTTACTGCTGAGGGCACTGCCTTGGTCAAACAAGCAGAAGATGCAGCTAGCAGCAAGAAGGTTGGTATATAAATCTGTCAATTCATCAGTCCATGGCTTTGGCTTTTTCTTATGAATTTGCAGAATTTCTGCTCTAGTTCAGTCAAATGAGCAAAGTCTCCTTCCATTCTTCTGTATTGTTGGATGCTTTACTTGTCGGTTTCTGCTCGTCTCAAGATGATTTGGCATCCTTCAGGGATGTCTCTATGATGCAGAATCAATTGATTACGCAGAGGAGAGTTCCATTTTTACACATTGGATTAACACGGCAGAAGAAAACAAGCTTAGATTTTGGAATCTTTTGTAAATCTAATGTGGCCCATTGATGTAGCTTTCTAGATCAAACAAGCCATGCACAACCTTATTATAACCAAAAGATTACTGCCAACATTAGTGACGATGGAATTCTTTTATTGTCCATGGCTATCCTGATACCCTTTCTGTTGAACTATTGTCCTTACTTGCAGAATAGATGTCTGCTAAGGTATGCAGGATTCTGATAAGTTTCCCATTTTTTCACTTAAAGTGGGATGCTAGGCTTTTTATATCCACTTGGACCAGGATTAGCATCAGCCAGTTAGTTCCCCCTATGCTATTTGCGATATAGGTTGGTGGAGTCAAATCAGGAATTCTTGCTGACTTAGATCTCCATTTTGGTAAAAACCTTTTCCTTCATCAAGAAGATGGGAGTTAATCTTTAAATGATAAGATTGACCAGCTTGCCACGAGAGCAAGAGAGAGGGAGGGAGGGGGATATGGTGTTCGCAAAGATGTATGCCATACATATTCCAAGATCTAAATATATGTGTTCATGATTTACTTACACATGTTAGCATAGATAGTTGACACACGCACATCGTTATGTTGTTGTTTTAGCAGTCAGGCCTAAGTGAACCACAAGCTGACATAGTAATTCAATCATTCAACTATGATAATAGTGCTATACTGTGTACCAAGAAAACTGGCTTACTATTGCATACTCATGCCTGTGCTGTTTTCATGTATACTGAAGAAACTGTCCATTAAATATTCGAATGATTTTCGAAAATTCTACATATACAATTGTACTCCTCTTTAAGAAATATTGTGAATAAACTGAAGCTCTAGCAATCAATTATTTGAATAGAATGGTGCAATTGTTATTATTTAGTATGATGCTAGTCCTGCAATGCTTCCGAGCTTTAGGTTTTCAAAAAGGAATTCACGCTTCATCAGGTTACCATTTATGTGTTATTTTAATTCCAATCTAAATCTGACTCACTTTTTGGGACTCGTCATCCTTATGGCTCTGTTGGTAGTGTGTGGTTGCACATCTATGGTATTTATTTCATACCTTTGGTTTGACTTAGTACATTTTATGAAGCAAGTAACCTAGTCCCTTCATTCCTTTTCACAGGGCGATAAGAAGGATGTAGTTGGCTTGCAGGAACAGGTAATACAATAGATCTTCTACTTCTCCTCCATATGTTGATAAAATTTTGTTGGTTTGTTTAGGATCATTGATTCAGCTCATTGTTGGCAGGTTTTCGTGAGAAAAGTGATTGAGCTACATGATAAATATGTGGCATATGTGAATGACTGTTTCCAGAACCACACCCTTTTCCATAAGGTTCATATCTTGGGATTGAAGTGATTTCAAATAGCTACATCAAATAGATACTCATTTGGACATTCCTATTGACAGGCGCTTAAGGAGGCTTTTGAGGTCTTTTGCAACAAGGGTGTTGGCGGAAGCTCAAGTGCAGAGCTGCTGGCTACTTTTTGTGATAATATACTTAAGAAGGGAGGTAGTGAAAAATTGAGTGATGAAGCCATTGAAGAAACGCTTGAGAAGGTCTGTTGTTTGGGCATTAATGTTTGCAATGTAGTCTAGCATCATTTGAGTCTCACTGGTGGTCATTGTACGTTTTGCAGGTAGTAAAGCTGCTCGCATATATCAGTGACAAGGATCTTTTTGCTGAGTTCTATAGGTAATAACTTTAGTATTGGAGGTGGTGTATTCAGGGGGGCATAGCCTACTGACCATACTGTTGATAATGAAATTAACTACATCTTCTATGCCTTGGTATTCATAGTAGTACTGTATAAAAGTTAGTTCATGATATATTGAAATTAGGTTTAATAGTTTTCTAACTATTGTTACATCAAAACTATCTCTCATTCTCTTGAATAGTTTAATATCATAGGAGACTGGACCCTCTTGAGTGATGAGTGCAAGTCCGTTCAGAGTACAGTGCAAGTCCTTATGCCAATGATCTTCAAGATGCAGAACCTATGTTATCTACAGTCGTTTCTTTGTCTTATAACAACATCTCTCTCCTGTATCTATGTAGTAAAAATAAAATACAACCATTTCCATAATCAGTTAACAGTGACCTGGTATGAAGCACGTTAATCATGTCCGCAAAAAAAAAAATTTCCACTCATTAGAACATGAAAGTTAGCCATATCAATTTTTGGAAACAAGTGCCTTATTCACTAAGTGGGGTCTATTATGTGGATCCATCTAATATTCCATTGTGGTCGTCATCAAACTGCTTACTAATAATCATTAAAACTGGCAGGAAGAAGCTTGCTAGACGACTTCTCTTTGATAAGAGTGCCAATGATGACCATGAGAGAAGTATCCTGACAAAATTAAAGCAGCAATGCGGTGGTCAGTTCACATCGAAGATGGAAGGGATGGTTAGTGCTCCTAGATTTCTTTCTTAAGAACTAGTTTCACCTGCGGCAATATGTTCCTAATTCACTTCTCTGAGTTTCAGGTTACGGATTTGACGTTAGCCAAGGAAAACCAAACTAGTTTTGAAGAGTATCTCAGTAATAATCCAAATGCAAATCCTGGCATTGACTTGACAGTCACAGTTCTGACTACTGGTTTTTGGCCAAGTTACAAGTCCTTTGATTTGAACCTTCCAGCAGAAATGGTACTTGCAGAATTTTGTGGAGATATAAAATTTGAAGTTTTGTTTGATGTTCATAGGCAATTTCTGATTGTTGAAATACATTACTTAACTCTGGTTTAAATGTTATTGTTAATTCTTGGTTGTTTCAGGTAAAGTGTGTTGAAGTTTTCAGGGAATTCTACCAGACAAAAACAAAGCATCGAAAGCTGACATGGATTTATTCATTAGGGACGTGTAACATTATTGGTAAATTTGAGCCAAAAACCATGGAGTTGATAGTGACAACATACCAGGTAATTTGTTTTTGAACTCTTTTTATTTCATCAATGTTGAGATCTGGTAGACTTTGGGAATTGTTATTATGTGTTGTGTATTTTTTTCACTTGGGAACTGTTTATCCCCTATCTCTTGCTTTGTGTAGGCCTCAGCTCTGTTGTTGTTCAACTCTTCTGATAAACTGAGTTACTCGGAGATAATGACCCAGTTGAATTTGACTGATGATGATGTTGTGAGGCTTCTCCACTCCTTATCATGTGCCAAGTACAAGATCCTTAACAAAGAACCAAACACAAAAAGCATTGCTCCTACTGATCACTTTGAGTTCAACTTCAAGTTCACTGACAAAATGCGGAGGATCAAGGTATAACTTGACTGTTTCTGAATTGTCCTGAATTGTGTTGACCTTGTCATTCTACATCAACCTTTTATCACGATCGTGTTTTAGTTATTCTCCCTTTATCAGTGCAATCTTTTTTTAATATTTCTGACATGCAGATTCCTCTTCCTCCTGTGGATGAGAAGAAGAAAGTGATAGAAGATGTTGATAAGGATCGGAGATACGCAATCGATGCCTCAATTGTGCGTATCATGAAGAGTCGAAAAGTTTTGGGTCATCAGCAGCTGGTCATGGAGTGCGTGGAGCAGTTGGGTCGCATGTTTAAGGTCTTTACTAGACACTGTGTTGACCCGGTTACCTTCATCCAAGTTCTTTCAGTTTTTATTGACTGATTTTGTGTTTTGGCAGCCTGATTTTAAGGCAATCAAGAAAAGGATTGAGGACTTGATCACTCGAGACTATTTGGAGAGAGACAAAGACAACCCCAATTTGTTCAGATATCTGGCATGACATGTTCTGGATGATTGTCCAGATCGAGTGACTTATTCTCCTGCGATGTCGCAGGAACAAGTTCAAGATCCCTTCAGTGGTGGCACCAAAAGACAGTGTAAATGCATCTCTCCTCAGTGCTGGGAAGGCAGGGCCTCAAAAATGCTTGTACATTTTGTCTACATGACCGAGCTTGAACAAGTAGAGTTTGTGTTTCCGCCATGTTGGTGAGGACTGAATTATTCCAATGGGTAAGTCGCACCAACTGGACCATCTTAACATCTTTAGTTAGTAACGCAAGCTCTTTTTAATGCTTGTTCAATAATCCCTTTGCGCACCTGTCCCGAGAGAATCTTATTTGGAGTAAGAAATGTTTCAATTTCGTATATTTTTGCAATCGGCCATCCACCAGTGAATTGTTGTTTCATGAATCGGGATCTAGCCAGTCAGGAATTTATGGAGTGGTGTATAGCCATGTTTATGTCATACAGAAGAACATTGGGATGCAAAATGCAAAATGCTTCAAAACATCTCTCTTTTCTATTACAAAGTTTGCATTTTTTCACCTAAACTAGCATTTCCTTCATTCTCTCCTATTTTTCGGAACATAGCATACATCTCCTATCGATCCTGCGTTCCATTCCCAAGAGATTCATTCTTTGCGATTTTTTGTTGTCAACTAGACACTGAACCAGTCGTGATTTAACGCGACATGAGGACGAGACCCATGCGTCATAAGAATATTTTTAGAATTTTTTTTAGAGAAATCCGAAATCTATATGACATGAAACTACTTAATTCAAATCAGGAAATGACCTGTGTTCTTCTATTTTTCAAGAAAAGCACTTCGTAGCCACATTGATATATATATTTGTAATGACAGGAAATGATTGACAAGGATGTAACGCAAAGCACGAATTGTCAACCTCGTTTTTTAACCGAAATCTTTAACTAGGGTCTATTTGTATCGTAGGTGAACAGTCTTGATGTAGTCAATTGCGTCCTTGCCACACCTCTTGCTGGTGCAGTCAATTCCTTCATGTCCAATGCACTCTTATGTGTGACGTAATATGACAGCTTATAGCAGTACTGCCGAGGATGAAATTGCCATTGTGCACTCAAAATCCAGAGGGTTTTATGACCTCTTAACATCGGGAAAAATAATCGATCAGAAATTGCCATTGTTCTACGTTGTAGCCGAGAAAAGTAATCAATTTATAAATATATATTAAGAGGGCGACTTAAGGTTGACACGGGAGAGACGGTTTGATTGCCACTGTAAAATTGAAGTGCCATATCAAATGTCAATATTGTTAAGCAAAGCGATGTAATTCCACTTTTTAAAATGAAAAATATTAGATTATTAGTGAATTTGAAAAATGGTTAAAAAGAAGCATTAAATCTATTTTACTTTGAACACACGTAATTGAGATATATACCATTCAAATAAACAAAAAGTTTCACCAATATGACAAAATAAAAAAGAACTGTGGCGTTGCTGAAAGCTTGGCATCACTATCAACTAAATATTTTGTTCAGCTTGGTGTCTGCCATTGAGTAGGATAAATGCAGTAGAATGCCATGGAAGGACAGAAGCAACGCACACACAAAAGAAAAAGAAAAAAAAAGACCTGATGGAATCAACTAATAAAGCCTGATTTGAGAAAGACGTACTCCCAAAAGTGGCATTTATTATTTATTTGTGCTCTGGATAGTTATTTCACTCCTTTGGTTTTCAATACAACTCTAATAATTTATTTGTTGTTATCTGTGCGATTTAGTTTTCAAATTTTTCATCATGCAATCAGCTCTCTTTTTTTATATATTAATTTGAGCAATCAAGCTCTTTCATAAATTATCACTGTTTACATTAATAAATTGATGACATGATGCACTTAACATGATAAAAACTACTCAAGAAATTTTAAAAAATAATTAAAAGAGGAATTGAGAGAGAGAGGAGCCCCGCCCTGAGGCCCATCTTGTGAGGGTCTCATGACCAAGGGTCCAGCAACTCCGTGATTTTTTTTTTTTTAATTTCATTTTCATAATTTATTAACATGGCGTTGATAAGGGGTGTACAACCGGATCGGGTTTACCTGGAAGCCGAACTGGACCACTTGAAAAATAGGGTCAAGAAGCGGTTCCCAGTGAAACCAATTCCAGTTTTTGGGAATTGATTGTAAGCGGAAACCAACCCGATGTCAATCTCATCAGACCCGTGCCCAGGCACTAGAGGCTTAGACATGAGCATCGGGGTGTCAAGCTCGTTCTTTGTGGACCCAAGGGGTGTTGAGGAGTTGCGCAACAATACTTGAGTCGTAGGCTCAACTACTGGCATTACTATCTTGAGCTCATCCTTTGTGGACTCAAGCTTGAACATCAGGATTCCAAGCCCAACCTTTTTGGACATGGGTTTAGCCTCAATGGACCCTAATGGATTTAATCCTAGCCTCTAGACTCGGGTCCATTTCCAAGACCCTGAGAGCAAGTGTTCGAATTTCTGTGCCCAAACGTAGAGTTTCTAGTCCAATCTGATATATAATCATATTTTGAAAAATAAATTTTAATTTCGTAAAGAGAAAATCTCTATTCTCAATTTAAGCATAGATTTTCTGTTAAGTAATAAATTTTTTTTCCGTTAACTCATTTTTCTAAGCAATTTAAATACTGAAAAAATAAAGAAAATTTTGATAAATATTTTTCATGAAATAAACAAAACATTAATTCCCTTGCCATTGATTAACGTATGAGTCACGTGGAAAATATTTAGAGACCCATTTAGAGACCTGGACATCCTCGACATCCTCCAATTTAGAGACCTGGACATGAGCATCAAAGTGTCGAGTTTGTTCTTTGTGGACCCATGGGGTGATGAGGAGCTGCCTAACAATACTTGAGTTGTAGGCTCAGCCACTTGTATTGCTATCCCAAGCTCGTCCTTTATGGACTTAAGCTTGAACATCAGGATTCCGAGCCCAACCTGTTTGGATATAGGCTTAGCCTCAATGGACCCCAATGGATTTAATCCTAGCCTCTAGACTCGGGTCCATTTCCAAGGGCCTGAGAGCAAGTGTTTGAGTTTCTATGTCCAAACGTAGAGTTTCAAGTCCAATCCAATATGTAATCATATTTTGAAAAATAAATTTTGATTTCTTAAAGAGAAAATCTCTATTCTCAATTTAAGCATAGATTTTTCATAAAGCAAGAAATTTTATTCTGTTAACTCATTTTTCTAAGCAATTTAAATGCTGAAAAAATAAAGAAATTTTTTTCCGTAAAATAAACGAAGCATAAATTCCCTTGCCATTGATCAACGTATGAATCACGTGGAAGCCACGTGCTAGCATCCGCTCAAACGGATCGGGTCGAACCGACCCGGATCTTCAGGGGAGCAGTGTATCCACTTTCCCCGCTGCAAGCAGACCACTTTCGACTTTGGAGGAGACAAGCGCGAAACGGAACAGAGCAGAGGAATGTCCGAACGCTCCTTCGAAACATGGTGGAACGATGTTTCTCGGCCATTCACGAGCTCTTGATTCGATTCAAACCAAGTTTTCTTTCGAGCCGAACGATGTTGTTTGACTGCCGACGTCCGGATTGAGGCGAGCCAGTTTCTGGGTCGAGAAGATTTCGGGTTCTCGCGTTTCATGAAGCTCTGAAACGTGGTGGAATGATGTTTCTCGGCCATTCACGAGCTCTTGATTCGATTCGAACGATGTTCTCTTTCGAACCGAACGATGTTGTTTGACTGCTGACGTCCAAGTTGAGGCGAACCAGTTTCTGGGTCGAGAAGATTTCGGTTTCTCGTTCGTCTCATGAAGCTCTTCTCGAGACGCCATGGCAGTCCTCTGCACTCTCTCGCCGCCGTTGGCGGCCCCAGAAGCTTCTCATCCGACGGCGCTTCCGAAATCATCCGGCTCTGCAAATCGAGGGCGCTCCTCGACGCCGTTCGGCTCCTGAACTCCACAGATCCTTCCAGCGTGAGGAACAAGCCCACCCTCTACGGCTCCCTCCTGCAGACGTGCGCCGCCACCGCCTCGTTCGACCCGGGTCTCCAAATCCACGCGTGCGTCGTCAAGTCCGGCCTCGACGCCGATGGGTTCGTGGGGAACAGTCTGATCACTCTGTATTTCAAGTCGGGCTCCGACGTTTCGGAGACCCGGAGGGTTTTCGACGGCTTGTTCACTAAGGACGTGGTTTCTTGGACGTCGATGATATCGTTGTACGTGAAGATGGGGCAATGTGAGGAGTCGCTGAAGCTGTTCTGGGAGATGCTGGGGAGTGGGATTGAGCCCAATTGCTTTACTCTATCCGCAGTCATCAAGGCGTGCTCGGAGCTAGGTAGAGTGAGGCTAGGATGGTGCTTTCATGGGGTTGTTTTTAGTTACGGGTTCGACTCGAATCGTGTTATTTCCAGTGCTCTAATCGACATGTATGGAAGGAACTGTTTTCTGAATGACGCACGCAGGGTGTTTGATGAGTTGCTTGAACCAGATCCCATTTGTTGGACTTCTGTTATCTCGGTGTATACGAGGAATGATTCATATGAGGAAGCATTGGAGTGCTTCTATTACATGCAAAGGAACCATTTGAAGCCGGACAATTTTACATTTGGAAGCGTACTGACCGCTTGTGGCAATTTAGGGCGGTTGAGACAGGGCAAACAAGTACACTCCAAAGTCATCACTTTTGGTCTTTGTGGACATGTTGTCGTTGACAGCAGCCTTGTCAACATGTATGGAAAGTGTGGGTCGCTTGATGAAGCTCAATGTGCTTTCGATAGAATGATCAACAAGAATTCAGTTTCTCTGTCTGCATTGCTTGGGGGGTACTGTCAAAGTGGAAAGTTCGAGACAGTAATTCAGCTTTTTCGTGAGATGGGTAATGCTGATCTCTATGATTTTGGGACAATTATTCGTGCTTGTGCAGGTTTGGCATCTGTGAGGCCAGGAAAAGAGGTCCACTGCCAGTACGTGAGGAGAGTTGGTTGGAGAGATGTTATCATAGAATCAGCTTTGGTTGATTTATACGCAAAATGCGGTTGTATAGATTTTTCCTATAGAATATTTGTGAGGATGCGTATCAGAAACTTAATAACGTGGAACTCAATGATCTGCGGGTTTGCTCAGAATGGAAGAGGTACAGAAGCTCTTGAAATATTTGAAGAAATGGCTAAGTCAGGGGTCAGACCTGATTATATTAGCTTTGTTGGGGTTCTCTTTGCCTGTAGTCAAACAGGTTTGGTCGATCAAGGACGAAAATATTTTACTTTGATGACTGAAGAGTATGGGATCAAAGCAGGAACGGAGCATTACAATTGCATGGTAGATCTTCTTGGCCGTGCAGGTCTCCTGGAGGAGGCTGAAAAATTAGTAGAGAATGCTGAATATAGAGATGATCCATCTCTTTGGGAAGTTCTTCTCAGTGCGTGCACCACCAGCACAAACTCTTCTTCTGCAGAGCGCATCGCAAAGAAAATTTTGGAACTGAAACCTGATCACCACTTGAGTTACGTCGTTCTGGCAAATGTTTACAGATCTGTAGGAAGGTGGAGTGATGCATTGCAGATTAGAAGCCTAATGGACGATAGGAAGATCAAGAAGATGCCAGCTATGAGCTGGACATAGAATTTAAACCTGCAGTCTTTTGGATGAATTGTTTACAGGTTCACTTAAAGGTGGTAGCCAATTGTTGAATCCATTTGGCAGCAGAACAGGACACCATAAGGTAAGATTTCTATCATAGTGGACTTTATTTTTTGAATAGGGTGAACTATTGTTCAAAAGCATCAATTAGTCTAATGTTTACCACTTCGTATTGCCTCAAGGCCCACTATCTGCACCAGGAGCTCGGCAACATCATCACCACAACTGTTGCCACCATCATCAATCTGCCAGCACCATCCTCACCAGCAGCCCACTACAATCATCCCCACAGACTGCTGTCTTTCACCATCTCCAGAATCAGATTGATTACCAACTAAGCTTTTTGATGATTATGTTAGGAAAAATCCCCATGGTGTTTTAAGAATGACAAAACATTTTAACTATACCACCATGTGCAACCGATTGTGCAGAAGATGCTGGCTTTACAAACACAGATTTTTGCACAGATGATGTTAGCAACGGGACGTCTAAGAGTGCAGGACTTGCTTTACAGAAGACGAACAATGTATGTATTGGACACGGAATATGTTAATGGCTGGACAGACTTTTGAAATGATGACCATGTTATGGACGTGAGATATGTCAATGTCTTGAGAGGATGTGTGGCCGTCAAAAAGTTTGGATGGACCAATAGAAGGTGAACTGACTAGAGTACATGGAGACTTCATTGGGCTTGGATGGACCTTGCCAAAGGTGAACAAGCTAGAGGATATGTGATTGTCAAAGAGTTTGGATAAACCAAGTAGAAGGCAAACAGTCCATAGAACGTAAGTAAATGTGCTGGGAGGCACCTTAGTGCAGAAAGGAAACGAGATTGGTTTTGCAGAATCTTGGATAGACCAGACTGCAAAAGATGTTCTAGCTACAGACCGTTGTAGAAGCAGAACTAACCAATTTGAGAAACTGTTTCTACTGGGCTGAGAGTGAAGTTTTGCAATTGCAAAAGACAGAACCATCATTGGGATTTGGATTTCAAATGTCACTCGATGTGTAATGGCTACAAATTCGACCCAAGGGCAGTAGTTTAGTTGGGAAAAAATGAACAAAAACTAGTCAATGTTCTGAGTGTTCAATTTCTTGCTGTTCTTCTGTGCCAGAAGCTATGTATATCTAGATGTATTTCTACATAGAGGTCTGTGCATCTACAATTCATGTATACGCTGTCAACTTCTCGAGACTTTCAATAGATGATTCCAGCCTTGATTTGGGCTGTTACAACTCAAAGAGATGAGCAGGTTAGGTGAATAGGCTAAATCACTAAAAATATGCTTTGCATTTGTTCCATTCCTTAACCCCCTTCATATTCAATTGATAGACGATAGTTGTTTTTGTATGTGCATAGTGGTTCTGTGCACACTGTACGTACTATCTAGCACTCTTTTTCTTTATCTAGCATTTAAAACGGCGAAAGAAGCTAGGATTTCCTTGTTTCCTGTGTCACTTGTGCCGAATCCATTTATGATATATTCGACTCTAATATGATAAATGAATCGCAATCGACCTACAATAATCTGGGAAAAAGGCCGATGTGAAGTGAATATGTGACTCCGCAGACACAAAGCACGATTGTTTTTGTGTTTCTTTTCTCCTCGCATTTTCAAATTAGTGGATTTTTTGTGACATGAAAAACATTAGTAGTCGTGTTTGCTGAAAATTTTGGTAGGTAAAAAATGTCTTTTCCTCAAACAAGCATGCTCACCATAAATGTAAGGACAAAAAAAAGGAACTTTTTTGAAATCCCTACATACTTTAGTGTTCCTGTATAGCCATGCGAATCTGCACTGCAGTAATTCATTTTATGATAGAGAAAAAGACATAAATGGGCTTTGAAACATGCAATATGTTCCTGAACTTAATTTTAGTAAATGTTGAATTTAGTTCATAAATTATATAGAAATATTCGATGTTATTTTTATATTAATTTAAATTAATGAAATTTATTGATTTAATTTAGATTAATACTACGTTAAACCCTAAAAGTAGTACATTCGAGATAAATTTATCCCAAACTAGATTTTTACCATAAAAAAATTTCAAATTAGTACAGATGTGATAAATTTACCCTCCGTTAGTTTCCATTAAATTTCATAATTGACGAGTGTATCATAGGTGTATAAGTTTATAATTTTTCATACTATTAATCTAATTTAATGAAAATTAAAAAAAAAAGTAAATTTATCGCAAATATATCAATTTAGAATTATTTGTGATCAAAAAATTAATTTGAGATAAATATATCATAAATATGTTAATTTAAAAATTTTCGTGATATTAATCATTTAAATTTCTAATCCGGTACATTTAAACGAGGTACAACAAAGATGAACATCACATAATGATTTTGATTTCCGATACGGAACATTTAAAACCTGTCCTGTTTCAAAGTCAAACCGACAAACGAGGTACGCACGCGCTCTCCCTCTCTCTCTCGCTTTCCTTCTTCGCGAGTGTCTGGAAGAGAGAGAGAATCCATGGAAGGGCTGAGCGAAGAAGACAAGCGAGCTCTTCGCGGCAGCAAGTTCGCGCCGCTTCCTTCCTTGCCGCCACCTTCTCAACCCAGGTACACTCCCCATTCGAAACCCTCCCTGAAGAAAAACGAGGGGAGGAGGGAGAAATTGGATTGGTTTTCGCGTTCGAAATCGATTCGAATTCATGAGAGCTAATCGCTGTGCGGTTCTCGCAGGTTGGCGCATCCCGGCGGGGCCATCACGACGAACAAGGCGGCGGCCCTGTCCAAGTTCTTGGAGCGCAAGCTGCAGGAGCCACGGGGGTTGGCCTCCATCGACCCCGATCTCGTCGAGCTCGCCGTCAAGAATGCCAAAGACTGCGTCACTTCAGGTAATTGTTCGTGCAGAATTTCACTCGCCTGTGCTGTTAATTGATTTGGGTTTTGTGCCGATTGTCGATATATTGATATGGAAGATTGAGTTGTGTGCGTTTTGTATAATGTGAGAATTCGGGACTGGTGATGTCGATATAGATAGTTGTGGGTCGGTGCGATTGAGAAGGTGATGGTATGTTGTTGGTTGGTTGATGATGAGGAATTTGATCTCGTTGGTTGTTAATTTGTGAGGTTTGACTTCCTTTCTTGGTTATGTATAGAACTTTGTAGGTTTTGCTTAGCTCATGGGGATTTGGGGCTTCATGTCAAGTTGGGTTTGTTGCATTCAAATTTATTTATTTATTTTCCGTGAGGATGTGTTGTGATCATTCTTTATTCGGACTCAGATCAGGCTGTGAGGCATTGCCTTTTGAAGCAGACAGCTCACTCTTTCAGTGTTGTTTATCGAGCTTAAGTAAATCCTTGTGGTAATGGATGCTAATGTTCCCATGGTCTCTTTTTCGAGTCTTGCCTACATGTCATGCTCTTGCATCTCTTATTATCAAAAGAAGAGGGTCAAATTGGAAATAGTATTGCTCTGTGCTTGGTTTATGTTCTTGGTTGATGCATGCGGGTTGAGCAAAAGGTTGCTCGATCAGGGGGTGGAGTTCCTACGCTCTTTGTTTCTGCTTGTGTGGTATGACAGTGTGACCTTTTCTGTGTGCGCTGAAGTTAGGGAGATTAGAAACTAATTCAGACTGATGGCTAAGCTTTTAATCTCCCTTTCCCCCAGGCAGTACCTCCACTGCAGGAAGAATGATCAGACATGTTGATTCCTTCGATGATCATCAGGTAGGAACTGTTCGTGCTTATTTATCTGTGGCTCAGTTCTTGGATCTCATACATTTGTGCAGGATCATTTTGATGCAGGAGAAACTGAAACATTTACAGAGACGAACGGCAATAGGAAGAATAAGAAAATGATGAAGAAGGATAAGAAAAAGACAAAGAAAAAGAAGGACGATAAGAAGAACAAGAAAAGAAAGGTACTTCCTCTATTCTGCTTCAGTTTCGTTTGTTAGTCGCTACCTGATTTGACACCCTCCTGCCACTGCTAGTTTTGCCAATTTAGAAGTTTATTTCATTGTAGGTGCCTGAAGATGTTGTAAATAAGAAGTCCAAGAAGAAGAAGAAGAAGTTGAAATTGTGATGGGGGATGATTTTCGTGGTAGAGTAGAAGTGAATTGGAGTATGATCCAGTTACCGAATTGCAAATCTCCTGGAGAAAACACAAATGTTGTTTCCTTAGGTAATTCGAGGATCTAGTGGCGAAAACTAGGACAAGTCAAACGCAAAGGCTTTTTACCCCATATGTGCTGTTTCATCAAATTCTTTTGTGGCGGTGAAACAATTGTTTGCCCGCACATTTGAGTAGTTCCTCAGGTAACAACTAGATTTTCAGTTCATTCTTTTGGAAGGAATGGTAGTCACATCTTTGGAAAGGAGTACTTTTGTTCTGTTTGCAGCTTATAAAGAGCAGTTTAGACCAAGTTGCACATTTCCTTGATGGGGTTTTATAGGTGAAGAAATGTGACTCGATTCATGTAATTTGCATGTCCTTGTGCAAGGTTATTGTGTTGGATCTTACATGAACTGTCCTCCGACACCGCCTTCAGTTCTCTCATTTTAGGAGACTGATCAGATGTCAGGAATTATAATTCAAAAGAACTCTGGATATCAGAATATCCTTGACCAAAAAATGTTTGATTTTGGGCATGCAATCACGTCACAGATTTTGAATATTCCGAGATACTACTTTGCCACCTTATTAGGAAAACAATGAAAGGAAGAAAAATTTATACAATTAACAAAATCCACTCGTCCTTACTGGACAGTTTTGTGTACACGGCACAACTTCCCTCTAGATTTAAGTCTTGTTCTTTTGAGCCAAACTTCAGATTTAAGTCTTAAGCACATTTTAGCTTGAAACAGGAAGCAGAAAGTTCTCTCTATGCACTTTTAGAAATTATACTAGTCTTTTGCGCTTGCTGTTGCTGAAGAACTTGATGGTTGAATCTGTATTGTTTGCTGTTTCAATTTGGAACTTTTGGTGGCCACATGAGCCTGAAAATTACATTCTGGTGGAAGCCCACAAGACTCCATGAGAGGAGTGCAAAGAGGATTGTTTTGAGGTGCTCAACATGTTCCGAGGCTAAGATACTCCTGGTATACTGCTCTCCTCAAATCATCGATTGGATGATGGAAATTATCACGTTTCGACCGATCGAATTCTCGAGGAAGGCTATAATTCTTGTACTCGAATTCACAGATGATGGTGCATCAGGAAATGGATTAGTACTTGATGATTGGGTCCTAAAAACTTATGCAGCGATTCCACTAATGTCAACACAAATTCTTCTCGAAAGAAGAAGAGCAAGAGTTTGATTGACAAAAGGAAATGAATTGCTGGGAAATGACTAAGAAATAAATTGCTAGGACAGATAGCAATTACTGATTGACTTGGCTGTACTCATTAGTCAACTTTGGATAACCATTCCCCGATTTTGACTGTAATAAGAGAACTGTCCACCTACATCTATCCTTGCCATCGATGTTAATGCTTCTTGTCTCAACCAACATTGATTCGAGATCGACTCGCTACCAGTCGATGGAGGAAAACCATTCTCGCCTTGTCGTCTTAATTCTATTTGCTTTTCACAATCGATGCCGGTGTTTGATTGTCGATTGTACTCATGGTCAAAAGCATACCCTATGTGCATGGTAAACATACTGTTTACTCCTTATTTGTTGATACTCAACATGTTCTATATTAATCGGTTTAGATTTTGTTTAGTCAATGACTCTACTTTATAGCCATGGCCCATCTTAGGATATTCCCCCCTTGCCTCAATGGTGGCCTTGACACTTTCTCTCTATGCAAGTGAATATCCTATTCAAAGCCATGATCGATGTGTGCAAACGGATTCACTTTGGAAAATTATGAGCATGCAAATTAAATGCCTCCCCAACGCGTAGCCACATTTTATAAAAGCATTACGACTTTTTATTGTAACCCGGTGCAGAACGTCATAAATATTTAATTACACTAATATCTCTTTTAGTTTACGACGTTTTTGAAGGGTTTTCAACTTTTCCTTGTAAAACAATTCAAAACGCTGAAAATATTTGAACTTTTAACTCTATTACGAAGTTTTACAAAGAATCGTCATGAATTTATTCAAATAATCTAATTTTTGGTGCTAATATGATGCTTTACACGATAGCTCGAAATTTTTTTGTAACCAAATGCAAAAGGTTGTAAAAATTAAAAAATATATATATATATATCCTAAATTTTATTAATTTACAACATTTTTCTGTGATTTAAAACATCTTGTCGTCACGTAATTCCAAACAACGCAAATATTCTTTCTAATACCGTAATGGTTAATCTGCGACGTTTTATAAGAGTATACGAACGTTTTTTGAGGCAGTATGACATTTTATTGTAATCTAATGCAAAAAGTCGTTAGTATCTAAACGTCTCACTATTTATCGATTTACGAAGTTTTCTAAAGGGCTTATGACGTTTTGTCATAAGGCAATTCCAATCAGCCTAAACTTTTTAATATTTTAATGATTAATATTTCACGATGTTTTACTAGGTTTTGTCTTAACCCAATGCATAATGTTGCAAATATTTGTTTTAAATATTTTACGATGTTTGAGAAAGCATTAGAACACTTTTTCATAATCCAGTGCAAAATTAGAAATATTTAATTCTCCTAATTTCTAGTAATTTTTCAACATTCTTAAAGTGTTTCGTTGCACCACAGTTCAAGCATATACAATGGTATTTGATAACATTATATTGGTATAACGTTTTATAGAAACTTACTATATGTCATCTTCTAACCATAAATCGTCACAAATACTTAAATAATCTAAATATGTTTGGCAATGTTTACAACGTTGTGTTGTAACCCAATTTACAGGGGAAAAAACCAGTTTAAATTATCGTTTAAAACGTCATAAATTTTTCAATGTCTAGATATATTTAATAATTTACGATGTAACTAATGACTTCTCAGAATAATATGTTCAAAACATTGGAAATAAATGAACAATATCATTTTCTTCAATAGTTGAGAGTCGATGACAACATTCATCATAATGTCACTAGCCGATCGTTCAGGATTAAGACCATGTGGCAACTTAAACTTTCTTTGATCGGTAGAGTACCTTAAGTCTTTGATTCACCTATGTAAGTTGGCTATTTCCAGACTTGGCATTAGTTGTTACCTAAGGGTTTTTTTTATATATGAGGTCCTATTCATTTAGCATTCTACTAGAATGTTGCCATCATGAAAGCTTTACTATGTATTTAGGGATCAGTTTTAGTAAGAGAAATTTTGGGAGAGAATGCTTCATTTTGCTGAATTGCTAAGATGGATACAATAAGTGATATAAATAATCATCTTTAAAAAAAAAATTAATCATTCATCCTCACAAAATACATGTACTGTCGTTTTATATAAAAGTTACAACGTCTCCGAATGCAATGCAAAAATATTATTTTTCGGCTTTAATCTTTTCTTCAATTTTTGATGTTGACACATGGAAAACAAAATATTCCGCTAAAGTTATTTGTGCAACATATTGCTAAAATTTTCTACATACGCAAGATTCACAAATATTTCATCTGGATATGCGAACACAAAATCGCTGCCGCTTATTATGGAAAGGCACTTAATAATAAATAGATATCTTAAAAAGAAAAGAAAAGACAAATTAAAAATCGAAGGCACCTTCTTATTGCCTGTTAAAGAGACCTCCGTATATCAAGAGTTAGAAGTGGGAAAACCTGTAATTTGAGTGCAAAATATTCGGTTGTATGTGCAAGTGTAGTGCTAAAAGAATCTAAACATGCGATTAATTTTAAACAACTAGCACTTCAATATAACAAATTATTCATACATTCCAAACACCACCCGCAAAGCAAAGGTTTAACAAACACGACACCTCTTATCACTCCATCTACAAAATCAGGTAACAAATGATTAGCAAATTTCTTTTTTTCCACACAATTTTGACATGCTGACAAACCTACATAAGACCATTAAATCACTTGTCGACCATTTTTTACGGCTTCACTGCCTTTTATAACTTTTCTTTAAATTTCAATTTTTGTACTTGTGGGAATTTTATTATTGGAGTACAACTAATTGACCTTTCGCTTTCCCGACGGCCCACATAGCCCCCATCATCTTGATCATTCGCGACCCACTTAGGTTCAAGCCCCGACCGGCTAGTTCACCACTTTTGTCTTCTCCTATCCTGTCGACCCCAAAATTCTGCCTTTTGCCGTAGGATGTTCTTGCAATGAACATTGACCAGCATTGGCACAACCCTTCACTTCTTCTCAAACAAGTATTTTCTCATATGCCCGTTTTACTCCTTCGCCTTCTTTGTTAACTTCTTCACTACTCTTACTGGTCGTTTGAATCTTTTGCAGAGCTTACAAACTCTTCTTCTTTCGTCGCCCGTGTCTGTATGAATTCGCACTCGTGTGCTTTGCTTTGCTTCTGCTCCAATGAGTTCTTAAAAGATTTTCTTTTTGTGCACGAGGTTGAGGTATTTCCTTCCTCTGTACTTTGGGGAGCACCACTGCCGCCATCTGGTTACTGAATTGGTTATGCGCTGTGGAAATTGAAGTTGAAAAATTCTTCTCACTTTCCATGAAAAATGTTTGATTTTGGATAAGAAATGAAGATGCAAAAGATAAAAAGTTTTATCTTGAGTATATTACTTCATCGACTTATCGACTTATATTTTCTAATATTGCGTGGTCTACAAAGTTCTAGCGAAAATGTTTTTGTATATCATCTGCTAACAATAGACTAAACCTGAACAAACATTGTAGCATATGGAAAATACATTGAGTCTTCTATGTAATTCTAGATTGGAGAAACGAGTCTTCTATTTAATTCTAGATTGGAGAAAGTTTTAGAAAGAGCTCTTTAGGAGAGAATGTTTTGTATTGATACAAATGAAGAGGATAGCACCCTATTTATACAAGATCAACCCTAGATTTAATAGAAGAGATCACATCTCCCCATCTAACAAGTATTGGCATTTAAGTTTAAGTCGAGAATACTCTAGAACTCACACAATTACCGTCATGCTTGTTCTTGAGAATGGTCCAGAATCCCAAGGCAACTTTGGACAGTTTTCTTTGATCAAGCACAATATTTTGATAGTGGAAACCTCGAGACCGTGACAATAAGCAAAACAAACTCAAATTTAAATTTTAGGATATACATTACCTTATTTTAAAAATGGTGTAGATATTTGTCAATTCTAGTTTCTAAAAGTTTAAGAAGTTTTATAAAGATCAACAAATTGTTTTCCATACACAAGAACAATATATATTTAATAACTAGTAGGCTCCATTTGTTTCATAGAAGATGAAGAAGGTGGAAAATATTTTCCTAAAAATGATCTCTTATATTGCTTGAAATATTAGTTAATGAATATTATTTTTATTATCAACAACAATTTATGTCCAAACATTTTCATAAATGATGAAAATATTTTCCATTATTTCAATTTTATAAGTGTTAAAGTGATATTCTTTAAAAAAAAGAAAATTCTTTTCGATTATTCATTTTCGCAAAAGAAACGTACTGTATTTATTATTTCACAACATTCTATATAGAAGTCACAACGACGGCTTCTAACGCAATGAAAAAATCTTATTTTTCTAATTTAATATTTTCTTCCATTTTTTTATGTTGGCACACGGAAAACAAAACAATCTGCTAAAGTTATTTGTGCAATATACTACTAAAATTTTCTACATACGTTAGATTCACAAATATTTCATCTGGATATGCGAACACAAAATTGTTGCCACTTATTATAGAAAGGCACTTAATAATAAATAGATATCTTAAGAAAATATATATATATATATATATATATATATATATAACTTAAAAATAGAAGGCATCTTCTTATTGCTTGTTACAGTGACCTTTATATCAGAAGTAGAAGCAGGAAAACTTGTACTCTAAGTGCAAAATACATAATTTCGTTGGCACACGCAAACCGTCAAACTTATACGTTTCAATAAGGCTCTAGCCGTAAGATAGCGAATATGCTTCCGAGAATAGTTTAAGCGAGGAACCTTGCGATTAGAGCGTAATAATACGTCGCTGTAAGAGCACTCAACAACTCGGTCATACACATTTAATCGACGCCGAAAGCGAATCAATCTCATATTCGATTCAACGCACCTGACCAATAGTCAGTCACAAAACAAATTTTTCCTGTACTCTACAGCTTTGACTTTTTGCAAATGTGGAACTTTTTGAAATTTTCACAATACTCGGATATTAAACATTTAGATTCGTTTATGATTTTTTTTTTGTAATTTTCTGAAATTTGGATAATATTATTATATTTTGACGGGGGGAGGGGATGAACTATCTGTCAATTTTGGAGCGTGAAGAGACATGGACGAGAGGGCCCATGGGAAAGAAAAAATTCAAACGGTCGGCGTTGGGCCGAAAGCAATCCACGTCGTCCAATGGCCCAGATGGACGAGACAGCGAGAAAGAGACTCCGATCGCCTCCGGACAACAATCGACTCCCGACAATAGAAAACATGGGAGAGACACTAATAATAATAATTGATAATATTTAATCAACAAAATAAGTAATGGTAAACCACATGAAGAGCTAAAAAAATTATCAATGAACAGAAGGAAAAAATGAAAGGCAAATACCCAAAAAAAAAAATTCTTATTCCATGTCAACTGCTATACAAATGTCTTAAATATTTTTCATGTCATCAAAAACTCTAAATTTACCGGCTATGATATAAATAATCCTAACTTAAACTTATACATGTGTAATATATATATCCTCTATTTTAGTTCTTTCTTTTTTTACAATACAAAGTAAAGAAGTTTAGGATAATGGCGGGTAAGTTTATGATTTTTAGCGACACAAAAAAAATTGAGTATTTGTATCACAACAATGGGTATTATTATACCACCCATCTGGGTAGCGTTGTTAGTTCGCGCTCTCTTTCTCTCACAAAAAAGTTGAGAGTTCGAATCCCGCCACATGTGTGGTGGTTAGCGCGCGCCTTACCTCGGATTACTCCCCCGACGCGTGTGGAAGCGATGGGATTCCCTGGGTCACTAAGAAAACAATGGGTATTATTATTATTATTATTATTATTATTTACTTTACCAAAAAAAAACAATGGGTATTATTTAGAATGTTTTTTTGTGGTATAAACCATAATAAAAATAAAAATAAAAATAAATATATGATGGTAAACTAAATAAAGAGCAAGAAAGTAATGAAGCACCCAAGGCAAATAAAGATCTTGAAAAAGCGCCCCCCACTTGTGGCCAACATCCCCCCAAAGTCAAAGCCACCCACATTTCACTTTCCCACCTGATGACCGGCTGCTACTGCTTGCTTCTCTCCTCTCCACTTGGTCCCCACCATGATATTAATAACCCTTGCCACTCTGCTGACACGTGTCACCACTTTCTGATGAGGATCTTCTTTACATTTTTTAAGATTCAGCTTTCTGAATAAATATTGGGTATTTAATGAAATTAGCTGTTTTTATTTTTTGGTGGACTTGTAATTAGTTGTGTACATCGTAAATCTTGTGCCGGCCAATTATTTCATGCATGTTGTGGCTCCATAAAAGTTCGAGAAACCTTCACTTTTAGCCATACTCACTTTACATTATGATGGGTAGCTGATTTTAAGTTCTAAAAAGTAATTAATTCTTTTATAAGAAAAAAAGACCCGATGTGATTTTTTTTTTCCAAGCAGCCCTCATGAGTAAAACCACTAATCGAATACTATTTCTTCAACCTGTTTTGCCAATTCACCGGTCACAAAATGAAAAAGACAAAAAAATAAGGTTAATACCATGAAGAACCCCCAATTAATACATCCATAATAAACTTACTTTGCATTAATTTCCGTTAAATCTATCGTCATATTACTAAATTGAATAATAAATGTCAATCATAGGTGTATTTATTTAAGGTTTTATTCTCCGTTTGTTAAATGTGTATTAATTTGTGATATCAATCTAATTTAATGAAAACTAATGAAGGTATAATTATTCCAAACCTATGCTAATAATTAAAGAAATTTAGTGAGTGTTTTGAGAAAGTAAAAAAAAAAAAAAAAAAGGGCACTAATTAAATTTGCGTGTCTCTTTCATGTCTTGAGCGTGATCAATATATAATATAATATATTGCGCTCGAATTATTATTCCCCCTTGGTGGGTCCCAGACCCGTCCCCGCCAACACGCGTCCCTAGACTAGGAGGAGATACGGGCTCGCCCACCGGTTACCGGCTCGACCGGTCGCCCCTGATCCCCCACGTCACGTCGGGTGCATTTACGCACTCCTCACCGACCGCGGGGGAAGAGGTCAACGTCATTCCCACTTCAGCGGAGGGCCGACGCCGACACTCGAGAGATCCCGGCCGTCCATCCCCGCGTGAACAGAGGGCATCGCCGCCGTCGATTTACCGAGCTTGGAGAAAGAGCTCGGGGCCATGCTAGGGCCTAGGGGTGGGGGGACCGATGTACTTGTATCTCTGAAATTTGTATAATTTTTTTTTTTTTGCTCGTGAATTATGTTTGCATTATTTTAATTATGAACTTACAAAAAAAAAAAATTTATGGTGTTTCCCTGGGTAGACGTCTCATTTTCTATTGAGTTAAAACCACCACCATAAACTCTCAAATTATACTCAATATGGCACATAAAAAAGAGAGTAAATGTATTGTATAAGTATGAGTTTGAGGTATTTGATGTCATAGGAAATAATTTAGGATAAATGTGATATACATGTACAAAATTTTGATTTTTTGAGTTATAAAAAAAAATTTGGGCAAATGCGTCATAGTTGACAAAATTTACAATTTTTTTTAGCATTTTCCTTTTTTTATTTTAATCTGCCCATATTACAACATCCCATCTTCTTTTATATCAAGTAATTAAAATCGTCGATGGTATTATGTCAAGCGTAATCGTAATAATTTAATCTTTTATATATAAATAAAAAATTTTAAGTTTGTAAAAATGGTAATTGCACTGTTGTAGATGATATTAACGTGTTTTAGGACAATGTTAACATGCTAAAGATGGTTTATGAGGGTTTTCATCATCGGGTTGGGTCTTTTTTCATAGGACTCAAGACACAGGCTGAGAAGTGGTTCTCAGTTAGGAGGGAGATTTATATTTTGAGATGAAATAACATAAGATCATCAATCGAAGAGTTATTATATTTTAGAATCAAATAGAGATAATCATTTGAAAATTCCTAAATTTATTATATGACCGTTAATTTAGCCTTGAAATTTTTAACAATTTATCGTTGTAGCTTTTTGGCCAATTTTGATGGAAAATCATTAATATGGATACCGAATATCCTACTCGATATAATCAACACTAACTTTTAAACCTTTTTACATTTAAAAAAAATAAATATTTTATAAGGTGTTTTTTTTTTTAATGTCCATCTTACCAGAAAAATGGTACATTGGAGGACACAATTAGAGACCAGTCATGTATATGTCCTCGTCTTGTTTTTTTCATGAAATAAGAAAAATATTATAAAAATTATTTGTGCTAGTGTCACATGTGCCATGTCGGTGGTTAACGTCTATTGAACCATTACATCATTGATTTATTCGACAAAAATTTAGCTGAAATGATGAAGTTAAAAAAATTTAAAAAGCTAAAAATAAAATGATTTAATTAAAAAATTTAAGATTAAATTAGTAAATTCGGAACTTTCTGCATAATTTTCTCGGATGGAAACCGAGTCCAAATTCATGGGCAAATGACGTTTCGTCCGGTTCGAAGGAAAGTACAATCATCGTGTTTTGCTCGCAAGTGTCTTCTAGCGACACACGGAGAGACACCACCACGCTTGTCTCTCTCCGCGCGTGCGCGCGTGCAATGCCTTTTTTTTTTCGTTATTGCCTTCTTTTATTTACTTTTATCGTTAAAAATGCAATATATTTTCCATGAGACACAAAAAAAAATGTTGAAAAACATAAAAATGTAACGCCAAGGGTACGTATATTTCTTGAAAAGTAAATAACTTTTATGATATATTTTTTTAAAATGATCTTTTAAATTATTTGTAAAATTGAAGAAATGAACAATATTTTCACTATTACCAAAAATGTTTAAATATAAATTATTAATAATAATGAAAATAATTTTTATTAACTAATTAACAATAATTTTGAGAATTTTTTTACTAAATGATTCATATTTCGTTTAACAAATAGAGCCTAATAATCATCTCAATTTTTTTTTTTTTTCGATCTTCTCTTTTTCTAAATTGAAGTAATATTGTTATTTTCACACCTTTAGATAATACACTATTGTAAAAGGACCGTATTACACCTTAAGAAGAAAAGCAAGGTCCCAAATTCTTTCTAGGGATGATTAGTTTCTGATCCGATTTAGCTCCCAATTTTGGGAATTGAGGACTAGATTTGTTGATCCTAGGATTGAGAACTGAATTGAACCGCCAATTAGGTTTGATCTTATGGAGCTGGTCATTTTTCTTCTACTACTTGATGCTATATATTATGAAGAAATTCAAAAAAAGGTTGGTTACTTTTCTTTTTTCAAAAAAATAACAAAAAACAAGTATATGTAGTCAATTCGATCCAATTGTCCTTAGAACTAGGAATTGGATTGTTCGAACATTGGTACTATTTTTTCAATAATTGAAAATTGAATCAATACTCCCGAAAATCAAACTAAATCAATTAGTTTTGTCTGATTCGAGTGATTATTGATTCAAGCGGTCTATTTTTCACATCTTTAATTCTCCCTCAATCAAGGCTCTAATCACTCGACATCCATCGCCCACATCCATCGACCATGCCCAGCAATTGCTAACTAGTGACCACTGTCCTCATCTTGCCACCGCTAACCGATGGCATGTTCTTTGTTCACCTAAAATGAGTGGTTAAAATCGTATGATTCAATCCAATCCTATTCAAACACATAATAGTTCGATTTATAGCTATGGATCACAGATGCATCAGAATCACAAACAGATGTGATGTGATGTGATGTGACTCGATCTGATGCACTACGATTTAGTGGGACACCCGATTTTCTAATCGTTGGGCCTCCAAAGTTTTGGCATTATGCATTAGACACGTTTTACGTCGTGAATGCTCAAGTACTGCAATTTTATCAATAAAGGCGTCACTTTTTTTGAATTTCTTGCACAGGTCGTTTGGGGCATACATGACATCATCGTGTGGCTTTTTCGTAAAAGCTATTTATTTGTATATCTTTCTACATTTTTTTCCATACGTTCTCAACTAATATTTGGGAATTGTTAAGACATCCTTCTTTTAATTAACTCTAAAAGTTTTTGTTGAATCTTACGTTTCACAATTCAAGACACAATTTAGAAAATGAATTTTATGATTCACTATCCACACACAAGCACAAAAAAAAAAAAAAAAAAAAAAAAAGCGAGAGAGAGGATGTATGTGCAACAGCACACAACGAGGGAGTTGCTATAGACAATGGGACCAAGATCGGCATGGCGACAATCGGCGATAGGTGGTACGGGTTTGAAATTGGGACAGGGTATTTTCGGAAAGAAAATGACAATTTCTTAAATTGACGCAATAGAATTTGGTGTCAGGGTGCAAATTATTTTTTGTAAAAATAGAGACATGAAAATAGTCATAAAATGAAAAATGAGATGTCATTAAAGTATTTTCCCTTTACAAGTTTTCTCCGGGCTAATTGTTTTGTTGAGTATCATTATGATGTCGGAGGTCGTTCAACATTTTTGACTGCTGAATGTTTCTGATTAGAATTCAAAGTCTTCTCGCTCTCCAAGAAAAAATCAGAGGAGCATGTTCCTTCTCTTCTAGTCCCTTTGACAAGTTAGATCGGTCAAATAAGACTTTTTCTTGATGAACCTAATAGTTGATCTAAAGGAGAAATCTTTTGGATTTTTGTATTTTCTAGAATTAATATCACAAAAAACTCAAAATCTATATATCTGTGATAAGTTTACTTTACTAATACACCTGTAACAAATTTACACTCAATTATTTTTTGTTAAATTTTACCGTCAAATTACCAATTTGGATAACACGTAACAGTTGACAGTTATACCGATTTAGGGTATCACATTCCAATTGTCACAAGTATCCAGTTTGGAGTTTTTCGTAATATTGATCCAATTTAATAAAAACTAACGGAAGGTAAATTTGTTATAAATGTAATTTGTGGTTTTTTCCAATTAAAAAATTAGTTTTGGGTAAATTTATCATATATGCACAAGTTTAGAGTTTTTCGTGGTAAACAAATTAATTTGAGGTAAATTTAGCATATGTGTACAAATTTGAAATTTTTCCAGGTATTAATCCTATTTTCTATGCTTATCAAATGGTTACTTGTTGGGTTTTTAGAACATGGAGAATACTTGCCCTTATTAATACGGTCCTTATTTTTATGCAATTATGTAAGATTTGGTACCTCACAATTCTATCATGCATCCTTTTGAGGCTATTTTAGGAAGCAATAATAAAAACTATTTTGGATAAATCGAAGTGTCTCCTTTTCGAATAATTCGTGTACATCGTACTTCTCACTAATATGGGTATATTATAAAATTGGATGCTATATCGGCCACGACATGCAGGTCCAGTTAAAATACTCGCGATAAAATAAAAGGAAGGTACTAAATAATTTCGAAGTTACATTTTTCTCCTGTGCGGGTACTAATTTTACTATTTGAAGTTGCCAATTGTATACACACATTGCAGAATTGTTGCCCATTGAACCAATTTATTCTTTACTTAAACTCAATCTTCATAACGGATATTGTATAATATTAAGGTTGCATTTGTTTTATGAAATATAAATGATTTAGAAAACATTTCTTGAAGACGATGTCTTGTATCACTTACAAAAATGAATGAACAAAAAATATTTTCATCATATGCGAAAATATCTAAACATAAATTATTGTCAATAGTAAAAAAAATTTCTATTGACTAATTATTTTAAGCAATACAATATATCATTTTAAATTCTTTTTTTAAATATTCATTCTATGCAAACTAAACGGAGCCCAAGAAGAAAAATCATTTTATGTATAAACAATAAGTAATGAACCCTTGTTGAGAAGGAGTTAATGAATATAACAGTATAACCACATGGTCAACATTCTCCCAATATAAACATGACAACACTCAAAGTCTTATGAAAGAATTTGTAAAGATATGAATATAAATTTGGGCAAAAGCTATCAAAAATCCAAAATTATAATCATCATGAAACATTTATTTAAAATCTTTTTTATATGATACTAAAAATCTCAAATTTGAAATCATGTCCTATCAAACCCTCTCGTCAATGAGCATTGACTCCAAAAATGCAATTGGTGCCAAAATGGTATAAAACCAATGTTGTTTTGGCTAGACAAAGTCATCTAATGAAATTTATAGAAAAAGTATATGTGTTACGTAAATACAAGTTTTAGGAAATTTACGTTACAATAAAAATTTTAGAATAAATATGTCACAGTAAATATAGTTTTTTTTTATATCATAACAAAATTTAAGATAAAGATGTTACAATAAATATAATTTGAGATTTTTGTGGCTTTTTCTTTATAAATGTCGTTCTATATCTTTCAACGTAATTATTGGTCAATGATTTCTCCCTTTTGCCATGACGGGTAAAAAAAAGTCAACGACCAGGGGAAATGCAATCAGTCTTACTCCACGACTGGCCCATGGCAAGAGACTTTTCCTTATCTGAAAATAAAAAATTTAAGTAAAAATAATAGGAGAGCTTACTTGTCAGATGGCTATTGGTCAACAATCAGACCAGGGTTACGCCGGCAGTCAGCATCCAATTCTTTTGTTTGTATTCCACCGGCCACCGCCCAAAAAGAAGAGAAAAGAAAAGCGATTATTATTATTATTATTATTATTATTTTTGCCAATTTATCGCTTTCAGAGTTCAGTTAATCTCGGCTTATCTTCGGGGAATACTAGGCTGTCATAGTGAAACCCGATCCTAAGTAAAACTACCCACACATGATATTTTAGAGAGCTTATGTAATTTTTTTTAAAGTGTCGTGTTGCACCTATGGCTATTCATCAACACTTTCTAAGAATTTATGCGGTACGTCGCGTTTCATGAGAATATAAGAGGAATGCCGATGCCGGCATAGTGACGACAATAAAATAAAAATAGATATGACGCACTACATCCGGATATTAGAAGCTATGTAGAATAACACAAGTAGGAGCATGGGAATTTTCAAATTGGACCATACTTCCTACATCATTAGTTGGAGATCATCTCATCAAATTAGGTTTTTCTTATTGGTGGTGATGGATCATAAGATGGGTAAGTTTCTCTCCAGGGCTCCATATGTTTAACAAAAAATGAGTAATTTGAAAAATATTTTTCTAAAAAGAGATTGGTTATGTTGCTTACAAAAAATGAATGAATAAAATATATATTCATTGTCCATGAAAATATTCAGGCATAAATTTTTGTCGACTACTTTTTATTAGCTAATTATTTCAAGTGATACATATAATAATTTTTTGGATGATGTTTTTCAAATATTTTATTTTTCGTTAAACAAACAAAACCTAATTGCTGAAGTGGGACAAAAAGCCAAACAGTGAGTTTTATTTGCAATTCAACTCCAATGTGCAAAGGCTTTCACTCCAAGCTCTCTCAACTGAGAAATAACTATTAGTCGAGGGAGGCTCCATCTTCTCAACTCGAATTGAGATTTTCTTTTCCGATATTATCTGGGAGTAATTTATTGTATTTATCTAGTCTTTTGTCTTTTTCAAGCTGCAAATGCTCTTCTCCCCTTCTTGGGCATATCTTTTGCTTCTATCGTTAGCAATCAACATGTTGCTTTAGATCTTCCAAACCAAGTTGTTTGACAGAATCGAGGAGGAACAGCTTGAGTTCATATTGAATTGGAAGCGGCTATACACGTTCCACTTTTGGAAGCTCTTATCCCAATCTAAATCTAGATCTGGAAATTCTCTCTCCCGATCTAGATAAAGATATGAGAGTTCTTTATAGGTATTTTAGTACTTCTTGAATCTCTATCGATCTAGATCTAGAATGTAGATTTCTAGGCCTGTTCAACCTTTTTGGTGTCTTCGTATGATGATAGTGTTGAGAATGCCGAAACTAAACATGCACTGCCCATTAGACAAGCTGTAGCTATTGGAAAAAAGAGATTACGGTATGTTCTCATCACTTATGATGATGCAATATTCGATAATCAATGGCCGTTCATTCTACTTTGATGTTGGGATATATCTATTCTCACGGGATGAAAGTGTGCTTATTTTCAAGCCTAGAATCTTACAAGGATGGGGTGTGACATCTTATAGTATTAAAGCTTAGATTGTGATATTTGAGAGTGGATTTTATGGGACGTTGTGAGCTTGTGTTTTAGTTTATAATGCGTTGGTCTTTTGTTAAGTATTAGGGTGTGTGTTTCTTTTTGTGCAGTGGCCATCAATTTTGATTTAAAGAAGCATGCTTCACCTTGTAAGGAATAACAAAGGGTAGTGAGTTGTCACCTTTGATATGAGAATGTCTTTTCAGGTTCTCGATTAGCGGTCAATAGAACGAAAGCGATTTTGGTGGGGACCTTTGGGAGCTGGTTTGGTTAGAGGCTATGCCTTTAATGTGGAAGGATGGTTGTACCATCTCCATTTTTTGTTAAAATTCGGGGTGTGATAATTATCACAATGATTTGTACTTTGTTATTCTACTTTATCGTTTGAGGCTTTATTTTAAACCTCTTATATATCATCTTGATATATGGTTGATATTTACTTTCAACCAAAAAAAAAAAATTCAATGTGTAAGGTGAATTTCTAGATAAAATCTGAGTTGGGAAGAGTGCAATGCAAATTTTCGTCCTAAATCCATTGCTATGTTGTCATAATCTTTTTTGGAAATGATATTTTACCCACCAAAATTTGTATGAGTGATAAATTTTATATGATTAGAAAGTTCACTTTTTGTAGATTTTCGCTCTAAACTTGATCGACTTGATGGTATGGGTAATCGAACGTCTAGGAGAGATGGTGAATGGCAATGACACTTCTTGTATAGTCTTGGGGTTTAAATAGCCCAAGGTTACCCAATCACATTACTTAGCTTTTAGCATGTGATTCTCCCAACATTTGTAACAATTGGTGTTAGAGCAATTCCCTATGACTCATAGTTGCAACCACAATCAAATCATAAGAAGTTGTTCTTCTGAAACTCTCAACTCTCTTGGATCACGGTTCTCAACGTGATGATTTGTCATAAATCCTTTGTAAGTACCTTAATTTCTGTAAAAAAATGGAGTCGTAATGTCTACTTGATTAGAATAAACAATGTCCATAAATCTCTTCAGGGAGTTTTAACTACTCAAATCATCATATCACGATAGTCCCTTGGTATACATTGCATTGTTGTTGATTAAATACAACTAAGTAAAACGTTTTCTCACTAGCCGTTTTCATTCTTGCTATTTCATAGACGATCTCTAAATTATGGGCGCACCTTATTATTAGGGCATTGCACCCTCACATCGGCAGGTGTACAATCATGAACGAGGATAGTAAATGCACCCCAATCCTTTGAACCACGTCAACCGGTTAGACTGTGGTAGCCTGGCACCCTGCCAATTGAGAAAAATTCGATGGTTTCATAGCATCGCATCTACAGCTAACGTGGCGAGCATTTTTTTTACTTACATCCTCCATTCATAAATTGACACTTGTCAATTAATGTGGAATTAAATAGTAGAATAAAGGTTTCTTCTTCTTCCTTCTTCAACTGTGGGCTCCTTATTCTTCAATTGGCCTTGGCCATGGCCATGGCCATGGATGACGAGCTAGCCTAGCCGAATCAAGACTAATGGTGGCACCAGCCATGGATGAGCAAGCGTCTCGTGGCATGGACGGACTTGTAGATCTGGAGCCTTGGCTGGCCATATACGCCACGAGTGAAGACGGCTTCTACGCTAGATCTGGAGGTACCAGCCATGGACGAGCGGCTAGCCAAGGACCGACAGAGGAAGACGAAGCGTAGTGGATGGCCATGGGTCAAGACTCGAGCGAAGACAAGGCCATCCATTGGCCTAGTCGCACAACAGGCAGCTGTTAGGAAAATCTAGAGAATATGAAAAGGAAAATTGTTGAAAAAGATGGAAAATAAGATCAATTGTTTAAAGTGTACATGCACCATCATGAAGGTTTTGCTCCTTGGAATACGAGATTTTATGCGATAAACTCTAGTGACTATCCTCTAAAGATATGATGGGTCTTTTTTTTTAACTTTGCATTGAATAATAGATGGAACGAAAATAACTAAATTGCATGTATATCCTAACAAAGAAAGGAAAGAAAAATGGAGTGAGACTAAAGATATTCATGTTTTTGTAAATATCTTTCTATTATATTGGAAGGAAACAATTTGTCGGCAAAAGAAAGAGAGGTTTGTTTTCCATCTTGAATTCTTGCATTAAATTTAAAGCCATCACAAATCATTGAAGCTCTATAATTAAATTGGCCAAATTAAATGATACATGACTGAATTATCACAAGTATCATATGTTCAAGATTTATTTATTTTTTAATAATTTTCCCTCAACATTAGTATTGCAGGGTTTGCCTACATTGGCGAAAGGATAGTGCACAACTAGCCTGTTGTTTGCATCACAAGTAAGAGTGCACATTAAGTGAATTATTAAGATCCTAAATGAACATGGTCGCACTGGACCTCTCATCAATGGTATGGGACATTGATGTAGCATTTACATAGCCTTTCCTCTCCCAATTCAATATAGCTATTTTAGGGATGTGGTTCCTCCGGGTTCACATTAGTTGGTATCAGAGCAATCCAACATGTCTCCTAGTTGCAATTGAGCGGCGAGGATTGTTCCATTTGTGTTGCGGCCTTCAATCCGGCCCTAGGAAAGGGCTAGTGCACAACCATCCCCTAGAGACATGCTGGATGTGAATGAAAGAAAGGTGGAACTTTGTCGCGATTTGAATCACCCAACACGGGGCATAGGACCTCGCTTGAGGACTTAACTTTTGGGCACTTTTGCAATAACTAACTCTTGGATTGTGATTTTCCTAAATCTCTAAACTTTCATAGCGCATTAATATCTAAAGACATTGTCACACACCCACCTCGCCTACTACATATGAGATCATGGTGTGTCATTCTAATTCAATTCTCATTTCATGAGCTGTACTACCTTTTTCATTTTCCTTTTCATGGCTTCTTGCAATTCTTTCTTCTTCTTCTGCTTTTCTTTATGGAAACTCAATAAATAAATGTCACAATCCATCTTTTTCATAATAAATGAGTTATCTCCCTAAAAAAATTACTCTAATTCTGTAGTTGTGCATGAAGAATGTCTCATGATGGGGTTTTTCCATGTTAAACATGATTAAGACATACATCAGTGTGCTCACCACATGCCATAAGGGTGACCACCAACTGATTATTTAACATTTAAAACCCACTCTTCCTTCTTAATAAAGAAAGCAAGAGCCACATACATTTCATGCCTACCTGATGATATAACCCAAGAAATACAATATAATAAAGCTCCAACTTGTATTATTTAATTATTAAGACCAAAACCCATAAAAATTTTCCCCATCTTGCATCAAAATGAAGCCACACAAATTTTGTTTCTATTACAATTTTTATAATTTCCATCCCAAAAAAGTCAAAAAATTGGAAGAGTGTTGGATCAGTCTTTTTCTTCCTTCCTTAGATCTTCCACTATATTATTTTATTTTAAAAAGCCAAGATACTTCAAAAGGTGGCCCCTTTTTCAACACTTGATTAAATACTGAAAAAAAAGTTTAATTTATTGGATCCCCTTTATGGAATAAGAATAAAATCTGAGCACATGCATACAAAAGCACGGCACTATCTCCAATTCCAAACTCTCCTTTTCCATTTTCGCTAGGAGATCTTCCTTGCCACGTTTCATAGTACCTTTCTGGATTAGAATATTAGGTCTATTTCCTTAAAAATAAAAAAAAAGAACAATTACAGCGTATTATAAATTTATCGCAAACACCATCGGTGAAAACAAAAAAAATTCTCCGCATGCGTCCTTCGTCACCGTTACATAATCCCTATACTCGCTATATATAGACGCCATTAAATTTTTTATTATATGTTATTATATAATAAACAAAAATGTAGTTAATTAGTCTAATCAAACCACGTTGGACCACAACAATGCAATAGAAAAATGAAGGCCGTTCATTTTTTTATTTCTTCCTTACGAACATGTGTCCAAATACAAGTTTATTTAAAGACCTTTAAGCACCGCCTGATCCAGAGGAGTCACGCAATTATAATATATTGTTATAAAATTATTGCAATGTTCACAATTACTTTATGTATAATATTTTTGGCGAGAGGTGCCAAGAAAATGGAAAAATAATAGAAAGAGGAGGAAAAGAATTATAGCCGAGTTGTGATTACACGATCTCCATTTTCAGAGAATAAATTTTAGTCGTAAAATAAAAAATGATGGGCTGAGAAAAATATTAACAATTATTTTAATTTGAACTCGAAGGGCAATGTAATTATGGATTACGAGGATAGTCTATTCTAAAAATAGGGATGTTGTGTAATTTTTTTGGCAAATTTTGATATTAAAGTTTTTATCGAGTTTATTTAATTTAATTTAGAGTAGAGTGTCATAAAACAATAAGCGCAGAACAATTTTCTGCGAAAGCCAATTCAGAATATTTCTCGTATTACTTGCTTCTGTGCGGACGTTGGTTTTATTTTTTATTTTTATTATTTTTCCTAATATTGGTTGGTTTGCCAGCAAATTCCAAAATGAAGAGGTCAATATTTGACTTGAAGATTTGCTAGATCTCAGCATTTATAAATTTAATAATACGATAGTATTTAATTTTTTCTGAGAATACCAACTGCGATGCTGATTGCTGCGATGCTGATTGTTGCATTTTCAAAGCACAAGCCCAGGAAATTCATCATGGAATAGCGTCAAATTGTGGATCGGGACGGGAGATATTTTATTTTACATTTTCATAATTTTGTATTTTCCAGATTTTATTAATCTCCTCGCAGTACCCATTTGATATGGTCAAATTGATTTATCTTTGAAGATATATAAGAAAAAGACTCTTTCAAAGTGGGGACCTCTTTGTATGTTTCTGAAAATAATGCCAACCCTTTACAAATATGTATTCAATTGGAATAATCGGTCATATCAAACTTGATTTTCAACATTAATTTTTCATTTTTATATTACAAATTATTCAACAGAAGATATGAGTTTTATGAATTTTTTAATCAATGTAATTATTACCTTTTCCTGTAATTATTAATCAATGTAATAATTAGTTTAACACAAGAATTAAATTAAAAAAGGATTTTCGGAATAAGCATGTCGAGCACCACAAGCATTTTCGGTCGGACTCTCCCACAAATACTCAAATGCATTCTAGAATACCTATTTCTTAAATTCATTTATTGGTTTTTATTTATTTAATTAATTCGTAATATAGAAAAAATATTTTCGGGGTGGGGGAATAATAGTTGGTCGAGAACTCTGACAAAAGTCAAACTTTCCAAGTAAATGCTCCTGAACCAGCCAGGGGGTGGCGGTGGTCCTTTTCCGACAAGGTACGGGGAGCCGAACCCCACGCGCGCTCACGTGGGCGCGACCGCACTGGATCGCTCCTCAAACTCCTGCTAGCTTCGATATTTGGCGCGTACACACACCCCACCCTTCCCCTCACAAAAAAATGAAAATAAAAAAAATAAAGAGGGTCAAAACAAATTAAAAAAAACGAAAATCCCACATACATTCCCCAAATATAGCAAAGACGAAAAAAAACAAAAATTAAAAATTAATTAAAAGGAGGTAAAAATAAAAAAATAAAAAAATAAAAAAGAAAAAAGAAAAAAAAGGAAAGAGCAGCACAGCAGCACAAAGAGTGAAGAAGAAACATCTCTCCTTCTCTCTCTCTCTCTCTCTCTCTCTCTCTGCTTAATCGCGCACGAGCAGCTCGCGAGCTCCATCCCCCTCCGCAGCTCGTCGCGCCACCACCCTCCGCCGCCGCGGCGATCGGACCTCATTGCCGCCGCCGCCACCGCCTCCCTCCCCCCTCCGCTGCGTCGCGATCGCCTGATCGTCATTCCGCCGTCGCCGTCTCCGACGACCTGCACCCTACCGTACGATGGAGCCGTACGGCACGCTCGGCGAGGAGCCGCGGTCCGATCCCGGCCCCGAGAACGGCCTCGAAGGTGAGTGACGCGCCTCGCTCGGCGTCTGCATTTCGGCTTCTTTCTTTCCTTTTTCTTCTTTCCGCTCCCCCCGGGTTTCGGGAGCCCGTCGCACGGCGCGACGGGGCGGGAGAGAGCCCGGGAATGCGAATCGTGAGCTCAGTTCGGTTTTTTCGCGGTGTTTGCAGAGCCGGTGTGGCCGTCGGAATTGGGAGGCGCGAAATCGTACCCGAAGAGGCCCGACGAGGTCAATTGCAACTACTATCTGCGTACAGGGTTTTGCGGATACGGCGCGCGGTGTCGTTACAATCATCCGCCCGACCGTAGCGCGGTAAAGTTTCCGGCCTTCCTTCGCTCCTGCAATCCGATCGTCATTTAATCGTTTCGGTTGGCTTGTTGGATGCTTTGTTTGATCCTCTGATCTTGTTTTTTGGACGGGTGTGATCTTGTCGTTTTGGATTAGTTAATTAGGTGTCGCGGTTTGATTCGGTAAATATTATTTGGACAGTGAATGATGATGCTGCTATGATAAGCTTGTTGATTAAGGATCTCGAGTTGTTTGACGTAGAGTGACTATGTTCGGAATAGACTGACGGTGATCTCTCTAGTTGCCATTTCTGGGTGTCAAACTCAGATGTCATTCACCAAACAATGTTAGATTTTGTACGCTTCTCAGGTGCTTGGGGCTCCACGAGCTGGTGCAGTTGAGTATCCTGAACGCTTGGGCCAGCCAGTATGCCAGGTAAATACATTTGGTCTTCTTCTTCTTTTTTCCCCCGGTGTAAGTATGCTCAGTACCGGATGTGCTGGGGTATGCTCTCTGTTTTTCATAGGTAGTGTACAGTGAAGGTTTTTGTTCCTCTCTAACGGGTCCTGGTTTGGACATGTAATGCATTCTCTAAACTGCAGTACTACATGAGGACGGGTACATGTAAATTTGGCATGTCCTGTAAATTTCACCATCCTAAGCCGGCATTTGGTTCTGCTATCCCTGTCGCGCTCAATTATTATGGTTACCCATTACGCCCGGTTCGTATATCATTTACTTCCAGAGTTTAATAAATAGATGCTTCTTATGTACCTTATCAGATTTGTTCCACATCTAATTTTACGAAAAATGAACTTTTAATGATGTCAGGGTGAGATAGAGTGTTCCTATTATGTAAAGACAGGGCAATGTAAGTATGGTGCCACGTGTAAATTTCACCATCCTCAGCCAGCTGGAATCCAGTTTCCAACACCAGGAGCAGCACCACAGGTTGCTCCGGTGGCTGCTCCGATGGTGGCATCTGCTGTGTATCCTACCACGCAATCCCCTGCTGTTCATTCATCTCAACAGTATGGTGTTGTAGTCGCAAGGTCTCCTGTATTGTCATCATATGGCCCCTATGGTTCTGTTCTGCTTTCCCCCAGCATGGTTCCTTATCATGGTTGGAGTCCTTATCCGGTAGGTGAATCAAAGTTCACTATTTCCAGCTTCATGCCCCATAAGTGCATGCACTCTTCAATTGTATGATGTCTTCCTCAGGCAACGGTTGGTCCAGTGGCCTCTCCAAGTACTCAACCTTCTACTGGGTCGAGTTCAATGTATGGAGTAACCCAACTATCTCCACCAGTGTCAGGTTTCCCTGGACAATATCAACCTTTACTTCCCTCTTTCGGTGCTTCCAGTGGTAACCAAAAAGAACAGTCATTTCCTGAGAGGCCTGACCGACCTGAGTGTCAATATTACATGAGAACGGGATATTGTAAATATGGATCTTCATGTAGATACCATCATCCGACAGATCTGATTTCTCAAGAAGCAAGTGTTTGGCTTAGCTCCATGGGTTTGCCATTGCGTCCAGTAAGCATCTTTCACTTGCCCTTTATTTTGCTTGAATAATAAATTGCTGGTTTTATAGAAACTCTATGCCAGTACTAAGTTCTTGGGCCGATCCTGCTCTGTCTACTTTTCAAGCACACATTAAGAATGGGATTAAGCTGGCCTTTGATGGGGGGTTTAATCTTTATTACTTTCTTTCTATCTTCCCCACATGTTCTTGGAAGAATTTTCACAATGCTTGATTAAGAATTGACAATAATTCTCCACGATTTGCCTTTGATGCTTTGTGATCCGACTTCGACTTATATGGTTGTGAGAAGAGGAAATTGCGGAGTCAGTTGACCCTTCCCAGGGAGATGCATTTATCTCACAACTTAGAGATTTTAGGGACCATAATCTTTCTGGCATACTACTTGAGAGGCTTATTTTCATGACCACTGAAAAGATGTCTTTGAGCAATGTTCTGTTGGTTACAGGACATGATATATTCATGGACAACAAGCTCCAAACTGCAATCTTCAGGATTTAACGGCTTTAAAGTTCAGCCCATGATGTGATCTACCTGGAGTCTTCCCTACCAATGTCCATAATTTAACTTGTAATACCCACTTGGATTTGCTTTTTCCAAGCATCTGTTATCCTTTCCATAATTCTTCCCTGTTCTGGGTTTTCTCAGACGTCTTTGAGTTACAGTAAATGATACTATCAATTTGTTACTATTTTGTTGCTGTGGATCATGATTCTTCAAGTGGAAAGGAGATGGAAACTCAGTTTTTCTATCCTGCCAACTTTGTTATGGTAGTGCTAAGGCATACAAAGATATTTATCTGGTCCACTCTCTTCCCTCTCAATTACTACAAACTAGCAAGAGACAGTCGTATCTTGGAGAGTCCCAGAGTCTGTAATCTAAGAGTTTCCTTTATCTGCAATTATGGAGAGTGATACTACTCCATTAACCATTTCTACTTCTTGAGGTATTTGCGGAAACCATCTCCGCAAATCACGTCCTTTAGAGGAAGGTAATGTGCTTTTGTGTTATAAATGCTGTAGAGAGAACTATCAGCCAAATAACGTGCAAGAATATAGAAAATCATCATCTTCCCAAGAAGTCGCAAAATTTATGGCATGAGGTAGCTTGTTATTTATGGACTGTGCAACCATAAATAGAAGACAAATTGCATGTTATCTTTTTAGTGTTATTGGCAACCAATGATGGTAGGGTAGGTCCCGTGTCCCAAGACTAGTATATGAGATTCAGATTTTCTGGCAACTTTCAATGCCTTCCTTTATGTACCTAATAGACAAATGAGAGGATAAAGTTCAACATAAGAAGTGTAGCTTTGCTTGCCCTACATTGTGTATTCTCTATTGTCGAGTGACTAATGTGTTTAATACAGATACTTAGCGTTTTTTCGAAAAGCCAAATTTACTGAAACTGTCTACTGCTATTGACATGTAAGTATGCAGAAGTGGATCCTGTTGTCATGTCTTCAGTGAGGCATAATGCCTTTGTCTGTCTGTCTGAAGTGTGTCATTGAATGTCTTCTATGTTTGGGAGATGATGCAGCTCACAAGTATGGTCAAATTGATATTTCGCATGATGTTTCCATTATTTTCGAGTCGATGCAATGATTAATCTTCACCAATACTCGGTTATAATGGAAAGATGGCGACCTGTCAAATTGATCAATATTGTGGGCTGCATTGGCATACAATGCCAGTTTTTAACTGGTTCAATCAGTAAGCAAATATCTGACTAGCAACTCAGCATGATATTTGTGCAGAAACTTTTCCCCAATACCTTGTGAATAGTTTGCTGAGATAAAGATTCTTGTACTGTTAACAGTTAAGACTTAACCGTGAATTTTGGGAGAAGTTTCTCTCTATTGAAATTGAAAATCAAGAGTAAAATCTTTCACACGAGTTGCATTACTCTGAGAGTTGCATTGCTCCAGTTAAGCTCACAGAATGTTAAATGATAAGTTTTTCCCGTACTTCTTTTCTATTTTCCTTTCAGATTTTTAGATCTTGACAGCAATATGGATTCTTATGTTCTGCCTTTTTTGACCGATTCAGAAGTCTAGGAAAGCTAAACTGAGAGTCCTATGTGTCCCTCTGTTATTGAATATTGCCATTCTATACTTAAATGGAATGTGTCTGGACTTATCATTGATGTGTTATATGGAAGATATCCATCTAGGGATCTGAGAATAGCAAAAATAGCAGATAAAGAACTGAGAACTTTTACTTATTCTGTTGACTTAGCTTATTGTGGCAAGTGAGAAGATGGACTATTTAGGATTGTTAGGGAAGGCAATGGGAGATCTGATTCAATATGCAGAGTGCAAATATTAACATCTGACATCTTGAAAACCCTTTCTTAACATCTTAAATTTTTGGTTGGCTGCTTGCTTGCCATCAGTGTTTGTTTGTCTGTTTCTGTGTGATGTCTGCCTTTAGTTCAGTCTACACTTTCCACATGGCTTGATCATCACATTTGTGGTGTCAAGTCTCACCACAAATGTGCTTATCTAAAATAACAGCTTGAGAGTTTCAGAGTAGAATCTAATGCTGGATGACATATCATGCCTCCAGAGCAGTGATAATATCCATTCACTGGTGCCAAAGGAGTCTCATAACTCTACCTTATTTTGCATCTTCTCACTATTTATCCTTCTTAAAGATAGCTGGATCAGCTCAAGTATGGCTAGACTAAATTGAAAAGTACATTTTGCCATCTGAAGTGTGTTGTCTGTATCAATCTGCCCTATCTATGTTTTATTTTAGCTCATTTTACACACTGCACTATCGGAACTGTAGGAGTTTGCCTCAAGTTCTTGCTGCTGGTGATGTTATTGTCCAATCTGATGCATGCAGCATGTAATCCACAATGAATGTAATGGAAATGCAAGAGGTTGTTTGATGTGAATCTTGGCGATTAAACTGTGAAGCTTCAGCCAAGAGTTTCTCTGTTTGCAGTCCCAATCAGAGATTACCATTTAATAATGGCAATTATTGATTCTATGCAATCTTTTTTGAAATTATATCAAATTGGTTTGAATGTTGCATGCTTAAAAGGATGACTCAATAGAAATTTGCTAGTGAAAAGAACTTCAGGCAAACTAATGTAAATTCTGAAATTTGTTGGGGCAAAGTAAAGGAAAAAGAGATTTTAGGGGAGAAAAAAGATTCAGATTGTGCATCATTCACGAAGTGAAGTGTGTTTTTTTTTTTTCTAAGCTAAAATTTCAGTCGTGTTATAGGTGTTTGCTTCTCTGTTCTAAGATGGATTGCAGTGTTCATGAGATCTGCATCCTTCAACATGGAAATATATCGAAAATTAGAAAGATTCTCATGATGCTTGCCAGCATGTTTTGTGATATAATAATACAAGCATAGGTAATTTTCTCAGATCATGGTTAATTTGTTTGAATAAAAGTGTGCCTATATCAATACATAGCATCATGTCTCATTGTCATGTAGGTTTCATAATCTAGGCAAATTTACCTCAGTTAAAAGGCCATCTCTTCAGCAGACATGTTTTTCCCAATTTTTTTTTTTTTTTTTTAATATTTAATGCTGATGCTAATTGCTGACTTGTTGACTGTTATCCTGCATTTCATTCTCACTACTGCTATGAGAGGGAACAGAAAATAGCTAATGTCTTTTCTTCTGAAAAAATTGTATTCTTTTAAGATCTGTCGAGTGGTATCTACCAAAAATGACCATTTATTACATAAATGCCCAAAGAAAAAGTTCCATTATGGAGTCCAATAAGAGCTTTATCTCCAGTTTAATGGTTATTCCCACCTTCATTGACTTGCAATACATCAAATATGCAATTTACCGGCAGGTTTAAGTTCTCACTCAACTTGTGTTTGCATTTGTTTATGGGACTGAATTACAAAAAAAATGAGATGCAAGTTTACTATTTCGAGCTCTTTTAGAGAGGGTAATCTTCCTACATGATAGTGATGCTGATGTGCACTGCTTGTGACTTGCCTTTGGGAGTCAATATAGAACTCAAATAGGAAGTGCGATCCCTGGAGAGTGAGTGGAGTTTTTTAATATACCTGGCTTATTGCTAACCTGTTTATGTTTAGATGCTCCCTGATTGGGTTAGGGTGCAGATGGTATGCACTTCCCTCATTAAGACTGGTATAACTACAAGCTCAATAAGCACGTTTGCCTGCTCATGTGCAATTTATTGACATAAGCTTCTCTCATCTTGAGTGAATTTTATCACTATATTGTATGACTTTGCCATCTTCTGCAGTCCCTCGTGACATCCTAGGCATCTTTTTATTTTTTTTACATACATTGAAAAGAAGTCTTGTAGACACATGATAAGCCCAAACATTTAGTTACTCTTCGTAAAGAGAGAACTCAAATTGGCCTCTATTGCTGCAAAATGGTATGCTAGGGACTTGATGGTTAAGACTCAAAGGTGGTTTTTTTACATGGGTGTGGCATGCATATGGGTTCACTAGCCTTTCAAACTTGCATTATCTCTAATTTCATTACTCTTACATCCCATAGTCATAATTGTTCATTTAGCTTTTCTCATTATTTTCTATTCTCCCTCCATTTTTACACAATAATATGGGATCATTTACTTTGATATACTTGTCACGTTCATATTGCAACTTTTTAATTTCACAATTTGTGTGACTGGGCATCTCAACTTACCTTTTCCTTTTCTTTGAAAGTTTTGGCTTTTACAAGGCTACTCTTGTTTGTTCGTGCTTGTGCTCAGCTATACATGATTAATTTGAGCCTACCATAACTTCTTATTTTGGCCTTCCTTTTTGTTAATTAGGGTGCGCCACACTGTACTTATTTTGCGCAACATGGAGTATGCAAGTATGGACGAGCATGCAAATTTGATCACCAAATGGGAATGCTGAGTTACAGCCCATCTGCATCTTCTCTGGCAGACATGCCCGTGGCACCTTTCGCAGTGGGATCTTCCATTGGCACACTAGCTCCGTCATCTTCTTCTTCAGAATTGCGGCCTGACCTTATTTCAGGGTCTTTCAGGGAGGCATCATCTACAAGGTCATCTTCATCAACAAGTGCATCCAGTGCATCAATTGGTTCAGTTCTTTCAAAGAGTGAAAATGCTTCTCATTCTAAGTCCCAAAAGTCTTAGTCAAACTCTTCGCTCTTCACCTAGCAACAACAGCAGGACTACAGAAGATTGGTGTTCAATCTGAATTAATGGAACAAAAACCTTTTTATCATACATAGTTAGCCCAATTTTTGATGAACCCAAAACATCACATTTTTTGCCGAAACACTCCCAAGTAGGAGGCGTGTTCTCAGATTCTGGTGCCAACATGCAGGTCTAGCATACCACAGCAGCTCCTGTCAGCTCCTTTCTAATACAATTTTTAGTTGGCCATACCTTTTGTCTTGAATAAGCATGGCCAATTGACAAAGAATTAGCACAAGCTATGTAATTTTCCTTCATTGCTTTGAATACGGGCAAGGGAGTCTGCGGTCTGCAACCTATAAGTGTCTGCCCCAAATTTTGAAGGTTGTGTTTATTTATGACTAATGGTGAAGATTACTGGTACTGTCCTTCCTCATTAGACACGTCTTGATGTTGCATTTCTCATCAATTTTGGGAACGAGCTTCCAGTTCAACTGAGAGAGAAACTTGAAGTCCTTTCCCTTCCCCTCTTTTTGTGCAGGGTGTATTATTGAATAAAAGCAGTTGACAAGAAACTCCAAGGACTCATTCCGGTTCCTTTACCTGATTATTAGATATATCACTTGGTACAATGACTGCTTCACTTGGTCTTTAAAATTATACACAATACAAGTACATGAACCATTCTCGCTAACTTAGTTAATTTCAGTCATTTTCCTTTCTGCCGAGCATGAACCTTGCTTATCTTGTGATTAGTTCTGATTATTGGCAAAATTGCTGTGTTATTTTTGCTGGAAACTAATTAGCCCACTTGAATAGTTATCAGTTATTATGTTTCTCTGGTACTGAAGATAGAGATACGGAGTTTTAAGTGCATTATGTATGACAACTGCTTGCTAGAAAGAACAGAATTTTTGATTCACCTACGTAAGTTGCTACTTCCTGAAGGCTGCTCGCATTAGTTGTTTCTATAAGGGTTTTTGTGTAAAAGGTCCTGTGCATTTAGCATTCTAATAGAATGTTGGTGTAAGCTTTAGTGCATTGGCTACTCATCTTATGCAGGTATGAAGGGCAGTGATTTGAAGGCTACGTAATGTCTTTGAATTAAGTTTTTGACTGGGATTTGCAGGGTGCCTCTCTCATAATTCTTGCTATCCCGGGGAGTCTTGGTTCGCCATGAATCACAAGTTAAAATACCTTTCGGCATATATGAATAGCCCCAACTGAGTAGGCCCCGCTGCTATTACTTCGACCCAAGCAAATATAGTGACCGGATGCATCTTCGCGTAACGCTATGCTGCGTAGGCCAATCCTTGACGACGTTACGACTAATACGATCTCTGTGTGTGATCCAGAGCTTTTGCTGCCATGTTGGTGTGAGGACCCACTCATTTGAGGGTAGAGAGCTCGATATGCATCTTCACATAGTGCTATTATCATGAACCGTTGAGACTGCGCAAGATCGGCCCTACGTAGGTTTCCTTGGATTGGTGGAGGGCTTTAGGGATTGATTGCTTGCTCGTTCACCCAAATCGTAGAGAGAAACTCTAGAAGAGAATGATTTGAATTGCTGAAATGTTTGGATGGATACAAAGGAGGGAGAGAGTATCCATATTTATATGAGAGGTCCTCTCATTATATTCGTTGATCAACTCTAGATTTGATGGATGAGATTGCATTCTTCATCAACTAACTACTTGCATTTAAGTCGAGAATGCTGTTGAACCAGTACATTTATTATATGCCTTGTCTCTAAGAACGATATGGAAACTTCAAACAACTTTGGACTGTCATCTTTGATTGAGCACACAGTCCTTTGGTCACGAGAAATCTCAAGAACATGACACTATATTGTAGTGGTTGGCTCTAATAGTGTGACAACTAATGTGATTTGTCTTTGGCGATTTGAGAGCTCTTGCTGCCATGTTGCTGTGATGACCCATTCATTTGAGGGTAGAAAGTGATCGTAGAGACCGGAGGGTTTGGATCAGGTGCATCTCATGTTGAGTCTAGGGCAATTGACCCTTGTCCCAAACCCAAACCTCAAATGTCCAAACTAAAACTCGAACTAGTTCCCAGTCCCACGAAGGTTATTCAAATGATACCCCATATGCATTTCAATCAATTCAACAACAAACCACCACTTGCCTAAATTTCTGAAGGTAACAATTATAAGAAATTTTTTTTTCTGATATGGGTTAATATTAATTAATATTACAACTTATAGTTTTATGGGATTGGTCTAATAAAATGAGATATAAGATTTCTTAATTAGTCTAATATGAGATTGGCTAGTATGGGTTGAGTTGAGTCCAGTTTGTGATGAGAGAGTCTTAGCTGAAAACACTATAAAAGTGAGTCCCTCCTCTAACCTTATAATGCACACAATTATCCTCACATAAGGAGAGTTTGCTAAACGTTAAGGGCGAATGACAGTTTCATTGAGCCAATGATATAGATGGCAATAAAGGAGAAGCGTTTGTGCTTGGATCATTACTATTCGACATTAAGAGTGATGGATTCCAAATCATGTGCACTAATCTCTTTACTTGATCATATATATGTTCTTGATTCTAGTTATGGAGATCTTGGATGCGCTTTTGTGGCTTATACGTGGTATCCAAGTAGCTATTGCTTAAAACTCGAATGTTTGCCCTTTTCTGTATTTTTTGTCGAGTAAAAATTAAATTTTGATCTTATAAATGAAACAATCTCATTGAGATGAGAATTTTGAGTGGTCGCATGCTATCAAGGGATGCTGCATGCGCCCCTACGTGTGGCCACGTGTTGCTAGGTGATGGCGTGGGTCATGCATGCACCTCCACGCGCTCTCATGCTATAACACCCTCGATGCTGACCCCATAATGATCGGCCATAAGGTCCTGAATGAGTCGACCATGGGCCATTGGCCATGGATCGATTGGTTCGATTGGTAAGGAATCAATGATCGGCCATGGTCCAACCGATCGACTGGTCATAAATTGGTCAAGATGTCGGCCGTGAATAGTCTATCGACCATATTGATCGGATTGGATCACTAGCTTATAAGATGACTTTTGGATCACAAGAATTGATTGTGGGATGATTTTGGGTCATAAGATGGTTATGGGTTGATCCGTTTGGTCATAGAGCCTGGCTGCAGGTGATTCCACTTGGCTATGCATCAATACACGGACGATCCAACTTGATTAGAGTGATCATCTCCCAACCAAAAATGCATCATTCCTTATTTAATTCTTAGTGATTAGAAGGGATTCTCAAATTAGTGATGTTCGATCGTGGATCAATAATGCACCGACCATAAACTATATAGATGGATCAGGCGCTGATCGGAATGAGCCTCGGGATAGACTCGGCTATTTCATTGCAATTCCTAAGATTCATGAGTGCCTTGACTTAGTGCTAGGCTATGGCTAGTGTGATGCCCCCTTAACTTGGGGGTCCGAGCTGCGACTTATTTTTGCTACATCCCAAGCTTATTGTTGACCTGATTCTTTTTATCTTATTTATATGCACATGCAAAAGCATAAACACAACAACAACAACCCCGACAAACATCACTGGAAGAACATGAGATGTAAGCATATAAAATGCCATTTCATTAGTAGCTTGTGTACAAACTAACTTCCATTTTACATAATATAAAATGCCACGATATCCCTATATTTGCTACTGCTGCGGCTTCCAAAATTGGGAATCCTTCTGTTATGGGCCGGTATTACTAATTAGCATTCATCCCATTAGATGTTGACCCTCCACTTAGGTTCATTGGACCTCTAAAGCCACGAATAAGCCTGATGAATTCACCGTCCAACTAGACTTACCAAGCCTCGTAATGGTGAGGGATCAATTCAACTTGTCTCACATGTAGAGGTATATCTCCGGTATGTTATCCTTGTTTCAACATGTATGACATCTACGGTCGACCATTCTATTATCATTGATAGACCAAAACGTACAAGAGGAGGATTAACCATGCTTACCAACCTATAAAGGTAAATAGGTGAGTTTTGGGGAAACTCAATAAGTAAAATTCTTACTCTCGGCTAGTGTGACTTCTTTCATCAAAGACTAGCTAGAGCAACTCACGCAAACGGTGTCGATAGCAGATCAATGACAACTCACATATAATGCCATAACTAATACAAGGGCTTCACTTATTTATTTGTCGGCTAACACATAAACACATATTACCCATACTTGAGCATAAACGGCATTCATATAGATCACTTTATATCGTCTTGGCTCAACCAAGCCCTCTCGATTCTTATCAAGGCTTCTAGAGGCTAGCTTCTCGAGGCTTCCAAGTGTAACCCGAGACATCCTGTTGCGGGGGTATCACTTCACATTGTCCTGCCTCAATTAGGCCCTCTCAACTTTTGCCAAGGCTCCCGAGGGTAACTCGGGACATTTCGTTGCAAGGGTATCATCATTTTTCCCATATTTCATGGGGTGATATCACAAATGCCTCACTTATTACGGATCTTATCTTTTCCTTAGCCAACTCATTCATGGTTCAATAATAACATCATGCTTATACATAATCACGCGTGCTGTGCTTTCTATGACCCGAATCTAATGATGCCATACCAATCTAAGACATGAGCTCAACATACTTTGACGCCAACCAAGATCTTGTAGGCTTGAGAGATCCCCATACCAAATGAGACTAGGATTTGGCACGCCTTGATACCGATCCAAATCCTTGCGGTCTTAGGTGATCCTCGTATCACGCAAGACTTGAGTTTTGGCACTTCATTATTGACTCAAGCCTTATGGCGTTGGGCATCCCTGGCTTGCATTGAACACCAACGAAAAACCACGGCATCATCTCGATCATGAAAGAATTACGCACATGCATAAGATTCATGTACAATCCAATGTATATGTAATCTTCCATACAAATTATAGTTCAACAAGAGAAGACCGTTTAGACTTCATGATAGAAATGACAATACTAGAGAGAAATAAGAGATTCTACTTACTTGGACAAACCTCACAAAACTATATAAATCAACGTAAGACAGAGAAAGCGGCTTCTTGAAAACCGAAGGAGAGAGTCATGTCCAAGGAAGGAAGAAGGAGGAAAGAGGAGAATGGTGCAAAATAGTGAGGAAGAAGGAGAGGCTTCTCCTATTTATAGCTCCCGAGCTCATCATTGCACCTCTAACGGTCCAATCCTCCTTTTTCAAGTGGCAAGCTCATATGACCAATAATTGCACCTAAGGATGACTAGGCACAACTAAAAGATCTTGCTTGGTGGTCTAGCTTGTAAACGTCATCAATGACGGCCCGCCTTTCACTATTCTATTGGATCGCTTGTTCCCTCTAATTTATTGGCATTTATGGAAGTTTGACAAGGAAGATGTCTAAATTGCCAACTATATCTCTAAAATTTCATAGGCTTATGATGATGGTTCGGGTATCACCTTCTGATTGGGTCATATGTGATTCGTCCCTTTCATGGCCTCTGACCATTATCATAAGCTTTGAAAAGTAGAAGGCAAGCCTTATCCTTTACATTTATGAAGGGTTTTAGAGTCCTCTACTACTTTTGTCTTTTTCTTCCTTAGAGAAGGTGATCTGGAAAATTTCACCATCCAAGTTGGTTTTGGGGTTGGAAAAGGGATTACTAAGTACACCTCGAAAAACCAAATTACATATGCCTGGGGTTTGGGCCTTGCACCCCAAATTCGCCCAAATTGTTCTTTGTGCGATAATTCGGCCATAAAAGGTCAGCTCTTGGGTTGGCATGGTCAGCCTATGCGGTGCTAGGATTGGCCCTTGGGCCCATCGCTGAGCCTAATGCGACTTTTCCCTTTATTTCGGTCCTTGGTCCTCAGGTCGGCTCAAGATCAATTCCAAAGCTATCCATGGCCTAGCACTAAGCCAAGGCACTCATGGACCTTATGAATTGCGACGGAATAATCAGGTTTATCTCGGGACTCATTCCGATCGGCGCCCGATCCATCCGTATGGTTCATGGCCAATGCAACTCTGATCCATGATTGGACATCACCAATTTGAGATTCATTTTAAATCACTAAAAATTAAATAGATAATAATGCATTTTTGGTCGGAAGATGATCACTTTTGATCAAGTCAGATCATTCGTGCATAGCTGGGCAGAATCACCCGCAATCGGGCGTTATGACCGGTTGGATTGACCCATGACCATCCGCTGATCCAAAATCATCTCATGACCAATTCTCATGATCCAAAAATCATCTTATGAGCTGGTAATCCAATCCTATCGGTATAGTTGGTGGCCAATTCATGGCCAATACCTCGACCAATTCATGACTGGTCGGTTGGTCGAACCATGACTAATCCTTGATCCTTACCAATCAAATCGATTGATCGAAGGGCAATGGTCCATGGTCGACTTATTCAAGACCTTATGGCCAATTCTCATGGGGTCGGTTTTGAGTATGTTACAAGTAGCCTTGGAATTGGTCTTGAACCGACTTGATGACCAAGGACCAAAGTAAGAGGAAAAGTCACTTCAGGTTTGGCAATAGGCTAAGGACCAGCCCAAGGGCTAGTCTTGGAGCTGACTAGGTCGACAATGCAACCCTAGGGCCAGTCATTGAGTTGACCTAAGGGCCAACCTTTGTTAAGAGTGCACAACAAAAGTCCAATACCTTCACTTGGGGAGATCTCCAAGGGGAAAACCCAAGCCCAAGTTCGTCATTATATCATGTTGGACACACTTTAACTCAAAAGCCTAAACTAATGAGTTATGGGCCAATTAGAATATATTATTTACTTCACACCATATCAATTCTCCAACGTGGGATCTCTTCTCTAATACAATTCACGTGTGTATTCTAACAATCTCCCCTTATGTGTGAGCTCCAGTGTTAGGCCTACTCTTTCTTAAATCAGATATCCTTCTAGCCCAACATCACCTCATGGGCCCGCGTTGTCACACTATAACGCCTGCCTATTTGGAAATTGTAACCATCGGCTCTGATACTAATTGTTGAGAGCACACAACAGAAGTCCAATATCTTCACCTGGGAAAATCTCCAAGGGGGAAACCCAAGCTCGAGCCTGTCAATATATCCAGTTGGACCCACCTTAACTCAAAAGCTTAAACTAGTGAGTTATGGGACAACGAGAATATATTAACTGCTCCACACCATATCAATTCTTTAATATGGGACAACTTCTCTGACACAATTTACACGTGTATCCTAACAACCCTCATGACTGACCAACCGCCCAAGGGAGTAGTTTGGGCGAGTTTAGGGTACGTTGCCTGAGCCTTTGGCATATGTGATTTGATTTTTCAAGGTGTACCTAATAATCCATTTTCTAACCCCAAAACCAACTTAAATGATGAAATTCTTCGGACCACCTTCTTGAGGAAGAAAATGACAAATGGAAGAACACTCTAGAACCTCTCATTAATGATAAGGATAAGGATGTCTTCAACTTTTCAAAGGCCATTATGGTGATCAAAAATATCTTTGGTGGCAATGAGAGGGATGACTCACGCATGGTCCAATTGGAAAGTGACACCCAGACATTCATTATGAGTCTATGGAAATTTAGATGCCAAGTTGGCAAAGTAGACTCTTTCATCGTCAAACTTCATTAAATGACCATACATGGGAGGATACGAATGGTCCAATAAGAAAGCAAAAGCGGGCCGTTGTCGATGACATCTACTCACTAGATTGCCAAGTGAAGCCTTTTAGCTGTGCCTAGTCATCTTTTATGTACAATTATTGGTCGTATAGGCTTGCCACTTGGAAAAGGAGGATTGGATCAGTTAAAAGTGCAATGATGAGCTCAGGAGCTATAAATAAGAGAAACCCCTCCTTTTTCCTCACCATTTTGCACCCACTTCCTCCTCTCTTGGATGCCCTTCTCCTTCTTCACGTCTCTCTCTCTCTCTTCGACCTTCAAGAAAGCCGCCCTCTTCCCCAAGTTAGTTTCTCTAGTCTCGTGAGGTTTGTCTAGGTAAGTAGAATCTCTTACTTCTCCCTAGTATTTTCATTTCTATCATGAAGTATAGACAATTATCTCTTGACGAATTGTGATTTGTATGGAAGATTATGTATGCGAATCTTATGCATGTGCATGATTCTCTTATGATCGGAATGATACCATGGTTTGTCATTTGTATTCAACGCAAGTTAGGAATGCCTAGAGCTATGAGGCTTGAGTAAATAATGAAGTGTTGGAACTCAAATCTTGCGTGGTACGAGAGTTGTCCAAGACCACGAGGTCTTGGATCGGTATTAAAGCATGCCGAATCCTAGTCTTATTTGGTTTGGGGATCACTCAAGCCCACAAGGTCTTGGTTGGCATTGGAGTATGCTGAGCTCATGTTTTGGATTGGTGTGAGATCCTTGGTACTTGATGTTTGAGCCAAACCTTGAACTTAGAGTCATTATGGCACCATTAGAAGCGATCATAGAAAACACGGCACACATGATTATGTATAAGCATGATGTTGTTGAGCCATGAATGAGTTAGCAAAAGGGAAAGATAAGAACCGGCATAAGTGATGCATTTGTGTGATCATCCCTTGAAAGATGAGAACAATTATGATACCCCTGCAACGGGATGCTCGGGTTACACCTGGAATCCCTGGGAAGCTAGCCTCGAGAAGTCTCGGCATGAGTTGAATTGCCCTGGTTAAGCTAGGAAGCCCAGCAAGAAGATGCAAACTTTAGTTGAGCTAGGACAATGCTAAGTGATCTATACGAATGCCAATTATGCTCTAATTTGAATTGTAAGTATTTATATATTAGCCGATGGGTGAGTGAGCGAAACCCTTACATTAGTTGTGGCATTATATATGAGTTTGCAATTGATTTGCCATCGATACTATTTGCATGAGTTGTTCTGGCTAGTTTTTGATGAAGAGATGTCACAGTAGCCGAGAGTAAGGGTTTTACTTATTGAGTTTCCCTAAAACTCACCCTTTACTATTACAGTTGTGTAAACATGACTAATTCTCCTCTTGTACATTTTGGTCTACCAATGATGATAAAAGGGTCGATCATAAACGTCATACATGTTGAAACAAGAGTAATGTATCGGAGATATATCTCTACTGTATGGGTCGACGAGGGACAAGTCGAGTTGGTCCCTCACCATTATGAGGCGTCGTACGTCTGGTCGGATGAAGAATTTATTAGGCCTATTCGTGGCTTTAGAGGCTCGATGAACCCAAGTGGAGGGTTAATGTCCGACGAGGTGGACGCTAATAAGTAATATTGGCCCGAACGAAAAGTGTTCCTAATTTTGAAAGTCGCAGTAGTAGTGGAGATAGGGGTACCTTGGTCTCTTGCATCATGTAAAATATGAAAGATAGTTTGTACATGAGCTACTAATGAAAATAGTAGTGTGTTATATGCTTACATTCCATGCTCTTCTAGTGATGTTTGTCGAGGTTGTTGTTGTTATGGTTATGCTTTCGTATGTGCATATAAATAAGATAAAACAAATCAGGTTGATGACAAGCCTAGGATGTCATGAAAATAACTCGCGGCTCAAACCTTAGAAAGGGGTCGTGACACATGCGGGGGATGTTGCTAGTGTGTGCAACACATGCACAATGTTGACATGAGCAACAAGGGGACACGGGTCGACTCAACTCGAACTTAGGACTTGACCTAAGATCTAACTTGACACAATTGATTGACCGGCCAACCTGATCTAATATATTGGCATGTGTGCAATACTTACCGTATAATCCGTCAGCATGTATGAGCACATTTGGGCTCTGATTGGAGCATTCTTAGTACATGCATGCTTGTAAGGAGGTCCTCTACACCGTGGTATATTTATTTAATATGTTTGATGATTTTATGGATGTGAAAATACATATAAAATTCTACATACATATATTTTAGGATATTTTTATGTATTTTCTTGTATTTTTCTATGATTTTAGGAATGCAGGTGCTGGCTCACATGTACATTATCACATAAATAATGTGTAAAACGTAATTGATTGATAGCATGTATAAAGCTTTGAATATATTAACGAATGGAGCAATGTAATTGGCACTATATGTGATTTTAGTGAGAAATTGCCTTTGTCATTAAGTCTAAAATCACATGTATAAGGTAAATATGAGACATAAAGTATATATCCCTAGTATGAGAGAGTTTTAATGATTCAATTGGATTATGTCAAAGTGGCACGTTTGATTGGGTTTGAGAAATGTCAATTTCATATTGTAGTGGGATGTCTCCTATGTTGATGCGTGGTCATACTTTTAAAGGAGGTGATTGTGTATTAGTTTATAAAGGGATACATGGTTGAAGAGTAATTGATCTAATGGTTCATACACCCAAAAGTGATGAATTAATGAAGGTTGGAATATATTCTTATGGTTGTTATTATATGAATAATATATAGTATATTCTACTCAAAGGTGTTATATGATGATGTGTGTAACTCTTTGAATGTATACCTATATGGTTTCAAGTTGTACAGTACTCACATGATACTAATTATATACATTATTTATTATTTAGTCACATTATCTATAAATGGCAACTCCATTAGGATTAAGGCTTTGACTGGTTCAAACTTTGACAAGTAGAAAGGGGATTTTATATTTTGCAATAGAGCTAGCGGATGTCTGTATTTCTCTTACTAAGGATATGTTGATAAATTATACTACCAACAATAAAACCTCATAAAGCACATCTTGCTATTTAGGAAAAGAGTAATTGGATTTGCTTATTATCAATGAAGTAATCCATTCAGGAATGCTTAAAAAATGGTTTGCCAGCTGATTGTGCTACAAAAATGATGATGAAAGTCTTGGCGGCTTGAAATTGAACCTTGTACAATGCTTGTATTGGGACACATCTACATTGACTTTTCTATATATGGTATAGTGTTTCTAATGGGGTTAAAGATTACATCTTAAGGATGGTAGACTTAAAGTAGAAAAATCATATTCATAAATGAACTAATAAAACTGTTGATCATTTTGATAGTTTGGGTCTTAAGAAAGCATCCTTCAAGAGGGATGGTGACCGTTGCTTTTTCTATCAGAAGAAATGTCACATAAAGACTGTGAAAAATATAAAATTCGGTTGTCCAAGTGTGAGTCTACTGTTAACAATTCTTTGGCATATGTTTATGAATCTAATATCATAATCCCAGGAGGTTGGCTTAGTCTCAAATACCCTCCTGATGTTCCCATGGCAATCTACCACAATAATCTGAAAGAAAGACTCCCAGAATTAATGTAGGAATATCACCTTCGAATTTTCCGTGAATATGGAGGATTAATGCTTAGACTAGATGGACTTCATCCGCAATATCCATTCATTCACTCTCTCAAATGGTCTCCTGATGAAGAATTCCCAGAAGATCTGAAATGGTTATTTTGGTACATGTTCAACTTGTACACTATAGCCATTGAATTTCCCACTGACAAAATTTTGCAAGTTATTAAAAAAGATGGCCAATGTCAACTTCATAACTAGAAACATCTCTTGGAAATTTTTGCGTGGTATAAACCACTTCAATATTGGAGAGAACTCTTCAAGGTCCAAAATCGCCAAGGAAAGCCTGAATCGGAAAGACACACTGTTATTTTATTCCACCGACCATGGACGTTTTCCCATCCATGTGGTTGGATTTCTGACAAATCTTTTGCTGCAGGAATTTCAAGCTACAAACCTCAAGTCTTTCAAAATTTGCTCGGATTCACCAGACACTTCCATACTCCATCACCACAAGCAAGTCAGCGTCACGTGAACTCCAAAGAATCCTATGTCAAGAAAATCGCACCATCCCACCAGAAGCATGGCCATCTGCACAGATCCCTGTCTCTTGGAACCACCTTGAAGCTTGGGATTCCATGAGAGAATAGATCCAAGAGGCTTTTCATACCTTTCGGCAAAACAATCCAAACTCCTCCACCCCCTATGATCCATGGGGGGGGCCACTTTCACAAGACCCTTGGGGAGACATCCCAAATTATGCCCATTTTTCCGGCTCTTTCGGTGCTAGCTCATCTCAACCACCGGACTTGTTGGCAGAGGAAATTGAGAATCTCATTCGTGCTTTCAAAAGAGAAAAAGACGGAAGCTCCAGTCCATTAGATGCAGAAGAGGCTCTCTACAAAGAACAATTGGCTCACCATAACTCTGATGATTCAGACTATGACTACAATGCTAGAGATGCAAGAGACAAATAAAAAGCCGTCTTGAAAACACTGTACACTATTCACCTAATATGTTTTTACTATTCACCAAGTCTGTTTTTACTGTAGCACCAGTCAAAAAACTACTGTTCATAGCCTGTCACGAGATTTCTTTAGGACTCCCTATGTGTGTAGCCCATAAGTGGCTAAGTTTGTTTCGATAATTACGTCCTAGCATGGCCAGGCAGAGGACTCCCTATGTGTGTAGCCCATAAGTGGCTAAGTTTGTTTCGATAATTACGTCCTAGCATGGCCAGTCTGCCTGCTCTTGTCTGTTATATCCTCCTTCGCCTATACAAGAGCAAGGAGCCCCCATTGTAAAAACCAGAGAGTGAAATAAGAAGTGTGTTGTGTACTCTACCTCCAACATGATTTTCTAAACACTCACATTCTCTTCTAGTTTAGAATGAGAGTTTTGAACAAATACTGTGATTGAGAAAAATGCTGGAGTATGCTCTGCACTTGCTCTTAGGGGATCCTGTGCATCAGAATTTCCGATATTTTAGAGTTTACTATGATCTGAGTTCATTGTTTGAGAAGGAACTTGGTGACTGACAGTCAGTCCCTATTAAGGCTAAGAGGGCCGTGTGTGGGATAGCATACTTGTCACAAGTTTGCAACTCAAACTCTTGAAATCAGTCGTAGAACCCTTTATGGTATCAGAGTTATGGATTTATTTGAATCATTTTAGTTTGGTCTTTACCACGTTTTTTATTAGAAGATAACTTCTCACCCCATGGAAACTCCAAATTCATCCTCTCCTTCTCTTCATGTTTCCCTTACCTCTAATCTTTCTCTCCAACCTCCACCGGAACTTCGAAAGTCTTCATGTTCCAAAATAGACTACCTTTATGAGGTTGCTTACCTCACAGAGGATAGTAAGATTTCAGAAACTCAGCTCCCCATGATGAACCCATACACTGTTTTCACTAAACCCCCTGGGATTTTATCCGTTCGATATGTGTCCTGGAAGGGCTCCTTTTTTACATACATATTGATGGTTTCCAATGGTTTTTTTGAACAGGACAAGAAATTAGCAAGGACATTCTTAGTTCCTAGAATGTGTTTGACTTCAAAGGAGTATTTAGAAAACTATTTAGCCCATCGGAGTAATTGCGGATGGGGAACTTGCTTTTGCTTGAATTTAAGCATCTGAAGGAATGAGGACATGTTCATTTTAACAAGAAAATGGTGTTCGATGATGTGGAATTTAAACTTCTTGATGCCATACTTGACCGCAAGTATCTCCTTAAAAGTGGAATGATAATGGATTTCAACTTGGGAAAATCGACCACTTTTGTAGGCATAAATATGCCTGGTTCCATTGATTTCTTCGAAAAGAATGGTTGCCCAATACTTGTCGCTGGCATCAGTTTGGAGAATCCTCTTGCCAGTATATGGAATTTTTAAAGGAGGAAGGTTCTGCAAAAGTTGTTTGAGTTGGGAAACAGCTTGAGTTTATTTTAGTCCCCATGGTAGAGGATTTTTCGTAAGCATTCTCTGAAGGGGTCTGAGATGGGTGGAGATATGGGGAACAAAATCTCTTAAATAATTAACAATGCTAAGGAATTGCTGCACTTGTTTAGTGTTGAGATCCTTTTCAGGAAATTTCTAGAGTTCATCAGCAATATGAGGTTTAGGGCAATAGGTTCATTCTTTTAAATGCATGCCTAGGAATTCAATTTCCTTCTGGGCAATAATCATTTTCTTCTGAGAAAACATAATGCCATGCCTTTTAACAATATCAGCAAATTGTGTCAAGAGTTGACAATGAGATTGTTCATCAGGACTGAACAGAAGGATGTCATCAATATAAATTTGGGAGTTTTGAAAGATAGGCTCAAAGATTTTGCACATAACATTTTCGAAAAGGGAAGGTGCAGTTTTGAGGCCAAAAGGGACAACTGTCCATTGAAAGTGTTGGTTCGGGATGCAGACCCAGTCTTGGGTCTGTCTACTAGGTCAATATCCAATTGCCAAAATCTTGCTTTAAGATCAAATTTTGAATAGATCTTTGCTTGAGGCAAAGCTCAGGAAAAGGGAATTTCGATGAGGCAATAGGAATTTATCATCATGAAAGAACTTATTCAGAGGTTGATAATTAATTACTAACATCATCTTTCCACGGTTCTGCTCGGCCCGTTTGTTGACATAGAATGCTTCACATGCCCATTGAGAGTCAGAGGGTTCAATGAGACTTTATGCCAATAGTTCTGCACATTCTTGCTGAGCAAGGGCGAGATGTTCAGGGCTCATTCCTGAGTGACTAGCTTTTGTAGGATTGATGTCTTCATTCCTTTTGAAATGAAGTTTGACATAAAAAGAAGAGTTTTTCCATAAGGGCTGGGTGCAAGTTTGGGAAAACTGGGAGTGTGTTTCAGCACAGGAAGAAAGTAGACTTTAGATGACTGGGTCTAGGATGGCCGGTTGAAGGGCATATAATCGTTTAATGTCTACAAATTCCCTGAATTGATTTTTGAAATGAAGGCCATGAGAAAGAATTCTGAGTTTGGGAAGTTGGGTTAGGATGTCCCAACCAATGATGATATCTTTGTCTGGGGACTGAGAACCAAGGACTTTGATGGTAAGAGAACACTGAGGAAAGAATTGAATAGTAATGGGTTTACTACGATACTTGGTAGCAAAAGTGTTGCCAGAAGCAGAATTGAAGTACCTGATGTAGGGAAAGATTTTTGTGTCTAAGATGGAAGAATTTGCTCCAATATCGATGAGTGCTACCAAAGGAATTGGTTTGCGGTATTTGGACAAGAGGATGTGGATGGAAATATACGGATGATGGACAGGTTCATTGAGATCAATTTCTGCAGATGAATTAGGGAAAAATGTGAAGACATCGTTCTCAGAATCTGAAGCTGAGTCTGAGCTATATGTTTGAATAGCATAGAGAGTATTTTCAGATGGTTGGTCATCTAAAGAGAATACAGACTCAATGTCTGAATCATCAAGTTGGATGCCCGTGCTTTTGGTGATTTTGTCTATCAAATGGCTTCATCGCTTTGTTTGCTTTTGGACAATTTTTGGCAAAATGTCATTTTTTGTTGCAGACATAACATCTGTCTTTGTTGCGCTTCTTGGAGGAGCGATGACGGCTTTTACGCAAAAATTTTCATTTACCTTTACTTTTTCCTTTGCGTGTCTTTTTGAAGGAAAGCCGTTTGAAATGTCTTTTCTTTTTGCATCCTGTGCAGGAATGATTAGAGCAATCCTTGGGACATTTGATCTTTAAGCCGGGTTTGAAGCATGCCTTGTCAAGATGCCTATTTTCTTTGAGAAAGTTTCGGAAAGCTTCTCTACGGAGGCAAAGTTCTTCTATGGCAATATGAACGGCCTGCTGAATTTCACCAAGAATAGCTTTGGTTATGTTTTTTTGTTTCTGTTGAAGAGTTTTTTCCGCAGCTTGGCTGAGTTCTCTTGGGATGGATGCCAAGAAGATAGGCTTGAGGTTCCAATCTGCACCAAGTAGATAGAATAATTTGATCATAACTTGGAAGTGCCGGTCAAGATCTTTGCGTCTTAACGAACAACATTTTCGGTCAAAGAACTCCTTTCTTTTGAGTTCTTTGAAATCTTTAGGCTTGTCGATGAAATACATGTGGATTATCTAGATAGCATTACCCAGAGGCTGAGTTAGGAGATACATCTGATCTTGTTCTGAAACAGTATGCCACCAATCTTTAAGTGCTCCTGTAAAACGACTGGTGAATTCCAGGAGAATATCATAAGTGCTAGGTTCAGAAATATGCTTGGCAGTGAGCCAAGCATGAAATTCTTGAAACCTATCAGGCCACTTATAATATGGAATGTCATCCAGAGTGAAGTAAACTTTGGATGATGAGGCTGTAAAAGACTAGGTTGCATCAGGTTGTTCTTGGTGGTGAATTTCGGGTTCAGAGAATATCTCTTCATCTTTGACGCTATCTACCATAAAAAAGGTTTATTCCGAAGAGGGTGATTCGATAAAAATATCAGAATCGGATTCAGATGATGTCTCAATCTGTCTTGTGGCGGAGGGTTTGATAACATCAATGGAAGGGATCTAGTGGCGAAGGAAATTTTCGAGTGGATTGGAAATGGTCAAGGTAGCAGATTGTTCCCCAAGAGGGTGATCACCAGGAGGATGTTCAGGTGTACCTGGAGAGGGTGGTGAAGATTCTGTAGGAGGAGGTGATTTCTTTTGCTTCAGTTTAAGCTTACGAAGGTTTTCACGAAGAGTCTGAAAATTATTTTGAGGAGGTGGGGCAGCTGAGCTTAAAACAACAGCAAAGGAGGATGATGAGCCAAATGATGATTCTGGCTTTTGTGGTAAAGAAGGAGAGGTAAAAAGGGGTGGATTACTTGGAGTGAATGACTGTTGACTTTTGAGAATTTGGATTTGTCTTTTGAGTTTCTCAATTTCTGGTGTCTGGTCTTCCAAATAATGGCTATGAGGTGTCTGCTTGGTTTCTAGCAGATGAAGCCGCTTTTGGAAGTCTTTCAGCATGCGACAAGATAAGTCAGTGGTCTTGTCTACACGTTCAAGGCGTGTAGCGACAGTGCCAAGGAGCTCGTTTTGAGCAAGGGCATTTTCAGTTTGCCAGTTCAAAACGGTTTCAACAGCAGAGGGCTGCTTTCGTTGTCCTTGTGCATAAATGCCAGTGGGGTTTGGTATCTTGGTGGAGTGTTGGCACCTCTATTGTGGGTTAGAGAATTTTTCCAACGGGGGAAATTTTCAAGTACGGTTGCTAGTTCCAGATGATTCTGTGGCCTCGAGTGGAGGGAAGTCCTTAGGGTGAAACATGCATATGCTGGGTAGGACTGGAAGTGGTTCGGACTGAGGTACACAAGTACCTGGTATGGGTAAAGTTATGGGACAAGAGGGGTTCTTCTTTACCCATTTTTGGATAGGCTTATAAAAGGGTGAGGTAACCATGGGCTTGGGTGGTGGTAACTCAGGAGGAAAAATTGGTTTATAGGGAGATGGAGTGGAGGTTACCTTAGGAGGTTTGGATGGTTCATAAGAGACAATAAACCATCTTCTTCAAGAGGTCCAACAATTGGATCTCCATCAAGATACCGCTAGTAAAGTGTATCCTTCTTTTTCTTCTTCTTGGAAGAGGGTTTATCATCTTCATCTTCAAATTTAGTACATGAAATGCAAGCACAATCAGGATCCCAAAAACAGTGTCCTGTGAGGTCTTTGAAGAAGTGGATTGGCTGTCCTTGAGGCCCAAAGGAGTGGACAAATTGTTTGTTGTCCGGTTAAGATGAAACTGGATCAGTAGGACAAGGGGTAAAGTAGAGAATGGTGGGAAAAATAGAGGAAGGTTCCTCTTTAGTCTTACTGAACTTGATGGCAACAATGCCATCTTTTTTCCTAGTAAACTGTGGTTCACTAGATTGGACCAGTTTACAGCTCTGATGGAGTTTTTCGTAGTTGGTGACCCAACTATCTGGAAGAAGCTTAACAAGCTCATTCCGAGGAATTTGTCTGGGAACATGGATGCAGGAAGTTTGGTCGTGGTCGACCGAGATAACAAGAGCATCTTCAGAATTTGGAATGTTAAGGTTAATGGCATGGTTTTGGACACAATAGATCATTTGGTAGTGTAAAGTGGCAGCAATAGATCCAGGTGTCTGCGGGGCTCCAGTAATTTGTAGCTGAACCTTAAGAGCTGTGAGCAGGTTGGGATCTGCAAGAGCGATGTTAAAATTTGGGAAAAGTGTGACAAAAACAGTTCCCGCATTCATTGTTGTTTGAATGGTACCAACACAAACTTGCCGGTATTCTAAAAACCTGGTGTCTAACAAGGCTATCCTTGTGGTAACAGGTAAGCCTTTTCGGCCATGAAAGGTTAAAGCAAGACAAATGGCTCTGAAGTGGAGATGAGAGTAGCCTTGTTGGATCCATTGGGATGGAAATTCAGGTGGGATCTGAAGAGTAACAAACTGTTCTTGTTCAGTTACCATATGGGGATTCATAATTTGAAAGATGCCAAATTAGGATGAATCACAGTTTACTGTGAGAAATAACAATAAAGTCAATGTTAAGTTCATGGGAGAAACCATTTTAATTCTAGGTTTTGATTTTAATATTATATTAAGAAACACATTTTGTGTACATTCCTTTAGACAAACTTAGTCTCCGTATTTTTAGACATATTTAATTACTCTTTTAAAATAAAGTACAATATTATGTTCTTTAATTCAAATAAATTTGAATACTGCAATTTTCTAATATATTGTACAAATTGTGTTTAATTTCCAATGATACATACGTTTTTTATATAGTTGAAAATGTTATTTCCAAAATACCTCTGCCTAAGGAATAGTCTTATGCATTGTGACATGAACGTCTTTGTCACATCTCTAAAGAAAGATTGATAAAGTTGACATATTTTCTAGTCTTAAAAGTTACCTAAAGACTTGTGCATATTACTATAAAAGTAAGATGACTACGATAAAGAAGAAAACTACAGTTTGAAGTTTTGACTTGGTGAATGTCACACACATTAATATTAGTGGACCCTACTAAGCTACCTTGTGTATAAATTTTTATTTCATCATATTTATTGACAACTATTCCTGATATGAATATCTCTACTTGATTAAAGAAATGTCTGAGTTTCTTGATAAGTTCAAGATTCTTTGGATTGAAATCGAGAAACATTTGGGAAATGTCATGAAGGTTGTTAGAACTAACTATGATAGTAAGTGTTTTAACAAGTATGGTAATGTTGGATAGCTAAAAAGGTTATTAGTCAAATACTTGGAGGATTTTGGGATAGTAACTTAGTTTATTTATGCCCAGAAATCTTGAATGAAATGATGTGATCGAAAAGGATAGTTGTACCCTAATGGACATGATGATGATTATGATTACTAGGACTAATTTATCATGTTTTATGTGGGGTGAAGCTTTGAAAGCAATTTTTCGCATACAAAATCGTGTTTCTACCAAAGTTGTTCTAATAACTTCTTTAGAGTCATAGATTGGTATTCTTAGCTTGAAACATCTTAAGGTTTTGGATATCTTGCAGAAGTGAGTTTATATAATCCAATATCAAAATTTTGTTTATTTCGTGGAAAATGGACTATTTTCAAATTTTTTTTTTCTTGGAAGTCATTTTTTCAGGAAAATGTCAATATTTTCTGGTGTTTAATTAAGACTTGAAAAGTCTCATAAAATATTTTTCAGTGTTTGGTAAGGAAAATGTTTTCCAAACTTAACCACTTGGGCATGCACCGCTTTATAGACCCCTAAATTCAATTAATAACTTCTAATCAAATAAACAACATTTTTATCTAATAAATAACATTTAACACTTTAGAACAAAGGGCAAGTATTCTTCATGTTGAAATGTAGAGTCCACACTAAGATTATTAGTCATAAAAAGGCAAATTCAGAACAACCGTACATCAAATTTAATCTCTTGGAGTATTGACAATAACAATATAAAAAAAAAAGAACACATGAGTCTTTTGACAATAAAGCTCAACATAATATATAACCGATGATGATCTCATTTATTTAGAAATTTATCAATCCACATTTTTCGAAGATTCACACTTTTTACCATGAATGCTTTTCCAATTTTTTCATTCTCACCTAAATGGTCAAAAAATCAATCCAAGGGTTACTTCATCATATCCATCCACTTCCATCACTTTGTTGTAAAGTTGAGTTGTAATGTAGTTGAGAGTAATCGACATTGCTTTGACCCAATGTCTTAATCAGCAATGCCATCTCTCCAATTTGTATTGAAAGTATAACTAACTTATCATCATTGTTCGAATATCTTCACTTTTTGTGAGACCTTTTTTTTAGGCACGATAGACGAAGATATTTTTGAACCTTTCATAAACTCATCGAATTCATCGCTTAAATCAATAGGCGATGAGTCTACTTCTATTACATCAATGTCTCAGAATTGCTTAGCAAAGCTTCTGATGGCCATGTCTTTCCCAACCACCAAGGCCATCTCATCATACATATCAATCATCTTATTCAGATACTTTTCATGAGAATGATGGACCTATCAATATACAATATTCATTCAATTATTAAGAGTTGCATTGTACGAAGCTAAAAAATGAAGTCAATGCAATCCACAAGCAAAAGAAAGAAATTCTGCTATTGCATTGATATAGTGCTGCATCCTATTACCTGAAAAAGGATGACTTTAATTGTCCAATGTAGAAAAGAAATTCTATCTATGGTTAGTCCCATTGCCATTCTGTTGTTGCAATTAACACAATGCATTTTACTAAACTAAGAAACAATTGATGATGATTGAGATAACATTTCCATACTCTTGAAGAGTTTAATTGAAGCTCATGTACATGCTAAACCTCCATTATATCTATTCTAGATATGTAATGTGATCTTATTATATCAGCCAAGAGAACATAAAAAGTAATCAATGGTCTACGTTGCTAATAATGCACCACTTTGGGAAGATGTCAATTAAACAACTTGAGCTAAATCAACTCACAACTCAATTTGATTCACTATTTGACAATAAGAAGATTACTATGGACAAGTCTAAAGAACAAAACAACCAGACACATAGATCACAATACACTCGAGTGGAGAAATCTCTCCACTTAGAAGCTTTGATAGTGACATAGATTAGTAAAAACCACTTAGCTGAATGAAACGTTTTGGATAATGCCCTGAATCCTAAACCTTAAGGCACTAAGAAAAAATCATATCCGTCTTGAATCCTAAACCTTGAGGTACTAAGCTTCTTATGCCCCAATTATTCAAACAGAACATATAATTTTTGAGCTATTATGAATAGGCAAACATGACATCCTTTCAATGAAAAGTGATGAGAAAAATTAGCGACACATATTGATCAAATTTCTTCTTCCCAGCTATGACCATCTTCAACTTGTCATCCCAATTGAATCCACTCTTGCCACGTACAGTTTAAATTGTCTTCCAATTACTTTTGACTATCTTCAAATGGTTCTCAACGTGGTCGAGCACACAACCAACGCCAAACCTCTCATTTATTGTATTGACAACTCAAGCAATTAAAGAGGATTTAAATGTGCTCGAAGACTTGTTTCCTTTAGTAGCTTCATTAGCAAGAATTTCAAGTAGAACATGTTCCATAGGCTTTGACCATCTAAATTACTTGACCTTCTTATCATTTGCCTTACTTTTACTCATCATGATAATTGCGTAACAACTTTGAATAGCCAAATAAGAAAAAAATGCAATGAAGAGAGACACATAGTAAATATTTAAAGATGATTATTATTAAAAGAATGCAAATTACATGATCTAAATGAGGCACTTAAAATATCTTGATAACTAATCCCCATCGTATGTGCAATCCTATCCCCTTTTTGATGTCTATATCTTATTTTCCTCCTTTTCCTCTCTTTGAGATAGTAGGATTCTTGGTTTTGCTCCTTGAGACTTTATTTTCCTATATGTCTCTTCCATGATAGAGTCACTAGGATTAGTTCCCATAATAAAACTATGAATGATACAACAAGTTGACCAAAAAGGTTGAGAATCCAATACTCGAAACACTTTTTTTAAGACTACAAACGCTCTTTCGACAATAGTTCTTAGAGACAAATGGTGCAAATTGAATAGCTCCTTCTCGTTTTCAATGGGTGACTTTTTCAAATGGTATCTAACACTGCGATAGGGAGAGATGATGCTATTTTGGATTTCATAACCAGCATTAGCAAGATAATATTTTCTTACAAATTATAAATAAATTTATTATTAAGTTACTAATCTTACTTGAAACATAGTGTATAAATTCCATTTTCTTACGTCTTGGAATGTTCAATCCGTTTGGTTTTGAAAGTCAATAAGACGATATGTGTGAATCATAGGTATAACATCCTCAAAATTAAATCATGGGAATTGATCATGAATTGGTGATGATGGACCGAGGGTTGGTCATGGATAAGATCTAGTGCTTTGATCTGTGCCCATGACCAAAAGTGCCATGCCCTATCTTGCACCATATCATGCTATGCCGTGTTCATGATTGATCGCTCAACCATAAGGAATGGTTGTAAAATGATTACATGTCGACACTAATCGAGGGATGATCATGGATCGATCTTGCACGATCACGCTTCGATCGTAGGTGATTCCACTCAGTCGTGCATCGATCGTGGTTGGTCATGAATCGATCCCGTTAAACCATGAACCTGTTGTGAAGCAATTAATTCAACACAATTACATGACAATTGAGAATCGATGGATAAACATGCGAGACGAGTCATGGGCAAGTCGAGGATCGACCATGGCAAGGGAGGACAAACTTGAGTCCGGTTCAGGATCGAATTGCCTGGCCATGCCTAGTTGTGAGCTCGGTCATGCGATCAACAGGGACGACCACGGAGTTGATCGAATCAATGCACGAACTACCTCACATGGACAATTCGGCCAGAATAAGGGTCACTGGCCATTAAAATGGACGAAAAATGTTCTAGTCCTTGAATTGTAATTTTGAGATTGAGTAGGGTTAATTTGGTAAATTCCCATCTGATTAGTATAAATTTTCTCAATTGTCTAGTTACTATTTGACTTAAGAATGGATAAAGTGCAATCTTTTGGGATCATCACTACCTAGAAGTAGGAATAAATGACCTAAAATCTTCTTTCAAGATTTGATTAGTTCATTTATGTATAAGAAGCCGAATGACATTAATGCAATAATCATTTACTAGCTTAGGTGTCTCTAAACCACTTTGGGCATTAAGGCCTAGTTTTGAGACTTGAGAATCAAGTAAAATATTCTTGATTTACTTGGAAATCTAGGCATTAATGTGCAAGACTCAAAGCTAGGCATCACTTGAATGAGGGATTGCCATATTGTTTTTTAGTTTCATAATTTTCTACTTAGGCTCTTGAACGAACCTAATGATGCCCAAAGATGAGTTAGATGCCCAAGGAAGGATCTAGATCAATTTTTAGTTTGGTGAGCAAGTTGCATTAACAAGCATTAGCTTCTAGTTCATTAATGCCATGCATGAATCCCCTTAAATGTTAATTATTTTATTAAATGAAAGGGTGATTCACCATTCTATGGATTGTGGTAATAATGGCCTAGGATTGGGCCTTGTTAAGTAAGTTTAAGTTAAGCCAAGTTGAGTTAGTAGTTTTTTCCAAGAGACAAAACTTGAGGAACCAATTATTAGTGGCCGTGAGGTGATGTTAGGTGCCAATAATAGGGGGAGACAAGAAAGATGTGCTTGTCATTTCTAGAGGATAAGAAAATGTAGAAAACAAATACTTGTCTTTAGTTCTCATAGGCTTTCCACTTAGTTAGCTTTGGAGGAGACACTTGGATATGGGACAATTATTAGATGAATGGTATAAATAGAGGAGAAATGCCACTCTTTTCCACCCTCTCTCACTCTCTCACATGCCCCCTCACTCTCACTCTCCAACTCTCATCTCTCATTTGCCTCCTCTCCCTCACCTTACGTGTTCTCATCTCTCTCTCTTGCCCACTCTCACTCTCGCTTGTCACCACCGACATGAGTGCTTATTGTGTTTGTGCATGTGAGTGGATTCATTAAGCTTTATTTAGGGCAATGTGTTGTGTGCTTGAAAGCGATTCAAAAGTTTGCTTGTTTTGATTGTTCATGCTTGTGCATGATTTTGGTTATGCTAACTTTTTGTTCTTGTCTTTCCAAAAGAAACTCTACCTTTCTTTAAGTTTTTGTTAAGAGTCAAGCTTATGTGAAGTGCTGGGAAGAGGCATTGTCGGCATTGAAAGTATGACAAAGGCACGTCAAACCGAAACTTCTAAAGTATTGGACAGTATTGAGGTGTACCGATTCAATGCTAAGTCAAGTAGGTCGGTGTTAAACCTACGATTTGAGTCTCGAATCTTGAATTCATGTCGACATAAACTTCTTCTCGAGACTAAAAGGTTTTCTCAAAATCATTAGTACTTGTGCACGCCTTTGGGCTTATTTTTGAGTTGGCTAACATCAAATATAAGAAATGGTATTTTTTGTATGTAATGCACGGTCACATGATAGATTCCATCCCAATGGATTTCGGAAACGATGCTTGGGATAACCTAAAGAAACCATCACTCACGTATTTGAGGGGCGATGCCTGACGATGTCAGATGCCTCGTATAGTACTAGAGGATTCATTACTCCTATATATGTGGTGGCGATGCTTAGTTTTGGCTAGATGTCTGGTGGATTTTAGAGGAACCATTGTCCACCTATTTGGGTTGGCGATGCCCATTTTGACTGGATGAGTTGATAGATTTCGTCTAAGTAATAAAATGGCTCATGTGCATGAGTGTGAATTGTTGTGAAAGAATATTAATGGGTGTTCTTAAGCAACTTTTCACGGGTGAATGTGCTTATAATTTTTACTTGATGGTTTGAAACGTTACTCCATGTGTGAATGTTCTTGTGAGTTTTATATGAAAAGTAGTGGTTTGTCACATGCAAATTTTTGAAAGTATTTTTACATGCTGAGAAGTGTGGTTTTACATGTGTGCTTATTGTGCAATTTCTACAAACTGGCTTTGTTTGCCTAACTATTATTTGTGTACTTGAGCTTTCTTGTAGACACAACAAAGGTTAAACCAAATCCTTTACTATTGATTTACCATTGACAAAAGGCAAGAAACTTGGGTAGTCGTTAGTATGGTGGCGAGGCATTTTTCCTACATGAGGTTTGATGAATTTATTCACTAAGATTATTTTCTCACTTCTGTTGTTTACATGTTTTAGGATGGCGAACCTTCTCTTGATCCACTTCAGAGTTCCCTTTGAGATCGAGTACAATACCATAAATATTGTTGATAACATTGCATATCCATCGTGTGGGTGGATAATGGAGGTGCTGAGGGGGTCCCCTTCATTATTTTTGAAGAGTGGTACCATTGGGTAGATAGAGGCCTCAAGAGTTCTTGTTGTAATCCACCTGGTCTGGCCATTAATCCAAATCTCGGCACAATGCTCAACTCCTAAGTGCTGATGATGGTTCAAGGTAAGAAAGCCTAATTTTGTTGTTCCTTCGTTAGCAGAGATAGGCCTACCCCAATTAGTGTGTGAAGCTTGGATGTGGTTTGTAATGAAGTTGTAAGCGGAGATGGCATGTAAATAAGAGTGTAGTATGGCTTGTAGTTTGGAAGGGCTTGTTATCTTGTCTTGCTTTTGTAAATATTGTAGTTGCAGCCTATAGTATCGAGCTTGTATTGCCGAACCTCTAATATATAATATTAGTATGGTTGTGCAATTATTCTTGTGTTGATGTTGTTGTGATGTCTTTCCTTGCTTGCTCTCCATTCCCTTTTATTTTTGTTTTGAGAGTTTTGTTGATATACTTCTGCATGTGCATAATAATTCGAAAATAAAAATTTATTTGTAATAGCGATATACTTGGAATTCACAAAATAAATTCCCCAAGACTCATAACATGCTCAATGAGGAGTTGGGGTTATTTTGAGGATGTTATAATTGGCACTACCCTCCCAACCAGCTAATACATAAAGAAAATCTCAAGTTAAATGTAACGATAGTTAATAATTTTTGTGTTATTCTATCCTTCCGACCACAAAATCTTCCTTTAATTTCAAGAGGAGCCAATGCGCGCACATGAGTTCCATCTATTGCTCAAATGCAATCCTAAAATAATAATATGGTTACCAACCAAACACTAATGAACTTCTCAAGTAATGCATAAAGATTTTTTTTTTCAAATTTCATATATGAAAATACGGATAGATTTTTCAATTGTTACCTATCTTGAAAGGAATGGAATCACTTGGTTCTTTGACCACATATTTATATAATTTCAAAATCATTTGCAAAACAATTTTGAAATATCTATGCACGGCATTTATTAATTTATGGAATTTTTCCCTAATAACTCTAAACCTTACATTATGTCTAATAATGTGGTAAAATATCATAACTTGCTCTTTAGTAAAAACATTTACTATATAACACAACAAGTTACTCGCACTAAGTACCTTGCAAAGCTCTAACAAAGCATTTGGTGACATATGTATTTGATCTATACAATGAATATCATCACTACATAACACATGATTCTTATATAACTCTCTTTCATAATCTCGATTCACATGAGACTCTTAGTACGCGATTCTTCGAATGATTATAATCATCTATAACTAGTGTAGTGATTGTCATAACCATTGAGGCCGCACCTATTAACACCATTAGTATTTTGTTATTAACCATCTATATTGGAACACACTAATCAAGAAACACAAATTATGTATAAATATCTATGTGGAGAATGAAATCCATGAATTTTATGCATGATAATTAAGAATAAGATATGTTTGACATCTACTCTTTAGAAAACTATTATCTTAATACATTTGAATCACTAATGGACAAACTAAGAGCTGTATAGCTACCTCTAGTAATAGTACTCCATACTCTTGCAAACCCAAGTTAAAATGAACAAATTTGAAAAAGTCAATACAATCAATAGTTCTTTGGGGAAACAACAACAACAATCAAGAATAAGACATACCCAAGTCAAGAAAAATCACAAGAAATGAGGAAATCAACAATAGCTAATTAGGCATAAATGTAGAGACCACAATCCTACTAAGTAAACGGATCGAATCCTATCTATATTCCACTTTTTAATTTTTTTTCTTTTCTTCCCCAAGATTATCCTACCAAAAAAATAGATTGAATCTGTGTTCGATTTGTTTAAGAATTAAAAAAGAACCAAAAGCTAACCATACTAATTTGCACTCCAGATGTTCTTCATTTTAGGCAGATGCATTTCCAACGCCATTTTAAGTCTTCAATAAACCCATCCCTTAGAAATCATATTCCAACATATTCCAACCAAAACGGGGGCATTGTCACACCTCGACCTCCTTTGAGCCTCAAGGATGCGACCAACGGGATTTATTTGTGACTTCCCAGGTTAGTTGCTATCCCATTCATCAATTATCTTAGGATTACGCATACGCATAAGTGTACAATTTAAAATCTCTCAAACCAAATTTCAAGAGGAAATCATGCAAGGAACATGTTCACAAACATACTATCATATTCATAGAAGTTCATATTTACAAGTACTATCTTATTATGGCCATAACCATGTTGATGCCATAGTTGTTCTCATTACTTCATCACAATTAAGCTTTCAAAAGGCTGAGGTAGCATCAACTCCTTTACGATGTCTAGTGCTAGGCACTCCATGTCAATTGGAAGACCAAAGTGGGGCAATGGCGTGGGTTCATCTTAAAACATGAAAACAATATTGAGTGAGTTATAAACTCAATGAGTAAGGTAGCTAATTCTCGCATAAGAAAATACCTTGCTACCTTACTACTAACTACTAAAATTTCTTGTTCTTTTGCCGATGGTAAATCAATAGCAAAAGGTTCAGCTTTACTTTTGCTATGTTTACTCAAAATCAGTATATAAAAATTATACAATAACCTCATACATGTAAGAGACCAAGGAATGCCATTAATAGCCTAATTAAACGGAAATGTTCACTGAGAATAACCTTAATTGGGTTTTAACAATTTCAGTCCAAGGTTCGGCGTCAATTTGCCTATTTTGTGGCTGTATGGGTCGGGTTCACCGCTCACCGAGTGGCTCAACCACCGGCCCATGCCGGCGTTGCCTAGCTTATAGTTGGGTACTACTTGATGTACTACCAAGCATTTCCTATTGTTGTCCTACTGATCCATTAGTACTAGAATTGATGTTGTTATAGGCATCGGCTAGGGCTTTTAAGGGCCCAACATATGAGAACGAGAATCCCCTCAATTCAAACCTCGCGAGACTTGTATGTGCCAGTAAGGCTAAGAACATTATACCAATCAAATTAATAGTAGCCATGAGAAGGCATCAAATCGATGAATCACAAATTTGTGACAAGTGATGGATCTTACCACAAGCGACAATATGCATATATCAATCACAATTTCTCCACCGAAAAGAAAGGATTTGAAAGCTCAAATATGACATAAAAAAAAACTCGATGAGAGAGAGAGAGAGTACCTGTGAAGTTGTGAATGATTGGGGCTTCTCGTTTGGTGGTGCACGAGAGAATAGAGAAACCATAGTTTCGTGAGAAAAGGAGAAAAATGGCTAACATTTGTGAAAGAAGGGGAAAAAAAGTCTCACGCGAGAGAGATCGAAGGATTCAAGGCCCAGAAAGGAATATGATTTCCTTTCTTTCAAAATCATTTTCCACACTTTTAGAAGGAGATTTTTCATTGATTGAAGAATATTTTCTTTGACCACTTATTTTCTGCCCCGAACATCGGAAATTATGGAAAATGTTCTCTAGGAAAATATTTTCAACGAAATGAATAGAGCTTAAGTAAGTTGAAATTTACAACTACTCGGCGTTATTTCCAATCTTACCCAGATCATTTGAAGGGATGTTGATTTTATAACTCCAATGGAGGTACAATAATGTGAAATCACAAACAACAAAGTTTTTGCAGTTTGACATAGCTAAAGAGGTGGCTGCTTTCAGATTATTAAATATAATAATACGGTGGAAATACTGTGTCTTTGTTTTTGCCTATAAAGAAAATTGCCGAGTCTTCTACACCATAGACTAAACCTGTTGAGGACCATAATATTGTTGTTGAGATAGTTTCTAATGAAAATCCCTTAGGCTTCTTAGGTGCAAGAGAGGTTGCAATACCTGTACTTAAGAGATCTATCAAACAAAGGGGATCGGCTATACCATTAGACTATATAGTCTATCTATGTGAGTATGATTATGATAACTGCTACATGGTTGATCCAATGACTTATACATGATCTATTGTTTGTCCTCAATCAAATCTTTGGTTAAATGTGATGAAAGATGATACACGAGCAATTACTTCACCACGTTGTATGGTATCAGAGCCAAGGGGGTAGATATAGTGACTCTTTATAAGTTTCTTTTGACATTTGAGATGATTTACCTTCATGGAATTCTTCCTAGGTTCTTTACGTGTCTGTTGTGGTCCTGGCAGTAAAACCCAAGTTGGGTAGTAAGACCGTTGGTTAGCATCAGTTATCAAACCATAGGAGGGAGAAAGTAGTCTCGTGCAAATGAACTTATCAAGAAGATCCATGTCTTCTTCTAGTTCTATATCACAGATGTCCTTAGATCAATGTCCTATAAATAGAGAAGAGATTAGCATAGAAGATTTTTTAAAAATTTATAGAAAATTGGATCATTCCAAAAGTAAAAATTACTCAGATTTATGAGCATTCTAATTGAAAGATTTTTGGGAAAAATGACTACGTTATTGCTACCAAAGAACGTGATGTTCCTCTTTCAAATTCTTTTTCTTCCATACTACTCTTGAATAGAGATTCTATAAAGAGACATGCTCAAAAATGGAATTATATTCATATCGGCCTTGTCCAAGTAGGGGCTAAACCCCTTACTAAAGAAGGCTTAGACATTTCTTTACTCCTTGTCCTAAGAGACGCCAAGCTTCTAAAATATGATGACTCCATCCTTGGAACCGTAAAGACTAGTCTCTGCAACGGTCCAATTCATTTTGATAGTCACCTCGGTCTTACAGTTTCCCTTAAAGACAAAAACATTTTAAAATCCCTTACTTTGCAAATAAAAACTCCCAATTATTCTATAGTGGAAAGATCCATTCCTCTTACTATTATCTACAGAGTTTATTACAAAGTAACGAACTCTGCTTTTGGAAGTAAAGTTTTTAAAATCAATCCTAAAAGAGAAACACTTCTTTTACAAACTGACATTTCTAAAGCCAATACTATCATTTCCATAATTATTCAATGGAGCCAAGTCACCCTTCCTGAACAATGGAAGTTGGAAAACCATGTCCCCCAACAAATTGTTCACAATTCAGACCTCACCAATATTATCCAACATCTAGAATGAAGAGTTACTATTCAATTCTCTAGGATGTCTTTTGATACTCCAAGAAGATCCTGCGATATTAAGACAATTCCTTCTTTCCACTCATCCTCTTCCAGAAGATCTGTTGATTTTAATCCTACTTTACATTCGATTATCATTCAAAATGAAGCCCAACTTAGTGCTCCTCTTCCTACTAGTGTTAGTGGCATTGATAATAGATTAGGAATATCTAAACCAGTATACCAGCAATAACAAAGTCCTGATTATCCTGAGCCTACCCCTTATGAAATGGTTGATCTAGAAATTAATGTTTTATCTGAAGAAATTGTTCCCAACAAAGCCCTTTTGAATTAAGAGTTTAATTTTTTTGAAAATACTGAAATTAAAAATTGGTTCTTTCTAAATTTCAAAGACTAAGCAAAACAAATCAAGGAAGAATATTATGAATACATGTATGAACATGAGATTCAAATACCCTTTTTTGATTGCCTTGAAGATTCCTTCTTAAAAACAAAAAAAAATTATAACTTGGATCAATTTTACAAATGGAAATTACATGATTGCCAAATCATAAAATCTAATCATCCACCTCTTCGACAAATCAAGATTCCTTATAAAGATACTGAGGTCATTGCTTCCCCTTTCAAAATTTCCTTGGAAATTGATGGAATAGGAATCAAGAAGATTGTTGAGTAGAACAATTACTCCAACCAACATCTTCATACTATTGGCAAACAGTTGGACTCTATTTCTCATATTAACACTTAGTCGAAAATTTTGAAAACTCTTTTGTTTAAAAATTTTGAACTACCAAAAAGTCCTAGTATAGATTTTGCTAAAGCTTTGGAAGAAAGAAAAAGGCTTTCGAAAGGAAAATCGACTTTTACTTCTAACTCCGTGGCTTTAGATACTCCTAAAATAGGAAATTTGATTATAAAAGATACCTCGGACGAAATAAATGTTTTGGATCAATCTGTTATTGAATCTATTCCTGAAATCAATAAAATTACTTGGAAAGATTCACAAAAATTGTATTATTCTAGAGCCATACCTCATGATATTGCTTTAGAAGAATCGAGTGTTAATACTCAACACAAATATTCTTCAGGTTCAATCTATGAATGGAACATAGACGGGGCTTCTGAACAAAATCTTTTAAATATTCTGAGTCAAATGGTTATGCTTACTAATACCTTTAAAACTATACCCAATACTACTAACCAATCAGTAGCTTATCTTTTAATAGCTGGTTTTACTGGTCAATTGAAGGGATGATGGGATAATTATCTTACTGATGAGCAAATATCACAAATTCTTAATGCTTATAAATTAGATGATAATGGTCGAGCTATTGTAGATGAAAATGATCAACCCATCCAAGATGCTGTAAATACTCTTTTATATTCCATTTCCCAACATTTCATAGGTGATCCTTCATACATTCGTGATAAGAATCTAAATCTTCTTTCTAACATGAAGTGTAAATCCCTTGGAGAATTTAGGGAATACAAAGATATTTTCTTCCAAAGAGTTCTTCTCCGATCTGATTGTAACCAACCCTTTTGGAAAGAAAAATTCATTGCTGGTCTACCTAAGCTTATAGGAGAACAAGTTTGCGATAGGATAAGGGAAGAACATAGCAGACAAATCCCTTATGATCTCCTTTCTTATGGTGAACTAGTTTCCTATGTTTATAAGATTGGATGGCAATTGTGTACCAACATACGTCTTCAGAAACAACTCAAAAAAGAGCAAAAAACCTCAAACAAAGGTCTGGGAGATTTTTGTGCCCAATATGACCCATCTTTTATAAATCCTAAAAATAGAAAATCTTCTAAATCCAAATGTTCGGGTGAGTGCTCAAAAGATTGCCCTCAATGCTCTTCGAAAAAACCAAGGAGAAATTTCAATAGATCTAATAGGTCTTACAATAAGGATAACAAAAGACAAAATTCCAATAAGACAAAGAAAAACTCTTACAAAAATATTGAATGTTACAATTGCAGTAAAAAGGGTCATACTGCAAAATTTTGCAAAATTAATAAAAAACTTAATGAATTACATCTCAAAGAAGAAACTTTCAATAATCTCCTCCAAATCATGGCGGAAGAAAGTAATTCTTCAGACGATTCGAATACAGAAGATGGCCTCCAGGTTAATGACCTCGAAACCTCTTCAGAATCTGATGAGGATAATTATCAAGATTCCTTTGAAATAAATGTTTTGACTGAGGAAGAATAAATTATTTTGCAAAAAATCGACCAAATCGAAGATCCTCAAGCTAAGGTAAAATTCCTTAATAGCCTCCAACCTTCCATAGTATCCATACTCCAATCCAATATCCCTTATAACCTATCCAACTTTTTAGAAAGAGGAAAAAATGTTATCTTTCGATCTATTTCTTTAAATGATCTTAATCATGAGATCAATAATAAAAAATTAGAAATTCAAAACCTTAAAAATACTCAGATCAAAATGCAAAATGAGATATTAGAAATGAAAATAAAATTTTCCAAATAAAACCAAGAAGATTCTCCTAGCCCTATAGATTTGGGATTTTTACTTTTGCTTTCAGAAATAACAAATAGAAAATGGTTAATCCATATTTCCATAAAAATCAATAAAGAATTTGTCTTAGAAACAACAACCCTTTTTGATACTAGAGCGGACCAATTGTATAAAGGAATGTCTTATACCTACCAAATATTTTGAAAAAACCACTCATTCTCTTAAAACAGCTTCTAGCGATAGGCTTCAAATGAATTACAAGATCCCTGAGGCAGAAGTTATAAAGGATAATGTCTCTTACAAAACACCTTTCACTTTAGTCAAAAATATTAAACAAAATGTCATACTAGGAACTCCTTTCATAGGACTAATACAACCTTTTACTATTGATGAAGAAGGCATCCAAACCCAATTTTTAAATAGAAAAATTATTTTTGAATTTATTAGCAGACCACAAACCAACAACTTGAATACTCTCCATGAACATTCTATTTCTGAGATAAATTATATAATCCAAAATAAGGAAAACCATCTTCAATTCTTAAAAGAAAACCTTGATTATAAAGGATTGAGCAAAATCTTTCAGATCTTAGCATCCAAAGAAAGATTGCCAAACTTGAATCATGTATAAAAAAACTCAATTTGTTATACTATTCCTAATGCTTTTTGGTCAAGAAAAAGTCATACCGTTGGTCTTCCTTATGAACCAGATTTTTTTGAGAAAAACATTCCAACCAAGGCACGGCCCTCCTAGATGAATCATGAAGTCATGAATTTTTGTCAAAAGGAAATTCAAGAACTTTTTAATAAAAAACTCATCAAAAAAATCCAATCCCCTTAGAGTTACTTTGCTTTTTATGTCAACAAAAATGTTGAGTTAGAAAGAGGAGTCCCTTATCTTGTTATTAATTACAAACCTTTGAATGATGCCCTAAAATGGATAAGATACCATATCCCTAATAAAAAGATTTATTAAATAGACTCCATAATTCAAAGATATTTTCTAAATTTGATATGAAATCTGGATTTTGGCAAATCCAAATTGAAGAAAAAGACAGGTATAAGACTGCTTTACTATCCTTTTCGGACAATATGAATGAAATGTAATGCCTTTTGGTTTGAAAAATGCCCCTTATGAATTCCAAAGAATTATGAATAATATATTAAATTCATACTCATATTTCATAATAGTTTACATAGATGATGTTATGGTTTTTTCTTCTAATATTGATTAACATTTCAAACATATTGGCCATTTCATTAACATAGTAAAAAAGAATGGGCTAACTATGTCTCCTATCAAAATATCTCTCTTTCAAACCAAAAGCAAGTTCCTTGGACATCATATCCATCTAGGAACTATCATACTTATTGAAAGATCGATAATTTTTGCTAAAAAATTTCCCGAAGAAATTAGAGACAAAAACTTAATATCAACATAATTTGCAAACCTCTCCATCAAAAGCTTAAAAAAGATCCTCCTCCATGGACAAATATTCACACTGATGTGGTAAGACCGATCAAGAAAAGTATAAAGGAAATTTCTTGTTTACACCTTGTCGATCCATCTGAATTCAAAATAGTTGAAACCGATGCTTCTGATATTGGTTACGGAGGAATTTTCAGGCAATCAAAAGATAGTAAAGAACAAATTGTCCAATTTGTTTCCAAACACTAGAATGACTGTCAAAAGAATTACTCTACTATAAAAAAGGAAATTCTTGCTATAGTTTTATCTATTTCCAAGTTCCAAAGAGATCTTTTGAATCAAAAGTTTCTAGTAAGGATTGATTGCAAATTTACAAAAAATGTTTTACATAAGTATGTCCAAAATATTGCTTCAAAACAAATCTTTGCCATTTTATCTGTTTTCAATTTTGATATTGAATTTATAAATGGTTCTTCGAATTCATTACCGGATTTTCTCACACGATAATTTTTACAGGGAAAATGCCTCCCAAACCCATCAGAAAAAACAAAGGCAAGGAAATTGCCCAGTCTTCGGCAACAAACCCAAAAATATGACAAACATTAGAAGTTGGTTACAAGCTGTCCAGCAACCTTTTAATACATCAAAAAGCCAAATTATTATATCTCCCAAAGAAAAACCTTTCTCACCACCTTCGAACCCTCCTTTTTCCATATCCAACCTATCCCATCAGGAAGCCTTAAACCTTCTTGAAATAGCCTTCAATAAACCGAATAACAACCAGGTAGAGATAAGCCTGAATCCTTCCCCTTTGAGTGTTAGAAAACCAAAGGGAAAAATAACTCTTAGTGAGGTGATGATTCAGCCTACTCAGACAACTCAGGCAACCCTTCCAAAATCAAAGTTTTTTTATAAAACAAATTATCAAAATATTTGCACTGTTGAAAATGGTTTTTATGACGAATACTTGATTGTCTTTGCAAAAAATATGTTTTCCGAAAAGTTTAATTATACTCCGCATGATCCTTACAAAACAGTGGAGTTTTATGAAAAGATTTTGACATAAACCAAATTGGTCACTTTCAAATACTTTTATGACAAAAATCATATTAATTATTCCACGGCAAGGATACACAAAATCATTTATCCTACCATGTGGAAACCCACTTCCATAACCATGGTCAAATTCGATACCAAGATCACCGAACCAATACCATACATAACCTCTTATTCATATTTTGATTACCAACAAGCCTGGTGGAATACTTTCCTCAGGAAAAATGCCAATAACTCCCATACATGGTTGATCTTTTTCAAAGATTTAAATACCCGCATGATACCCTTCTAGTTCATTCGATGGTGGGAACATTTTGGACCTATTAATGATATTCTGCACCCTTTGGTGCAACTCAGTTTTAAACTCTTCTCCAGCAGATTTAAACATTTTTCATATGAAGATAGTTTCTCTAACATGATGCTCTTTTTCATATACTTTCGAGTATCATGGGTTATAGTATGGAATTTCGAATACAAAAAAATCATTGAATCAAACACCCTCATATTGACCCAAAAATTTAGAGTCAAGTGATGGGATGGTTTTAAATTTTTTGATAGAGTAAGTGAACAATCAGTTACAGACTGGTTGAGCAAGAGAAACCCCAACTAGGGTTGTTCTAATATCCTCCCACCTGAAGGAGTTACCCCTTTCCTCCATGATAAGGGATTTGTTTTATCTAAACTGACATCATCTCAGTCCCTAGATCAACTCAAGGGACTTTTAAAACAGACAATAAGTGAGCTGGAACAATCAGAATCCTTCCACTCCCACCATAGCGGCAACACCAATGAAGATGATTGCTATGTTATTAATCTGGCAAAAGATGAAGACTTATGAGCAAAGGTGGGACAACCAATGCCAAAGAGTTCATCACGTGACTCTATCCAAATATTCTATAAGTTCTGCACAAAGACTCTCACTGAATCTTTGTATACTTTAGGTCAAATTAGATTCCATATTTTGAATTTGGCACAAAGATTCTCACTGTATCACTGTGCACTTTCAATCCAATCGAGTCACTTCTCACTATAGACAAATAGTAATTGCTCATGAACACACTATTCATCTTTTGTCTGTAGTGACTTGTCCCTTCTATAAATAGACCCTTCCATAAGAGAGAAGGGTAGGCTTCGGACAGAGAGAGCTCTTCTACTTCCTTCTTACCTTCATCCCAAAAAGACCTCCTTTATTCAAAAAGAGTTCTTCACTCCTTTTCACTTTTTCACTTCCTCATCCATCCAACAACCTTCCCTCTAACATTCCCTTCCAAGATCAATAACCAAGTACTTGGTTCTGATTGGTTCCTTGGTAAGAATTTCATATTCTCATCTTATCATTCTATCATCATAAACCCCTGTTAGATCAATGGTTACAAACCTTATTTATGGTTTGTGAATCAAAAGATTTTTTCTATATTGCACTTGTATTTCTTATGCAACTTTAAATATCTATACTTGTGACTTTCAGTTGATACAATATTTTATTTAAACTTTCCTATTGTCTATTTAAATTATTGCTTATACCCCACAATCGGCTGGTTTAACCGCCTGTGGTTGGTGATTTAATTACCTGTTTATACCCCACAATCGGCCGGTTTAACCGCCTGTGGTTGGTAATTTAATTATCTGCAATTTATTTATATGCACTTCTTCTTACTGTTTTACCTTTATGCTTACAATTATATTTCATTTCTCTCAATTATAATTCTGTTTTAGCTGCTTTATTTCATCATCACCATTAGTTCATTCAACCGTTTTGCTAAACTATTAAATCATTAATCATTAATTATCATTAATTAAGATTAAGCTTAAGTTTAATTTTAATTAAGTCTGTCTTAATTATCTAATTTTAATTAAGTCTGTCTTAATTTTCTAATCCTTTCTCGTATTACACCCCAGATTCTTGTGACATTGAAAATCTCAAGGTTTTGTGTAAACCATGAGCAAAAGGCTAAGAGCATCCAGTTATTAGCCTTAAGAATATGTCTTATTATACATAAAGAAATGTTAACCATAAAGATAAGACAAATGGATATTCATTAGAACCATAAAAATATTTCTAATGACACGTCAAGTTTTTGTGATATTTAAGAAAGAGAATGGTGACTGACAAAGGGGAATGACACAGAGGTATTATTGTCTATGAGAGGTTTTATCCGTTTGCTACAATATTATATTGAATTTATATTGGTAGAGTTAAAAGCATTTGTGACTATGAAATACTTTGTGTGTATACATACATATACCGTCATAATTTGATATTTGAGGTTTTATGGGATTAGATTGCCTATTAATAATTCTCTCTAGACCAATATAAATGTATGCACATACAATACAATTTTAATCAATATAAGCCAAGTGAAAGAATGTAAATTTTTTTCTGATGTGGGCTAATATTGAGATATAAGATTTCTTAATTATTCTAATACGAAACTAGCTAATGTGGGCCGAGTTGAGCCTTGGCTTATGATGAGAGAGTCGGGCTAAAAACTCTATAAATAGTTCTCAAGTCCCTCCTCTAACCCTAGAACACACATAATTATCCTCACATTAGGAGCATTTGCTAAACGCTAAGGGGTGGAGCCAGTGACACAAAGAATAATAGAGGAGAAGCGCTTGTGCTTGAATCGTCGCTATTCCACATTAAGAACAATATATTCCAAATTCAGTGCACAATCTCTTTATTTAATTATATATATTATTAATTCTAGCTATGGAGATTTTGGATGCGCTTTAATGGTCTGCAGCAATGTCGAGTTTTTGCAAAGCTTGGGTCAATTTGTAGCCTCTAAGGTCGTTAGATCTTTCTAATCTTATTTCCTTAGTGATCTACTAAAATGATAAAAAATTTTGAAAGCAGATTTTGAGCTGATCTAGATATATTGGACGTCTTACGCAACTTCTAGGGAATTAAACTATTTGGTGTGGATATGTGAGGTGAAAAATGGCGGATGGACTCTCCTGCGGTATGCCCAACGAACCCCACAATGTCATTACATGCCTTGTGATTAAGTATAAAATCGGCATAATCAAGGTAAAAGACTCGTAGGAAAAGAGGTTATAAGGTATATTATCGTCAAACCCATTGATAAGTAATGTCAATTATAATTGTATTTGTTTAGAGGATGGATTGTTGGTCCTAAGTATGATCTAAAACTATTTCGTCTAAGTGTACAGAGCGGCATTCGCCATATGTTTAAACATCAAGAAGGTATGCTCTCTTTCTCAAAAAGACAAATATGCAAAGGGAGTTGGTGATGCGAGACGTACGGGTATCAACACGTTAAACAAGAAATTGTCTTGATGAACTTTGTTACAAATAATAAATTTTGTTATATATTATTGATGTGACAGATATTTTAGATATTTTTGAAATATCATCGTAATAATTCCGAAATATAGAATTATACAGTTGCCTTGTAAATTTTCACAGGAAGAATATATCGAGAACCCTTGGTTTTCTAACATTTTGTTAGTGCTTGAGTGTCTGAAAAGGCAAATATGTAACGTGAACGAAAAGGCAAATTTACAATTTTTTTGTTTGTTTTTTCCCTATGGACTAAGAAAATAAAGGCAGTGGGGTTGCCTTAAAATCTTTCTGGGTCCCTTACAAAATTTATGCGGATCTCTGAGGGACATGATGTGAAGGGTCAAGCGAATCTGGCGGAGGGACAAGTTTTTCATTACTATTTTAGGTTTTTATATGCTTAGTAGAGGTGAGCATTGGATCCGCTTTAATATGATTGACCCGAACGGCTGAACCAGTCTTTTAGAACCAAAATTAACATTTTTGTGAGAACCAAACCATGGTTTTTAAACATGAAAACAGCAATATAATTACATGACAGACATATTTTTATAATGAAATGGTTCAACGTTTATATCTTGCTAAAAAAAATTTAATTTTTTTGTGGGTTTACGTAAAAAATAATCGACTTTCGGTTTTCTATCTATATGTGATAGACTGGGCCGACTAAAGCAGAATTTGACCCTTTATGAATAGAATTTCAATAATTCAAAAAAATTTAACTCGCTAGTGAAGTCATTGACAATGCACAATGTGAAGTTATGATAATATCTTTGAAATTGATCAACAAAGTCATTGATATTAACTATGAGCAATCTGCATGAGGATAGTAGTTGGGTGATTCTTTTTATTGCCGTTATTCTAGGATGATCATAACCTCTTATTGGCAAGTGTTGCTAAATAATACGAGACCGTGAGTAATTTCTTTTGGATAATGTAATTTCTCGTAATCCCTAGGAAGGATATTATATATTTGACTTTAGTAACACTAGGATTGCTTTAAATACCCCAAGTGTGTTCATCGTGAACTTCCCAATCAAACAAAAGAATAACCCATTATCTATCAATTCTTGTATAATTTCTAGATATTTTATTGTCGATTAAATTTTGGCATGATATCTTTATGTTATATCACTTTATCGTCAATTAAATTCCGACAAAATTTTTTATGCTATCGCACTTCATCATTGATTAAGTTATGTTGAAACAAATATGTTCCTAGTGCTCCACTAATAAGAGTCGTGTTTGGAATTGTCACGAACCCCGTTTCCTCTTAACAAAATTGAAGGATAAATTTTGGTGAAAGCTATTCCATCGATGATTAAATTTCGGTGAAACGTGCTCTTGGCACATCTAGTAGGATAACTTGTGATTCAATTTGATAACAAGGAATCATTTAGAGCTTGACAATGTCGTGGGTAACAATCCTAATGACTCTGACTAGGGGTGATTGAGTCCAGAGTGAGTAGGGTCCAGACATGGATTCTGTACCCGACCTTATTATAACCGGTTTCTCTTTTTTGGATCCTGTACTCCACCATGTTTTTATTGGATTCTATTTTGGATCCAACTTTGTTTTTCCGATCCGAGATCAGGATCAACGCTATTTTCATTGGAACCTATTTTGCAACTGTTTGATATCCTATACGATTTTGAATTGTATATTAATTAGTGAAAAAACAATAAGGTAATCCTCCTAACATTATAAAACAAAGTAAAAATCCGAACAATGCGTAAACATTAGCAACAAATATGGAATAAATATTAGTCTTATTTTCATAAATACTTCTGATATGATCTAATGTTTTTGCTTATGTGTATGCGACGGAGCTCTTATTAAGAAGATAGCTTTCTTGAGTTGAATTGAAAATGCTTTAATTAGTGCTATAATAGTTAGTAGAACTTGTCCTACGACTATAATAATAGTTGAAGGTGGGACTATTAAAAAAGAAAAACAATGCACGAGAACAATTATTTTTAACAATTCTTTCAAAACAATTATCCCTTAACTTGATTTAAAGAGAAGCTCTTTTTTTTTTAACAATTATTTGAAGACAATCAGATTCAAAGGCACTATATAGAGAGGCGATTTTTTTTTAAAGGGTAAAAACTGGTTTCAAAACCGGTCCAGTTCTGGGTGGTTCTTTACTTGGACCCTGTTCTTGGACCGGTTTCAACTGATTCCCAAAAATTGGAATCCGTTCTCAGATTGGTTTAACCAGGAACCGATTCCCAGCCCTATTTTTCCAGTGGTTGGGTCCGAGTTCCGGATAAACCCAGCCCGATTGCACACCCCTAACTCCGACAGGTCTACGCACTCTGAATCTTTAATTGTTAACTGAGTAGTAGAAGAAGGCCAATGTAAGGCAATAGACCTTTCCCAACGTCTCATTGAAGAATGGTCGAGAAAAGTGACCCCGATTTGAGTATGTATCAATTTGACTCACTCTTCTGTGGTCATCTACTCTGTTGACTGCAAGTTTGGCTGCAATATCAAATAAGACCGTGATGTAATGGCGAACAGGCTGTAAATCCAATAGAGCAGTAATAGCAAAAGAGACTTTGCCTTGAGAAAAGAGATATTGTGTTAAAGTGTTTTCATTGAAAGCAAGGAGCTCCTCGTAATCATTATTTAAAAACCTCATGAAAGAAACTTTAACATGATGATTAGTTGGAAAAGTTGCAAATACAAACCTTCTAATTATGCAATTTACCATTTAGATATTACTCAAAACTTGTTTTGAAGTGTTAAACATTTTAAACTAAAATTAACGGTGCATCGAATTTTACATACTTTAAAAAGGACTAGACAAATTTTCTAATATATATATATATATATAAAGCAAACTGGTATTCATGAGAATTTAGATTAAAAGAAAAATATATAAGAATGAAAACGGGGAGAAGCACACAAAGTTGTCGAAAGCGAAAGAACGCCCATCAGGCTAGGGCACTGCAACCAAGGAACCACGACGTCGGGGCCAGGCGACCCTAGGCTATGTTAAGGGCATCTCGTGCTGAGGATGAAATTGGAAATATAATAACTTAAAAAGGGCCAGAACGATATTTTTGGAATTCACTAATCCTCTCATTGAACATATTGAAAGAACTTCATCCTCAAAGCAAGTGGTACTCTCAAGCTTTAGGCTATGTTAAGGCGACTTTGGACTCGCCGTAAATTTCATCAAACACTGTAACTTCCATTGAAGATTCTTTGAAAGCTCGAAACTACTTCGCACCCGGAGTCAATTTCCCATGAATTTTGCATAGTGGAAAGGAATCAGACGCGCATGGTCCCCTTTCTTTGGCATTTTCTAGTCACAGATCACAATCAAATCATCTCCTTTTGGGTCTTTCACTCCAGGGGAATGAACCCAATCAAGACGCATCCCCCATCTACTTGTTTGAGCAGCACACGTCATGAATGGCCATGTTTTAGTTGGCAATGACCCCATTTCCCCTATTCCCTATGCCTCCCATTTTGGGTATCCTCCCCATCCAGCTCATGACTCCCGCACTTTCTGCTGGTCTGTACCTGTTTCTGATGAGCTCAGCATTCTCCAAGGACAACGCTTTAGGCCAGCTTTTGGGTTGATATATATCTCAACGTTTGAATGTCATGAGAGCTGATGCTTGTTTGATTGCGCAAGAGTATGTCTTTGGCTCAGTTGACATTCTAAATCGTCATGGTTATTTGACTTAACGCAGGTAAGGTTAAAATAAATTCTGGTCTGAAGCATAATGATGCTTGTTATTTTCTTCCTCATTGAACCAAATGGTTTGTTGGGACTCTTGGCGGAAAATGAAGGCATACAAGAAGCCTTTGTAGTTGCTGTGCATCCTACAAAATTACATTATCTTGGTGTGCCTTAAATCGATCTTCCTTCTGGAAACTATTATTTCAGATCATCAAATACAATCAATTCATGACGTTTAGTTTGGCTACAATATCCCACAGATCCACACACGCACATGCACAATTTAATTGCTCACTACCTGCCTATAGCTTCCAATGGCCGGGACCATCAAGTTTACAGCTTTGCGCTCACTTAATGGACACCTATCTGGATGATTACGACGTAAACAACTCGCTGCCTGGAGTAATTGTAGCAGTTCCCTCTCCCATGACTGTTGTCAAAGCCATCTCTTTCTCCCAAATCCTCTCGAGCTCCCTGGCAATCGTGTCCATCTTCGGTCGCCTTTTGCGTGGGGAAATAATGCACGACAATGTTAGCCTCGTCAAGTCTCTCATTCCATCCATTGTGAAAGTTCCGACTATTCGAGGGTCCACAAGGTTTATCAAACTTTCACGGGACTCCACCTAATATTGAATTATGCGAGAATAGACGAGAAAAGGTGATCACTGGTGATGTTCTTTACAAGTCACCTTTTAGGATGCAAGATGATGGAATGGATGGTGAGGTAGGTTTAACAAGCAACCTGTTTTTCCTCATCTCTCTTTCAATGCTATGCAAGTGATGAAATTAAATTGGCGTTACCTTACTTTACAATTAAGTCACTCAATTAGGCATACAACAATTACCAAAAAAAAAAGGAACTATTGCCGGTTGGATTTTGATAACCCTATTTAGGGAAATGATCCGCGTCATTCAAGATCTTTACTATATTTTTGCGACTGTAAAGTATAGAATTTCAATGGATCAAGTTGTTGATAGCAGATTGTTGCATCTTCCTTATGCGAATGTCAAGAAAATAGCAAGAAGAATCCCAACGAGTTGATTGCATAAAAGTATTAGGTAGAAGTATATTTACCCACTGGATTAAGCTTTCATATCCTGATGATATCATATTCAGAGCTGCTTTTCCTGTAACAAGCTCCAAAAGAAATACTCCGAAGCTATATGCATCGCTCATCTCAGAGAAACCACCCGATTCTCCTGCCCTAAATAACAGTAGCACGTTACATTTCCAAACAAAGTAATTTTTTTAATCTTTCCGACTTGAATAAAAAACGATGCAAGAAGAAATAAATTTACTCTGGATCTTGGAAAGCACTGACAGATGCGCAAGATGGACCTGCTTCTTCTATCTGTATCTTTTCGAGAAGTTTTGTGAGCCCCACATCTGCGACTTTAGCTATGAAATTCTCGTCAACCAAGACATTAGCCGTTTTGAAGTTCTTGTGTACCAAAGGAGGTCTAAGGCTATGCAAATGGCACAAGCCTGCACTGGATACGAATAAACGTGTTCCCAAGTCAGTCTGTGAGATCATACTAAATAATCTTCTGGAATCGGTTCATAGCTGCGGATCTACCTTTAGCAGCCCCAAGAGCAATGGAGATCCTCTGCTTGAACTCTAGCTTGCTCGAAGATTCTTGTCCTGTGTCTGCAAGAATGGTGAAGTTTCGTCAGTCATGACAATTGAGTGATTTTCGTTTGCCATTACTGAACCAACAAGCTTTAACCACATTTTCATACCATAAAGATGGTTGCATATGCTGCCATTTGGTAGGTATTCGAAGACTAACATCTGACACTCATTTTCAAGGCAGTAGCCCAGAAGAGTGACTAAATTACGATGGTGAATCTCTGACAAATATGATACCTGTTTGGAGAGAGAAAAATATATTAACCTGGATGAATCAAGAGCAAAAGACATTCAATAAAAGCATTTGCTCCGATAGGGGCATGGAAATTTAAAGCGCTGATAATCATCATTGCTGATGAACACTCATGGTGATGAGAATGCTATATGTCAAGATAGGATCTTAAACAAATGAGACCTTCACGCATAGTGATCCCTACTTTTTAACCATCATGCGTACATTATAAGAAGCTTCAACTAAACAACAAAGGTTAGACAAATATTGACAAAAAGCACACACGATATATGTAAGCAAAAAGCTAGAATAGCTTGTGTACTCAGGAAAGGCTCCAGCTAAACAAGGTATGAGTTAAACAGAGGTTCTAGATACTGATCTAAAACAAGTTAAATGTTTGCATGTATTGATACCTCAGTGACAAATTCTGGTTGAAGCACACCTGTGCGCCTCTTGATGGCAACAACTGTTCCATCACGAAGTAAACCTTTGTAGACCAAACCGAAACTGCCATGTCCAATGAGATTGCTCTCATCGAACTGCCTAGTAGCTAACTCCAACTCTTGCATTGTAAACTGCCTCACTCCTTGGGGCCCGGATAGCGGCGGAGCTACTCCTGAACCAGAACCACCTCCCCTATTCCAGTCAACTGTCACAAGGAAGAGAATGTGGAAGTTCATACAGAAGAGGTAAATCTGAATGTAAAACTACGACAGATTGTCCCTTTTCAGTTGGACGAGAACTTACCCAATGCAGATGGATCAGAAGAACCTGTCTCGGAATTCCTGTTAGCTGAAGTGTTCAGCTTTGACATGCAAAACCAAATGAGACCAACTAGTACAGCCACCAATGCAAATGCCCCGGCAGAAACAGCGGCTATTGATGCTAGTGAACTTGACATGGCTTTGGCTTCCCTACTTCAGTAAGCCTAATCATTGAACCTGCCAAGCATAAGAACAGCTCTAGTAGCACAACCAATGCAAATGAACCATGTCACTGTGATGTTGGGGTTCACAATGGGGAAAAGAAGAAGGAAGTGCAGTTTCCTATACTGGTTAGTATCAGAGGTATTAAGTGGGTCAATGAGTCCTCATTATTGAGGAAGCTCTAATGTACAAATGGGACTATAAAGCTTCGGTCTCAAAGACGTGTGGTGAAGACAAATGTAGCTGAATTCTGGACATGAGAAGATCAACACATTCACTTTCTTAAAAAACCTCACCCTGTGGCTATGCACAGTGCTCATTACTCAGCACCTCTCCGGAACATCCTTGTCCTTGAAAACCAAAGCTTTCTATTTTATATGATTTCCGAGGAGGAAAGTCCAATAATTATCCAATAAGTAAGATAATCTCAAGATAAGTTGCCAGTCCATCTGTTACTGCTGATGCCCGTGTCACATAGTGAGGTAACTTTTGGAATTTCTTGATCCCCACAAGGTTAAACATGCAAAAGAAAATTTCATTACTGCGGTTAATCCGAGGCCTTTCGAAAGGTAGGAGAGTATTTTGTTGAGTTCGGGGATTCTTGCAAATGGACACTGCCAAGCATACGAGTGTATGTATACAGGAGAGATCCAAAAGATTGCTAGAGGCTCAATGGAGAACCTCTCCATCAAGAAATTGCAGATGCCCACTTGGTTATTTTTTGTACTGAGACTGTAAGCGTGTACATTTTTTCCTCTTTTTCTTGTGGGTGTTGTTTTTTCTTTTTTCTGAGACTACACATTCATAGGTCTGAAAGTGACATCAATTTGGACAGGCTCTCTGGAAAACATAATAATTGAAGGGAGGGAATCAAAAGAAAAAAAGGGTACTTAGAAGTGCTTCGATTTGAAGCCTCTCTCCCCCGAATTTGCTCTATCTTCCTTTTTGCCTCTTTTTGTCATCTGATCTGGAAAGAAGAGAGTTAATTCGTATTTTCCTTTTCCTGATATAGAGAGATATCAGTCTTTTTTTATGGGGTCATGACAGCTTAGCCAAATGACATTACAGAAGCAGCTTAGCAGATTTTTCGTTTCTTTCTATTTCTTGGCTTTGCCAATTCTTTTAGATTCATTTTTTTTCCTTCTCAGCTAGCAAAGTTGGTTTTTACTAAGGCTTATTTATTTATTTATCTTTTGCTTGAGGAAAAGGTGGCTTATTGGTTGGCCTAATTTCGTGGAGATTTTAGCAAGTGCTTGTAAGATGAGAATCCTCTCTCTCTCTCACTAGCTCAAGATTGTTTTCTTTCCTCTTTTTGTAGCCGGTCTTGCCTGGACTGAAAGTGAAGGTGAGTGGAGGGGAGGACCCTCTTGTCATTTTGTGCAGGGTATTGGCTGGAATTAAGAGGTCCATGTCCTTCAGTCACAGATCCAGAGAGAGAGAGAGAGAGAGTGAGTTTGTTGGGGAATGATGCAGTTGTCAAGCAAGATGCTGTTTTGACATCTTGTCTGAGGCTGACAACATGTGGGGGAAGGGGGTCTTTCGTACATCACCTCAGTGATTCCAAAAGATCTGTTTTCTGTGTCCTGTTTTTTTTTTCTGGGTAGGGGAGGGAAAATATTTTCCCTCCCAGTCTGCTGTTCCTCTTTCATTCCTGTAACTCATTTCTTCATGCATGGTAACACCAACATTTTCACAAACCTAACAAAACAACCATTCATCATTTGTCCTACTTTATGTCTCCCTAAGCGGTCCTCCTAAAATCCGTAATTTAGAGTCCACAATACAGAAAATGCTACAAATAATCAAATACCATAGCAGATTCGTACCAACTATGCGGTGCGTAAATCTTCAATCAGACAATTCCGCCTTTTCCTCGTTGCCTCCACTTTTCCAACTTACCATGAAGACTTACAAATGTACTGTGAGAATGGGATGATCTGTGCTGTACTGGTCTTCTCATAATTTCAACTGTGGCTCGCCTTCCAACTCATGCATACTGTTTTTGGCCAAGAAATCACAAAAAAGTGGCGTTGTCTTCTTCTTTTCCACCATGATCAGCACGAAATTGTAAACACAGATCTGTGGCTTTGGGTTGGGATCATCATGGATTGCTCGTGCGTCGCACATGCATCTGGATTCCATCCCTGTCGGCGTATGGAACTCTTGTTTTGTTCTTCTCTTCCAGTCAAGACTTTCCACTTTTTCTCCATTTTCCTGCCAGTGCGACCAACGTTTCGGGAATTCCGCGAGCCGCGCCGTGAAATTTGCGTCTAACAGTGCGGTGTCAAAAGTTCAATGGAACTCCAGTCTCTTTGCTATACTAGAAGACTGGGGAAGAAGAATCAAAGTAGCTTCCATCGGGCAATACCACGCTCCTCAAATCATTGAATTGCTGCTTCTCTGTCATGCTTTTACCTTCTAGAACACACCGAAAGACCATGACTCTGATTGATTTCCCAGAGGAAAATGGAAAAACAACAGCCGACTGACTTGGAGATAAAATGTCATTTGCCTCAAGGCTAATCAAAAGGTAACAACATAAAAAGCAAATGGAAATCTATCGCTCGCAGACATTTGTCTCTCCTCTCCCATCGCTTGCCCTCGTGCATACAAGATTTGATTCCCCAATTTGGACGGTCTTGGTATGGTCAATTTCAATGGCTAGCATGCTAAAGTTTAAAAAAGAAGAAGAAAAAATCAAAATAATAAAATGAGTTTTAATTAACAAGTGACTCCAAGGGTATGTTTGTTAACCTTTCTAGGAACAATTAATTAATTTTTTTTTTTTCTTTCGGGAACAAATTTGAAACAGAAATCTGTTTGTTAAATTTTTTGTTCTTGGTAACAAATTTGTTCTTAGAAATAGATTTGGAACAGAATCAAGAAAAAAAAAAGTTACTTCATGTTCCCAAGAATAATTTTAAGAATCAATTCTCATTTTTCCTTCATTTCCCTTTTCTTCCTTTTCTTCCTTTTCTTCTTCCTCCTTTTCCTTTCCTTCTTCTTCTTCAATGTTTAATCGGTCATTGGTCGGCTAGATGAGGGCCAGTGACCTTGTTGGAGGGTCGCTAGCCCCCAACAAGGTTGAGCTTTGCCGACGGTTGGGCAAGGCTTAGCCTCACCTTGGCTGGGCAAACGAGGCCGAGCTCACCCAATTGTTGGCAAGACTTGACCTCGCTAGGCCACCGTGAGATCGACTAGTAAAGCTAAGCTCGTAGCGGCTCGGCGAGATCGAGTCTCACCGACGGATGGGGGAGCTCAGCCTTGCCAAATCTAGGCAAGCTCGATCTCGCCAAGCTACTATGAGCTCGCTAAGGCGAGGCCGACCTCACGGTGACCTAGTGAGGTCGAGCTTGCTAGCGGCTAGGCGAGCTCGGCCTTGCCGGGGCCAGTGATCTCACAAGGGGCCAACGACCCTCCTGTGAGGTCGCTGGCCCTCGTTTGGCCGATCGCCGGCCACCTCAAGGCCGGCGACCAACTGAAGCGTGAAGGAGAAAATGAAAAAAAGAAAAGGAAAAAGGAAAAACAGAAAAATATAATAAAAGTATTAAAATTTTTAAAAAAAATTATAAGTCATAGAAGAATCTACGATTTATACTAAACTCATTTTTATTCCGAGAATAAAAATTTTGGACAGTTACCAAACGTTTTCAAATATTTAGAAATTATTTCGAAGCATAATAAAAAAGAATCATTTATGAGAAGAAACTATTCCCAAGAATAAAATGGTTAACATTCGTACCTTAAGGCACTAGTTAACTAACAAGTAACATAAGAAATATTATTTTTTCAAATTGATTTGGATATCAAAGAATTATAAATTTGCAGAAAGTTGCTTCGAACGGAAAGTTTGATTTCTACGAATAATATTTTGAAAGACTTAACTAGTGTCCCGGACGCATTTTTAATGTTTTCCTAATAAAATAAGCCGAAGGAAAAATAAAAACGGGCGAAAGGGAAAAAGTAGCCAAGATGCATTCTCCACATGCATTGTTTCCATGTCTGATCCAGGTTCCAATAAGTATTTACAGACAACAAATAACACCATAAGATAAAGCCGGTTTATCTGAAAGTCTCCTAGAAACCACCAGGCATTCTTGTATTTCTGTTCACCCATAATAAAATCAAAATCTCTTGTTTACCTTCTCTAAAGCCTCTCCATCCTTACTGCTTCTGAAAGCCGAAAATTGGAGTAAAAATGCTACAGATGACATTGAGGGAAAAGGGGTTACCATGTTCTTGTCTCTCTTTTTAGCTTAAGTGGGTCATGAGTGGAAAGTTGAAAAAACAAAGATTCCTCGTTAAAGCCAGATGCAGGATCACGGCCCGCACCTGAAAATCTATCTTGGGCAAAAGTGGATTTTCGGGCGTGGGATACAACCGACAACAACTCGACGTGTATCTTATCCTTAAAAACTTTTTGTCAATCTGAGATTTGATGGCCCTGCCGTCATCATTTTTAACGTGCTTTGGATGAACACCGCCAATGAAAAGCGAAAAAATCATTGATTCTGATCTAAATCTTTTATTCGGATGTTAATTTGATCATAAAATTTTTAATTATGTCAATATAATCTAAAATAGTTATGTGAAATTTCTATGATTTTTTAGTCAATTATTGGTGGAATCGCTAACATGGTGCTCTACAAATTGTCCATGTCACATGCTACGTAGGACGGTCAACGATGACCGGATTTCGCTTCAATAATTTCCAATGGCAATTGGCAAAATTTCAATCTCCTATGAGGGTGAGCATTGATGAGGTTGCTCTTGCCAAATCTAGTGAGGCCAAACATTGCTCTTGCCAAATCTAGTGAGGCCAAACATCCCTCATCAGTGCTCACCCTCATTGGCCACCAAAAAGAGGAGGAAAAAAATGAAAATGATTAAAATATTATTAAAAAATTTCTACATCTTCGCTGATTGTGTCATATAAGTCAATTAGCGTCCATGTCGGCAATGTCCGGTCAAAATTTGCCGAAAGGATTAAATTGACTCTAGATCAAAATGTTTAAGATTAAATTAACATAATTAAAAAGTTGAAACTAAATTGATATTAATGCAATAAGTTTAACATTTTTTTGATATATTTTTCGACTTTGGGAAAATAACTTTATGACCGTGGGTAATAATCCTGTGGAGAGCTTTACTCAGAATCGGCAAAAAGGGATCCGGACCCGATAATTGACAAAGCAGCTCTGAAAGATGGTATAGGTGAACTTTTGTTCAATCCATGAGAAGGGTCAACCCAACCCTATATCTAAATATTTTCGGGTCAGGTCGGATTAACCGGTTTATCCCAGTTTGACCCCATGTATGAGGAATCTTTTTATTTCGTTCTTAAATTATAGTTCTAATTTTGAAATATTCAGTCTTGTTATCTTAAATATGTGATTCTCTTTGCTAAATGGCTAAATCAAACATTTGAATAATGCTATGTAATAAATTCAAACTCATCCAAATTTCTGTTGAGTGGCACTTATGTAGGATTGACACGCGACACGACACGACACAACACGACACGCTGATACGTTGTTTCTTAAAAAATAGAAAATTTCAACATATTAAGACATATTGTATATTAAACATATATATTTATATATACATGATTTTTTATGATTATTTCAATCATATTAATTTGATTCTAATTCACAAACAAATAAATAATAATAAAATCTAAAATGAATTTACACTAAACACATTAATTCACCATTTGTTAATATCATTAATATTTTCAATTTAAAAATTCAATTTCATTATAATAATCCATAAAACTTGAAGGAAAAAACAAACAATTCACATTCTGAACTTGCGTATCAAAATATGTTGGAAGATTAGAGAAAAAGCACACTTTGGGATTGGGGGGGATTGTGTCACAGAAAAGAGAGTCAAAAGAGAAGAAAAGAGAAGACTAAGTTTTTTTCTTTCCCCCTTTATTATTTTTATTATTTTTTCACATATTTTCATTTTGATCCTTCATTTATAAAAATTTTTAAAATTGACCCAGTATATAGGTCGGAATCACGTGTTGAAATTCCGAACTCATGTATCAGAAAATGTTGAGATAATTTATCAAGTGTGAATTTTTTAACACATGTTGATTAAGTGTCGGATATATGTTGAAGTATTTGATACGACACAAAGACTCTCGAAAAGTTTTGATACTTTTTAAAATGACACAATGGTAAAAGCACCTTAAGGGGCGAAAGGGTTTTTGCGACAAAAAACCTTTTTTCGCTTGAAGTTACCAAACACAACAGTCGTACGTTCCTCAAAGGCCAACCCTAGGTCATACTTAAGAAATCAGTTTCGTACTTTTTCATCATTTATTCAATCAAAATTAAGACAATTTGAAATCTACAGCGACAAACATGAAATTCCGTCACTATAGATCATAACTAAATGACAAGGCCATGTTTTCGTCGCCTTAGGTTTAGCTTTAGACGACATAATTATTACTTTGTCATCATGAGGAGGGAAAATTTCGGACCTATGGCCAAAAGTTAAAATTTCGTCACCTAAGTAGATCTAAAGCGATAAATCATTTTTTTGTTGCCTTTGAGTATGATCTAAGGAAAAAAAAAAAGTCGCATCTAGTTGCCTTTGGGTATGACCTAGGGCCACAAACTTAGGATTCATCCTGGGTCAATCTCAAGGCAATAAAACTAACAATTTGTAGTCTTTGCCACCCTAGGTCATACCCCGAGGCAATTAGATGAACTTTTTTTGCCTTGGGTCAATACTCAAAGGCGACCTAAAAATGATTTCTTACTTTAGGTCTACCCTAAAGTGACGAGATAGTTTTTTCGCCTTTGGTTGATCATAAGGTAGCAAATTTTAAAAAATTGTTGTCTTTGGTTTACTCTAAGATGACAAAAATAATTCTTTGCTTCATTTTTGGGTATGCCTAAGGCGATAAAAATGAGAGTTCATCGGGTTGACTGTAATTTAAGCTGACAATTTGTCACTTAGGATATACCTAAAGAGATAAAATTGAATTTTTTTGTCGCTGAACCCGGCAATAAAGAGGTTTTTTTAAAACAGAACAGAAAATTGCATCAAATTTTTATTATGTAAGCAACGTAAATTTCATAATAACACATATGTATTACAAGGTGTATTTCTTAGATATGATTTAATTCCTCATATAGATATATAATGTAAAACTGGAATAACTATTAATTTGTATAATAGAAAGTGCAAGTAAAATTTTCAACCTTGAGAAGTCAGACAAACTAGTCAGAAGATTATCTACAAATCAATGCAATCATTTAAATATGCTTTTTATTTATTGATTGATTTGATAAAGTTCTCTTCATTAGACTTGCAAGTCGATTATGAGCTTCCAACATTTTTTTGGCACTAGTTAATAGGTTAGCTATCATGTTTCTTTTTCTTATGTATATATTTTTCTATAAATTAATTAAGTTCATCTTATCATAAGTAAATTAGTCGTGATTGTCATTAATAATAGAGAAACATGGCTATGCTAACATAGGTTGCAATAGGGATTGACTATTTACTTCAATTGTGCCAACTAAAATCGCACGTGTTATGTGTCAGCAAATAAAAGATACATATTTTGCAGCATAAATCAATGGCAAGAGAAAATTTTGCAGTTTAACCGGAAATCTTGCATTATAATACTGATAGTTTAATAAATTTACTGACAATAAGAAAAGGAAGTACAAACTTTCTAGTCTTTGACATTGTCAATTAGGATCGCAAAAATAATCAAGATCCTTAATACCGAATTCACTTTCTTCATATTATGTACAGTACTAATATTTCTTTTCATGATTTAATCATTCAAATATATAGGACACTTTTGATTTATAAGTAATAGTTCAACATTATGATTCAATTAGTCACATTAGATCATATATAATAAGTTTAGTAGATATATTATATAGTGCTTTCGTTTAGTATTTTTTCTATAGATATTACAAACGAAATTAAAAACATTTTAAAAAAAATTTAGTTACTAGAATATTATATAAATTTCTCAAAATTTATGATTTTATCAATCTACAGTTATGTATTGTCATAGTGCATTTTTAATATATTCATAGCGTGTTTGTCAACTTTTTTTGTGTGCAAAAGTTAGAGATTAAATGATCATTGGATTTGCTTAATTAATAATATAGATAGCAATTTTTTTAAGTGAAAATTTTTAAATGAATTTGGAAAATGAAAGAGAAAAACCTAAGACACGAAGCATGCCCAAATTTCCCGCCCATTTGGGCCAAAAAGATGTAAAAAATTTTAAAAAATGAAAAAAAAAACACACACACACAAACAAACACATTCATATCTCAAGGCCTAATTCCCCACAAAACCCTTAACTTTAGGTTTAATCCTAATTATGTCGTGAACTTTTTTTATTTTAGAAAAAAATCTCAAACTTTAGGTTTAGTCCAAGCTTGCCCTGAACTTTTCTTTGTCTAATAAAAAAAATCCCAACTTTAGGTCTAGTTTTAAATTTATCTTGAACTTTTTTTTTTTGTCTAAGAGAAAAATCATCATTTTTTTATGCTAGCCCCAATTTGCCCCCGTTAGACCTCTCTCCGAACATTACCAATAGTCATTCCTAATTTTCATATCCCGGAACGGCTTCATTTCAGACATAATTTGTCTATACCACCTTGCTAATGTGGCTTTATGGGAGAAATACACTACAAGTGCTTATACTTTCATATGGTGCTAACTTTAATGTCAAAACTTATTTTATTCACTTAAGTACCACAATTTTGAAATATCAATAACTTGAGTGTCACTTTTGATTCACCTACTAGAATGCTAACATCGCTACTAGTAGACAATATGTTAATATTTTTTGAATATTTTTTCTTTTTTTCTCTAGGGCTAGTGAACCTCGCTGGCCTTGAAACCTTGCCTAAATTAGGCAAGGGCTAGCTTGTCCTTGGCCATGAAGGCCTTGGGTGAGGCTATCAGGGCCTCGCTTGCTATTAGTAGGGCCTCGACGACTGCCTGGAGTTAGCAAGGTCATAAGGACCCTCACTCGTAGCTGCCTAGAGCTGGTGAGGGTCGTCAATCTCGCTAACAATCGGCGAGGTTGCAATGCCTCACCTAAGGTGCCTATGATGAGGGGGTGAGGGCAAGGCGGCCCTCACCAAAATCTACTCGCAAAGGCCTTAGGTGAGGCCGTCGGAGTTTCGTCAACTATTGGCGAGGGGTGAAGGCCATTGTGGCCCTCGCCAACGGTTAGTAAAGCTCCATTAGCCTTTTCCAAGGCCTTTGTGGCCAAGGGTGAGGGTCATTGGTGATCCTTGCCAATCCTAGAGAAAAAAAAAAGCAAAAAAATAAAAAAGTTCAAAAAATTTAATAAAATATTAAAATATTATCCACCGACGATCACGTCAACTTTTCGATTGTCACATCAGCTTTTCTAATAGGCAAATCGAAAGTGCTAGTGAATGATTTTCCAAAGCTGCAACACTCAAGTGAACGAAAAAAATAAGTTTTGGCACCAAAGTGAGTGATATGCGAAAACATTTGCACTTGTAGTGTACTTACCCTATGGATTTAGTTATTGATGAGAAAATGCTACGTTAAATTGGGACTAGATCAATGGAGTAGATTTAAGAATAGATTGAAAACTAGTGATTTTTAAAGACAAAACAAAACTCATGGCAAATTTGGGATTTGAACTAAAATTTGGGTTTTTATAAAGAAAAAAAAAAGTTCAAGACAGAATTATAACTAGACCTATAAATTGGGGTTCACAAGAGATTATACCTACCCATCAAGCAAACCCTCTCTCTCTCTCTCTCTCTCTCTGGTACACACAACTCAAGCCATCATTGCTGCTGCCCGTGCCCCTCATGCTACTTGTCATTGTCGTGGCCCCTTGGTGAGTACATTTTGTTTTCTCTATCACAGCACGACTTGATTTGGAGACCCTGACCACAACCAAATATCGGGGTTGAAGTCGTGCCCCAACCTGAATTGGGGCCAAGGCTAGCTTTGACCTCAGTCTAAAGCATGGTTGTGGCCTAGGCCGTTGCGGCTAGGAACCGATTTGATGTTGGCCAAGCCGTTACCTAATTTGACCTAGGGCCGCAGTCATGACACAATGACCCCAGTCAACAAGCTCACACTATTGATCATTTCAAATTTTGTTTAGTTATATGTTTGCTTCATTTCATCTTTAAACATATATAACTCAAGATAAAAATAAACCCTCAAACTTTTGATTTATGCATTTTGTGGCGGTCGAGCATCTACAAACCAGAGTGAGTGGGATCAACTTTGGAGAATCAAGTACATTGTGAGGACTTTTGATTGATTTAATTATTTGCAATGAACAATTTTTTTTAACAAGTAGTTTTACTGTCCATCATAGTATTTATATTTGATTTGATGCAGTGAACTTGTTGGTCAATCTTATTCAAATTATAAATAATAAAAAAATTAATTATCTTCGAGTTTCAAGTAAAAACAAACAAATGATACCGAATGTGAGGAAAACAAAAAATTTGTTTCTATTTCTAACTCGAAAAATAATCTTAACACGACAATAAATTTATCAAACGCAATAAATTTCCATTGCCTTTGGTGTCGGTTTTTAACCTAAAGCGATGAAATTTTAAGGCGACAAAAAAAAAACTGAATGTTGGGTCTTTGAATGAGACAAATTTTGTCGCATTTGATTTTCAAAGACGAAGAATGTTATTTGTCATCTGTCCCCTTAGGCAAATGTGACGGAGAAAACGCAATAAGTGATTCTCAAAAAAAAAAAAAAAAAATTGTTGAAAGGTGAAAATATTTGGGCCTAATTATTGTCACCTCAGTATTTTTTATTTTTTTTTGTAATGGGGTTAAATGGCCAACTGACTTACATAATTACGATGCAAATTGTCACGGATCTAGATTGCAGCGTTTGTCAATGATCAGCCATCGATCATTTCTTTTGGAGCTAGTCACGAATCTGTTCTTGAGGGTTGAATTTGTGATTATATTTTCCAACCATACTCTATTGGCATGTCTTGATTTTTTTATTTATTTTTGGTTTGTTATGGAGCTTTATGTGATAGAAATTGAAAGAAAAAATGGAGGAAAAATATTTTTTGTAGACAAGTACATTTGACCATTTATAATGTAAAAAAAATGAAGAGAAAAAAAAAAGGAAATAATATACCAAAATTGCAACTTTCCTATCTACTAAACTACTCAAGTTTGGCTAAATCAATTAATCCGCAATCAAGATCAACGTCATAATTAGAATCTTCAATCATATCTCTAACACTCCCTTTGAGCCGATGGTCTATATATGTCAAGGACATCTAGCTAGCTAAGTAGATATGGGTATCATCTACGATAGAGTGGCTTAGTGAAGATGTTTATAGGTTGTTCCATAGTTCAAATTCCCTTTGTTACAAGGACTCATTCTCTGATCTTGTCTCTAGTGAAATCAAAATCAACTTTTATGTGTTTTGTCCTTTCGTGAAAAACTAGGTTTGCCGCCAATTTGAGTGCAACATCATTGTCACAAAATAATTCACTTGGTCCACTGATTGGTACTCTAAGGTTCGAGAGTAGTCCTCATATGCAAACTAATTCATAGGTAGTTTTTGCCATAGCTCAATACTTTGATTTGTCTAATGATAGTGATATAGTCGATTGCTTCTTCATTTTGCATGAGATTAATGATTCTCCCAATTTGATGCAAAAACGTGAGATGAATCTCCTGATCATTAGGCAAGTAGCATAATATATCACACTAGGCCGCCATCTTCATGTTGCAGTTCCAAAATAAAAATAAACTCAGTCATGGACATCCCTTCAAATATTTCACAACATTTAAGATTGCATTCATATGGGACTATTTGGAATTATGCATAAACTAATTTAGTATTTACACTGCATAACATATGTTAGGTCTTGTTATGATAAGATATATTAACTTCCCAACAAATCACTGATATCTCAATGTATCCTTGAGCAATGGATTCTTGATAGATGAAGAAGAATCCATATCATACTCATGAGTTGTCAGCTTGGCATTCTATTCAATTGGAATGACGGCCAATTTACAACTTGATAACCCTACTTTAGAAACAATCTTCAAGATGAATTTCCTCTAACTAAGGCTGATTCCTTTATCAAACCAAGTAATTTTAATGCTAAGAAAATATTTGAGAGGTCCCAAATCCTTGGTGTGAAAGTTGAGTGTAAATATTCTTTAAACTTCACAATATGATAATTTTTATTTCCCATGACAAGTATATCAAATATATATATTGGCAAATAAGTTAATGAATTTGCCCTAGTCCATGTAAATAAAGCATAATCATGCTTAGAATGCTAGAACTTGTATTGGTTAGCATAAAGTGAACTTCACATATTTTTCCCTAGATGACTATTTCAATTAGATGACATACTCGGGACCTCCCCTTCGAGGAGGAAGTTTTATATAAATTTCTTCATCCAGATCACCATAAAGAAAAGCAATGTGGACATCCATCTAGTGTAGTGACCAATTACGAATGACTGCAATGGATAAGAACAATTGTGACTTATTTGGCAACGAGAGAAAATGTTTCATGATAATCAAAACCTTCTTTTTGAGTGAACCATTTAGTAACTAAGCAAGCCTTATAGTGTTTAATAGAACTATTTGCCTTAAAATTGATTTTTTATATCCATTTATAAATGATTTGTTCCCGATGTGGAGGTAATGAAACAAATATCCCAAGTGTGGTTCTCCATGAGGGCAATGAATTTTAATTCCATTGCACATTGCCATCGAGGAATACATGGTGCTTCAGCAGATGAAAAAAGTTAATTTTCTTGTGATAAGTGTTTAATACAACACATATGTTTTAGTGATAGCTAACTAAAGTAGACATACAAGGAGACATGATATTGAGCACCTAGAAAACTCATTGCAAAACATATGTAATCCTTGGTCTACATAGGTGGACAAATATGCCGTTGAGAACGTCAAGGCTCCTTTGTTAATATTTTTTCAGGTACTAGTGAGGACTCAAAAATAGTCTTTGAATATAGCTGTCATGGAGGAGGAAGGAGAGATATTCTCTTTGCAATTTGACTACTGAATTGAAGATCCCTCCATAACTGGTTTATGGACCGGCATAGATGGTTCTGATGCAACAAAAATTTATGGTGAGGCCATGGATAAATCTTCATCAAATAGGATTAGTCGGTGGCTTTCTGATGATGACAGAGTTGATTGTGACAAAAACATCAATTCCTTCAATGTACACACATCCCTACTAATATAGAAATTCCCTGCAGAAATATTCATAACTTGGTATTCTTTCTAGAGAGGAGGATATCTCATGAAAACACATTGAGTTGCACAGGGACCAATTTTATCATGAGGGCCCAAATTCATCGCATAACATAAATAACCAAATACTCTAAGATGATCATTTTCTAGCCATTTGTTGTAAATCATTTCTAAAGTAGTTCTACCATCAATAATCTAAGTTAGCATATGGTTTATCAAATAGGTTGATGTGATTACACAATCTCCCAAAAAGCTTCAAGAATAAAGGCTTAGTATTTTAGTGCATGGGCTACTTTTAAGAGATGTCTATGCTTGTACTCAACAATTGCATTTTTGTGGAGCGTAAGTGCAAGAACTCTCATAGAGTATCCCATGAGAAGACAAAAATTGTTCACAATCAAAAGTAAAGAATTCACATCCATTATCTATATGAATGCATTGCACACTTTTACTAAATTGATTCATAATCAAAGAAAAGAATATTGATAAATAAGTAAATGAAGGCTCTTTGATTGCATAAAATATACCCAAGTGGCACGTGTATAATAATCAATAATAGTGAAAAGAAATGGGATCCATCATGATGAGGGGTAAGGACCTCAAATGCCCATATGAAGTAAGGAAAAAGCATTATCCGCTTGAGATGTACTAGTTGTAAGGCTACTTGAGATTGTTTAGTTAAAGGACATATTGGACATTTTAGGTGAGGGAAATGCGCATTGTGACCTAACCATTGATGATAAAGGAGATTTTTATTTCGACTAATGGCATTACAAAAATTTTCTTATTTGACAACTCTAAATCTTGTGGGAATCAATCCAGAAATATAACCCTTGTGCAACATTATCTAAGCCTATCGGTTTGCTAGCTGAATGGTCCTAAGAGAAACAATTTTTAAAACTGAATATGGCATGATAGAAATTATCCTTGCACACTCTTGAGATAGAGAGAAGGTTGAATTCAAAATCATGAATATATAGGACATTCTTGAGGATAAAATTTGAACCAAGATGCAAGGTACCAATTTTGGTAACATGGGTGACGTTCCCATTTGGAAGACATACCAACACGGAAGGCCGTGTTCCTTTGTGAATGTGGGAAAATAGGTGCTCATTGCATATTATGTCATCACTAGTCCCCAAATTGATTGTCTATGCATCAGTTGAAAAACGAAATCTCCTTGTGGAGAAAGGTACTTAGAAACCCACACTTTATCGTTGGTCTTTGGTTAACTGAGAATTTGCACTATTCCAATATTACTCTTGAGTAATTGTTTGATGTGCCCTATTAATTTTTTGTGTAGAGACCTAATAAAAGTGGATTACTTTCCCTTTTTGTTTTTATCATTAGGTTTCCCATACGCATATATCAATGATTTTGGTGTGGATATTTGCAATATTCACAATATTTATTTTTAAACTTAGAATTTTTCCACAAACCTTCCCTAATGATGTGGCACTTTGTGAGCTATAGGATCCTTTATAAGTTAGGGTCAACGTGGCCTAATAATAGCTATCCCATTTAGCTAAGATGATGGACAATTGAGAGCCATCCAATCTCGAGTGCTGATCCTAGCCATTTGATCCAACGTGTTGATCCCAACCATTCATGTGAAGAGAGAATTAGAGTTCCCTTCTCTTTTAGACGTTATCGCTATAGTTCTAAGTAGCCCACGGTTCCTAGAGCTTCCAAGGGCTCCATTGATCTCTTCTGAAGCAATGCTAGAGGGAAACACTATGAGGGTCATGCCTTCACCCAATCAATACTCGATCGATGCCAGTCATTGGCTCTCCTCTTGGGATCTCCTCTTGGACTACCAACTAGTAGATCCAACCCAACGGCAACGTTCATCACAAGGATTTGCAATCATAATAATGGATATGACTTGTTGAAATTAGTGAAAATCTCATCATCTTTTCCTTTTCTTTCATCTCTTTGTATTGTCTGAGGCTGCCTTCGAGAGACCTTTGAGCCACTACTCAACCGCCTCAAGCTTATTCCATAGAGTTGAGAGATAGTTGAAGTAAGTGGTAACCGTAAGGTTCCTTTGCTTCAACTCTGATACGGCTTGGGTGATGGTGAATAACTTCGCTTTATCAAGTTATTTGTACAATTCATGAATGCTTTCCTAGAGCTTCTTGTAGTCTTTGATTGGTGGGAGCCTAGTTGCAACATCATGGGCTAGACATTTGTCATTTCAAGTGTGAACCGGTTGGTTACGCTTCCACTAGTGCTAGTCACTCCTTGGCTGGAAAGGGGACAACTCCATCGAGGAAGCCATCCATGTCACGAAGGGCTTGTCAAAGGTCTTGAGCCCATGCGCTATAATTCTCTAGTTTGATGAACTACATGTTGATAAACCACAGCTCTGGTCCATTGGTCGACAACTATAGAGGGGATCACCGACTTAGGGCAATTGCCACCATTGATTGGGAAGGCATACAACATGAATTTAGGTGGAAAAATCAGGTAGGGTTTCGTCCCTTGACTTGGTATAAATCTGGGTCATATGCTCAAATTTGTCTAACTCGACTCTTTAGTTGGGTTGGACTCATGCGAGAAAATAACCGGCCCACTCTTGTTAAAGTCTCAAAGCTTGAGAAATTCTTATCCCTAGATAGTCCATGTTGATATTGTTGAGCCTATGCCTATTGGCCTTAGATGTGGTACCATTGAACCAAGAGCCACTAGGTTGGGCTAGGGATCTAAACTAGAGCATGACCAAAATTGGCCGAGTTTCAAGCATCATCAAGAGGCCATATAGGAATATGCTCCTATTCATTCAAATTAATTTGCTTCAAAGGTGTTGGAGTTTGATTTTGGGGTGAGATGGGTGTTTCCTCCATTGAGGAGTTCTCGACATTCTTGTTTTTTGCCATGATATAAAAAGAAATGAAAGAATTCCTATTCAATTTACTAATTTTGTAACATTCTTGATTTGACCCCATAAGAATGGTCATATGGTTTGAAAAGGGATCAACCATGGACTGTTTTAAGGATCAATCATGGGATCGATTGGCCCAATCAATAGGTAATCAAGAATTGGTCATGGTTTGATTGACACATTGGCCATGAATTGACCGTGAGATTGGCTGTGAATGAACTCATTGACCCACGAGTGAACCCGAGCTACTTGACTATGGAATGGTTATTTGGTCATGAGAATTGATTATGGGATAGTCAGCACCATCATGGATCGGCAAACGACCATGGATTAGTTTCGATCAATCATAGCATCGTTGTTGGTGATTCCACCCAATCATGTATCGGTAGTGGACAATCATGAGACGATCCATTGCAATCGTGTATCGATCGTAAATCGATTAATCCCAAGCAATTCCTTAATGATAAGGAGCCGGTCATGGATCGAGTGAGTTCGGTCATGGATCAATCGTGGACCAGCCATGAGCTCTTGGATGAATCGGGAACCAACTAGAATGAGTCATAGGATTGATCCAATGATCCCATTACTAAGTCAAGGGTTTGTATTTATGCCTCGGCTTAGTGCAAGGGCTATTGACAACCTTCAATTAGTCATTGAATCGACCGATGGACCATGAATCATGATTGGGGATTATGTCATGCGCAAGCTCAACAACAAGCCTAGTGACTAGCTCGAGAGCCAATCTTGGATCTGTGCATCCTAGTTGTGCCAATCCGAGGGCTAACCAATGTGCCGACCCTTTGGTCAACCGACCGACCCATGAGTGGACGGACAGGTTTGGCTCATTGAGGGCACTTTGGTTTGAACCTCGGACTTGTTGGAATTAGTAATTTAGGGTGTACCTTGTGATCCCTCTTTCGGCCTTAGAACCAACTCAAATGATTGGTTTTTTATGTTTACCTTATTCTTGAGGATATGGACAAAACCATGACCATGGTGACTCATGATGCTTAGGTAGCCCAAAGAAGATTTTGCCATCATTGCTTATGATTTGCCTTGGAGGCTAAGTAGCACACTTGGACCAATTAAACCAAGACACAAGGGATCTCATTAAGGATGTAAAGAGGCCTAAGCACTACTTTAACACTCTTAGGCACCATCTCCTTAATAATGTCTTAAATGTCATTTAATAAAGAGAAGCTTATGTAATCCAATCAAAGGGAAACATATACCATCTCTTAAGCTTATTAGGGCCATAGATCGCCATGAAACCAAATAGGCATGCCACCTCTTTCCTTAGTGAGTCACCTTGCAAAATAGGCTTGCCACATAAACAAAGTAGATGTGCCATTTAGGAAAGGATGATGAGACAATTTGGATGGGTAATCATGAGGTTGAGGGTTATAAATAGAAAGAGTCCCTCCTCATTTCTCACCATTTGGCTCCCTCCTTTTCTCTTTTCTTGTAGGCGTTCTCTCTCTCCTCTCTCTTCACTCTCTTGCTTGTGCATCCATCAGCCCTCACCAAGCCATTTCCTCTAGTTTTGAGGTTCATCTAGATAAGTAGAACTTCTATTAAAGATGTTTTGTAAGTAAAGTTTCCTATTTCTTCTTAAATGATCATTTATGTCCTTAAGAATAGGTGGTACTCATTTGTAAGTTGTGGGTAGATAAATGACTATGTTTGCACAAATTGCTTATATTATGGTTTCGATCATGTGCTCGAGTGTTGCATAATCGGAATGATGCCGTGGTTCATTGTTTATGTTCAACACAAGTTGAGGTTTGCCTAGAGCCATAAGGCGTTGACCCATATTGACGCTATCACAAACCTTGATCAAGGCTTGAGCTACGAGTTATTTTTATGACATCTCAGGTTTGTCACTATCTTGATTCATTTTATCTTGTTTATATACACATGTGAAAACATAAACATATTAAACCCCAACAAAAATCATTTGGAGAACGTGGGAAGTCATATAAAGCACACTACCTTCATTATAAGATTGAGTACTACATTTCACACATCATGAATCCAACTATTGTATTTTACATGATGACAAAGAGTCGGGTTTCATATCTTTGCTATGGCTGCAGCCATCCAAAATCGGAAATCCTTCTACTTTGTTCGGTATTATGGGTTGTCAATCATCCCATTGGACGTTGCCCTACCATACCATTGGTTGGTCCATTGAAACCACAAGAGGACCAACCTAGTCTTCGTCGAACCAAGCATACCAAACTCCATAGTGGTATCAAGACCAACTCATCTAATCCTTCATCAACCTATACTATACTCATATGCTTGCAATAAGTAATCTCGGTCTCAACGTCTATGATATCTATAGTGAATCCTTTTGTCTTAATAGGTTGACCAAAATGCTTAGCAACCATATTTATATACCTGTAGAAGATAAATGAATGAATCTTTGAGAACTCAATAAGTAAAGCTCCTATTATCAACTAGTAAGACATTCCTTTGAGGACTAGCCAGAGTTCTCATGCAAATAATGTCAAGGCGTAGATCAATAGCAAATCATATACCATGTATAAGAAACACTTTTCATAACTGTTGGCACATGCAAAGACTTATGCAAATAATGCTCATGCGGAATTGGCATATCATGTAATTTATTTACTGTCATTGAGGACTCAAACCTTGATCCTTCTTGCTCAATCCAGGGCATCCAACATCCCGCTACTTCCGAGATTGAACCCAAGACATCCCAAGGCTAGCAAACCCAACTCTTTTGTCATCGACACTATTTGCATGTGATTCTAGCTGGTATTTACTAAAGGAATGTCCTATTAGTCAAGAGTAGGAGTTTTACTTACTAACTCATTCCTTTATCTTTTATAGGTGTATGGGTAAGGCTGCTGAACGCTTTAGTCTTCCTGTAAAAATATAAGGGTTTGTTATTAATATAATAGATGTCAAAGTTGAGATAACCTACCGGAAGTGTACCTCTATAGTTTGGGTTGAGGAGGGATGAGATGAGTTAGTCCCTCATTGTTACATGGCTTGGAACTTCTAGTCTGATGGGGACTAGATTGGCTCCCTTTGTGGGTATAAGGGGCCAATAAACCCAAGTGGTGAGACAAATTTGGCGAGACAAATTACAGTCTTTGGTATTAGCCTTAGCATAAAGGTTCCCAACTTTGGGTAGCTACAATGGTAGCGGAGATGGGAAAACCCAACCTTTTGCTATCATGTAAAAATAATAGTTGAAAACATAATATGGAACATGTGCTAGGTTATATCATGTATGAAGTGTATTTGCGTAACTTGCTTCCCATGTTCTTCTAGTGATAATTGTCAAGGTTTTGTATATTTTCACATATGCATATAAACAAGATAAAATAAATCAAGACGGCAACAAGCCTAGGATATTGCAAAAAATAACCCACAACTCGGACCTTGATCAGGGCTTGTCATAGATTTGTTTTGTAGGATGCAATAACAACTTAGAAAATGAACCAAAGGCAATTCTAGAAATGCAAAAGCTAGGCTAGGAAGGAGAACTTTGATACCATGACAGAAATTGAAAGGAAAAATGGAGGAAAAATGCTTTTTGTATATATTTTGTATACGAGCACATTGGACCATTTATAGTGTAAAAAATGAAGAGAAAATAATAATAATAATAATAATAATAATAATAATAATATACTAGAATCACAACTTTCTTATGTACTAAACCAATCACGGATTGACTAAATCAATTAGTCCACAATCAAAATCAACACCATAATCGGATCTTTAATCATTAGTCCAACATTATGGGCTTATCTTGTTATTGTAACTTTTGAGATTTCCTATCATGTATCATTTTGATAATGAATATAAATTTCTTTTAACAAAAAGAAGAAGAAGAAGAAAAGAATACAAGTCCTTTCAATTAACAATACTGAAAATCACCTATGAGGCTCTCAAAAATTGCCATTCAAGTCTTAAATTGCATTTGTCAATGAAGATTTATGGCTTGACTCCCTTTTTTGATAATTGTTGAGAACTTGATTGCACCAATTGAAAGACTTAGGACTCTATTACGGTTATAATTAAAAGGTGACAACTTCGTCGAAATAATTGGAGAATATAGAATCCAGATACAAGATCAAGGACCTTTAATGCAAATCTTGCTATTATCGAACACCATATCCACATCGGAATTTCAACATTTTGCAAAAACTTCTTGATGGAATTGTACATATAATATAAATAGACATGACCCCGCACGTTGCATAAGCGCAAATGATAAAAAGAGCTATCGTATCTTAATAATTATCTATCAAGAAGCCAATACTATAACAGTTTTGCGTAGTCATTTTGCGCTTTAATAGGAAGACACAGAGAAAATTCCAGTAGTCAAATACCATTACTTTAAAAAAATATACAATTACTTGTTATAGTCTTTAAGGTGAAGAGATCATGAGAAATGATTCTTTTAGTAACACTCATCTCTCTTAAAAGAAAAGAGTCAATTAACACCTCCAGGATGTTGGCAAATGTTGCTAAATCCAAAGCTGCTTACAATCAACACCTTTCTGGAAAAAAAAAGTCACATGTAATTTCACCACCGACAGGCAAAACGCAAATGTTTCTCAAATGTAACGTGGACAGCTAAGGCAAATTAGAATCTTCAAAGAATGCATGATGAAAGTGCTTGATTAACCTCGCATGAGGGTTTTAATGACTTCATTTTGCCGTAATTTATTTTATTTTGATTGTTTTTTCTTGGTTATATAAAGTTTGTGTGGGGAACAATTCCAAGGGCAGCTCGCGCTGGTAAAATCAAAGCACAAAAGAAGAGCTATGACCCACCAAAGATTCAGCCACGCACTTGTGGAAAAAGTTGGTGATTTGAGAGGGAACACCGCCTGTCCTCTCTTGTTGGCTACACCATGATTTTGAACGTGAAAATTATTGGGGTTTGGTGACACATCTATATTCTTTTCTTGATATGTTCATAGTGGGCATATTCCGCATTCTAGAAGGGAATTTACCAAAACGAGGACAAGTAACTCAATCGGTCCTAATTTTATTGTAAAAATGTCGATATACTCTTAAACTAAGTAATTTCACTAATTGAGTACTGAAAATTTACACAAAATTTTGATGTAATCCTTCTAACCAATTTTCATTGGAAATGGCCGACATGGTGGCCTAATCATCATCATGTTAGTGATTTTCAATGAAAATTTAGTCGGATGGATTACAATAAAATTTCACGTAAAGTTTTAGGACTAAATTAACAAAATTGAAAAGTGTATAACTAAATTGATTTCCATACAATTAGTTTAGGAGCGATTCAATAACTTATCTCCTAAGTCAAAATATGAGTTGTCTTAAAAAGTACGAGATGATGGACTCCAGCTACTCAATCAGTCATGACCATATATACTTTGAGGCCGCTTTTCAAAATCACACAAATTCTATTGAATATAAAACATGCAACAAACCTTGTTCAACTCTCTTTTGACCACGTTTTCGGTATGCAAACCCTAACGCGCTCCTCTACGTGGTCGAGGATGCAAAGAGCCGCAAAAGAGCGCGAGTTTGGTTGCGGCACCACTGCTCTCATGGCGTTCCCTCAGAGCTGAAGGGTCAATGGACATGACTGCTCTCCCAAATGTTATTGACAAAAATCACCAGACACCACCATTTCCGGCAAAGAGGAGCCTCCATTGGGCAACTTTAAAGTCCATTTGTCGCCCCCCCCATGGTAATGGACTATGGGAATCCAAGGCCAAGCATGTGATGCCCCAAACACTTCAGAGGGCATCTGTATTAGTTTTCCTCTGTCTTTTTGTCGGGACTAGCAAATTTCAAGGCTTATAAAGTAAGGAAATCAATAAAGGGATGAAAAGACGGTGCGAGAAATCAAACTCGAGACCTTTCGGCTTGATATCAATCTAAATCATGCAGCTCAAAACTGTGCATTTGACTTTATTAAAAACATGGTTTTTGTCAGAATTTTTCATAAGCTAATGCGGCTAAAGTCTTAACAAAAGTTGAAGCATACATCGTGAAAAATTCATGTAAGAGAGGTAATACATTATAGACGTGTGTTTAAAAAAACAAATGACAATCCAGTACTTTAAACTATTATTCTAAAATTAAAATTCGTAAAGTCAGGATCCACAAATCTTATAAAATGTATTAGAGAAGATATTATTCGTTACACAGTGATTTCATTATTGGTGACTAATTGGAAATATCCAAAAAAGAACAAGGCAAGCGTACATAACATGACCTTTAGCCTTATGTTTGTCATCTAACCAAACATAAGCCAATTAAGTAAATACTGTCTAAATTTGTCTGGTAATTATTGAACTAACCGTCATTCTTATTTGCTCACGGAGAACATTAAAAGCCAAGTTATCCATTGAACTCGTCAAATTGATTTTCCACAGCTATGCACGGAATTTGCCGAAAAGAAAAGAAAAGGACCATTCAATCAGCAGATCCCTTGCAAGTTTTACCAAAAAAAAATAAATGAATGGTCTAGATCTGTCTGGTCCTCAAAACTACGCATCACGGAAGCAATCTGTATCAGGTGACGGTAACAGGATATTAAGAATGGATTCTTTTGGATATCAGACTTAAATTATGTCGCAACATCAAATGATCAAGAGGGGACATGCTGTGGCTGGAGTATCCCATCATTGAGCTTGTACGGAGACGCCAACTTTGCAGTAGAGGAAGAGGACTAATCAAATGTACTGACATAAGCAGACCATCCTTCCTTTCCCTCACGTGCATGGGACAAGAGTACAAAGCTGGTGGGGGGTGCATGTCCATGAGATGGTATGCTGGGAACCACGTGCATGACCTGACTTAAGAACCTGCGGCAGAACTGCAGCTCCTGCACGAAGGCAGATTTGTAAGACAAGAAAGTCGATGGTCAGGAGTCAGGACCCAGGGGACCAACTGGCTTTCACAACTCAGATATGACTCCACTGCAACAACCACGGATGAAAGAAAATTCTCAAGCTATCTTGGCATACAAAGTTCAACTAGTGTCATCTCCACTATCTGAACTACCACTACCTTTGGAGATGAAGGAAATTCAGCTATTGAGTATTATCCCATTTACTAATAATCCACTCAAAAAATAAATTGATACGCCTGACGTTGAGCTTATGTAAATTGTAATCTCTACAAGAAGTGGTTTTTATCACCTGAACGGCAATGCCAATAGCTCCAACAAGAAGATTTTGGAGCTTCAGTATAAATAATTTTGCCAGATTTGGATTGATCAAAATTCCACAGAATCTATTGCAGACGATACTGCAAACCACCATCTTAGGCAGGAGAAAATCTGCTGTTGGGATTGCCGCTTCATCTCAATCATCCATTTCATCATTTTGAGATTCAGGCCACATCACTGTTCATGTATATTAAGCAGACTCGCAAGTGAAGCTGTTCAAGATCTGCAGATTTCCTCTACTCTGCATCCTGTTAATGCTCATGCACCTCCTACATGATACCCTCCTCAACTGGACAGAAAAAAATCCGTCTTTTACAGCTATTGCAACTTCCTGTACGCGATGACTGCATCATATGTTTCCATAGAAAGCAAACTCTCAGCGAAACATCTGCAACAACAGTTACAACTAGTATATTTTAATACAAGAAAGATGTACAACAACCATGCAGAAAGCATCAATTTGACATTACAAGGTAAATCTAGCAAGAGAGACAGTCCCCACTGGCACAAAGGTCCTAGTACAATCAAATTTTAACCTGGGAATTGACATCAGAGTAAAGCAAGATAGTCTTTAATTCAATAAATACACATGCATGGTATTCTACCATTTTGCAAACAGCATAAGACTCCAAATGACCAGGAGGAAGCAGCTTCCAGAAAACTTAGGATGTAATTTACGAACCTTAATTCATGCCAGAACATGTGGGTTTGATCATGGAGAAAAGGCCGTAGAGAAGCAACCACATCTTCACCCAGCTGTCCATGAGGGACATTTAGTTTCTTCTCAAAGGTTGAAATAAACACTGAGGTCACCAAATGAACTATAACAGAAGGATCTGGGTCCCCAAGGATGGCCTCTAACTCCCTTCTAATCCATGGTTCTATTCTCTGTAGAATCCTTTCCTTCCAACCACTATCTCTTCCCAAACCCTGGAAAGACAATAAGTAGCTATTACAGAGTGGACAAAGGAAGGTGAGGAGATGAAGAGATGAGATATTTACTGAATTAAAGAATAGATGATCTATGAGAAAGTGGGAAAAAGCAGCAAAGCTTGATTTGAAAACCATATTCTCAAACCAGAAGTCATTGGTTGAACCACGAACTGGGCTTGGATTCAGTTCAATATTCTTCCCCAAACTCACTCTTGGTCAAGATCAGCCCTATTAGGTTTCTAAGCACTCCTCAACCCAGCTCGAATTACACACTACTAAAAGTTTTAGCATGCTGGAACAGGTAGTCTACCCCTTGGAAAATGTTCACCCATGCTCAAGAGCTTAACTGATTGCGCTTTCTTTAATTAGATTAGAGGTCATATGATGGATTTTCAAATTCACTTGTAAGCTATTCTTCCATACAAAACATTGATTTGGCAGGGAAAAGGGATGAAACCCATGCCCTTGGGGAACTCATGCAAGCCTTGGCCAACTGAGACTGTGTTTCTGTCTTTGCTTGTAATATAATACCACATATGTTGCAATGAATTCAATGGCAAAATTGAACAAGCAGTTCATCTGGTTGAACTGTGAAATATAAGCTTGACCCAACCAAGCAATGCTCTGGTGTTTTAAACAATGGTGACTAAAATTAATCAAAAACTACATGTAGGACTTACAATTTGTGCAGAGAAGTGAAAAACTGATTTCTCTCAAAAGCCAAACACAAAACATTATCTCCCTCGGAATGTAGATGCAAAAGCAGTCCTTTTATTCATATGGACATAAATTACATACTTCATAAATAAAGAAAATTAAAGATGACCAGTATATCTAAGAGCAAACCTCTTGCCTAGACCAATAAAGGATTTCGAGTACAAAGAGAAGAGAACTGACTGAAATCAGTGGCATGGGAAGTTTGAATACCTGAGAGTTCCTGGAAGAAGGAACAGCCTGCAAGAGTCGGTTGTATATGCTACAAAAAGAGAAAATGTTACATTCTAAGAAATTGGAACAACAAAATGAATGGCTACTACAAAGTATTCAAACATGGGTATACATAACACAGGTTATTGAAGATAAACATGACATGGTAATCATACTCCTATGACAGGAATGATACTATCCACAATATAGTACATGACTGGATGTGAAATTGACAGAAGTGAACCATTCTAGAATCAATCACTTTTACTGTCTATTATGCGTACCTGGCACGCCATTGTAGTTTTCTTGCAGCTAAAACATCAGGAGGAACAGCGCCCGGCCTCCCAAATGATCTTCGCCATGGATCTGGCCTGGTTCGCTGGGTAGACCCATTCAGCTCATCTCTTGGTATTCGGATAGTTCCATAAAACCCAAAAAACTTGACTTTTAGTTACATGCCAATGACACCAACACATTTGATCAAAGGCCAAGTAGAGTCAACAGAAGGCAAGCAAATACATGTATACAGCATTGATCAAATGTTAAACTAGAAAGCAATTTTACCTTAATATTTCCTCTCATGGTCGGGATTGATCTTATGATAGCCCTTAAGGTTCAAAAGAATTTGAATCCCCTAGCATGTCTATATCCTTAACGAATTATGACTAGAACCTTAAGATCTTGTAACTTTCACAAGTTACCATCAAACGATCAATTAGTAATTTGCACAATCAATGCAAATCATATACTACTTGAACGTCCGAACTCAGAATTCGAGGCTCACACTTCATACTAAATCAGTCGATTTGACTTTCAGAAAACAACCCAAATTCCAACATCTAAATAATCAAATGAATTCGCAATGCACTCAAATTGGACATCCGTCAAAAAGCTAATTCGCCGCCCCAATAGAAAAAGCATCCGAAACTTTAACGGCGGTCGCGAAGCACGACGGACAGAGAAAAACCCTTACCTCCGACGGACGAGAGGGGCCGAACCGGCACGTCGGTGGGCCTCGCCGTCCTCGTCGACCGACGGCAACCGCTCCTCGACAAAGCCCTCGCGACGGAGGCCGGCCTCGCGAAACCAAGAGCCGAACTCGGCGTTGCAGAGAGGGCACCTCCGCCTCAGCCGGCTCCACCTGCGGATGCAGTCCAGGCAGTAAGCGTGCAGGCAGCCGGCGAGGACGGCCCCCGCGCCGTCTGTCGTCGATGGTGTCGAGACATATCGGGCAGGACTGGCCCCGGATCGAAGGTGGGATCGCCCGGTAGAGGAATTTCTCGCAGCGGCGATGGGAAGAACGGAAAGCCCATTTTCGAGAAGAAGAAGGAGAAGGAGAAGGAGAAGAAGAAGATGGAGGAGGAGACGAGGACTCCATAGAATCACAGAGCACAAAGCGAACGAGAGAGAGAGAGAGAGAGAGAGACGGTGGGAGGGTGATCCTATGGTTTTGGGCCAAGACGGTGAGTCGGTCATTAGCACAGTGAAATGATTTTTCACTCATGAAAATCTTTAAATCATGACAAACTTTAAAAAAAAATGATTAATATTAAGAAAAACACCAAAACCGTACATTTTTGATAAATTTATCTCTAATTAATTTTTTGATTATAAACATCTCAAACCGGTACACATTTGATAAATTTACTCAAAACTAGTATATTTATGACAAATTTACCCTATATTAATTTCTGTTAAATTTTACTATCAAATTGCTGAGTTGGATGACACGTAATAATTGATTGATATATCAGTTTAGGACAGTTTTAGCATTTTTGCTGTTTTTTATAGTATGATCAAATTTAACGAATGGTATATTAGTCACAAATGTACCACTTCTAATTTTGGATAAATTTATCACAAGTGTACCAGTTTGGAGTTTTTTTATAGTCATTTAGGATAAATTTGTTATGAATGTATTGGTTTGGAGTTTTCATGATCAAAAGATTAGTTTTGAGTAAATTTATCACGAGTATGTCAATTTGGAGTTTTTCACAATATTAATCTAAAACAAATATATATATATATATATATATATATGATTGTATGAGTTGTAAAATATATCATAGATTATATTGATAGAGCAAGAAATTCAGAAATTTGGGAAGCAAACGGAATAAAGAGTAACAAAAATTTAGGGAAGTATTGGGTGTTTAAAGAAGGATGTAAGTAGGAAGAAATTGAAACATGGAATCATATTGATGTTGTTTTGCTTCCATACTATAGGGGGGATGTGCATAAGTGAACTATTGTATGTCTGATGGTAGAGATGACGAGGGTGGTAAAGAAGATGGGTTTGCAGATATTGATGTTTATGACTTACATGGAAGAAATGGAGGAAACGAGAGCGTGAGTGGTGATAGTTCACTGGAGAGAGATAGGGAGGTTGGAGACGGCAATCTGCATGAAGATATTTTAGCTAAGAATGTGGGTTTCTTGAACACGATTAGCCAGCATGAGTATGCACATCCTGAATCCAATACCGAGGTTAATACAGAGAATCATCTCTTCAAATTGCGGATGTGCTTTACTAATACTAACGAGCTTAGAGAGGTTGTTAGGATCTATGACATGAAATATGGGAGTTGGGCGAGGCTTAATGAGCCAAATAAGTTGATTGTAATGTGTTTTGACCTCTGAGGACTACAATTAGCTCATATATGCTTCCAAAGAGCAGAGACATCATACTTTATAGGTCAAGACCTTCAACCATGTACATACATGTAACAAAGCTCTACGTTTTCTTTTGTAAGCACTAAATGGCTACAGGCAAGTGTTATGATAGCTCAAGGAATAATCACATGGCCAAGTGCTTCAATAAACAATCATTGGAGTTTGAAAATGTTTTGTAACTGTCGCGACCTAAAATTTCTTGAAAACAATAATAGGTTTAGGGGTATTGTTAATTTCAGGCCGACGGCCCTTAATTAACTCAGACTCTCCCCAGCCCATACCTCGCGCGACGTTGGGATATCATGAAAGTCTTCTAATAAGGAGTCGCCACTAGCCTATTGGGGTCGGCTAGAAACCAAGTGAGACATGAGAGTGTGCCTCACTTTCTACGCAACTAGAGAATCTAGGATCGGGGACTTGATTACGTTAGTTATGCGACTAACGCCCTTTCGGTACCTAACTTGATTATATATCAACTAAAGTCATGGCAACACATTCGAGAAACCCAAGGTTTATCCTAACCTTTCTAAGGTGAGGAAACAATATTTAAAATATCATGACAAAACAGGGCACAGGAGAAAAGCCCTATTGTAAAGCCTTAAAGGCTTATTCAATTTTGTTCTTTTTCTTTTTTAAGGGTTTTCTGAATTTTTTTAATTTTCAGATTTTTCTAAAAAATAAAATAAAAAATTGAAATTTTTAATTTAATTTTTTAATATATATTTTTTTTTAATATTTTCGAATTCTCCGAAATTAAACAAACAAGTTTTCAAGATTTTTAGCATTTTGCTGATTTTTTGAGAATTTAAGAAAAACATTTATTACTGTTTTTTGGAATTTTCTAATCCCCTTTTCTATTTTATTATTATTATTATTATTTTTGAATTTTGGAATTTTCGAAAATAAAATTAAGATAAATTTTTGAAACCTTTCTGAAATTAAACAAAACATTTTTATTATGATGATTTTTCGATTTTTTTTTAAAATATTTTTAATATTTAATTTTTTTGGATTTATTTTTTTTCGGATTTTTTTATTAAAATGAAAAGTTATTCGGACCGGGTCGGGTGACCCGACCCTACTAGAACCGACCCGGCCCCCGGTCGGGCCGAGCCGAGCAACAACCGGGCTGGCCGAACGGCCCGGTTAAAAATTTTAAAATGGCCCATTAGTTGAAGAAAAAAAAAAAAAAAGACCATCTCCCATTCTAAAAACTTCAGCCCAAAATCCTCCTAAACCCATTCGAAATCAGCCCAGCCTCATTCTCATTTAAACTCTCGGCCCGGCCCCTTTTTTTTTTTTTTTTTTCTTTTTCTTATTTCTTTTTTATGCATGCTTTTTCTCTCTCCTTCCCGCGCGGGTCTTCTTCTTCCCTTGGTCTACATGCTCGACGCCCCCTTTTCACCGGGCCGCCGCCGCAACTCAACGCCGCCGCACCGCACCGCCGCGGGTCCACCTATCCTAATGGGGCATCGTGAGGTCACTTCCGGCGTCGGTCGTTCCGTCCGACCGACGCCGAGTACCCCGCCGTCGTTAACCTCCGGCTACCCGAGAATCTCCCCGACTTCCTCAAACATCTAGTCCGGCGTGCCCATCCCAAGACAAGCGCCAAAATCTCGAAAAAATGGCCTGAGGAGAATCATGACAAGGGCATGATTACAAACAAACGCTTATAAAACTCGGTTAGCCCGAGCTCGAATCGGAGATGAGTTCGGTTTTCTAATCTCGCGAGCATTTCCTCGAGCACCTAACGGGCGCTATTAGGCTTGAAGGTTTCTAGTTCGACCGAGCTTGGAATACGTTCTAAGGTCCCTAGAAATTACATCAAGAGTGCGAAGCAAAACAAAGGGAAGACAAGGGCCGGGACCCGCGCGAACTACTCGGCGCGAGCTCCGCCCGCCTCTTCGTCAAAGCGAAAACAAACAAGAAAAGGCGAAACCTACGGCTCGGACGGTTCAAGGACAAGTCGGGCGGACGGCCTCCACGGCGGCGGACGAGCCTCTTCTCCCTATTCGAGAACAAGAACAATGGCGAGCCGCTTCCTCGAGCTTTTTCCTTCCCCCTAGTCTCGCTTTTCCCTTGCGAAGTCCCCCCCGAACTCTCTCTCTCTCTCTCGGTGTGTCCCCTCTTCTCTCGGGTTGCGGGTCCTGCTCGGTTTCTCCCTCGATCCCCCGAAACCGCCGCCGGGATCCCCTCTCCTCCGATCTCTCTCCCTCTCCCGCTCTCTATTACCCTCTCCTTCTTTTTCCTCTTCTTCTGTCCGCCCCCCTATCTCCTCTTTTCTTTTCTCTTTTTCTGTTTGTTCCCATCCCTTATCCCGGGCCGCGCGCTGCTTCCGTCTCCACTTCGTCCGCCGCCCGACCTTGCCGACCTAATCTTCCCGTCGACCCGCCGGGATGTTCTCTCACGGCCCGCCGCCACCGTCTCGCAACCCGCCGCAAATGTTATCTCTCTCGCGGGTTTTGTTCTTCGTGAGGCGGTGAAGGAGAAGAGGAAGACGAGGCATGGGCCGGGCCGAAAAGGAAGAAGAAAGGCGGGTCGGGCTGCGCGAGGAAGAAGAGAAGAGGAGAAAGGGGGCCGGGCCAGCCCGCCCTAGCCCGGGCCCCCTTTTTTAATTTAATTATTTTTTTTTTTAATTATTATTATTTTTTAATTATTTTTTATTTTTTAGAAATTAATATCTATTTATACAAGTAAAGTAAATGGGCATTTAAGACAAAATAAACAAAATTTCGGGTGTCAACAAATTGCCCCTCTTTGAAAGGGAGCTCGAAGAGGTCCATTTCAAAGACTAGGTGACACCCGACTTTTACCGATGAGCCATGGGAGGGTGAATTTATTCCATTCATTTTTTTTTTCTTTTTCTTCTTTTTTTTAATTTCATTTTTTTTATTTTTTTTTTTTTCATTTTCCACTTTTTTTCATTTTTTCATTTTTTTCATTTTTTTGAGGTCTCGGTTCGTGTGAACGAGTTTCAACCAAGTTAGTAAAGTCTTACCGTGTAGCAACGGGCTTCGACTTGGAGGGAGGTCTTACCGTGTAATAACGGGTTTCGACTAGGTTAGTAAAGTCTTACCGTGTAACAACGGGCTTCGACCGAGTTAGTAAAGTCTTACCGTGTAACAACGAGCTTTGACTTGTAGGGAGGTCTTACCGTGTAACAACGGGCTTCGACCAAGAATGCATGGTTTTAGGTTGACCATGAACCATTTGGAAATTGCATGGTTTTAGGCTGACCATGAACCATTGAAATTGCATGGTTTTAGGTTGACCATGAACCTTTTGGAAATTGCATGGTTTTAGGCTGACCATGAACCATTGAAATTGCATGGTTTTAGGTTGACCATGAACCATTGAAATTGCATGGTTTTAGGTTGACCATGAACCTTTTGGAAATTGCATGGTTTTAGGCTAACCATGAACCATTGAAATTGCATGGTTTTAGGTTGACCATGAACCATTTGGAAATTGCATGGTTTTAGGCTGACCATGAACCATTGAAATTGCATGGTTTTAGGCTGACCATGAACCTTTTGGAATTGCATGGTTTTAGGCTGACCATGAACCATTGAAATTGCATGATTTCAACGAGTGAACCTGTCAAATTCAACTTGAGCAAATTTCATTAGAGACAATATCAGAAAAATGCATTCGCAACATTGTAGCATTAATTGCATGAGCAAATCAAGCTAAGTCCGATCAAATTGAAAACATTTGATTTTTTGAATTTTTTTTTTTTTTTGGTATCATGTACCACAAAATTGTCATCAGGTTTGAAAGGTATCATTAATCATCAGATTCCTTCAAGAGAAAAATTATGTCAGAATGATCCTACTTATGAAAGAGGTTCATTAAGCATGCCAAGCAAGAGCTATTAGTTAGAAAGGGCTTATCATATGCTCTCAAGAAAGGCTATTTGATCCCATCCATTCATTTGGGAAGTAATTTGATCACTCAATTTACTTCACATTTCCAATGTCGAAGGACTTGAGAATCATTTGCAATAAGTACACATTGACCAATCCAAAAGGTCTTTCAGAAAGACCGTAATGTAGGTTTGGTCATGGCTTTAGCGATGGATATGCATCATTGGTCATGAAATGGAATAATTATCTACCAACATCTTCGCCGGCTTTACAAGTCAAGAAACCTTGAGATGAGATAAGACAACCTTGCTCCCACTTCTTCGAGCGGTAGCTTCTTTGGAAAATCCTTATTCTCGCTTGAATCATCCCAATCTGAAGAGACTTCGGGAAGGGTTGTAATGTTAGTTTGGTTATGGCTCGAAAGGCTCAGAATTTTTCACAAAAAGGGATTTGAAAGTTGGTGATTATCATGACATCATGATCATATCACTCAATCCTTTTTAAAGCACTTGACTTTTGAAATCTGAATTGTCTCGAAAGTCCATTGACTAATTAAATAAGAGCTTTGCCCTTCTCAATTGTTTTGCATTTGCAATGATTTTCTTTTCAATGCAAACATTTTGAATTTGACAATTCTTTTTTTTTTTTTTTTTTTTTTTTTTACATAGGAGTTTTTTTGTTTTGCCCCTTGATGTAAATCTTTTTTTTTTTTTTTTTTTCACGGGCATTGGCCTTGCTTTTACCGGGCACATTGCTTTTTCATGCCCCTTAATTTTTATTGGACTTTGCTCTTTTGAACTTTTTGAGCTTTTAGGACTTTCGAGAGTTTTTTTTTTTTTCACATTTTCACATAAAATGCCAACCGTATTGGTCAATCATGTGCCTTGCCCCAATATGTGTAGATAATCACCACTTGGGTTTCAAAAATGAACAATTAGGCTCAACTCGGTTTAAGCAAAGGGTATCAGTGTTTGGGTAGAGAAATGAATGCTCTTCTTCACCTTGGGATGTTTCAAGCTTTCATAAGAATTCACCTGAAGTCACCACAAAAAGATTAATGCAAGTGAAAGTAAAGAAGTCTTTCTCATCTTTTCACCACATAATGTCAACCAAAACCTCCAAATTTGCCCCATTGTGGGGTGGTTCTTGACAGGGGTATTTTATGATTTCTCCACTTTAAGGCTCAAAAGGGCTGACTATGGTCACCTGCAGTATATAAGATAAAGAAAAGGAGTGCCTCTTTTCATTTTGGTTTGTGTACCAATTGCAAATGACTCCTTCGTCCTTAAATGACACAGGTTTTTTTTCGCTCGATTCTCACGATGTTTGAGGGATGTGTTTGGAAATGGATTGCCTTTCATCATCCTAAACATTTCCCACTTGGCATGATTAAACATCTCAATTTCATTTAGTCGAGATCATTTGAGTAGATTAATCTCCATGAGGAGTTTTGATTCAAAATGAGTGATCCTCCAAGCAGACATACAATTTTGAGATCAAAAACAATGCTCAGAAACTTTTGTGAAATTTTTTTCAATTTTTATCTTTTTATCTTTTTATCTTTTTACATGCTCCAAGTAAAATGCTGAAAATTTTTTTTTTGAAAATTCTCAATTTTGTCTTCCTTTTGATTTTGAGAAGAAGGGTACTTACCTACAACGAGGCGACGCGACAATCTCGCATTTATACTTTGAGTGCTAACATCGCCCTTTTGGATATTTGGCAACTTCAGACCTTCACTTGCATTCCGGGCGGTGGCCAGTAACAGCCGGCGGCTGGAGTAGCAGCAATGGTGGCTGGTTCGGCCAAAACCAGAACCAAGTAAGGGGGAGAGAGGGAGAAGCGGCTAATGGAGAGGGGGAAATGGTGCAAAAATGAAAGTTGCAAAAAGTTGGTTTTCGCCTTTTTCCTTCTTCTTTTTTTCTCTTTTTTTTTTTAAATTTATTTATTTATGCGGCCACTGCCGCTTTCGGGATTTGAACTCCCGATCGGACCGGGCGGATTCCTTCCGGATACCACTCGGCTACAAGCACCGACGGTGTCCAAAGCTGCTTTCTTTTTCCATTTAAGGCCAAAATCTTTATTTCTCCCCTTAAAAAAAAGTTATGTGACCAGCGACTCCTTTTAAAGATCATCGGGGTCCTGCAAATCAAAAACACATACACAAAATATGCATGAAGTGCGTGATATGCATGTTGTGAACAATGCATGATCTAAGTGACTCGGATTGTATCAAGAAGAGCTCTGAAGCCTCTGATTTCATTCATGGAAAGTATTTTTCTTTGAATCTGCATTCACGGTTTTTGGCATCCCAAGTCTATAGTGATCGTTTGTTCAACCGTCAAAGATTTAAATTCTTCATGATGAACCCGGTCTCTCTCTATGTCTTTTTGAATATCATAGTCATCATGTTCAGGCTCACAAGAATCATCATTATGCAAATTCGAGTCACATATGTACCTATCATGATCATGCTGAGTGAGATGCTGGAGATGCAAATGAGGGGGTTAGTAGAATTATTCAATGAGAATTATGCATGGTGCATTTTTCTCGAATTTTTTTGAAATTTTTTTTTTTGAATGATTACTTAGGAGAAAATGTTTGAACTATGAGGTCATCCTCATATCATCGGACTCTTTTACCTCACAAATTTTGAAAACTAGGAGTCATGAGGAAGTCCAGGCCTCAAAGCGTCATCATAGGACTGGTTCGGCACTTCCTCACGTCCTTAATAAAACATGCATGCATTTGTATTAACATGATAAGGCCGTTTTACAACAGTTATAATCTCGGATCACGACTCACGACCCGAGATCTTGATTACATAAAGGAAATAACAAAAGTAGCAAACGACTCATCCCATGCAAGGGAGAACATAAAGGAAATGACATGAAAACTAAACAAAGCAGTCGGTCAGCATCCCTACTCCGATGGCTCGAAGGGAATCATGGAAGGGCCTGCCCCTTCATCTTCAGTAGTGGCGCACACAAGGTCAGGATCAAACAGGTCAGCTATGTTCAAGATGGCCCCTTCTTCTTCATCACCAAATATCACGTTCACATCTTCAACATGAGCAAGTAAGGGATTTTGTTGAACATTGGGTTCCTCTCTAAATGATAAAATCCCTTTGTCAAGTAAATCCTGCACTTTGTTTTTCAACGTAATGCAATTGTCTACATCATGGCATTTTTCCCCCATATGGTACTCGCATGATTTTGCTGAATCGAACCCAAAAAACTTCCTAAGGTTGTCACGAGGTATTTCTTTGGCCACCAACCTCCTTTCCAACAGCATGGGCAACAACTTGGATAATGGCCTAGGCAGAGGAGTATACTGTCTTGGAGTCCACTTGTTTGGCTCATAATTCTGATATTTCCCACGTGGTGCGGAGGGACTTTGTGCACTTGCAAACGGCTTTGGCCTGACTGGAGTTTGTACATAGGCTACCTCAGCTTCGTTCTCCTTCCTAGTGGTGAACTTTCGGTTTGATCCCTCAATTATACGGCCATCATGTATGGCTCCCTCAATTCTTTCACCCACAACAACCAGGCGAGAGAAGTTTTCACAATCCAATCCGATCATTCGGTTGTAAAAGTCAGCAGGAAGGGTATTGATGAATAGCTCCACCATCTCTTTGTCATCCAGGGGGGGTCGAACTTGTGCAGCCAATGTGCGCCACCTTTGAGCAAAAGATCTAAAAGATTCATTTCTTTTCTTTTCAGTGCGAGCCAATATGCTACGTGTCGGAGCAATCTCAGCATTGTACTTATACTTTGCATCACAAATGCTTCGCTACATCCTCCCACTTCTCCAATTTCTCGGGTTCGAGCAAAATATACCATTGTAACGCCATCTCGGTTAAACTTTCCTAAAATGTGCGGATCGGCAAAGGGACATTTTGAGCATAACGCCCCATCCTATTCAAATAATACTTCAAATGGATTCTAGGATCCCCGGTGCCATCATACTTAGTGAACTCCGGGATTTTGAACTTGTCCGGAAGTCTATCTTAGTGTATTGGGATAGATCCTCCACCATGCTAGCCTCATATCCTTGCAAGGCCTTGAGCTTCTCCTCCAGTTTAGCAAACCTCTTGCTATTCTCCTCCTCCATTCGAGCCGAGATGGCTTCCGAGATGGGGTCTAATTCTACCACCACAGGGGTTTGATGCGCCACTTCTTCCGTCAACTTCCCTCTACTATTGGCATTACTGGCCTGCGGAGTTGCAGGTGTGTCTCGATTGGAGGCGGCAATCACCCTTGACTTGATCTCACTTGCAAATTGTGCGAATTGTGCGGCTAACTCGGTGATCTTGTTATCAAGCACGGTGATCCGAGCGTTTTGCTCTTCAGAACTCATTTTCGCGGATCTGGATCGGGTGCGGATAGGCGAATGCCTCGAAGCCGTGATGGTGATACCTGGTTCAATAAATAGATAAACACGCATGAGCACGAGATGTAAGATGATGCCGGTCCATGACAATGATCTAATCGTCCCGTTTCATTCATTTCATGGAAGAAAAGAGCCTCCTATACAACATAACTAAAAAATAAAACATCCTGACATCAGAATTAGGCAAAGAAAATAACAAGACTCCCTAATCAGTAGAATAAAAGAAGATAAAATAAAACTAAACTAAACAACATTCTAAGAAAACCAAAATAGACTCAAGTAATATTTTGTTCTTTTTTTTTTTTTCTTTTTGTACAAACGGGGAAACAACAGCTCTCTCATAACTGCCTAACTAGTCCTAGCCGACTTGGACGCACGCTCCTGGGCCTCTTTGAGCTCCCTTTTGAGGAACTTGATCTCCGCGCGATTGGTGGCTTTCGATGGTACATCAGGGATCTTCGGGCACCATTCCTTGGGAATTTTGTGTTGGAGGACATACTCCATCGAGGCGTAGTAGATCTTTTCTTTACCCTCCAACTCCTCCTCGGGCCAAATCAATTTTTGGGGACAACACATGTCCCACATCAATTGAAGCAGCCTGATGGAGTTCTCGTGATCGGGGTCTCCATTTGTGAAATCGCCTCGAGTGGGGCTTCCTGCAATGTCAATGGAAGTTGCTGCACAACTTGGTATTGTCGAGCAACTCTAGTTGGGTGATACTCGGTAGCACCTGTTATCCCTAACAAAGGAACGGGCCCGATACCTCCACATGTGAGCCGGGCCTCGCGAACCCGGAGCCATCTAGCGTGCCATAGGAAATCTTCAGGGTCAGGATTTTTCATAAAGCCTAACCAATCGAAGTGGTGATAATCCGGTGCATGCTCTTTCTTTTCTTTAAATTTCAAAATGGGGTGATTAAAATCATTGGTGTCATGTATGGTCATTAAATTGCCAAACCCCTTGAGGTGAGAGAGAAACCAAATTTGCAAAAGTTCAGGAGGAGCATGTAAAGCTTCTTTTCCACTTTCTTTAAAACGAGTGAGGGAAAGGAAGGTCTCGGTTAAAACAAAGCATTAACAAAACCTTTTCCCATACACACTTCTTGAACAACACTTGCAATAGATGGATTAATAGCATTTTTACTGTGAGGAAAAACCATAAATCCGAAAAATGCTAACACAAAAATCCGTCTCATTTGGACTGACGGGGCATTTTGAAAAAGTCTATTCAAAAATGAAAAGGGGCAAGCATTGCGGTTGGCTTTCAAAACTCTTCTTACATCTTCTCCTTTGACTCTAAGAAAATCAGCTAAAACTGATGCATAATCTACTCCGATGGGTGGCCTAATCAATTCCGACACTAAAGGTTTCCCAATGATAGCGCTAAATTCCTCCAAGGTGGGGACAAGCTCATGTTCACCAAAGATGAACGTGGAGGTCTCAGGGCACCAAGTGTGTGCCAACGCCCGAACAATACCATAATGGACTTCTATGTCTAGTAAAGAGAATAACCATCCCACGTTGGATTGCACGAACTCACGACTGACATGGTCCAATTTATCCCACCAAGCGCGCAGTTCCTTCTTTGGGACAGAAATAATACGGAGCTCAGGTCCCCCCATTGTATACAAACCTAAAACTCGTAAACAACCTAATTGTCATGGACCGGTCGGAAAAATAATAAATGTAAATAAATTGCAAGTGTGAGAGCTCCAGAAGACTTACTTCACCCAATGAAAATTAAAGTCAATCACATAGACATGCGCATGAGACTGTGGGTCAATTTCTACTCTAGACGGCTCAAATGAAGCCACGGGATTACCGGATTGAACCAGCATGGTCGCGGTTAGGTCGGGGTTCCCATGACTCCGGCTCTGTCAAAGAGTCGACCCGTGATGCGCGGTTGCAACCGGGGTGGAAGCTCTCGACGTCAGAAGAATTTCGGAATTGAGATGGGCGACTCGTACTACATGGTGGTAGTCGGAGTGGTATCCATCTCAAAACCATTCTAAGTGATCCTATGCGGCCCAGGTTCGGCGGCAGGTTGTGTGTGCTAAAGTGTAGTGTCGTGTAAGGAAGACATGCGCGATAGTTTATATAGCAAACAACACTTCAAAAATTCAAACATATAAACATTCATTCCCATTCACTGACCTACAAAACAAAATGTTAGCAAAAACTCCACCCTTTATTACTCCAATCCTGCACCAACATTTAACACAAGGTTAGTGGACTTACCTCACCTTCTCGAATGCGCTGCCAAAGAAACACATTAGATAACACACAATCAAGCAAATTAGGCCTAAGTCCTCTAAGGTTTAGAACCCCCCTCCCGGCGGAGTCGCCAAGCTGTCGCGACCTAAAATTTCTTGAAAACAATAATAGGTTTAGGGGTATTGTTAATTTCAGGCCGACGGTTTTTAATTAACTCGGACTCTCCCTAGCCCATACCCCGCGCGACGTTGGGATATCATGAAAGTCTTCTAATGAGGAGTCGCCACTAGCCTATTGGGGTCGACTAGAAACCAAGTGAGACATGGGAGTGTGTCTCACTTTCTACGCAACTAGAGAATCTAGGGTCGGGGACTTGATTACGTTAGTCATGCGACTAACGCCCTTTCGGTACCTAACTTGATTGTATATCAACTAAGGTCATGGCAACACATTCGAGAAACCCAAGGTTCATCCTAACCTTTCTAAGGTGAGGAAACAGTATCTAAAATATCATGACAAAACAGGGCACAGGAGAAAAGCCCTATTGTAAAGCCTTAAAGGCTTATTCAATTTTGTTCTTTTTCTTTTTAAGGGTTTTCTGAATTTTTTTAATTTTCAGATTTTTCTAAAATAAAATAAAAAATTGAAATTTTTAATTTAATTTTTTAATATATATTTTTTTAATATTTTCGAATTTTCCGAAATTAAACAAACAAGTTTTCAAGATTTTTAGCATTTTGCTGATTTTTTGAGAATTTAAGAAAAAACATTTATTACTGTTTTTTTGGAATTTTCTAATCCCCTTTTCTATTTTATTATTATTATTATTATTTTTTGGAATTTTGGAATTTTCGAAAATAAAATTAAGATAAATTTTTGAAACCTTTCTGAAATTAAACAAAACATTTTTTTATGATGATTTTTCGATTTTTTTTTTTTAAAATATTTTTAATATTTAATTTTTTTGGATTTATTTTTTTTCGGATTTTTTTATTAATTGAAAAGTTATTCGGACCGGGTCGGGTGACCCGACCCTACTAGACCGACCCGGCCCCTGTCGGGCCAAGCCAGGGCAACAACCGGGCTGGCCGAACGACTCGGTTAAAAATTTAAAAATGGCCCATTAGTTGAAGAAATAAAAAAAAGACCATCTCCCATTCTAAAAACTTCAGCCCAAAATCCTCCTAAGCCCATTCGAAGTCAGCCCCCTCATTCTCATTTAAACTCCCGGCCCGGCCCCCTTTTTTTTTTTTCTTTCTTTTTTTCTGCATGCTTTTTCTCTCTCCTTCCTGCGCGGGTCTTCTTCTTCCCTGGTCTACATGCTCGACGCCCCCCCCCTTTTCACCGGGCCGCCTGCAACTCCGCCGCACTGCACCGCCGCGCGGTCCACCTATCCTAACCAGGTCATCGTGAGGTCACCGGGCGTCGGTCGTTTCTGTCCAACGACGCCGAGTACCCCCGGCCGTCGTTGGCCGGCGATCCGAGCATCTCCGGCGACTTCCTCAAACATCTAGTCCGGCGTGCCCATCCCAAGACAAGCCGCCAAAAGGTCGAAAAACGCATCTAGGGCGGCGTATAACAAGGGCATGATTACTAGCAACGCCGAAAAATCAAAGCCCGAGCTCTGATCGGAGATTGAGTTCGGTTTTCTAACTGCGGCATTTCCTCGAGCACCTAACGGGCGCTATCAGGCTTGAAGGTTTCTAGTTCGACCGAGCTTGGAATACGTTCTAAGGTCCCTAGAATTACATCGGAAGAGTGCATAAGCAAAACAAAGGGCGACAAGGGCCGGGACCCGCGCTTCGCTCGGCGCGAGCTCCGCCCGCCTCTTCGTCAAAGCGAAACAGAGACAAGAAAAGGCGAAACCTACTGGTTCAAGGACGAGTCGCGGCGACGACGGCGGCGGACGAGCCTCCGACAATGGCGAGCCGCTTTTCGAGCTTTTTCCTTCCCCCGCCCGCTCTTTCCCTTGCGAAGTCCTCCTGGAACTCTCTCTCCTCTCTCTTTCTCTCTCGGGTTCAGCTCGGTTTCTCCCTCAGATCCCCCGAAACCAGTCGCTGGGATCCCCTCTCCTCCGATCTCTCTCCCTCTCCCGCTCTCTATTACCCTCTCCTTCTTTTTCCTCTTCTTCTGTCCGCCCCCCTATCTCCTCTTTTCTTTTCTCTTTTTCTGTTTGTTCCCATCCCTTATCCGGCCGCGCGCCGTTCCGTCTCCACTTCGTCTCGCCGCCCGACCTTGCCGACCTAATCTTCCCGTCGACCCGCCGGATGTTCTCTCACGGCCCGCCGCTGCCACTTTGTCTCGCAACCCGCCGCAAATGTTATCTCTTTGCGGTTTTGTTCTTCGTGAGGCGGTGAAGGAGAAAAAGGAAGACAGAGGCGTGGGTCAGGCCGAAAAGGAAGAAGAAAGGCGGGTCGGGCCCGCGCAGGGGAAGAAGAGAAGAGGAGAAAGGGGCCGGCCAGCCCCCGCCCCGGCCCCCCCCTTTTTTAATTTAATTATTTTTTAATAATTATTATTTATTATTAATATTTTTTAATTATTTTTTATTTTTTAGAAATTAATATCTATTTATACAAGCAAAGTAAATGGGCATTTAAGACAAAATAAACAAAATTTCGGGTGTCAACAGTAACTGTCTAGGATAATGACTTATAGAGTTAGGGCTACGACAATGAGTATGATTACAATGAAAGATGAGGCAGAACTTTGGATGCTTAGTAACCACCGCCAAAAACTTCTTGATCAATGTAGGGTCCACACGCATAATTAAGACTAAGCAATGTCCTTACCAATTCAAATTTAGAAGTCTACATTTGTTTGGATGCCTTAAGAAGGAGTGTTTTAGAACTAGAAGGATGTAAGCATTTTGTGGCGTTTGGATTGTTGTCATTTGTTATTTGGCTACAAAAGTATCATTGTAGTGGCTATGGACATAATTGGCAATGATTAGACGCATCCCTTTGTGTGAGAAGTTGCTATACACAAAGTATTCAAAATATGGCACCAATCTTTTAGTGAGATTATAGAAGGCCTAGGGTTTACAAACCCTTAAAATTCATAGTATTGGACTTTCTAGTGTGACAAGCAAAATTAGTATATATACCGCAATATAAGTACGAGATTATCATATTATGGAAAGAAGCTCATTGATTATATACACGGTCTCACTTATGCATTTTCACAATCACATGATGTCCTTTTCAAATGCAATACAAAGAGATGTTAAAAATGCACCAACTACGATATAAAAGGAGTTGAAATTACTAATAGAATTCCTATTGCAATTCGACTTTCACTTATATTTAAATCTCGACTTTTAAACTCGGGATGCTAAAACAAAACACCATGAGATGGAGTCTTTGGCCACGACCGACGACCGAACAGAGCGACTCTTCAAGATTAAAATTGCATTAATTTAGGATCTTATTTAAGACAAGATTTGCACCGGCAATTCTTTCGTGAAAAAAAAGAGAATTGTGCCATTTCGGGTATATTTGAAATTTCCCCAAAATCGAGCGGGCTTGAAACTAAAGACGGTTTCAGCTGACAGCCTCACTCGTCACTCCTCGCTCGTCACCGGCGGCGAACGCGCACGATTCCAGAAGGGGAACCGAACCGAATTCGAATCAACGACAGCACCGACCGACCACAATGGACGTCCCCAAGGATCAAATCTCCACTCTCCTCGACCATGGCTTCTCCACCTCCGCTCAATTCCTAGTAAATTCTCTCTCCGTCTCTCTCTCTGTCTGCTTCCTTTGTTGCTCGTCCCTTCTTGACTGACGCCGCCAGCTCGGCTTGTCCTCGATCAGGGCTCGTTTCTGATCTCTTCGTCCTCCGCCAATGCCGAGACCAACCCCCACGTCAAGGCCGAGAACCTGGTGTGGCTCGACCCTTGATTTACTTGTTCTGGTGCACATGTGTTTTTTTTTTTTTTTGGGGGGGGGGGGGTTTCTTGTTCTTTTTACCTTATGGGGTTTTGTTTGAATGCGGAATGAGCGTTGCCCTTCTTGCTTTTGCTGCTGCAGGTGCTGTTCGGTGACACGTTGCTTCGGGATAAAGAGTATCGCCGGGCGATCGTGAGTGCTCCTCCATTGGGTTGGAACTTAGTGGGTCTGTGTGGTTTTGGGTTGGTTTTGTATTTGTTGGAATCTGTGTCTAGATTCGTCTAGCTGGATTTTGCATGTAGTGGTATGGGAGAGCAATTGCTAGCGCATTCTGTGCGTATTGTTGTGGCTTGAATGTCTGTACTCTCTGTATTGAGCTCCTTTGCGTGTTTGCTCACTTGTGTCTCGGTATACATTGGCTTGGAACTTAGTGGGTCTATGTGATCTTGGTTTGGTTTTTTATTTATTGGAATCTGTGTCTAGATTTGGGTAGCCAGATTTTGCATGCAGTAGTATCGAAGAGCAATTGCTAGTGCATTCTGGTACTCTCTGTATTGAGCTCCTTCAAGTTTGTGCTGTGTATACATGTTATGGCAATGCATTGGTATTTGGTGGTTCATGGTTTTTGTATTGGCATCACTAGTTAGTTTCATATAAATTTTATGTTCCCTATAGTTTGTGTGGGTGATTAGCCATTTTGGTTAATTCTGTAAAATGGGTCTTTGGCAGCATATGTACAAACAAGCCTTGGAGTACCATAGGATTGGTCCAAAGCAAACTTCAGCAAGTACCAGAAGTTCGTTGTCCACATCGAATAGATCATCTTCTCCGAATTCTTTCAACGTATCTGCAGTTAATGAAAATGAGGTTTGATCAATTCACTTTGTTGCAAACTCAGTTTCCTTTAAAATAACATTTTTATGCTGTTTCCTGGTTTGTTTAGTGAAATTTCTTGTTTTAATTTTGCCTCTTGCCTTTTCTGATTTCCATGATAGGTGAAATTCAAGATCGCATCCTGTCACTCTTTACTGAATGATAATAAAACTGCCCTTCTCGAGGTTCTTCTTTATTCCTTTCAATCCTCTCTGCCTTTACTAGTTGTGGCAAATATGTTTCCTTATGGTGTGCTAGCATAGGGGGGCTAGCTAGTTTTAGAAACAGTTGACTTTTTTGGTAAAGTTTCCCTTTGCTCATCGGCGCCTTTGATCTTTCTTTCTCTTTGTATCATATGATTAACTTTTGTCATTGTTATAACAGATGGAAGGGATTCCAAGCAAAGCGAGGACTTTGCAAATGAATTTACTCATGGGAAAGCTCTATAGGAACACACGGCACAGTCGTTCTGCTATTGCTTGTTATAGAGAGTGTTTGAGGTAGGTTTGTTAATATGCTAACCTCACACTCAAGTTGGAATCTGTGCTTTTGAATTGCATCACGTGTTGTGTACTAACTGTGTATTTTTGTGCTCATTCTTGTGTGCATATTAAGTCATCTCCATCTTATAAGCCATAGTCAATTATTTGTAAATGAAAGTTAGATTGTTGGTCAAAGCTTACAGCCAAATTAAAAAAATTAAAACCACAGCAAAACACTTGACCTGTGTATCATTGTTGAGCAAGTCCAATACCCTAAAACAAGCTTTTTGCTTATATAACAAGTCTAACATGAGAATGGAGTGATTCTTGCACCACATGGCCTTGAATATCAATATGGCTGGCAAGTTTTGGGAGATATGATTGGCTGGATTGTCTTCTCAGACAACTTGGAATAGACATACAGAAAGCAATTCTATTACATACTGGTGTTACTCCATGCATATTTTCACTGCCTTTTGGGTATTATGTGGTTTACATAAAGCACGACTATTTGCTTTGCAGGATATGATGGCAATAGAGTGTTACTGTTAAATGCTTTGAGATCTTTAAATTCATGTTTATTCTCTTTTGATTCATATTGCAGAAACTGCTTTTACGTCATGGAGGCTATTATAGCTTTGGCTGAGCTGGGAGTTACTGCTAAGAATATTATCTCTTTGATTCCTCAGGTATGTGACACAAAGGAAAGTTTCAGTTGTTTTTCCTTGATTTTCCAAGTTTAATATCTTGTTTAGATTGTTGCCTCCATCTGCATGAAGTCATACACAGAAAAAAGTGACTTGGGTATTGGTTACATCCTTACTTGTCCATCTAGCTATATGTGGCTGTGATATTATTATTATCATCATCATCCATCTTCTCATCTCTATTTGGATTTCAAAACCATAGGAAGTGCATTACTGTGTGAGTACATACACAGATCTCTTCAGAAACTAAATTGGCTCCTGCTTTTCCTTTAGCCAAACGTTATTTTAGTTGGTAAAGAATCCAAGTTGGTAGGCCATTAGTGTGTCAGAAGCTAGACAGATCTCTTCAGCAATCAGTAAGCATTAGTTTAGTTGCTATGGTATTATGTTGTTATTTGTTATGCAAACTGTTTGCATTGTAATTTGTTGCTCAGTCTTATCCCATTTGATGATTTTAAATGTAGAATAAATGGAGATTTTGTTTACTAAATCCTAAGCCCTTTTCTTTTGTCCTTGCAACTTCAGACCCCAAATAGAGGCAACAGGGGTTCATATGATCATCTCGATTCAACGCGGTGGCTGCAAGTAAGTTTGAGATAAATTAGAGGTGACTTAATGTTGTGATAAGTCAATAATTTTGTTCCTTATAAGAAAAAGTCGATAACTAGTCAGCCATTGGGCAGATGGCTTAGTTGGTTGCAGCGGGGAAAGGGACAGATGAGGGCTTCAATGTCCTTAGTGAAAAGAAGAAAGAATCTATAAATAGGTTTGTCGGGTTTATTACTTATTATTCTATCGTGTTAGCAAGTTGGGGTTATTTATGTAATTGTACAAGGGTTAACCCTAAGCCTATAAATACTTATTTTGATCTCAATAATACCAATTTTCTCTCTTTTACCAGCATGGCATCAGAAAACATGGTTGGCTACTGGTTTTTGTTCATCTTCATTGTTCATAAGTCATCCTACCTGCTGCATAGGTCCACCTTTAATTTTACATATTGCATAGATACTTCGCAATAGTTAGAAATCTGTGTGCTGACTAATAGATAAGTCAGTCTATAGTTACAACCAATGCTTTTCTACTTAGAAGCTGTGGGATACCATATAGTTGCGGGATTTCCAAGCTTTGAGAAACATTCTTCGCATATCCCATCATGACAACGCTGCTTATTATACCAGAGATTTAGAAACAAATAGAGATAAGTATTGATGATCTGTATTTTTTTGCAGCGTTATGTTGAGGCGCAGTGTTGTATTGCTTCAAATGACTACAAAGGTAATCTAATGCCTCTACATTTGTACATTTTCTACGGATCAACTTTTTTGTGTGCTAGAAATGGAAAGACTAATCCTGGAAAGGATTTTGAGGGGCATTGCCATCCATTAATTGTCATGCCCTTCACTGCTACTTTTATGGGAGTCAAAACAATGGAAAAGTCTTTAGTGATCTTCACTGGTGCTTTTGCCTTGAAATTGCCAGAAACTGCATCCTTTGGCATGTTTTGTGAAAGCTCAAAAGACATTAGGAATGCTGACAGTATATTCTTCACCCATTGTCATTGTCATGAGGCAGATGCAACATCCTTGATTATTTTCATTTCCTCAAGTGCTGTATACCCTTAGGTCAATTTCAAAAAGAGGAATGAAGAGATTAACACTAAAATACTAACTAATTTAATTGTTTTATATTAGTTGGCTATTTCTGTTCAGATGCACCTGAATCTTACCTTTTCTAGGTGCATTACAATAGTACATGCACTGCTATGATGGATGACTATGCATATATTGTTTGTGTAATCTGTTTGCGGGAGTATGTTAGTAACTGAAGGGATGATGGTTAACTTGAAAGACTACTTTTTGTCTGTTGGCAGGTGGTCTGGAGCTATATATGGAGCTTTTGCAACAATTTCCTAACAACATACATATATTACTTGAAATGGCAAAGGTTAGATATATGCTGATTCTAAGTTATCATATGTGCCTTGCATCTAGAGTGTCTACGTAATCAAGGAACAAATTAAGCAGTAATAAGCAATGTACACATTATTTCATCTACGAATTCCCTTCCCCGAGACAATTTGAGTTGGTTCTAAATTTGTCAGTTGCAACTGCCTTTTGTTGGTATGCACCATCTTGACGTATTTATATGTGCATGTTTTTGCAAGTTCAGACCTATCCTCCAAATACTTGCTTGCTTGAATCTGTGTTTCTTTAGTTGTATGTGACATTATATATGCCCAGGTAGTTGAGAAGTGAGTGCATACTGATTAATTTTTTTTTCCATATGGACAAATGTGTGAAGGTTGAAGCTATTATTGGAAAAAATGATGAGGCTATTATGAATTTCGAAAAGGTAAGTAAAGAGTATTTTGGGGGTCATATTGACAAAATATCATGCTTTATTTGATGGCATGAACATAGTGTATGTATTGACAGGCTAGGTCAGTTGATCCATACATCCTAATGTACATGGATGAGTATGCAATGCTTCTAAAAATGAAATCCGATTACACAAAACTTGGCAAGTTGGTACATGATTTATTGAATACTGACCCAACGAGGCCAGAAGTCCTTGTTGCTCTATCCGTGTTGTGGGAAAGGAAAGATGACAAAAAAGCTTTATCTTATGCCGAGAAGGTAGTTTTGTTTACCTTTGTCTTTGGTTTAGTTGTCTGCTTTTATGGTACCTTACAGTCTCTTCTTATCGTGATCAGAGCATTCAAATCGATGAGAGACATATACCTGGCTATATAATGAAGGTAGACAGTAGTTTGGTGTAGGTGTATATTGATGCTTCTGGTATAAATCATGATAGGTCAATGTTAAATATTCATCAGAAGTATTTCTTGTATGCTTTCAGGGAAACCTGTATTTATCGATGGATAAGCTTGACTTGGCTGTAAATGCCTTCAGAGGAGCTCGAGAGTTGAGGCCTGATCTTCGTTCATATCAAGGTGCATGTGGGAAACAACTTTAAATTTGTTGCAGCTGAGGTGTACATGTCTAATTCTTGACCATCTTGACCGTCTGAGTGATTGGAAGCTTACCATCTTTGCAGGTTTAGTTCGCTCTTATTTGGCATGCTCGAAAGTTAAAGAAGCCCTTTATACAGCCAGGGAAGCAATGAAAGCAATGCCTCAATCTGCAAGGGCTCTAAAATTGGTTGGAGATGTCCATGCTAGTAATCCTGGTGGTAGGGAGAAGGTATATCAGCTTTTCCCAGATTGTTCCAGATTCTCCTTTTCTTTTAACTAAGTTAAAGAAGTCTCTGAATATCCTGGAGTGGTGATAGGCAAAAAAGTTCTACGAGTCAGCTCTTCGTCTCGAACCTGGTTACCTTGGAGCTGCATTAGCTTTGGCTGAACTGCATGTCATTGAGGGACGAAATGGAGATGCTGTCTCTCTTCTTGAGAGATATCTCAAGGACTGGGCAGATGACTGTCTTCATGTTAAGTTGGCCCAAGTTTTCTCTGCAACTGATATGCTGGAAGATGCGTTGGCCCATTATCAGGCTGCACTAAGGTTGTAACATAATTAAAGGCATGCTTATTTTAATTCTTGAAAATTCTTGATCATGGCTTTTCTGTGGTACTACTTGCTCCTTGCAAAAGAGGAACCAATAAAGTTAGGGAAAAGAACAAGATAAAAGAAAGATCAAGTTCATGTCTTAATTGTTATTCATGCTCTCTTTTCATTACAATTCAGGATCAACTTGCAGAATGAAGCTGCCAAAAAAGGATTGGACCGCTTGGAGAAACAGATGAAGGTGTGTCTTTAGTTCTCGTGCAGTTTGGTGATGGAAAATCTTTCACTTATTCTCACCTCAGTCGAGAGAGCAGACCGTTCCTGTTATTCAAGGCATTGACTGGGTGTTGGTTTCTTTTAGGGAGTAGATCCAGATGTGCCTGACGAAGATGAAGAAAATGAGGTTGAGGATGCAGATGCAGATGTTGAGGAGACAGAGCTGCTGTAATGTAAAGCCTGACCAAGGTCATGCTTCATATGTGGAAGAGCAGCTTTGGGAAGGTTAGGTCATCTGAATCTTTGATCGGGGCGTTTCTGAGCCAGAAAATGGAGATTCTCCTGCTTTTGCTTGGATAAATCATGAGTAGCATCGTGATAGATGGTACAGATTTTTGAGTGAGGTCTATGCAGTGTGAATGTTCGCAAAGGTCAGAAAAGGCTGCCATATTCCTTGAATATGTGAATATGGTGTTGTCCATGAGCAGGTTTCCAACTATAGTGCAGCACGGCTTTCTGTTAGCCTCTGAATTTGATGGACGTCCGTGTGCCATGCAAAATACTTCTGTATACCAATGTACATTTGAGCCTTCCTGTGGTGGCCGGGTCTTTTTGGCTTGTGACAACTTGACTCTAGTTTTAGCCGGTGATGCCTTGGCTCTGATTGTAACTTTATTCAAATGATAATTTCGAAGATAGTTATTTTATGTTACTTCCATTAATGGCAATGATTAATTCAAAGAATTTTGATGCTGATGGCCTCAAAATGTGAAATTTTCGGATTTTTCTTGTAGGCCAAAATGGGGGAGAATTATCAAAAATTCATAAATTTATTGTAATTATGTCAATTTAATTTTAATTTTTTTTTTGCCAATTCAATTTTAAACCTTTTGTAATTATGCCAATTTAGTTTATTCAGTCAAACTTGGTTGATCGGCGCTAATGTGAGGGCAGGCCGGTGATGGCCGTTTGGCGAACGTTGGCGTGGTATTTTTTAAATAATTTTTTTTTGTTGAAATTTTGAATTTTTTTTCCCTATCTCCTCCTTCATCCAGCTAGAGGTGAGGGTTGACAAGGCTCGCCCTTGGTGACCATTGGTGAGGGTGAGCCTTGCCTTGCAACGGTGACTACGACCTATTGTCACTAGCCATGGCGAGGAGCCTCGTTGACCACTGGTGAGGTTGAGCCTTGCCTTAGTTGGGCTCGACCCTACTAGATTTGATGAGGCTCGATCTTGTTGGCATTGGCAAGGGTCACCCTTGTCGTGGTTGGGCGAGGCCAAGCCTTGCTAGATTTGGCGGGGCCTTGTCAAATAACGGTGAGGCCCGTCTTGCCATGGCTAGGCGAGGCTCGCCTTCACTAGTGGTAGGTAGGGGTGAGCCTTGCCATTGGTTGGCGAGGTTAGCCTCGCCGGCCAAAGGAAAGAGAAGATGGGGAAAAAAAGAATTAAAAATTTGAAAAAAAAAATAAAATTGGCCATGTTAGTGTTTTCAGATGATTGTCGTAGACTGGTGTCTACATTAGTGTCAGCTGATTAAGTTTGACTGGATGACTGAAATGGTATAATTGTAATAGGTTTAAGATTTTTTTGGTAATTCTTCTGCCAAAATGGTGTGTCATGTTACACTTAGAAGAAGCAATATTTGAGGTATTTGCCTACATTTAGTAAAACGTGGAGTCCACTCATGGATTTGAAATAATGTAAATTTCTAAATAAAGATTTGAAATAGAATCTTTTGCTCAAAAGAGAGTTTAAAACTGACTTTAAATAAGAGTGAAGTAAATGAATTAGTTTTCACTAAGAACTCGAATTGACCAGTTGGTCAAATCTTCGCCATTGGCTTTTTCCAACGGTTAGAGCAAAGGCAATTTGCGCCAAAATTTTCAACTGGGCAAAACCCTAAAAATAAACAATCCGAAAATGCATTCTGATTGAAGGACGTGCATGAAGAATAGACATAAACAAAGAGACTCGACTGCCAGAGCATGCTGTGCTCCCCATTCTGCTTAGATCACCAGAATCGGTTTGCGACCTTGTAAAGTCACTGGATAAAGTGTTACAGAAGCTTGTTAACTGCATGAGAAAATTTGGCCACTGTTGAAACAGTAAACAAGAAGAGAACAACACTAGGCCATTCCAGACAGCTTTGTAAGATGTTGACGCCGATGAATAGAAGGACCAAACTTCAAAGGGATTTGAGGGTGCCAGCACGAGAAAATGCAAGAGAGAGAGCCCACGGCAGTGCAGACTCTAGGGCAATAGCATGTTTAAGACTTACGGATGCTCTTGACGAAAGAAGGATGAAGCTTTGCATAAAGAAAGGGCCACAAATGAGTTCTGGTCGCGCCGCGGTCGAGGAGACAACAGTTTTGCAGGGAGAGAAGGAAGGAGAGAGTGCAATCAAAATCGAGATTTGAAGAACGCAAGGAGGCTTGGTCGCTCTGTGGATTTTGCCTGTTCGATTTGTGATTTCTTTAGGATTTCACCCACTTTTACCCATTTACAAATATCGGAGAAAAAATTACCCTAGCTCTACTTGTTAGACGAAGTCAACCTGCAAAGATTTGGTCTCGAGCCTTTAATGGAAATTTCCCCCTTAATAAAGGCAAATATTACCAAAAATCTTAATTTATGCTACTTGTAATAATTTTATTTTAAACTTTTTTGTGCTATCAAAAATCTTAAATGATACCATTTGTGATAATTTTACCCTAAATTTTTCTTATCTTAATAAGAACTATGACCTTACGCTTCCAAAACACAAATTTTGATACGGATAAAACAAAGAGGGGGGGGGGGCAGAATATCGTTGAGATTTCCGCCCTCAAATGTTTGCTATGCTTCAATTATAAACAATGCCAACGGCCAATGGGAGGAAACATATTCCAAAAAATAAACAAATACTTAAAAGATTGAATACCAAAGAAAATGTAGGAATAAGCCTGAGGATACATGTAACACCGATTGAAAGACACATTACTATGATAAATGTACCTTATTTGCCACATATTTAGTACTTATTATAGTCTCAATAGGGATAGAGTAAAGCCTTTGAGTTCCATTCTAGAGAGAGAATTCACTGTTGTCAAAAGATTGGGAGAATGTACATACTTTTTCATACAACAATTTATTTTACCCTCTCTCTTATGGGCCTAGTTTGGCCCAACATGGGCGGACGGGCCGGGTTTTGGCCCAACATGATTTATAAAAAAAAATCGCTTCTCACCCTCTTTTTCTGTCATTTCGTAAATCATTGAGATAGGACTCCCCATTGGTCCGCCATATAGATTAATGGAGGGTTCACTAGAGCTTGTACGTGATGATTTGTCTGAGTTAGAAAGAGAAAGTGTCCTAATGCGTAAACAGTGAATAGAGTGTGTCTCGTTGACATAATTTTTGCTCTCTTTAAAAGCAGCCGTTGGTAAAACACATTAGGGAGAGATTATTATTAACACCCCCCCAGAATGCAGGGAGGTTTGGTTGCTCATATGAGAGACTTTACAAGCTAAAAAACAAAGCTATGCAAAACAGAAAACACTTAATACAGTTGTAGCAAGATACCAATGCGTTACACGAGTTCTAAGACTACATATATTTATATTAGATTTGTTAAATGTTGGTTGTTAAGTTAATCTGCATTTATTGATACTTAAAGCTAACTATTAGATGCACTGAACGTTGTATTGTCTTGTTGCTTTCCAAAGTTCGTCGGAGTTGTGGCCTACTTTTCTATCAATGAGTCTATACACCACACAATAGTTTTTAATATCATTTACAAAAGTAACAATTGAGCTGAAATTGAAGCAATACCTAGACGTCTAATTTTCTTTCATTAGAACTTTTTCGAAATCACTAGTAATTTTTGTTGTTGATTTGTTAATACTCATTTTCCATCATTTTATACGACTATTAATTTGTAAAATACTTGGGGTTGGTTTTTGGTGACGATGGGTAACCTTTTTTGTCGATAGTTTAATACAAATTTTTAAAAACATGGTCACCTCTAATTATGCAATTACTCGAATATTAATTTATAAAGTAGGAAAAATTGAATAATATTAAGGTTATGTTTGTTTGGCGGAAAATGGACCATTTCCGGAAAATGTTTTTCCGGAAGTCATTTTCCAGGGAAATTACGATATTTTCCAGTGTTAGGCTAAAACATGAAAAAATCAAGGAAAATATTTCCTGGTGTTCAGTAAGGAAAATGTTTTCTAGATTGCACCACTTGGGCATGAATAGGAAACTTCATTTTTTTCTCACTACATAATGACAATTTTCTATTATAAAATTAAACTCAAGTCATCAAATGAGCTTTGCTCATTAAATCGAACGATCCGAATCGAGCTTTCCAAAACTAAAAGCCCCAATCTAAAATGAACCAAATAACAAACATTCCACGTACGGTGTGTCCCCCCTATCTCATGAACTTCCCAGCTAATCCCTTTGCCGCTCTCTTGGAGCACACCAGCGGGTCATGGAGTGTATTACATCGTAACTAAATAGTCAGACAAGCGGGTCATATCAAAGTACAAATTAGAACCTCACCATGTCACTTTGAAATTGATCTGGAAAATCGGATTTAGTATGTCCACAATCATTTAGATTTAAGCTTCACGTTCTCCATCATGTGCATATTGATTACTGAATAAACCTAGATACCTTGAAGGACATAAACGCGAGAGCCCCTTGTTGAGGAATAAAATAGAAGTAGTGAGTTGAACACTAATATTATCTTTTTCATGCCATCTTTTTACTTCATGAACAATTGTAAGTATTGAAAATCCTCGAAATTTTTTGGATCTTACAATATTTTAACGTGAAACAAGTTCTGCGGTGTAGCATTTGCATAATACTTATTTGAATAGTAGATTCCAACGTTGTTGACGTTATTAATTTGGGAATATATAATTGAGGCACGTTAGAACGAATCTCTCAATATGATTATCTAGTTTTTTTGAAAACTAATAAGATTATCTAGTTACTCTCCCTAATATTACTTATTTATTGTTTGCAATTGTTTGAATTGCTAGGACATTTAAGCTAGTTTCAAAATTATGGAAAATCTTACACTTACTTCCACAACTATAATTCCTACATCCTCTCAATTGTGACGTTTAGAATGGCATGAAATGCAAAATCGTTGGTCTACGTTTTAATTCACTACATTAAAATATCGCGATTTCACATTTAGGGGATACATCATTCAATTGTGACACTTCCATAATTAGTTGATGAATTCTTACTCATATACTTAAAAGTTGTTAAGCCCCTTCAAGGATTAACAATAGTTCACCTAAGTCAATGGTACCTTCTGTATCAAATAATGTGGAAGTGAAAGTAATTCAATCCAAACAAGTAAGATTTTGATGGGCTTTCATTGTGACATGGCGACCTCTCATAAATGAACAAAAAAGAAGAAGCCTATGATACCTATTACTTTGTCTATCTACCTTCATCGCCATTGAATTGGATAGTTATAATTAGAAAAGTTGACCAACTAGCTAAATCAACGGAGATGAACGTGAATTGTGAAACAAACTTGTATACTTAAGATCAATTATTTCCGGAATACATATAGAAGAAGTAAGATATGTAGCAAAATTGCATCACTTTTATTGCTCAGATCGGAAATGGGAGTCACCACAAATTGATACACATCCCATATAAGTTGGGATTTTGTCTAATATTAACTATGATGAGCTCTCTTCATACATATGACAACACATCCGACTAACATGTCTATATTTCCGAAACTCATGTGTACCAAAAACACACATTCGTTTATTTATTTTTCTTCCTAATTTGGCCGGATGAGGCTGTTGATGAAATCCTTTAAACCCATAATGCTCCGGCGCGTTTGAGCATCGGGATTAAGGACCTATTGAGATGGAGGCTCATCACCTCATTGGCTCCACCCACAAGCTGGCCGCTGATGAATACGGCAGGGACCGCCGGGCTGCACCCTCTTCTCACGAGGCCCTGCTCGATCTCCTTGCCTCTCGGAATCTCGTCTAGCTCATGGACAGTTGGGTTCGCCCCGAAGTCACAAAAAAGCGTCTTGATGGTGTGGCACATGCAGCACGAGCTCTTGCTGAAGATCACCACCGGCTTCTCTGAGATCATCTTCGCCACCAGATCCTCCATTGAGAAAGAAGCTTCAAGACGTCAGGAACTCCGAGAATGTCAACCAAAGTAAATTCCAGAGAGTAGTAATGAGCTTGAAGAGAGAGCAAAGTGAGCTTTTGAGGATTGGAATGTGATGTTAGGGTTTCTGTGTTTTGAGGCTTCATGAGGGTCATGCTTATATAGATGTTTCGAGGTAGGGTTTTGGATTTTGCGAGAGAGAGAGAGGAGAGAGAGAGAGAGAGAGAGAGAGAGAGAGAGAGAGAGAGAGAGAGAGAAGAGAGAATTTTCCTTCAGATATTTGGCTATTTTCACGTGGATTCTCAGGGAACTCTTGATCATTGCAACGCGGATAAGGATTGTCGCATTTGTATTGGCGAACAGAAGCTGCATACAGACGAATAAGATTCTTTTAATACGTAATAGAGGCAACATGTCCTTTGTACGGTTTCACATTATATCCACTATATCTTTTATTTTCTTATTTTCATAAATTTTTATATTTTTAAGAGTATCCTCCATTTTGTGGGCAATTTTATTTTTAGGTCGAGTATTCTTCCCTCCTTCAGCAATTAAACCCATCTCCCTCATTTCCTTCTCAACACTAGCTAGGGTTAATAATTTGGAAGTATTTACTAATCAATTCATGGGTACCGAAATGTACTTTATCTTTCTCTTTGGGCTCATTGTCGACACTTGTTCTCTTCAACCATGGGATTTTTTCTGCGTGTATTTATCTTGGAGGCATCTGCTGAGTCAGAGAATGAAAGTAGGGTTTATCCACTTGGGGACCCCCCCCCCCCTCTCTCTCTCTCTCTCTCTCTCTCTCTCTCTGTGAAGATTCTCATTCTGTGTTCGAGAAAGAGAATTGAGAAAGACCTGGTGATCATGCCCTAGTATACATAAGATGAAAAGAAGAACAATGTGGTAAAAACAAGTACTCCTTTTAGGACAAGAAAACCAACCAGATCACATCAGTCTCCACCCTCCACCTTTTTTCCCAACCCTTTATGTCCTAATAAAGAACAAGATTCTGCCTACTACGCGAGTGACTTTGAAAAGTGGAAATGTGTGGCTTTGCCTTAACTCAAAGAGGCACAACTCATCATGTAATTGTTAACTGCCATAGATTTGAACTCGCATATGATCATGGTCAAACTTTGGGACCCATAAGTTGGCTTGATTCTAATTACTCGTCTATTTAACCACTTTGAAAAGTCAGGGAACAGTAACTTTGATGCAAAGCTATTGCAAGGCCTACTTTTATACGGAAGGAGCTTGAACAACTAACCACGCCTCCATGTTTCGGCTCAATATATCAGGGTCATTTGGCCAAACACTCGTTCGAATGTTGTGTGAGTCTACTTGTAACTAAAAAGACTCGTATTCGATTATTCATTTCTCATTTTCAGCCAACTCTTCATTTTGTCATCTCTTCTACATGTGATTTTTCGAGCAGGGAGCGCTAAAAGATTATATAGTTTTCTACAAGAGCCAAGATATCTACAAGTTTAATTACTCATGCTTTTTCTTCACTTATTTTTGGATTTTCTTTATCCACTACTCACTATAATACCTCACAACTATCAGTTTCTTGGGTTTAAAGCCTACGGCGTCCCATGAATCTTTATTTGAGACGTTTCTTCAAATCTAAAATATATAAAATTTCTCTAATGGATTGAACTTTCGGAGAAATTGATTACGTACTCGACTTCATTGTGTCCAATTTATGTTCTCGAAATTCACTTAGGAGTCCTCATATACTCATGCTACCAAGTCCAATTGAAAATTGATTCATTAAACTTAGGCCTAGTCAAGGGCATCGCAAATTTTTTTTTTTTTTTTTTTGGGGAATTAACAGTGCCCGATCATCTCAAGATGGTCTAATTAGATGTCGATACTATGTCCTTGGCATAAAAAGCTCTTCCAAACTCTATCACTAATGCCAAATTTTAGATCGGAATTCCCCTTTGAATTATATTGTTAGGAGATTGTCGGGCATAAGGAATAATTAACCATATTGTTTAATCATAAAAGTCCTTTAAACAAAAATTCATTTAAACTAGCCGGGTAAAGATTCCACAATCTGAATAGATTAACTGCATTTAATCTGGTAAGAACTATTTACACGATCATTTATCCAAACCTTCTACACCTTTTTTCGATTGATATTATTCTCGCGCGTACCCCATGTTCTAGACTGCTTTTTCGGCCTCGTAAAATCAAAAGGGCACATCGATCCAAATCCGAAAGGCCACTTCACTTTCACAATTCGACTTTTGGTCAGTCGTCACCATTTCGAATCTTCTTGCATTTTTTTTTTTTTTAATGTGAATTTGTTTGAGTCTTTCAAGCTGCCACGTATGTACGCCCCCGCAAAAAGGCAACTCCACCCTAAAATCTTAGGGCACGATATCTTCGTAAACGACCCAATTGGTAGGCCAAGGGACATTCTGTACGTTCTTGTTCTTTTGGCCTTTTAATAAAAATAAAAAGAAGTGGGTCTTTAAATGTTATTGTTATCTTATTGTGTGCTTGGGATGATTGATACTATTTGAGGCAATGCAAGGTCAAAACTGAACCGATTACGAAGAAACTATTTACACAGTTCTATTGATGTGGCTAGTTAAATTCATGAAAAAATATGGGGGAGTTCAATGTGAATGGGCGTGAAATTATAAATGTTCTTTCATGACCTAATTAGACCTTTCATTGGATCGGGACATCTTAATCATGTCACTAAGATAAGCTTTTTGATAAAGGATGTTTAATTTCAATCAATTTCATTCTTGCCTTGTATAACTTAAGTAAGGTGCATTTGATTTGACTTTGGAAATGGGCTTTGGGTGCAATGCAATTTCTAAAAGCCAAAGCTTTTTGAGGAAATGCAAATTGTGTTTGGTAAAAACTTTTTGCAAAACAACTTTGGGTTTAAGTATTGTTTGGTAAAACTTTTTTTGCATAGGGCTTTGACTGTAATTTTTTATTTAAAAATTTAAACCATTCACCACTGGCAAAAGGCTCAAGCCACCGATGAGTCAAAAGTTACCTGCGGCCATCAGCATTGTCACCAATGTTGCAAATCACCGATGCTGGCAGCTTGTCACACATCCTAAAAAAAGTGAGGGTAAGATGGGAAAATGAGAAAACTAGCGATGGTAAGATGGGAAGAAAAAATTTCTAGAAATAGCATTCCACCTAAGGCTGCTCAAGCTTTCAGCCTTCCCAATACTAACTTTCACCTCAAAGCCTTTTGGGAATGGTAGGAGGTAGGAGAAGGATACTAGAAATGCCAAAAATTGTTATGTCACCCACTTTTAGTACTACAAGTTTTTTTTTGGATCACTTAAAAATCACTTTTCTAAAAAAGCAACTACTTAAGTGCCAACTTCAATTAGGACATCGGAAATCCTATGTAGCTATATTTTATTAATTTCTTAGTCCTACATGCTCGTTGGCATGTTAAGTTAGTGTATAGTGACCGGACATCTAAAAGTTATAAATAGTGATCATTCGAGTGACAAATTTTATTTGAAATGATAACTTCAATGCTAATTATTGTTAAAAAGCAATCAATTTAGTGCCAAGCACATCACGTGGACTGAATTTTTTTAAAATAATATGCCAAGTCATATAAAAATTTTAATTATAAGAGTTATGTGTTATTCTTTGCCAGAACTTCTCGCCGATAACACATAAGTTATCATTTTTCTCTGATTTGACATTTAAGTGATCTAGTGAAAATTTTTGGCATTAAAGTAATCATCGTACACAACTTTTGGCACTTATAGTATTCTTCTACTGGGAAAGGTTGCCAAACAACCCAAAAATTTCTCAGGGGGCTTTGGGACTCCAAGAGGCTTTCAAAATGTGGAACCAAATGTACCCAAAATATTACGGAAGTCATGTAGATGAACAAATCCAGGTCTATCATTAAACTTATATAAAATTGATTGTGCAAATCTCTTGATACATCACCTGCTAAAATTTACCTCCTATTGATTATCACTTAACTAGTGGTAGTAGCCATGGAAAAAAGGGACCTAAAGTCTTTCCTAGATGCCCTAGTTTCATGGGTATATATGTCTACTTTGGTTTAGGATGAACATTTGACCTGGTGGAAAAAGATATGCCTTCTCTCATTCTGCGGTGGCATCTAGAAAACGATTGCATTGATTCTTATCAAATAAAGACAGTTGTATTCATCATATTCATAGTGCCTTGGCTCTTATCTCGAGTCTCATCCTATTGTCTAAGTTCATTTGAAGATATTGAAGTGGTAATCAATCCTACTTTTGCGTGGGAAATAGGACTATTGAGTCTACTATAGCAATATGCAAGAGTTCCTAAAGAATATTTCTAGAAGTTCCTAGAGACATAATATAATCACAAGTATGGTAAAATAAACGTGATTATAATGAAATTACGATGGGAGATCATGTCGCCTGAGAATCCTAGAAATCCCTAGAGGCATAAGCACAGCGCGAGTTGAAGGAAAGAACGTGATCTATCTTATCAGCCAGCAGCACAGTTGACAGCAAAAAGATAAAGAAGAATGCGAGGTCGGATCGTGGCATCACAGCATGAGAAAGAGTGAGAGCGTGCAAATCACAAGTTGGTGCTTCTCTCTTTCCTTGATATTCCCTCTCTAGAGAGACGAAAGAGAGAGAAGATCTCTATCTCAGACAGAGACTGCACCACTTTTGCAGATGCCAGCAGATGGATAATATCCCCTCCCCTCCCCTTCCCCACCCACCCCCTCTCTCTCTCTCTCTCTCTCTCTCTCTCACAGAGATCCTAAAAAGATGACAATTCAGAGCCATCATAAACAAAATATCAGAGGCCAAATGATAATGAGAGAATGGCCGGTGACTTTGGGATGATTTTGAGGATAATCCCACCCCGGTTCTCACGTGTGCCTTTGTCACTGTCGAATTGTTCCTCAAAACACAATAAAAATTTAGGGTGGGAAGCCTTTTTGATCTGTGGATATTCGTTCTGTCTACAGCCTCCCCACCCCATCTGTCGAACCCTTGTCAATTCCTCCTGTCATTGATTAAGACGTGCATGATTGGAGACAATATTTACTTCAGCCCCACCAAATGCTCATTGGGTGGATGTTATGTCATGTAGATTCAATGTCAGAGAGGTATAAAGTTAATTAATTGCCATCACTGTAGATGCCCCTTATTATTTAATAATTGTAGATATAAAATAGTCAATTTTAGGTCTATTTTTTCATGGTGCATGCAAGAGTTTTCTCCCGTTTCGACAAATTTCATGATAAAAGATGATGCGCAGACACATTCGAGCATGAAGACAACTTGCTTATTGGCATATTATTAGATTATACGAATTGTAATGTCAAATTAATATCAAGAGTTTAGAGCAACTTATATAAAATAGATTAATAAACGTGATGTTGTGGTCTATGGTAGAAATAACTTGTAAATATCTTTACAGTAAAGATAAAGATATTATTTAAAATTAGGGGTGAGCGAGATGGATTGATGAATTGTGAACCGTCCGGCCTAGACCAAATCGATCAATTCGGTTCGATTCTTAGGAGTACTGGTCTAGTTCCTCTTTCTATCTTTCCCTTTCGCCCCACGACACTCATGCTCATTCTATTCTTTCAGTCTTTGGGTTTCCTTCACCTCTCATGGAGTTCGAGGTATTCTCTCATTTGAATTCAACCAGCACCAATAGACCACTCAAGAATCGGATTGATTCTAGGGACCTCCGTATGATCCTTGGTTCCTAGACCAGATTGAGAGTTGATCACTTCTATCAAAAATAAGGGATAAGTATATTAAAAGTCCTAAAACTCATCATGAAAATGCAATATGATGTAATCAAGCTCTAAAACTTATCATGAAATTGCAATCAAGTCCTAAAACTTTTAAAATGTGCAATTAATGGAATGATTTGTTTATATCAATTTAACATGTTTTATGATATGATTGCATTTTTTAAAAGTTTGAGGACTTAATCGCATTTCATGATAAGTTTTAAAATTTAATTATATTTTTTTGAAAATTTTCAAATTCGATTATATCTTCGTGATAAATTTTATGAAGAAATGTCTTTATTTATAAAAATTAAAAAGTCCCGACTTAAATGAAGGAACTATCAAGAAACAAGATATTGATGGGACTGAACTTCCTCGACAAGACAATGGACGCATGTTTCACACAGTTAGCGTAGCGAGATTTGATTGAGCCACGTGCAATACCTTTTGTCTACAAATGATTTGATTCTTATTTGATTGTGGAAGAGCGATAAGAAAACATAACGGATTCTCGACGATGCTAGTGTCACTAAGAAGTAAGGAACTTTTGTTTTGTTAAGTGGCGTGTCATGCTTTTAATGATTAATTAAAAAAAAAGCGGGACCCGACACGAAGAATTTCCGTATGATTGAATACTAAAATAAGTGTTTAAACGCATGGTATATAGTAATCAAATTAGGCATAACTTATTATTTGCATGCCTATATCGGTCTCTACCAAATTGAAATTAGCCTTTTTGGCTTAGGGTTGCTGAGGGTTTAAGCATGCCTGTCTTCTTCATAGAAAACTTAGTATTCGACCACCACAGCTGCGCATCGAGCCCACATCTTGGAGTATGGATCCATGCACTTACTAAAGTCAAATTGCACTTATTGCTTGCGCACATGATTTCTCTTTTCAACAGCTTAAAATTTTGAATTGGACCTTTCGAATATAGTAATGAAGTCAAATTTCAAATTCTCCATGCCCCATTTAACTTTTCAGCGCATGTGGAGCTGCTTTATATGTTCCTTATTCTTTAGTTCCATGCACATTCCGCAAAATATGTCATTCAATTCTGCATGTTTTAAGAGGAATGTCAAAAGTATATAACATTATTTGCTTATCAGGTTCATAATGACATTATATCTACTTATGCTTCTTTGAACATTGTTTTAATAAAGTTAAATCACACATATCGCTTGCATACATGCTTTTCTCCTTTCAGTAGCTTAAAATTTTGAATTGGACCATTCTGATATAGTAATGAAGTTGAATTCCCTCACCTTTTCGAAAGTGGATGATTGTCCCAAGAATAGAAGGATGCAGCGAAGTTGGGGATTAGACCCCCATATTTTTGCTTTGGAGCCATATATGGTTTAGGATAGGAACTAATTTCCTATCAGTTTTGTCTAACTCTAGCTTTGTAGTTTTTGTTCATTTTGCTTACGGGGTACCCTTTCACTCCAGTGACATGTTGTCCAGCTGAGTGGCCGTTGGCACCGCGTTCCCCCTGATGTACTAGTTCTTGGTTGTTTATATATACACTTACTTTACCAAAAAAAAAAAAAGTTGAATTCCAAATTCTTTATGTCCCATTTAACTTGTCATTGTGTGTGCGATTGCTTATTGTTTGTTCCTCGTTCTTCAGCTCCAATCGCATTCCGCAAGCTATGTCATTCAAGTCTGCACGTTTTGAAAGGAATGTTAAGAGTTTCTCACACTGTTTTCTTACTGGGTTCATAACGACTATGCACATGTTCTTATCCGTAATATCTTATAGGTTTTCTGAGTTGGATCGATCTTAATGATAAATGTCCAATGTTCTGAGGATCGGTGACAGGACTCCTACAATCAATGACGATTAGTCGGATACTCAAAAGTTTCTTGGAATGAAAATCCCGCTACCCTCACTTGAGCAATAAATGAAGAAAAATAGTTGAATGGACGTTGAGGGGAGTATGCATCTCGTTTTGTATTGCTTCAGTCCATCTAAACTAGCCCAACTAAAAAGACCAAGGCCCGCTTCACGTAGCGGTCAATCATAAATCTTGCCTTCGGTTTCCTATGCGATCCAACACGTCGATCATTTGTGATATCCGGTCTACAAAGTCCCATGTACTCTTAAGCTTCACTCTCTTCTCTTCTCTTTTTTTCCCGTCGAATAGAAAGATTTAAGAGGAATAACCAGTGTCACTAATTGTCTTTAGACTTTACCATACAAGTCTCGTACTTGTTACAAATCTCTTCTCCATATTTACCTATATGTATATATACATGATGTTTTAGTTGCGACGAAACTTGCAAACGATTAGAAAAGTAACTCAGCATTTTCTTTCTCTTTAGGCATATCAATGCATTAGTAACTCGAGTCATGGAAATACTGTAAGCGTGTTTATTTTGCAGGGAAGTTACACAAAATTGGCCTAAACTTTAAGGGCAGCACATATTTGCCCTTGAACTTTCAGTTGTTACGTAAGACCTCCTGAAATTTCATTTTATTACAGCCATTCAACCTTCCTAATTTTTTTTGTTAGAATGTACGATACACATGACTTTTAATGGGTAAATAGATTTTCATCTCATTTTTTAAAAGAAATCTTTTCTACAACCTGAATTGCTATGAAAAAGAAAAAATATGGAATATGAGAGAAAAATGTATCAAGTAAATATTAATAATATAAAGATAAAGTATTGATATAATATTAACAATAATTTTTTTAAAATTAAAAAATGTAGCCTATAATTATAAAATAATTAACACATAATGAATAAAAAGGAAAATTGCCTCCATAGCAAAATGTTAAAATGGAAAAAATGGATACTCATTATAGATTTAATTAGTGTAATAAGTGAGCGATCAATAACTATATTTAAATAATTATAGAAAAAAAAAAATCCTCAGTCATAAAAGGAAATGATTAATCGAAATCAAAGGGGATACTTTCAAATATTTTTTTTATCAATCAATTTTAATTAATTAAATTTTTGAAAACAAATAATGGATATCCAATTTTTGTCATTTTACCTTTTTGTTACTAAGGAATTTTTACTTTCAACATAATTGTGTTATGTTTTTTTATTTATTAAAGTACCTTATTAGTTCTCAATTATATCAATACAATATTAAATATTTTCAAATTTAATATTATAAGAATTTTTTTCTGATATTAGTATTTTAGTTAATATATTTTCTCCATTTTCTTTATTTTTTCCATTTTTTTTTTGTAGAAACCATGGTAATTGAGAGATTTCCTTAATAGGGAAGATAAAAATATATTTTCACTCCTTAAAAAGTCATTTGATTCACATACATTGGTAGAAAATATAACGGAAGGTTAATGGCCGCACAAAAATGAAAATCCATTAAGATATTGTGTAAATAGTTAAAAGCTTGGGGAGAAACGCGTACTACCCCAAAGTATGGGAGTCTTTTGAGTAAATTCCCGTATTTTTTTCACAAATCATAGACTAGTGAGCTGGCGATTTACGAAAGATGAATGTGGTGCTAATGACAACCTGAACATGACTGCAACAAATTTTGAGTGCTTCATAAGTTTTTGATGATTTGTAATAACATGAATTACGACCTAGGTATGCGACATTGTTATTTGAGTTATATACCACTTGACAATACTCTCGAATGATTTCAATTTGTCCAACCAAGCCAAGAGATGAGAATGAGTTAGGGGCAACATATGAGTCGTTTCACCATTTGTTGTGTTGCGCCTTTATTGTCTGATACATTCGCCTCAGAAGAATCCTAGTCTGAAATCATCAAGATGTCTAGTTGGTGCTAAAAAATTAACCCAAAGAAATAAGATCAATTAGAATGTAACTACTCAAAACGATGCCAAATCTCCAATATGAAACGCAACTCATGTGTGCACCTCGACAATATCTCTCCATATATGGGCATACTGTGTTAAAGCATACTCTCTTAATCCAGGTTTTCTTCTATGCTAGCATATCTAAAACTGAATCTCCGCTTCCTTGTTGCATGTGAGGATTGCAACAACTACAATACCCACATTCATTATTGGTGCCTTTTGTCGAACTGAATTATCAAGGTTGCCTTTGGGATTATGTTGCTACACCACAATGCTCACACACTAAAAAAATTCATTGATTAAGAGATTCCTTCTTTGATATATGTTGGGCATTTGTTTGTAAAACAAATAAAATAGTGATTTTCCTTATCTCACATAGGAAAGTTATGGACCTAAGTAAGTTCTTAAATTATTTTGTCTAAATTGTGGAACGTAAAAAAATTTCTTACCAATGAGAGGTATGAGACATGCGGGTATCGGTATATTAAAATAAGGAACATAGCCTAACTGAACGCCCTCACTGGAGGAACTACTGCAGGCAACCCTTGTAGGTGGCAACACTCATGGAGGAGGATAGGCTAGTGGAGTAGCGTTCAGTTGCTCTTCATTGCGAACCCCACCCACATTCACTATTGGTGCCTTTTGTCGTACTGAATTATCAAGGTTGCCTTTGGGATTATGTTGCTACATCACAATGCTAACATACTAAAATACTGCATTGATTGAGAGATTCCTTCTTTGATATATGTTAAGTGTTTGTTTGCAAAACAAATACAAATAGTGATTTTTCCTTGTTCCATGTAGGAAAGTTCGAAAAATATGTGTAACAACTCAGTCCAATGAGGGTGAAGGGTGGTCTGCGGGGGCTAGAGGGCCTAAACAAGGAGCAGCTCTTGGCAGGTTTCTAGGATAGCGAAAGGGGTAGGAATGAACCAAATTATGCACTGAACATGAGAAAAGTGATTTTGGGAAATATATATGAAAACTAGAAGTAACTCATAGAGACATCTTTTGACATAATGGCAAGTTTTGTTTAAGAACTCCAAAGTTAAGCGAGCCCAAGCTAGAGCACTACCAGGATGGGTGACTTCCTGGGAAAGTGCCTATTTGTACGTTAAAAGGATAAAACTGTGAGGCTTGGAATGGGACGGGCCAAAAATACAATACCTCGAGTGAGTCATTCTAGGGAAGTCATAATATGAGTGTTTTCTAGCTTGTTCAAATGAAGACAATGGGCTATAGACTAGACCCCACTATACCTACATGTCGGTGTGTGATTATTAGGTGCACTTAGCATGCTTGTTGCGGATGATAATTAGCACTAATTCTTCTCGTTTATTATTATTATTATTATCATTGTTGTTGTTGTTGTTATTTTATGTTTCATACGGTTATTTTGAAAGGTTGTATTTGTTCAATAAGTATTTTCAAAATTATGAAATTCGGAATTAAGAAAAACTGTCATTATTATTTTTATTTTGAATTTTAATATGTCTTTTCAACATAACCTTTGAAAATGTATTGTTCACTTTGCAACCTTTTCCGAAGGGTTGCCATGTTCAAAAGACTAAGATAAGTATGTTAGTTTTTGAGTATCGAACATGGCAAGTGCCAAAATGCATGGGACACTTAAGTGCTAAAAGTTTCAAAATATATATTTAAGTACCAAAATCGGAGAAGAATGGAACACTTAAGTGTCGGCAACGAAAAATTCTAACTAAATAGCTGGCGTGATATCTTTTTTGGTGAGTTGAGCTCACAACCATGTCGTTTTTAGCACTGACTTGGCTTTTGATAAATATTAATTAAACTAAATTAAAAACTAAATTTTGAAAAAAAGGAAGGGAGAGGGTTTGGTGAGGGCCTTTTTAAATATATAAATCTAGTTTTTAATTTAATATAATTAATGTTTATATTAAAAATCACATTAGTGCAAAAAACAACGTCGTTTTTGCTTTTCTTTGTTGACTAAGCTTTTTGACAAGCCATGTAGACAGCTTATATTATTAAAAATAAGCCATATCGGATTTTTGATACCTTTTACTAGACTTGGCACTTCAATGTCCTAATTTTTTATTTAAAAAAAAAAAGTGGCACTTAAATGTACCTTTAAAAACTTTTGGTATTTAAGTGTTCTATTATGCCAAGTGGCACTTGCATTGTAATTTTACCTTAGCTTTTGATATCAATCATAATCAAGTCTCTTCAAATTTCTTTCCAAAAATTACAGCCTTCTTTCCAATTGTATCCCTTTGAAAGTTCTTGGAGATATACTAGAACTGTAAATGGTATTCTCAATTGATATTTTGTTGTATCCTAAAGGATTTTTGACAATAACCGTTAGTAACGTTGTGAGGCAAATAATTCCTTAAAGAGAGTGTCATCATGTCTCAAAGTTTGACTTCAGTGTTGGTCTCGATCATTTGTTTGATTTTTTTTCCCAACAATATATTCCCCAATGCTAATATACATTGCAGGGGAAGTATATAGGGAGGGACACGAGAGGTGAGGAATCTCTCTAGATTGGGGCAAATTTTCCTTGCAAAATTGCCTCGTGGGCATTAGGTGGGCACCTAGCAAGTAAAGAGGCGAGGTGGGGAGAGGATGGCAATAGTCTTGCTTTCCCCATTTTTTTTTATTGTTTCTCTTTAAAAGTTCTTGGAGATATGCTATAATTATATTTAGTATTTTCAATTGAGACTATGTTGTATACTGGATGATTTTTGTCAGTAATTATTTATCAATGTTGTGGGGCAAAGAATTCCAAAAAAAAGTGTTATCACGTTTTAAAATCTGACGCCAACTTTCTTCATGATCATTTTTTTGATTTTTTTCCCAACGATATATTCTCCAATGCTAATAAACATTGCAAGGGAAGTATCTAGGGAGGGACACGAGAGGTGAGGAATCCCTCCAGATTGGACTATATTTTCCTCTCAAAATTGCCTCACCAGTATTAGGTGGGGCACATGGCAAGTCAAGAGGCGAGGTGGGGAGGGGATGGCATTAGTCTTGCTCTGCCCCTTCTTTCCCATTGTTTCCCTTTGAGAGTTATTGGAGATATAGCAAAATTGTTATGGTATTCTTAATTGAGACTTTGTTGTATCCTGGAAGAGTTTTGCCAATAAACATTAGCAACATTCTAAGGCAAATAAATCCTTAAAAAGAATGTTATCATACCTTAAAGTCCAACTTCATTATTCTTCCCAATCATTTGATTATTTTCCCAACAATATATTCCCCAATGCTGATATACATTGTAAGGGAAGCATCTAGAAAGGGACACGGGAGGTGAGGAATCCCTCTAGATTGGGCAAATTTTCCTCGCAAAATTGCCTCGTGGGGCACATGGCAAGTCAAGAGGTGAGGTGGGAAGGGGAAGGCATTAGTCTTGCTCTGCCCCGCCCCGGGAATCTCCCCCCTTCGAATGGTTTTAGAAAAGACTTTTCCTTATCTATTTTGTTTATGTTATGTATTTGAGATCAAATAGATAAAAATATGAAAAAAAAAGACTTTAAGAACTACCTTTTTTCCTTACAAACCTTGCTTTTATAGGAGACGCAAGTTTGAAAGTTCTCAAGGTAAGCAATGTTGGACAACTGTTTTCCACGCGTTCCATCTTCACGTTATCCCAAATTGACGATTTTGTAGTGTTTGTAACTTTTCATCCTTATATGATTAGATTCATTTCATTTTTTACTAAAAGATAAAATCACCTTTGATCATTTACTTGCAATTTGTAGTGGTGGTCTCTTTCCTTCTTTTATTTATTTAATTTTGTTCTACTCTGGATCTAATTGCCATCATTAAACATTTTATATGTTTTACTTTTGTATATCGTGTATACCCCATCTGTATTAAAGGCACTAAATTTCTCATACAAAAGAAGGCACTATATTTTCCTTTTTATTTTTGGATTTTACTTTCATAGAAATAAGTATTGTTGACAAGAAAAATGTCCAAGAAAATATGTATCGACTCTCTTAATTTACTACACCAAAGAGTTTGTCTTTTTTCGTTACTATTGCAGAAATATTTTTACGTACAGCATGTGGGATGTTATATGAGTATCAAAGAATCCACCAAAAAAATTCAGAGTGAAAAAGTTATGCATAATGAAGATTTATACGTCTTTTTTGTCAACATTTCATGGATGATATTAATTTTTTTTATCGAAAAAGATAATATTTCAATGGCATTTTTAAAAATTTTCTTATTATAAGCGATGTTTTTAAATTAATTTAATTTCTTCTTTTAATATTTTACATTGGAGAATGTCACAAAGAGTTTTTTCTTTTTGAATCATCCTATCATCCCATTATATGTATATGTGTATAAAAGACAACTAATAAGAAAATGTTTCGTAGTGATATACACAACAAAAGTGAGAGTTTATGAACAAATGTTGTGATTATAAAAAAAGTACGTCATAATTTTCTAGATTCTACATGACAGTTCGATCCATAAATTTGCTGGACAACATAGGAAAATTAGAAGTTTGAAAATTCTTATTTTCAAAAACTAATTCTTAAGGGAGTAAACTCAAACATTAAAAAGAAAACATGTTTCCCACAATAAACAAGACCAAGACATGTGAAATTCTTAATTACGACAACTAGATCCTAAATAGAGATTAAAAACTAAAAAAGAAGGAAAGTAAATAAATTTAGGACTACCGCTTTTAATTAAAATTGCATGATTGAAGATGATTATATCGTTCGGTGAAAATTTGATGGATTTAGTCATATAGGGGTAGAAGTATTGTCGCTCTAATGCAAAATGCCAAATACTTTTCATCAGATATAATGCGGTGCCCCTAGAGTGAAAAACCGCCCTACCTCGCACGGGCCACGGGTGGTGGATGTGCAAGTGATTTCCATCCCTTCCTCGCCCCACTCCAATCTTAAGGTCTGCCGAAAAATAATCAGTTTTTGCTACCACTTACTGTGAAAAGCAACAAAAGCTCAATACAAATCCCAGGGATTGCTAATAGGAAAGCTTTAGTAACGAGTTTCACCTACCTTTATTTAAAAGTTAAATCAATTAGGATATACTAATTTCTCTAAACCAAACCAATCTCCAATCGGCACTTCTCTAATGTAACTCACATGCACAATCAACACTAACACTATTAGTGATCCAAGGGTATTATCATGGGTGGTGAGCTGAGAAATGACCGAAATTTTTTCAAAAGCATATGCAAAGTGATGGATGAGTAAAAGTTCCAACCTGAAAAGTGTTAGGATATACGTGTTAGTTGTGTTAAAGAAATAGTTCCACATCGGATAATTGATATGGTGTGGAGCAGTTAATATATCATAATTGGCCCATAACTCACTAGCTTAAACTTTTGAGTTGAGGTGGGTTCAACTATATATTGACAGGCTTGGGTTTAGATTTCTCCTTTGGAAATCTCCCCAGGTGAATGTATTAGATTTCTGCTGTGTACTCTTAATAAAAAGACATCTTGCTTAAAGAGACTCTAATCTAAATGTAAAAATTGAAGGATAAAGTAAAACATTGATCCCTAGAAGTCATCTTCTAGAGATTTTTTCAATCCCTCCGGAAAGAATTCTCTTGGTCGTGACGCAAAGAACCCAAGTATAAGTTCCTAGATAAAAGTATTGGAGCACACTCTTTCAAATGCATGGGCCAGATTTATCTCGAAAGCTTAGTTTTCTCGACAAGGGAAGTGAAAGGTCATTTTCTCGCTTGGCGAAGCAAGTTCTCATCATCCAGACGATGCCTCCCTTTGGCTCCAAGCCTTATCCAAAGTTGACATTCCGAAATCCAACCCACGCCCTCTCTCCTGCTCTATCAAGAAAAACATTCTCTTTTACTGCAATTCCGTACAATGCTCCTATTCACACATTTTGTATCCCCTATTGAATTAAAACCCTCTTTCGGCAACTTGTTGTGCCTCTCGCGTCCCACAGATTATCGTCAATTCCATGAACAATCCGGAATAAATGTTGCCATCAGATCGAGGGGTGTTACCCGGAATCGCATCAAATATCTCAAGAGAACCTTCGCCTGTTTTCATCGCCATCACCTCCTTCTTCTCTTCTCTCCTCTCCACTCCTCTCCTTTTGTTCTCCACTTGGCTTTTAATATTCAATATCAAACCAATATCTAAAGATGCTATCCTCCTTCGTTATATATAAGGGTCCACGACAAGTCTATATTATTACATCACAAGGCAATTGCACAACATCAAAAACCCTCCATAAGTGAAAAAGAGAGGTCCCAAACCCTAACCGATCTTCTTTACAGAGTACCCACCGTTTTTCTTCGTCTTTTCGACTGACTTCATTTTGCTACATTCAAGAGAAAATCTACCTCGAAACGACCCACCCCCCCCCCCCCCTCTCTCCATCTCCTTCTCTCTCATCTCTCTGAGATCCTAGCTAGTTAAAGGAAGTTCGACCAAGACTAACCCGAGATACCATCTGGTTGGAGACATGGACAGGGTGGCGAGGCTGGCGTCGCAGAAGGCAGTGGTGATATTCAGCAAGAGCACGTGCTGCATGTGCCATGCGATCAAGAGGCTGTTCTACGATCAGGGCGTGAGCCCTGCGATCCACGAGCTTGATGAGGACCCCCGAGGCAAGGAGATGGAGCGGGCGCTGATCAGGCTCGGGTGCAACCCCGCGGTCCCTGCAGTCTTCATTGGAGGGAAGTTTGTTGGGTCTGCCAATGCCGTAATGACGCTTCAGCTCAACGGCTCACTGAAGAAGATGCTCAAGGACGCTGGAGCTTTGTGGCTCTAGCGAGTGAAGCTGATGACTTGCTGATCCCCCAAAAAATAAAAGTTTGCTTCTAGCATGGACAATAAGCTTAAAACTTATAGCTAAACACTCGTATATCTAGTTATCGATATGTAAAGACCCTTGCATGTGCGGCTTTTAGTGGACACTGTAAGGAGAAGGTTAGAGCAAAACAATGAAGAGAATGTCTAATTTTCTTGCTGATTTTGATTGAGGTTCTTGATTATGATATAAACCATAAGATGATGTGTTTTTGAAAGTGAACTTCAATAAATTAAACCCTTTCGAACGGCATGCTGCAAAGTTGAAGAGTGATCCTTATTATACAACATCTATAATTCGAAAATTTCATTGTTGATGATGGATTGAAAAGAGTAGGACTTGATTTTATTTTATTTTTCTTTCTTAAATTTTTCATTAACCTTTTTAATGAGAAAAACTAACATGGACATGCGTCGTGTTACGGCCCTCTTTTTTGTTTGGGGAGAGGAGGGGGGAGAGAGAGGACGGGTTTAGAGGTAATATCGAATTGGGACTAACAATCCTCAATCAGCTCAAGTTCACCTAAATCCTTACATTAAACAATATTAGGATATTCAATTTTACTTTCGATTGATCTGATGAGAATTCTAAATGAGGAGTTATTATTAACTAATTAGGGTAGGTTGGAAATTAAATGAAATATACAAGCCACCGTGATCTTTTTTCGCGACACGTTAATATTAAAATTGGAAAAAGAAGTGGAGGCTGTGGCTGATTCATAATTACGTGGTGCATGGATGACCGCTGTCATCTTTGGATTGGTATCAACGTTGAAATTCCGCAGCTATTACGATGCCTTTGCATGACATGAACGCTAACCAGATAAAACGCAATGTCAAATCAGTGATTGGATATATTCTTTCTTTTGGAAAATCGAGACAAAAGTGACCTTATTCTTCACTTTATGTTGCTCCAATATTATGTACAACCAGCCCCTCCATATCGGAAGAATTTTTCCTCATTTGGCACAATATTAAAATGGTCATTTGCATGAAGAATATCTAGGCTCTGTTTCGGATGAATTTTGTCGAAAAGCATTTGCAAAAGAACCTATTTTCAGAAAAAAAAAATCATTTTCTAATTGTTTCATTGTATTTTGAAGGTCATTTTCTTATATGTTATAAGAAAATTATGAAATAAACGTTCGAGTTCGAAAAAAAAATGGAGTACAATCTCAAGTCCCAAGTTTGGGCTTTTGGAGACTTAGGCCCAATTGCTAGGGACTTGGACACACATGTTAGGATCCTAGGTCCAGTCTCTAAAAACCTAAACTTGATTGTCGGGGTCTTGACCCCTAGCAACTCGAATATGAGTTCGATTGCTATGGTCTCAAAAGTAGGAGTTGGGGTCCTAGGCCCAGCTGCTAAAGATTTGGCCATGGATAAGGATGTTAAAATGAGTTCCTGATACATTTTTTGATTCATATTTTGTATTGTTGACATCTAAATTTTGACTATGTATTAATATTTAAATTGCATAGAAAATTAGGGACTAATTTGGCCATAACAAAAAGGATTTTTGCATCACCTAAGTTCTAATATTATTTATATTTACTAATTTTTATTTTCCTATTTATTTTCCCTTTTTTTCGAGTAAAACAAAAAAACAAAAAAAGAAAGAGATGGAGGCCCACGCGGCCGGGCCTTTGCGCCCAACCCCCCTTTTTTTTTTTTTTTTTTTCTCTCTCTCGTGGGTTTGGGCCCATTCGGCCTTTCTCCTTCATGGCTCGGCCCTCTCCATCATCTTCTTCATCTTCCCTTCTTCTTCCCCGCACGCGAGAAGCGGGAGAGCAGCGCGGAGGACGAAGGCCGGCGACGGATGGGGACGTCTCGCGGCGCCATTAATGCCGCCCGACGGAGCAGCGCGGAGACCGGCGGGAGACCCGGATGGATGGGACTCGTCTTCAATGCGAAGCAAGTGGCGGAGCACGCGAGCGGCTGAGGTCACGCCGGTTCAACCGAGGGAGAGCCCGGCTGGGCGTCGAGGACCGCCGGTCGGAGCACCTCCGTCGACCGGGCTCCTTGCCTATAAATAGAGGGGTTGAGCGAAGGAGAGGAGGCAGCAAACAACGAAAAAGAGAGAGTTAGAGAGAGAGATCTGCAGAGAGAGATCTGAGAGGGAGAGGAAAAATCGAGAGAGACCCGAGAAAGTAGAAGGCAGTAGTCTAAGCCTCCCGCGATCACCGGCCCTCCCTTCTCGAGCCGACCGGTGGGTGTTGCTCGTATTTTTGTTTTTCTCGCTTTCGTTTGTTCAAGTTCGGGGTCGGCTCCCGAGGATCTCGGTTCGGGATGCGCGAGGCAGACGAAGGCAGGCAGCTCGGTTTCCGAGCTTGCCCGCTGTCCGACGCCACGAGCCGCGTAGGGAAACCTTCGCCGACCCCCTTTTGAGTTGCTCCGTGTGTCGCCATCGCCGGTCTCGCCTCCTGTCCGGCGAGTTGCCCTATCCAAGTCGCGCACGCCGTTTGCCCCTGTAAAAAAATTTTCTTTGCTCCGCCTCTTTCGGCCGGATCTGAACCGACGGCGCCCAGCCGTCCCTCGTCGAGGTGGACATGCGATGGGGGATTTCTAAGCGCCGGCCGGTTGTTCGGCTCGACGTGCATCCCCCCCATTTTTATTTTTTTTTTGCTGCCTTCGGCCTTTGCTCAGGAGGAAGTCCTCTGGTCGGTCCTTGCTCATGGCGGCCACCGCCTTGATGCAACCGGGCGGTCTTGGACCGACCAGCCACTCCACGCATCCAGCAACGTCGTCGGGTAAGCCTTCGGCGGAACGGAGGCGAGGCGCGACGCCCGACGCCGTCGTCTCGGTTGCCGCGGGCAAGCCGCGGTGAAGGAGGAGGAAACCGGGTCAACCGCGGGTTGGCCTGACCCGGTTTGCTTCATTCTTGGGCTAGGGTTTTGTTTTTCCCTCTAGTGGGCCATGGTCGATAGTGGGCCGGGTTTTCATTTTAAAATGGGCCCAACTTTGTTTTGTTTTTTTTTTGGGTTTGGAGTGTCTTATTAGAAGTATTTGGGTTGGGCTCATGGACGAACCAGGTCGGTTCTAACCCGGAAACCCGACCCGGTCCGGTTTGTTTATATTTTTATAATAATAATATTTTCGAAAATAAAAATAAAAAATAAAAAAAAAAATATTTTATTTTCCAGAAAAATCCGAAAATCCGAAAAAATAGTTTATAATTTCCGAAAAATATCAAAAAATTCAAAAAGTATTTTATATTTCACATTTTCTAGAAAAAAAACCAAAAAATCCAGAAATAATTCATAATTTCCAAAAAGAACAAAAAAATTCGAAAATATGTTTTATTGTGCAAAAAATCAGAAAAACCCCAAAATATTCTCTATTTTCAGAAAATCATTAAAATCAAAAAATATCTTATATTTTCCAAAAAAGGGGAAAAAGCCAAAAAAAAATGTTTGTTTCAACAATGTATGAAAAATCCTTGAAAAAATTCAAAATTTTCAAACCCGAGGGTTTAAACAAGATTAGGTACCGGAAGGGCATTAGTGATTAACTAGTGTAATCAAGTCTCCGATCCTAGTTTCTCTGGTTGTGCAGGAGTAAAATATTTCTCCCGATATTTTACTTGGGTTTCTAATCGACCCACCCCAAACTGATTAGTGGCGACTCCTTTTTAAATGAAATGAAATTGCAGGTTAAAAACTCGACCCTTAAGTCGTGAATTGGAGGGCTTGGGAGAGCCCGGGCTAAACCTTGATGAAAGGCGTTCAGCCAAACCATTAGCCTCCGGAAGCGAAAAAGGAGGTCGCGACATGTATTAAATGGTTTGCATGTGAGTTATAAATATATAAATGCCTTGCTAAAATGGATCCAAAAAGTTTCAAGCAGAATTATACAAGTCAAAAATGGGTTAGAATGTCTAATCTATTGTCCACCCATTTTTGACATTAAGTGGGTGACCTAACTAATACATAACTTTCACAATCATAACATTCAATAAACCCCAACACTTTGCCTCCTGCCTCTGCAGCCATTAACATCGCTTCTCCCTATTTTTGAGCTCTTTGTTTCTACAAAGGCAAGACGAGTTTGAATCAAAAGATATTGCGTGAATATAAGGCAATGAATTAAATTTTACAATCATGGAATTCTACTAGTTCTCCCTTATCATGAACCGATCGAATGGCTGAATGGCCATGTTCATCTTTGGTCATTTCCCCATGCTGACTCAATAGCTCAAACGGCCCATGATCCTTCTCGCCCCAGGGACTTCTCCCGTTCCCCATTTGAACGTCAGCCTCCACCAGCGAGTTAACTAAGGTCCCGCTTCCACGAGCAAACTAATCATCCTCGCCAAGCTCTCTAACATCGCTGCTGCACGGAGCAGCAACTCAGCATCCTCAAGCAGCAACTCAAAGGCAATCCCGTTCTGCAGCTTGATTAAGCTCCTCATGGCGTTGATGTCCCCGCATTCCATGGCATGTCGGAGAAGCAGCCAGCCCTCGAAAGCAACCTCGAGCTTCACGTCCTGGGTCGGTCAAGATGACAACCACGAGTCGACCGAGTTGAGGCCGATTCACGGTCGAGCTCTGCACCCCTGATGATGAGGAAGTAGTCGGCGGGCGAGTGGGGAAAGCAGGAGGGGAGGTGGGCCTGCGGCTTGAGGACAATCTGGAGGGGGAAGGAGGAGGAGGCCGCTGGGCTAATTGACAAGGAACTTGTGAGGGGACGAGGTCTGGACCTTGAAGGCGACGAGAGATGCGGCCGAGAGGGATGTGAAGAGGATGTTGGCACGGCACTTGCGACGGAGCGCAAAGTCGATGATGACCTCGTTGGCCGACACATCGACTAATTTCTAAGTTTTTTACATTTTATTTTATTTACTATTTTTGAATTGTTTAATTTGCTTTTTGAATTTGATTTAAAGTTTTTATCCAATTAGAGTAGAGTAGGTTTTCATAAACTATTAATGGGTTTTAGTAATAAAGGTTGGATTGGATATGGGTCATTAGATTTACAATACGTAAATATTGGTCAAAATAGGTTAAATATGTCAATATAGGTTGGATTATTTTCAACTCAACCCATTCATTTGATGGGTCTAGCCATGGATACGGGGGTCTCAAGCTTGGCCTTTGGGTACCCAAGCCCATGCACCAAGGTCTATCATGAGTTTTCACCTGAACAATTCTTTGTAAAATCTATTTTCGGATATACACCTTCAACGCTTTCTCTTCTATATATACCACACACCACATCCCATATCTTGTTATCCTTTTCATGCTTATCCACCCACCTAGAAACCTCAAGACCCACCTCTCAAAACCCTAACCTGCATCTGACACAAAATGAAGAATAGAACGTGGGAGGAACTTGTATTCTTTGTATATTCATGTATAATCTCAATGTACAATATATAGTACAAGATGTAAGCAATAAAGAATTAGAACAAATCAATTCTAATCCTAGATTGATCAATTACAATCAATCACAATCTGGATTGATACAATGAATCAATCATCTTTTGGACAACATATCTTCCAACACTCCCTCTCAAGCTAGTGGCTTGTATATGTCTAAGATGCCTAGCTTGTTTAATAGATATGCATGTTACCTTTAACATAGGGGTTTAGTAAAGATGTCCATAGGTTGTTCAATAGTTTTGGTTCCTCTTGTCTCGATTATCCCTTTTTAGATTTTGTCATGAGTGTAGTGGCAAACTTCTATATGCTTTGTTCTCTTATGTACTATGGGATTTGCCACAAACTTAAAAGTTGCATCATTGTCACGGGATAGTAAAGTCGGTCCTTTAACTTGTACCCCAAGGTCTTGAAGTAGCCCTCATATCTAGACTATCTCACATGCAATTTTAGCCATAGCTTGATACTTAACTTTAATTGATAATAAAGACACATTTGTCGCGACCCATCCTCGGTGATGATAAGTGTCGGGAGAGATGAAGTTTATGGATATTTACTCATGAGACGGTTCTCAAAAAGTAAGTCACCAAAAATGGCTTGAACACATCATCTATGACAATCTTACCCACCAAAAGGTCCATCAATTGCGAGTATGAATTCTTCCAAATCCATACCCCACGTAACGACTGAAGATTTATTTTATTTATCTAAGTTGGTTAACAACTTAAGATAAATGTTTAGGAATCACCACTAGCCACGATTTGAAGGCCAGCTAGAAAAAGCCCAATCGAGGGTCGAGAGAGGTTCTCTCGATTTCTACGCAATAACTCTACGATTCGGGGACTTGAGTTACGCTAATTGTTTCTATTAATGCCTTTTCGGTACCTAACAGTCATCGTGTTTAAGATAAGGTGTTTATGTGTGTCTTGTTACTTTTTCATGTCATTCTTTAGACTAGGAATATGATCACGCGTGGATGTCAATTTCATGTCATTCTAACTACAAAAAATGGAAAAAAGCAAAGGCAAATAATTTTAATTGAAATTGCAGTGCATAAAATAAACAACCAAGAAAAGCAATAAATCTACACATGCAATCATAAAAAATACATGTAAAGAGAGATAGTGTAAAGGAAATGAAATGAACCCACAATGCGTCGGGTCTTTATACAACGCGATAGAAAACTTGAGACATATGTGGGGTGTCAAATGAATAGTACAAGGTAAAGGTAGAAAATGATATGGACCATCGCCATCTTTGGGGCTGCCTTCTTCACGTATCTTAATTCCTAACTAATCCTAAAGGAATGGTTTACAATGGAAACAAACACTGACTCAAACAAAAGCACTACAAACATGGCAAGTAAAGAAATAATGATCATCGAATCAACATATTAGAAATGGCCTTGCGATCGGCCTTTGAAGTTACATGCACGACGTATCCTAAATGTTATCCCCATTTATTATTAGACATGGGTCATGATCATTAAACATCACAAGTATTCACTTGTTGTGATAACGTCATACTCTCTAAAGTTGCATTTTGATGTGTAACCCAAGATTATCCGCGAACATGCATCGGTTTAGCACAAGTATCTACCAATCACATGCATTGGACTTGAAGATAAGCAAACGAGCAAGTCCAAAGACCTTATTTCCCAATCAATCTAGCAATTAATGTATGACGCCGGTTCACTTCACTCACCAAACATGCATTGGTCATAATTTCAAGCATTAAACATGTATTCAATGACTTCTTTACTATCTAAAAATTTTTGTGTTCAAAGTTCATGAAGAGATAATCAAAAGTCATGAAGACATCAAAAATAAGTTCTGAATGCATCATTTCCTAAAAATCATGGAATGAGCATATGTCAATCAAACAGAATAGGGGATCCAAAATGCCTTGAAAAGGAGCAAGCAATTGAGCATGACCCATTGAGTATCAGCTTCACAAAAATTATAGTGTGTAATACACTCAATGAGGAACATTTTTCATGAGACAACTTCTTGAGATTAGCTACATGTGAATTTATAAAAATCCAAGAATGCAGCAAAATGCATCAGAAAAAAATAGAGCAACAGCAAACGAATATAATCTCATGAGGATATGAACATGTTAACGATGTCAAAAATTCATAAAATCTTATCACATGATATTCTTGAGGATGCCAAACAACGTTCATGAAGGGTCTGAGCATTGAATCACAACAGAAAAATTTCATCAAAAATGGCAATATACAGACATGCAGATGACCATGTATGTATTCCGAATTTTAGGATTTTCAAGATTACAAGGCAACTTTTTAAAAATGGAAAAGTGGGTCAATTAACATGCAAATGGAGTGATTTTGGTTTCATTAGAAAGCTTAATGAATTTCATAAGACTTTCTAAAAGATAACATGACCAATTAAGGTCATTCACTCATTCAATTATGGACATTTTCATGAACATGCCAAGTGATTTGATTTAGGGCAGCAAGCATACGAAAAAATTGCATGGTTTAACTTCCCTATATGACCAGGCAAAGATGTGAGATAAATCATATAGGTCAAGTATCAAACTACAAACAGTTCTCATTAAACGGGTTGGGGCCCTAATGCAATTACTAAGCATGATATGAAAATGTTAATAACAAGATGTACATTGAACATGTTTATGCTAACAGAACCTAATTACACGAAAACATGTAATGAGGGGATGAAATAATGTTCGATTAACATAGCATAAGTGTCCCTAAGGTGACATTATGATATGTGATAGCATTCATGAGGTGTTAATGGACAAACAATCAAAATCAAAGTGTACAATTACACACAAATGCATTCTTGAATTTATATAGGGGAATACAGGGGTCGGGACGATTTTTAATGGATTTCATCCAGTCAATGACATTTAAAAATCATGAGAAAAATATATGACACGACCAATACTCATATGAACAAATGTTTAGAAGGAATCAACTAGAAAGGAGTTCAGAAATAATCACAACAAAGAATAGAATCGAAACTCTGGGCGTTGGGATTGAGCATTCAAGATACCCGAGAGTACCTCCATTACCAAAGTGAATAAATAGGGCGAGACTGGGTCACCCTGTCTAAGTCCCCTGCCACTACTAAAGAAACCATGTATTTCCCCATTAATTGAAATGGAAAATTTTGGGGTACGAACACATACCGTGATTAATCATACAAGATGATCAGGGAATCCAAATGCCGAGAGAGTAGACTCCAGAAAGTCCCAATCCATCGTATCATATGTCTTCCGGAAGTCAACTTTGATTGCACACTTTGGAGAGTAAGTAGGTGAGTGAAACCCACAAAATAATTCTTGGGCCAAGAGTATATTATCGGTGATACGTCTGCCATTAATAAAAGCAGTCTGGCCAGGGCTGATTATATCAGGGAGGATCTTGGCAATTCTATTGGCAATGATCTTGGTGATGCATTTATAAATAGTGTTGCAACACGCTATGGATCGGAAGTCATTCACCAAGGTTGCATTCGGGATTTTGGGGACTAAAGCAATAGTTGTGCAGTTAATCTCCCGAAGTAACCGACCATTCTGAAAGAAATCCAGCACTGCCTCCTCGACAGAAGGGCCAACTACGTTCTAGTTTTTCTTAAAGAATTCCAAATTGAAGCCATCCGGGCCAGGGGCTTTGCCCTCAGCCAAGGAGAACATCGCATTTCTAACATCTTGGGGCAGAACAGGATCGGAGAGTATACTAACCTATTCTTTACTTAGAGTGAGATGTATGAATTGCTTGCTCTCAGCTGTTGAGAGTGTCGCAACCCTATTAACCGGAGCCATAAGGTCCGTGAAGTAAGAGATGAATGCTTGTTGGATACCTCCAGGTTCAGTAATCATAGTACCCGTGTCATCTTGGATTGAGATGATCCGATTACACAAGTGGTGATGATTCACCGAGTGGTGGAAAAATCTTGTGTTTTAATCCCCTTCCTTCAACCATCTGATCTTTGACTTCTGCTTGAAGAAGGATTCTTCTAAGGATCGAAGATCATAATAGTCCCACGCCTGGGCCCTTTCCGTTTCTGCCAAAGCACTATTCTGTGGGTCCCGTAGGAGTGCTTCTTGAATTTAATGGAGGGTATGCTTAGCAGCTGAAGTGCACATGGAAATGTCAGAGTATGTTTCTCTGTTAAGCTGCTTTAGCTTGCTTTTCAAGGTTTTCAGCCTAGTGCAGACCTTAAACATTGGAGTGCCCAAAACATGGCCATCCCATACCCGAGAGACTATGTCACCAAAATCCGGGTGAGTCATCCAAAAATTAAAGAACTTAAAAGGCTTTCTTCTAGGACGTGGAGTCAACACCCGGACCAAAATGGGAGTGTGATCTGATATGCCGGGAGGGAGGAATACCACCTCAGAATAGGAGTATTCCATACTGCATTGGTTGTTCACCAAAACTCGATCAATCTTCCTCTGCTTCCTATTTTCTCCCGAGTAAGATGACCATGTATATCGAAAGCCAACATAGTGGAGATCATTTATTTCAGCCTGGAATAAATAGTCTCTGAATTCATCAAAAGAGGGATGCCATATATCCGGGCTTCCTTGATGGTCAGAAGCATCTCGTATCGCATTAAAATCACCTCCAACAATCCAAGGACTGTCCGGAAGGGTGGAGCTGAGACAAATGATATCCCTCCACAAGGGTCTCTCGTGCAACGAATGTGTGTTCACCATAAATAGCTGTAAAGTAGAGAGTAGAACTAGTATTCAAAATTCTAATCATACCATAGATCATTTGACTAGAGATGAAGATGCTAGTGAAGTCCACAAAATCTGGATTCCAGCCAATCCATACACGGCCCCTAGCAGAAAACTCATAGTTTGCAATCCAATGCCATCCAAGTATTAGGGTTGAAGTGATACGGTCAAAAGTGTTCTGATGGACTTTAGTTTCAAGAAGTCCAAGGCAATAGATGTTATTAGAAACCACAAAATGTCTCACTTCATTTTGCCTAACCAGGTCCATAACACCCCGAATATTCCGAAAGCCGAAGTTCATGTATATATTAATATATGAGTGTAACCATATTTAAAGAGATTAAGAGGAAAAGCCTACTTGCGTTTGGCAATTTGCCTTTTTGCTGCCGTCGGTTTCTGTGGCAGAGGTGATTTTTCCAGAATAGAGCTTTCTTGAGCAGCAACCAAGGGTTGCACGGGTGGCTGGGAGGGTTGAGAATCCGACACCAGTGATGGAATGTCCGAGCCATCTACAGACAATACAGGACTAGGCTGCTATGGCATTTCAGAGGTGGCATCAGGGGCTGCCTCCTGCGATTCCTCCTCATAGCTACTGCCCGCATCAGATTCATCCAGGTCGTCTACAGAAGAGAACGAATCTTGGGATGCCTCCAAATCAGTGTTACTAGACCCAGCCAATTGCCTAATGGCATCATCAAAATGGAGAGGATCTTTGTGCCTCTTCCCTGAGTCCCTCTTAGGAGGAGGAGGGGGGAAATAACAGGCTTCTTTGGGGGTTCAACATACTTATGTCTAGAAACATTCAGCCTTGTTTTCCGTCGAATAGATCGCATTGCAGCTAGTTGAAGTTGCCATTGCTCAATAGCCTTAGACAGAGGGGGTAGTTTTTGTGATGTTCCAGAGGTTTCCATGCCTGGTCCGCATTCTCATTTAGAGGGGCCTTAGCTTTCTCAATAGTCTTGATCTGATCAGTCGTTTGTCTCCGAACTTCCCCTACTCGCTCAGCTGAACGAGGGCTATCTACAACAGGTTGCTGCACCTGGACAGGAGGATTTTTAGACGAGCTGCATTTGTGCCCGAAAGTGCCACATCGCGGACAGGAGATAGGCCGCCATTCATATTCAATTGAGATCACTCGGGCAGTGCCCTTCATGCGGACTTTGATGGTATCTTGCCTAACATCAGTGGCCTTTATTTCAACGCAGACACGAGCGTAGGAAAGTAGCTTCAAATGCTCAGTATTTTGGTCCACATAAAGAGGTTTACTGATCAAGCTAGCTATGCCACCGATTCCCCGAGCTGACCATAGCACCAGAGGAATGTTTCGCAGTCTTAATAATACAGGGACCTTAGTGTGATCATCCTTCTTTAATTCCAGGAGGGGCTCCCACTGCTGCAAGATTAGAGGGACTCTAGCTACTGTCATAGGTCCTCTATCCAGCACCATCCTCCTTAAGTCAGCGTCGGGTATTCTAAGAAAGAAGAAGCCCCGATCATTTGCCTTCACCTCTATCAGTTTTGTTCCCAAAGAATGTCTCAGCGTTGTCTCAATGAGCTGGAATGGCAATTTCTTACCTATGAAATAGCCCACAAGGCATTCAGACCACATCGGGTCAGCAGCATCTAAAGTTTGACCTGGAAAATCAGCAACAGATTCATCATCTAACTTCACCGGGTCAAAGTATTCAAGATCTCCAGGAGTATCCTCATGGCCCTCTTCCTGCGATTCCTCCTCGTAGTTGCTACCTCCCTTAGACTCTTCCAGATCATCCGCAGAAAAGATAGTCCTGGGAAGCCTCAACATCAGTATTGCTTGATCCAACCAATTGCCTAATGGCATCATCAAAGCAAACCTGTTCCTTGTTCTTAATACCAGGCGTCCTCTTAGGAGGAGGGGGAGGCAAGATAATTGGTTTCTTAGGAGGAACAGATCTATGTCTGGACACATTCTTCTTTGCATTTCGACGTAGCGCTCGTCGGGCAGTAGGTTGGAGCTGCCATTGCTCAACCTTGTCTAGCATTCCTTGAGGTGTCTGAGCATGGTCGACATTCTCATTTAGGGGGGCCTTAGCCTTTTCAGTAGCTTTAATCTAATCAGTGGTTGGTCTCCTAATTTCCCCCACACGTCCAGATGGAAGAGGACCATCTGCAGCAGGTCGCACCTGATCATGAGGAAGGCGTCCATCTACAGCAGGTTGCACCTGATCAGGGGGGTTTGCAGGTGTGCTGCATTTATGTCCGAAGATCCCACAACGCGGACAGGAGGTAGGCCGCCACTCATACTCAACTAATACCTCTCTGGTGGTGCCCTTCATGTACACTTTGACAGAATCACGCCTGGCATCAGTAGCCTTTATCTCTACACAGACGCGGGCATAGGAAAGTAACTTCAATTGCTCAGTATTCTGATCGACGTAAAGAGGTTTCCCGATCAAGCTGGCTATACCCTCGATACCTCGAGTAGACCATAGCACGAAGGGAATGTTCCTTAATCTTATCCACACCGGAATTTTAGTGTGGTCGTCCTTCTTTAGTTCTAGAAGCAGATCCCATTGCTGCAAGATTAGAGGAACTCTAGCTACTGTCAATGGTCCCTTTTCTAGCAACGATCTTCTATAATTCGAGTCTGGTATTCTTAGGAAGAAGAAGCCCCGGTCATTTGCCTTCACCTCCACGAGCTTGGGACCCTAAGCATGTTTCAGCGCCGTTTCCACCAATTTAAATGGTAGTTTCTTGCCAATGAAGTAGCCAACCAGGCATTCCGGCCACATTAGATCAACCGCCTCTAGTGCTTCATCAAGAAAATAAGCAACAAGTTCATCATCCACCTTCACAGGCTCAAAGTAATCCAGGTCATATCCCATCAAAGTAGTTCGAGCAACGTTTGCCCACGAGCGGGGGGCTGCTTCCCCTTTTCCAGATTGCTCCTGAGCAACTGGGTTTTAAGTGTTTCGGGTACCTTTACCAGGGAGGACAGAGCCATCCCGCGGACGCAAGTTGCCGTCCATATGATTCCTGGAAGGATATCTAGCCGCATTGGTCCGAAGACCTTGAGGTAAGTCCGAAGATTGTCCTAAATCAGACCGCCGAGCACTGTCGCCCCTGTTCGGGAGCTGAGGGGCGCAGGACCTAGAATGGTGTAACGGGGGGCGACTCCTCCCTCGTCTAGTACTACTCTCTCCTCTAGAGGCCGACCAGACTGGATGGGTTTGCCTATTGTCCATAGGACCCCTTTCGGAAGCCATTGCAGTAGCAGAAGCAGCTCAAATTTGCAGACAAAACCCTATCTTAGATCTGAGAATCCGACAGATGTAGACATACCTTGGGCGAATGCTTTGAAGAGGATGTAGCCCGTCGATTAGGGTCAATGCCTTCGAAAATCAGCTCCGAAGGAGCCTTGGAGCGGCCCGTGCAGCTCCGCGAAGCAGTCGAAGAATAGTGCGTCGGGGGGAAATCTGGAGAGAAAATTAATAGTGTTTTGGGGGTGGGGTGTTCGAAATGGCGAAAATCATATGTGCTTTCGCAATTGTTTTTTTTTTTTTTTTTGGTAATTGTAAGTATTATAGATGATTTTCAACCAAAGAATGTACAAAGTTTGAGGATCCTCCCTATCACCTACTCAATGAAGCATCAGAGATGGGGAGAGGGACGGATACACTAAAGCAGGGGAATACAGATGGGGGAGGGGGGGATATGCCTCATCCCTACTACAAACCGCCTAGCTAAATATACTTGGGTCAATACCCCAACTACGTTGAAGCCTTCTATTCTGCGGCTCATCAAGTACTGATCGGCACACCATCGCTTTGTCTTTGACAGCCTTTATGATGTGTTGCTTCATGGTAGGCACAAAAAGGGTCGTCGACCAGAACAGTATATCGTTCCTCGTCTTCCATAAAACATAGCACAGCACCCCAAAGGAGAACTTTACAATATCAAAATAAAAGCCATGTCTAGCATACGTTCTGGCCATCCAAAGGATATTTTTAATCCACTGACTGTTATACCATGGAATATTGCACCTTGTAGCCCAAAAGTTAGCCAAAGATTGGGATACATGGCAATCGAAAAATAGATGCTCAATCGAGTCCGGAGTGGCACGACAAAGAGCGCATTTAGCCTCAGAAATTCGACCATAGGACATGAGCATTACCTGAGTTGGAAGCCTTTTCTTGGAGATTAACTATAGCAAGAACTGGTGTCTCAGAACAATAGACTTATCCCACACAAAGGTTGCCCAAGGAACCGCTCCTCCTGTCCGTTGTAGCGATGACCAGGCTGATGCAATCGTAAATTTCCTTGACGGATCCCTTGTCCAGATGAACTTATCACGCATCTGGCTTAGCGTAGGAATTTGAACCTGCATGGCTCGGATTTCTTGCATCAAGGCTTGCCCATTTTGGGTAAAAAGATCCGCCACTCTTGCTTCCCGTGCAAGTGATGAATTATAGATGTCTACATGAGAATATATGTCAGAAAGAGGACCCCCTTCTAACCATGGGTCAAACCACAATGAGATGGATAATCCATCACCCACTTCCCATCTAAACATGGTCTTGACTTCGTCCCTAAGGGCAAGGATCTTACGCCATGCCCATGAGCAATAAGTTCGGGGCTTGGCTATCCAAAAGTATGCCCTTTTCAAGTGATTTGAGTGGATCCATTTATACCAAAGGGATTCTTTATCAGTAAATAGAATCCAAATATGCTTGATCATAGCCGCTTTGTTCCCTTCACAGATCCTTCGGATGCCTAGACCGCCTTCTTGCTTTGGACAACATATATCCTCCCAAGATACCTTGGCCCCCCCAACCCCTAGTGTAGGGCTTTTCCATAGGAATTGGCGGCAAATTTGCTCTATTTTCTCGACAACCAATGCAGGTAACCAAAAGATAGAAGCCCAATACGTTTGAATGGCATACAAAACTGATTTGATCAGCTGTAATCTCCCCACAAATGATAGGAATCTATGAGTTCATGACTGTACTCTAGAGGTGAGAAGACATACCAGGGCATTGTAGTCTGCTTTGCTCAATCTGGATGTGATTATTGGGACGCCAAGATATCTCATAGGTAGGGAGCCCTCTCTGAAGTTTAATATCCGGATGAGTTCATTCCTCAATGCTTGGGACCCCCCCGCAAAGAATACCTCGCTCTTATTGTTGTTTGGGATGAGCTCGCTCCATCGGGAGAAGAGATCAAGGCCTTCCTTCATGCTCGACACCGAAGCAATATGTCCCTCACTAAAGATAAAGACATCGTCAGCAAAGAATAGATGCGTCAGCCGAGTGGCCTTACATCTCCAATAGAAGCGAAACTCCTGCCAATCAGCATATGTCTTAAGGATGCCCGAGAGCACTTCCATTACAATAGTGAATAAATATGGGGACACAGGATCCCCCTGTCTAAGTCCACGATCACTGCCGAAGAAGCCATGTAATTCCCCATTAATTGAGATCGAAAATTTTGGAGAGCGTGCACAGGACATAATCAAACCTGTGAAATGATCTGGAAATCCTATCACCTTGAGAGAATTCTCCAGGAAGTTCTAGTCAAGTGTATCGTAAGCTTTACGGAAGTCCACCTTCATGGCACATTTAGGAGAGTATGTATTCACATGGAAGCCACTGAATAACTCCTGTGCTAAAAGTATATTGTCGGTGATCCGTCTCCCCTGAATAAAAGCCGTCTGTGTAGGGCTTACTATCTCAAGGAGGATGGAAGCAATCCTATTTGCCATAATCTTAGTAATACACTTATACACCGTGTTACAGCAAGATATTGGGCGAAAATCATTCACCGTAGGCGCATTTTGCACTTTAGGGACAAGAGCAATAATCGTGCAGTTAATCTCCTTAAGTATGCGTCCATTGTGGAAAAAATCCATGATAGCCTCAGTACAGATGGACCTACTACCTCCCAATTTTGCCTGAAGAACTTCGCATTAAATCCATCCGGACCCGGTGCTTTCCCTTTTGCTAAAGAAAACATGGCATTCCTAATTTCTTGTGGAAGAACAGGATTAGACAGGGTACTAATCTAGTTTCCATCTAGCGTACGCCGCAAGTATGTTATGATCTCATCGCTAGTCGGGGCAACTATGGAGTCCACCGGATTGAATAGCTCCTGAAAATGAGAGACAAAAGCATTATGAATTTCCTCCGGCGCCGTAATAACCCTGCCATCAGCTTCTACAAGTGACAAAATCCGGTTATGCAGGTGGTGACGGTTTACCGAATGGTGGAAAAATCGTGTGTTCTGATCCCCCTCCTTCAACCACCTTATTCTCGATTTTTGCTTGTAGAATGACTCCTCTAGAGCCCTGAAGTCATAATACTCCTTGGTATGGGTTACTTCCATTTGTGACAGCTCCTCCTTTTGGGGATTACGTTCTAGTTCCGCCTGAATGGCATATAAATCCCGTTTTGATTCTGATGTACACCTTGAAATGTCCGAGAACGCCACCTTGTTGAGCTCCTTTAATTTCCTTTTGAGACTCTTCAACCTTGAACAAAGTATAAACATTGGGGTGCCGTTAGTCCGTTCCCCCCAGGCTTGAGCAACCAACAAATTAAACTCCGGGTGCATCATCCAGAGGTTGAAAATTTTAAATGGCTTCCTCCTCGAGCTTGGCTCCACAATACGCACCACCATAGGCGTGTGATCTGATATACCGGGTGGGAGGAATGCAGCTTCAGAGAAGGAGAACTCCATGCTCCACTTCCGATTGACTAGTACACGATCGATCTTCCTTTGTTTCCTGTTTCCACCTGATGAAGAGGACCATGTATACCTGAAGCCTACATACCTGAGGTCCTCCAACTCAGCTTGAAAGGAGGCAATCTTCGAACTCATCGAACGACGGGTGCCAAATGTCTGGGCTACCCTGCCGGTCCGACGGGTCCCTAATGGCATTGAAGTCCCCCCCCCACAATCCATGGACTATCCGAATGAGCCAAGCTTAATTTGTTAATATCACCCCACAAGGGTCGACGTGCAACAAATGTATGTTCTCCATAAATTGTAGAGTAATGCAGACACACTCGTGACGATCTAATTTTAATCATACCATGTATTATCTGGTTGGACACAAAATCGCTAGCGAACTCCAAAAGGGATGGGTTCCACCCTATCCATATACGTCCTCTAGCCGAGCAAGTATAATTTGCTACCCAATGCCATCCCGGAATTAAACTCGTAGATATCGGTACAAAACAGTGATGGGGCACTTTCGTCTCAATAAGTCCAAGGCAACTAATATTATGAGTGTGCACAAAATCCCTCACTTCATTTTGCCTAACCGGGTCCATCAATCCCCTTATATTCCAAAAGCCAAAATTCATCCAAAATTCCAAAAAATATAAACTGCCATACTTAGCGTCGCCTTCCCACCCGCCTCCTCCCAGTCAGTTGTTGTTGCTGTGGAGATGGTTTCAGTTAGGCAGCCACTTGGTCCGTAATAGCCAAAAGGAAATGCTGGGAGTCCGGCACAATGGAAGTATACTCTGCTGTATTCATTCCTGCCTCCACTCCCGGAATGGTTGGAACATCAACATTTGATGTTTCCTGTTCAGATTGTTCATCATCCGAGGTACTCCCCATCTCCGATTCTCCCAGATCATCCGCATCATCCAAATCATCTGCTGAGGAGTAGGTCGGATGAGTAATTTCTGGTGCAGCAGATACATAACGTGCATTCATTTTCACCGGCGGATCTCTTTGCCTATGTGAAGCCGAAGATGAGCCCGCAGGAGATGATGATTGTGCCTTGCCTCGCCGCCCCCTTGTTCTGGTCCTCCTTCCAATTGCTTTTGCGACAACAGATGGCGCTTTCCCTTGTTCCTCAGCTGCATCAGGTAAGGAGGGTAAACCCGATTTAGCAGGCTTAGTCCTGGTGAGAGGCATCTCCTTCTGCAGTGGCAGTTTTTGCTTGCAAAGCAGCTGGAATCTGATTTGTGTTCAGCCTTGTTGGAGTCCCTTGTACAGGTTTGTCCCGAGGTATGTTACCTTGATTTTCTTGAAGTTCCTGGTTCTTGCTCAGTTCACTACATTTATGCCCAAAGACCCCACACTTGGAGCATGCGATAGGCCTCCATTCGTACTCCACGTTGACCTCCCTCATGATTCCTTTATACAAGACCGTGATAGTATCTTGGCGCGCATCGGTGGCCTTCAGTTCCACACAAACGCGTGCATACGCTAAAAATTTCATTCTCTCTGTATTCAGATCAACATGCAGCGGCTTCCCAATGAGACTAGCAATACCTCCGATTCCCCTTGCTGACCAGAGTACAAGGGGGATGTTTCTAAGGCGGATCCATATCGGAATGGTAGAATGATCTCCCTTCTTCAACTGAAGACAAGGGTCCCATTGCTGCAAGATGAGTGGAACTTTTGCGACAGTTATAGGGCCTTCGTCTAGCAGTTTCCTTCTGAATTCAACATCTGGAATCCTGAAGAAGAAGAATCCCCGATCATCGGCCTTCACTTTGAGTAATTTAGGACCCCACGCATGCTTCAAAGTTGTCTCTACTAGCTTAAACGGCAATTTCTTGCCTATGAAATAGCCCACGAGGCATTCCACCCATGCCGGATCTGCTGCCTCCAACGCATCATCCAAGAAATAAGCTACAAGTTTGTTCTCGTGCTACATAGGAGTGTGATAGGCTAATTCATAGCCTTTGAGTGCCGTCCGGGCCACACTTGCCCAGGTTTTGGGCATCTCTCCTACTCTTCCTTACTGCGCTTGCTCAGAAGGGGGAAGACGGCTCTTCTGCGCGTCCCTGCTCTGGGTAAATCCCTCATTTTGATGGACCGGAATGTCTTTCCATCCAATTCCGGGAGGTAACTGGCGCGAATCAAACCTAGGTGGCGCACGACAGTCGCCTCTGGTCGGAGCTCAACCGGGCGATCCCCATCGTCTTCCTTCGATCGACGGCCAAGACAGGAGACAGATCTACCAGAGGGAGCTCGGCTCCGACCTCTCCTAGATCTACTCATCCCTTTAAGATTTCTATGGGATGGAAGCCCCATTCCCATCAGCAAAACTAGGCTCGAAGGCCATTTCCTCAGCAGACAGCAAATTCGTCCCCAATACTCAGAACCCTAGCTCAGATCTGGATTTGCAGAAGATTGAGACATACCTGGGTCCTAAGCTTCGGATATGTTGTAGTCCACCCCAAGAGGAAGATTCCCTCCAAAAATTAGCTCCAATGGAGCCCTGTAGCCAGCGCAGCAGCTGCCGCAATTTCCGGAGGAACAGTAGCCCGAGAATGCAGTTTGGAGAGACAATGAACAGTAATTCGAGGGGGGGTTCTGAAAATGGGAAAATCATGCTTTCGCAATTGTTTTTTTTTTTTTATGACCGAGGTGTCCGGGCCAGCTTGCGCGCACCTCGACTATTCCTCGGGGGGGACTAGCAAAGCAACCCACCGCCATGGCCCCCCACTTAAATCACAGGCGCTTCCCCTGGGAATCGAACCCAAGACCTCAACGAAGTCCAAGTTCGCCCTAACCAGCTGGGCTACCTATGGGTGGGTATGCTTTCGCAATTGTTTTTTTTTTTTGGTAATTGTAAGTATTATAGATTATTTCAACCGAATAATGTACAAAGATTGTGTATCCTCCCTATCACCTACTCAACGAAAACATCGGAGATGGGGAGGGGAAAGGATACAGCAAAACAAACGAAAATACAGTTTGGGAGGGGGGGAATGCCTAATCCCTATTACAACCCTCCTAACTAAATATACTTTGGTCAAAGCCCCAACTACGTTGAAGCCTTCTATTCCGTGGCTCATCAGGAACTGACCGGCACGCCATTGCTTTATCTTTAACAGCCTTTATGAGGTGCTGCTTCATGGTTGGCACAAAAAGGTTGTTTGCCCAAAAAAGTATGTCGTTCCTCATCTTCCATATAACATAACATAACACCCCAAAAGAGAACTTGACAATATCAAAATAAAAACCCCGTTTGCCATACGTTCTTGCCATCCAAAGGGTGTTATCTATCCACCGTCTATTTTGCCACGGAATATTGCACTTCAACGCCCAAAAATTTGCCAAAGATTGGGATACATGGCACTCGAAAAAAAGATGGTCAATCGAGTCCGGAATGGCGCGGCAAAGGGCGCACTTAGCTTCAGAAATTCGACCATATGACATAAGCATTACCTGGGTTGGGAGCCTTTTCTTGGAGATTAACCATAATAGGAACTGGTGTCTCGGGACAATAGTCTTATCCCACACGAAAGTTGCCCAAGGAACCGCTCCACCTGTTCGTCTTAGCGATGACCAGGCTGATGAAATTGTGAAATTCTGTGACTGATCCCCCATCCAGATAAATTTGTTCTGCATCTGAGACAGCGTAGGGATATGAACCTGCATGGCTCGGAGTTCTTGCATCAAGGCTTGCCCATTTTAGGTAAAAAGGTCGGCTACTCTGGCTTCCCGTGTAAGTGAGGAATTATAAATATCCAAATGAGAGTACCTGTCAGAAAGAAGACCCCCTTCTAACCACGGGTCGAACCATAATGAGGTAGATAAACCATCACCCACTTTCCATCTAAACATGGTCTCGACTTCATCCCTTAGGGCAAGGATTTTACGCCATGCCCATGAGCAATAAGTTGGGGGCTTTGTTGTCCAAAAATAAGTTCTTTTCAGGTGATTCGAGTGTATCCATTTACACCAAAGGGATTCCTTGTCCGTAAATAGAATCCAAATATGCTTGATCATGGCCGCTTTGTTTCCTTCCCGGATCTTTCGGATGCCTAAGCCCCCTTCTTTCTTTGGGCAGCATATTTCCTCCCACGATACCTTGGCCCCCCCAACCCCTAGAGTGGGGCATTTCCATAAAAATTGGCGGCAAATCTGCTCTATTTTCTCTACCACCGATGCAGGTAACCAAAAGATAGAAGCCCAATACATTTGGATGGCATGCAGAATTGATTTAATCAATTGTAGCCTCCCCGCAGATGAAAGAAATCTATGAGTCCATGAGTGTACTCTAGAGGTGAGGAGACATACCAGGGCATTGCAGTCTGCTTTGCTCAATCTAGCTGTGATAATTGGGACGCCAAGATATCTCACAGGTAAGGAGCCCTCTCTGAAGTTTAAAATCTGGATGAGTTCGTTCCTCAATGCTTGGGACCCCCCCGCAAAGAATACCTCGCTCTTATTGTTGTTTGGGATGAGTCCGCTCCACCGGGAGAAAAGATCCAAGCCTTCCTTCATACTCGAAACCGAAGCAGTATGTCCCTCACTAAAGATGAAAACATCGTCAGCAAAGAATAGATGCGTCAGTCGAGTGGCCTTACATCTCCAATAGTAGCGAAACTCCTGCCGATCAGCATATGACTGAAGGATGCCCGAGACCACTTCCATTGCAATTGTGAATAAATATGGGGACACAGGATCCCCCTGTCTAAGTCCCCTGCCACTACCGAAAAAACCATGTAGTTCCCCGTTAATAGAAACTGAAAACTTTGGTGAGCGTACACAGGACATAATCAAACCTGTGAAATGATCAGGAAATCCTATCGCCTTGAGTGAATTCTCCAGGAAATTCCAGTCCAGTGTATCGTAGGCTTTACGGAAGTCCACCTTCATGGCACATTTTGGGGAGTATGTTTTCACATGGAAGCCACTAAATAACTCCTGTGCTAACAAAATATTGTCGGTGATCCTTCTTCCCTGGACAAAAGCTATCTGCGTGGGGCTTACTATCTCAGGGAGGACGGTAGCTATTCTGTTTGCCATAATCTTAGTAATACACTTGTACACCGTATTACAACAAGATATCGGGCAAAAGTCATTCACCGTAGACGCATTTTGTACTTTAGGGACAAGAGCAATAATCGTGCAATTAATCTCCCTCAGTATGCATCCATTTTGGAAGAAATCCATAATAGCCTCAATAACAGATGGACCTACTACCTCCCAATTATGTCTGAAGAACTCCGCATTAAATCCATCTCGGTCCCTAAAACGCTTTCCCTTTTGCTAAAGAAAACATGGCATTCCTAATTTCTTGTGGAAGAACAGGATTTGACAGAATACTAACCTGGTCTCCAGTCAGCGTTCGGCGCAGGTATGTTTTGATGTCATCGCTGGACGGGCCAAGTATGGAGTCCGCCGGATTGAATAGCTCCTGGAAATGGGAGACAAAAGCATTTTGAATCTCCTCCGGCGCCGTTATAACCTTGCCATCAGCTTCCTCCAGTGAGAGAATCCGGTTATGTAGGTGGTGTCGGTTTACCGAATGGTGGAAAAATCGCGTATTTTGATCCCCCTCCTTCAACCACCTTAATCTCGATTTTTGCTTGTAGAAGGACTCCTCTAGAGCCCTAAGGTCATAGTACTCCTTGGTACGAGTTGCTTCCATTTGTGCCAGCTCCTCATCATGTGGATTACGTTCTAGTTCCACTTGAATGGCATGTAGCTCCCTTTTGATTCCGATGTACGCTTGGTGATATCGGAGAACGCCACCTTGTTTAGCTCTTTTAATTTCCTTTTGAGGCTCTTCAACCTTGAACAAAGTTTGAACATTGGGGTGCCATTGATCCGTTCCCCCTAGGCCTGAGCAACCAACGAATTAAAGTGCGGGTGTGTCATCCAGAGGTTGAAGAATTTAAATGGCTTCCTCCTCGAACTGGGTTCCATAATACGCACCACCATAGGCGTGTGATCAGATATACCAGGTGGAAGGAACGCAGCTTCAGAAAAGGAGAATTCCGTGCACCACTTCCGATTAACTAATACACGGTCAATTTTCCTCTATTTTCTGTTATCCCCTAATGAAGAGGACCACGTATATCTGAAGCCTACGTACCTGAGGTCCTCCAATTCTGATTGACGGAGGCATTCTCCGAATTCATCAAACGACGGGTGCCATATGTTTGGGCTACCCTGCCTATCCGTAGGGTCCCTAATAGCGTTGAAGTCCCCCCCCCCCCCACAATCCATGGACTATCCGAATGAGCGAGGCTTAATCTGATCATATCGCTTCACAAGGGTCGACGTGCGACAAAAGTATGTTCTCCATAGATGGTAGAGTACTGCAGAAACACTCCTGACGATCTAACTTTCATCATACCATGTATAATCTGGTTGGACACAAAATTGCTAGCGAACTCCAAAAGGGACGGGTTCCACCCAATCCATAGACGTCGTCTAGCCGAGCAGCTATAGTTTGCTACCCAATGCCATCCTGGAATTAAACGTGTAGATATCGGCACAAAATAGTGATGGGGCACTTTCGTCTCAATAAGTCCAAGGCAGCTAAGTTTATGAGTACGCACAAAATCCCTCACTTCATTCTGCCTAACCGGGTCCATTAATCCCCTAATATTCCAGAAGCCAAAATTCATCAAAAAGTTCAAAAAATAACTGTCATACCTAGCATCGCCTTCCGGCCCGTCTCCTCCCAGTCAGTTGTTGCTGCTGTGGAGATGGTTTCAGCTGACCAGCCACTGTATCCCCGCCTGTCATCCTGATCGGTTGAGAATCCGGCACAATTGAAGTATAATCTGCTGTATTCGCTTCTGTCTCCCCTCCTGGATTGGTAGGAACATCAGCATTTGATGTTTCCTGGTCAGAGTGTTCATCATCCGAGCTACTCCCCATCTCCGATTCTCCCAGATCATCCACATCTTCCAAATCATCCGCTGAGGAGTAGGTCGGTTGAGTGAATTTGGGTGCAGCAGAAACCGAGCATGCATTCACTCTCGCTGGCAGGTCTCGTTGCCTATGAGAAGCTGAGGACGAACCCGCCGGAGAGGATGACTTCGCCTTGCCTCGCCGGCTTCTTGTCTTGGTCCTTCTACCCACTGCCTTTGCAACAACAGTTGGAGATTGTCTTTGTTCCTCAGCTACATCAGTAGAGGAGGGCAAAGCTGTTTTAGCAGGCTCAGTTCTGGTGAAAGGTTCCTCACTTTGCAATGGCAGTTTTGCTTTCACAGCAGCTGAGATCTGATCTGTATTCAGCCTTGTTTGAGCCCTCTGTACAGGTTTGTCCCGAGGGGTAATACCATGATTGTGTTGAGGTTCCTGGCCCCTGTTCTGATCAATACATTTATGCCCAAAGACACCACATTTGGAACATGCTATGGGCCTCCATTCATACTCCACATCGACCTCCCTCGTGATTCCTTTATACAGAACCATGACAGTATCTTGGCGCGCATCAGTGGCCTTAAGTTCCACACAAACGCGTGCGTATGCTAAAAATTTCATCCTCTCTGTATTCAGATCAACATGTAACGGCTTCCCAATAAGACTCGCAATGCCTCCGATCCCCCTTGCTGACCATAAAACCAGGGGTATATTCCTAAGGCAAATCCAGACAGGGACGGTAGAGTGATCGCCCTTTTTGAGCTCAAGACAAGGGTCCCATTGCTGCAGAATCAGAGGAACCTTCGCGACAGTTATAGGACCACCATCCAGCAGTTTTCTTCTGAATTCACCATCTGGTATCTTGAAGAAGAAGAATCCCCGATCATCAGCCTTGACTTCGACTAGTTTAGAGCCCCAAGCATGTTTCAAAGCTGTCTCTACCAGCTTGAACGGCAATTTTTTGCCTATTAGATACCCCACCAGGCATTCCGCCCAAGCCGGATCTGCCGCCTCCAACGCATCATCCGGAAAATAGGCCACAAGTTTGTTCTCATGCTGCACAGGCGTGTGATAAGCTAATTCATAGCCTTTAAGAGCTGTTCGAGCCACACTTGCCTAGGTTTTTGCCATCTCCCCTGCCCTTCCTTGCTGCGCCTTCTTAGGCGGGATAACACGGCTCTTCTGTGTTTCCCCATTCTGTGCAAATCCATCATTCTGATGGGCCGGGATGTTTTTCCATCCAAATTCAGAAGGAAACTGGCGAGAATCGATCATGGGTGGCGCACGGGAGGTCACCCCTGTTTGGAAATCAGCCGGGCGATTCCCTGCATCTTCCTTCGATCGACGGCCATACCGGGAGACAGATCTACCTGAGGGAGCTCGGCTTCGACCTCTCCTAGATCTACTCATCCCTCTATAAATTCTATGGGACGTTGAAGCCCTATTCCCATCAACAAAACCAGGCGCAAAGGCCCTTTCCGCAGCAGACATCAAGCTCGACCCCAATACCCAGAACCCTAGCTCAGATCTGGATTTGCAGAAGATTGAGACATACCTGGGTCCTGAGCTTTGAGTATGTTGTAGGCCAGCCCAAGAGGAAGATTCCCTCCAAAAATCAACTCCAATGGAGCCCTGTAGCCGACGCAGCAGCAGTTGCGATTTCCAGAGAACCAGTAGTGCGAAAATGCAGTTTGGAGAGACAATGAACAGTAAACCGAGGGGGGGGTTCCGAAAATGGCGAAATCATATGCTTTCGCAATTGTTCATCTTCCATTAATCCAAGAATTTCACCTCTGACTATGAAATACGAATGCCCCCAACTGTCCCTGTTAATCATTACTCCGATCCCAAGGGCCAACACAATAGGACCAAAATCCTATGATGTTATCCGATGTATGGACCATTGGAGTGCCAAAACTTAGCACGGGGAAACACTTAAGTGTTAAAAGTTCAGAAAGGTACACTTAAGTGTCAAAATTGAAACAAAAATGATTAGTTAAGTGTCAACGGCGAAAAAATCTAGCCAAACTGCCACGTGTTCATTTTCCGGCGATTTTATTTGCTAATAGAACATTTTTTTCAAATATAAAAAATCCATGTGGCAATTTAAGAAAAAAATTGTCCAAGTTAGACTAGAAGAAAAAAATTTTAAAATCGATTTTCTTTTTTTAAAAAAAAGGGAAGGGGAGGGGAGGGTTCGGTAGCCCTCGCCACTGCTGCCGCTGCCACCCCACCATCGTCCAGAAGGGCCAGCGACGATGGGGTGAAGGTCGGCCCGGGTGACTTGGCCTTGGCTAGTGGCCGACAGAACACGATTAACAGTGATTCGGGGAACTTGCTGGAGACGATGGGTAAATAGTACTAGCGAGTTTGAACAAAGGTGAAAATTAGAATCAGAGGAATATTCCTTAGCCTCACCCAAACCGGGATTTTAGAGTGGTCTTCCTTTTTAATTCAAGAAAGGGATCCCATTGCTTCAAGATCAAAGGCACCTTAGCTACTATCATCGGCCCCCTGTCCAGCAAAGATCGTCTGAAATCCGCATCCGGAATTCGGAGAAAGAAGAAACCATGATCATCCGCTCTCACCTCCACTAATTTTGATCCCCAAGCATGCTTCAACGCTATCTCAACAAGCTGGAACGGTAGCTTTTTCCCTATGAAATAGCCTACTAGGCACTCAAACCACATGGTATCTCCCGCATTCAACGCTTCATCAGGGAAGTGTGCTACCAGTTCGTTGTTTCCGCTTCACCGGGATGTAATACTCCATATCATAGCCTTTCATTGCCGTCCAGGCTACATGCGCCCAGGATTTGGCCATTCCAGCTCCTCTCCCCTGCTGAACCTGTCCAGACTTAATCTAGACATTCCGAGCAGGCATTTTGGGGGCAATCGAGCCATCCCGCATCGGATTTTTGCCTTCCCGTCGATCCCCAGCCAAGGGAAAACTTGCATTGGACGAGATGTCCTGGATGGACTCCGGTTCCATGCCATGTTCAGTTCGCATCTCCATGCCCTCCGTGCGCGAGTCGCGCGAAGCACGCGACTTTGATCGGTGCTGGGGGGGCCGGCTCCTCCCTCACCAGCCATGAAACTCCCCCCGAGTAGCCTTGCTCAACACTGGAAAGTGACTTCCATCCATCGCATACAGCCTCGACATCAACCAGCAGCAAACTACCACAGAAAACCCAGCAGAAAACCCTACCCTAGATCTATGATTCTGGGAGATAGAGACATATCTGGACAAAACGCTTCGGTGAGATCAAAGATCACCCAATGAGGAGCAATCCCTCCAAAAATCAGCTTCAACGGAGCCTCCGAACGCCCATGATAGCACCTGGAATTTTCGGGTGAACAGTGCCGCGGGATCAACCTCTAGAGAGAAAGTGAACAGTAATCCGAGGAAGGAATCCAAAAATGGGGAAAATCATATACTTTCGCAGTTGTTCGTCTTTCATAAATCCAATAATTTCACATTTGACTATGAAATACAAATGCTCCTAACTATCCTTGTTAATCATTACTCCATCGTCAAAATTAAATAGAGGTCCAATGTCCAAATTAAACCTCAATTCATCAAATTAAACTCTATTCATTAATGGATCAACTTGAATTTCTTAAATCTAAACTCAACAACCCTATTCTCTTAGGCCTAATAAGCTAAATTTCCCAAAGCAATAAGTTGGCACGTGAGTTTGCTAAAATTGACTCTGAATTTGCACTTAACTTATAAAATTGAGTAAAGTAGAAGTGTTCTTTTGCAATGCATGAAAATTGATTTGAACCCCTAATTAAGGACAAAAATGTCAATTAACATTTCATTTTGCCTTATCTTAAAACTGATTAAATGATTGGATGGATAAATATCTCTAGATCAAATATCGTGAAAGGAACTAAAGCTAATTATGACTAGAATGGAAATAATTTCATTTTTTGTCAATTTTGAACCTAAAATCGAAAAATTCAGAAAATAAGGTTGCACATGGTAACTATTCTATTTTTGTTTTGGTAAAAAAAATTTCATTTCTATTTCTAGAACAAATTTCTATTCCAGAAATAGATTTGGAATAGAAATCAGAAAGAAAATTTTTTTACTTTTCTATTTTTGGAATAAAAATCAGAAATTATTTATCTCTTTTTCACTTCTCACCCAAAGAAGTTTTTTTCCGTTCGTTGCTCACCACCACCACCACCACCCTCACCCATTGTTGGCCGCTAGTCGCACTGCCCGCCGCCGATCGCCGGATGGCGGGCGGCGGATGGCAACCGAACGGCGACGAACAGCGGACGGCGACCAGACAGTGGGTGGCGATTGGTAAATGGCGGACGGCGACCGGACATCGATTGGCAACTGGTGAATGGTGGACAAAGGATGGCCAGGATGACGTGGATCGGATGGGGGAGCAGTGATTGGCACGACGGAACCAGACGGATGACGGATGAAGGATCGGATGGCGGGCCGGGCCAAAGGACCGACGACCGGCAAACAATGATCGGCGGCCAACGACCGACGACTGACGGACAGCGGGCGGCGGGAGGTGGGCAGCGGACGACGACCGGTGTCTGGCGACTAGTGTCCAGCACACGGCGGATGGCGACTGATGGCAACCGATGTCCGATGGCGGGCGGCGAAGGTCGCCAGACACCAGTCGCCGGTCACCGTCCACCGCCCGCCGTTCGTTGTCGCCAGTCACCGCTCCTCCCATTATCGTTGCCACTTAGAAAACTATTTTTTTTTTTATTATCAAACGAATTTCTATTCCAAGAAAAGAAATTTTTTGTCGTTATCAAACGCGTTTTTGGCTCAGAAACTCATCCAAAAATAGAAATAAAAAAATCTATTTTTGTTCTAGAAATGATTTTTGGAACAAAAATGTTATCATTCGCACCCTAAGGTTCTTAATTGATTTTTGAAAAATTATCAATGCTAAAGTCAAATTGAAGCTAAAATGAAGTGATTATGTGATTTTTGTATTTTTCAATTTTTCAATTTTTTTGGTCAAGGTTTGACTTTTGGTCAAACCCTAGTTAACATTTTACTATGAGTTTGATTTCATGGTCAAATCTTTGAATTTTTCCAAAATTTCCACTTTTAAAGTAAAATTAGACTCAAAAGGAACATTTTGGTGCAAAAAGCCAAATTTTGATCCGAGGTTGACTTTTGGTCAAATGTTTAATTATAAAGTCAACCTAAAAATCAACCGTTTGACTTTTCAAGTTTTTACATGCAATGAAAAGGACATTTCTTTCTAAAGCTAAGGCAACAGACATAATTGAAAAACAATACTTTTTGTTGGAAAAAAGGCCTCATCACAATCAAGAACTCCTAATTCGGTTTTTCTATTTTTATTGACGCGTCAACTAAAAATTAGGTGTTAGCAATAGTAGATTGTTTCTTTATTTTCAACAAAAGCAATGATTCCCCAAGTTTAATGCAAAAACTAGTGATAGATCTTCGGCTCATTAGGCAAGTCTTGTAATCTATGTCACAATATGCCACCATCTTCATGTCACATCTTTAAGAAAGGAATATTCCAAGTGCTAGACATTTCTTCAAATACTTCACAACTTTAAGAGTGGCCCTCATATGAGATATCTTCAATTTATGCATAATTTAACTGAGTGTTAGTATTACATAACAAATATTTGGTTTAGTTATGGTGAGATAAATTAGCTTCCCAATAAGTCTTTGATAGATAGATAGATAGATAGATAGATACTTGAGTAGTGGATCATCATCTAGAGGTGATAGACCAACATCATAATCAGCTGTGGTTAATTTGATATTTTGCTAGATGGGAATAATAGTTGGTTTGCATCATGATAAACTTGCTTATGATATAATGTCCAATATAAATTTCCGTTGACTAAGAGAGATTCCTTGGTCTGATCAAGCAATTTCAATTTCAATATTAAAAATATATTTGGGCGATCTCAAGTCTTTAATATGAAATGTGGCATGCAAATACTCCTTTAGACCTTTTATTGCATATTTATCACTTTCCATAATAAGGATGTCATCAATATTCATCATTGGATAAATAGATAACATTTTGTCCATGTGAATAAAGTATAATCATGCTTAGATTGTTTGAAACCTGCAAGCATAAGTGCATTGGTACACTTAGCATACCACTATTGAGAATATTGTTTTAGGCCATAGAGGGATTTGTGGAGACGACATATCCTAGACTCCCCTTGCCTCTGTAAACCTTGTGGAAGACCGATATATATTTCCTCATCCAAATCTCTATAAAGAAAAATGTTATAAACATCCATTTGATGTAATGGTCAATCTTGAAAGGCAACAATCGACAAGAAAGATTGAACAATAATGTCCTTTGCTACAAGTGAGAAGGTCTTGTAATAATCGAAACCCTCACTTTGTGTGAATCTTTTGGCTACTAATTGAGCCTTATAGCGTTCAACATACCCATTTGCTTTGTATTTGACCTTGTAAACCCACTTACATCCAATCATTTTGCGATGAAGGGGCAATAGGATGATATCCCATGTTTGATTTTCAATTAATGCCTTTAATTATGCTTCCATAGCTCTTTGCCGACGTGGATCACTAACTGCCTCATTGTAACAAGAAGGTTCTCATTTCTCAGATGTCTGGCTAAAACAACACATATGTCCTAATGATAGTCGATGAAAAGAAATATAGGAGGAAGTAGAATGATGAGTACCTGGTGAATTCATGGAAGTACAAATGTAGTCCTTAATCTAGGTGGGGGGACGAGTGTTGCAACTAGAATGTTGAGGTTGATCATGCCGAGGCATAGAAGGCGATTGTTCACTAGTGATATGAGTTGGAGGGACTTTCGATGAAGAATGATCAAAAATTTCTTCCATTGGTGCAATGGCATCCTTGATAGAATTTTTTGATGCATATATCTCATTTGGATTGTCCAATATTTGTACATTGCAGGTAATGACGCCGGATCCTTTGGTGATTTAATGGAGATGTATATATGATCATAAGACAAATCCTCATCTTATAGAAATCAATGAGAGATTGTTGTTGTTTTGGAATTGATAGTTGAAGATGTCTTATCACAGAAATGGAATTTGTCTTTGCGGAAAATAACATACCTACTTACGAAAAAATCACCTATGGATGAATCATAAACACAATATCCCTTCTAAAGATTTGGATACCCCATGAATACAAATTGATGAGCACGAGGGCCCATTTTGTCTCGAGATCCCACAGTGGTGACATAACATAGACAACCAAAAACTCTTAGATGTTAAAGTCCTAGTATCTTCCTAGAAAACAACTCAAATGGAGTTCTTCCTCTAAGAAAATGAGTTAGCATATGATTAATTAGGTAAGCAATTGTGACCACACAATTTCCCTAAAAGTTTCAAGAATAGAGACTTGGAACTTAAGAGCACACACTCTTTAATAAATGGCAATGTTTCCGCTCAACTATCTCATTTTGCTAAGGAGTATAAGTACACGAGCTCTCATGAAGGATTCCTTGGGAAGATAATAGTGACTTACATTCGCCATTGAAGAACTCTCTTCTATTATCAATCTTTATCCATCAAATAGATTTTCCAAATTGGTTTTTGGATAAAGAAAGGAACATTTGTAGATGATGAAAAACTTGACTTTTTGATTGCATGAGAAAAACCCATGTGGCTTGGAAATAATCATCCATAATCGTGAGGAAAAAACGAGAGCCACGATGAGGAGTATGGAATGGTTCCCAAACATCAACATGAATTAATGAGAAAATGCTGTTAGCACAAGTTTTACTTGTAGGAAATGAAACACAAGATTGCTTTACTAGAGGGCAAATATGATATTGAGAACAAGGGGGAAAAAAGCACCATGTCCCATTCTTTGATGAAAAATTAGATTCTTATTATTGTTAGCAGCATTACACAATGATTTGTTATTCAATAAAGCATAAGGTAAATCCAAATCATTTGGAATATTGGTTTAGAAATATAAGCCCTCTGAGACACTACCCAAGCCTATTAGTGCATCCAATGAAAGAGCCTAAAATAAATAACAATCCGAGTTAAAGAACACTACAGGAATTTTCTTCCCAAACTTTGGAAATCGAAATGAGGTTAAAATGGAAATCAAGGATGTATAGGACATTCCAATGAGTAATTAGAGGACTAAGATTAACTATTCCTATCATCGTGACATATGTCACATTCTCATTTGAAGGCGAACAATAATAGGGAAGGATAAATTTTCATGAACAATAGAAAAGAAACTCTTATCACAGATAATGTGGTTACTAGCATCTAAATCAATTATTAATGTATCATTCAGTATTTATGTCATTACGTACTAAAGATTACATCAGCCTATTTATAAACTCTATAGAATAACTATAAAAGATAATATATCAATCGAAATATACAAAATCAAATAAAGATATTCACATAATATTGAAAAATACGAAAAATCATCAAAATCATTATAAATATCTCTAACAAAGAAAAATATCCTGAAAATTTATCCTAAAATCTCTAACACTGTAATTGTACACTCTTGTAATAAATACAAATAGTTGAATACATGATGAGAAGCAACCCTATGTCGGATTGAGGAGAATATAATTCTATAGTTAAGCTAATACTTGCATATATAGGGGGACTCCTTTTCATTTATATCAATCTTAAAATTAATACAATATTTAAGACTTCTCTTTAAGATCCTTCCGGGTCTTTAGACGATCCCAAATTACTGAGGCCGCATGGTAGGAGCAACAATGTATTAGCTGAACGTATAAAAAGGAAGAAAAAATAATAATAAAAAAGAAAGAAAGAAATTACAATCTATCTTAAATTTTCAATACTTTTCTAATTTAATCCTTATGTTTTCAATTTTTCTAATCAAGTTCTTTTACTTATAAACAAGTATCCAATCAAGTCTTATCAATACTAAATCCAGCAAAATTCAGCCGACATGATTGTCGGCGAATATGGAATATCACGTCGATTAAAATTTACTTAGGTCAATACTTATGGTGGCCTTCAAAAACTTCATATAAAGTGTTATTCTTATTATATGTTTTATTCTCCTGCCCGTTTACTCTCGACATTAGAATCCACATGGATAAAATTTAATATCATATCACACTTTGGCATCCTCAGACGGCTATGTACATTGGATTTGGCCGGAAACGACATTGGAGGGGCCTCGATTATTAATATTGGGTTTAATTGAAAATTTTTGAAAAACTGTAGATGAAAAGTAGAATCTCACGTCAACAACAAGGACTATTCAGAGAGCAGGACGCAAAGCAACTGCATTTCCAAAAATACCCACACACAAGCCCCAAATCACCATAGTACCAGGAGATATCCTCGCAAATCCCACCCAAAAGCATGGGTAAAAATGGAAAATCGCGAAATAGGCAGGCCCCGTCCTTTTCCAACTCGCGGTCAGACTCCCTCCCTTCCACGAATCGGAGCGATTCCAATCACTCGCCCGGCACGGAACTCGGTGAGTCGCGAATCGGACCGTGTCGCTGCCGCCGCCGCCGATGCAGAAGCCGCGCGTCGCCCTCTAAGAGCCGAAGGTCCGTCGCGATCCGCCGATCGCCGGTTCGATTTTCTTGTTTCCTTCCTCGATTATCGCGGCGTGTGTTGGTGAAGCGAATCGGTGACGATCAGTTTGATTTTTGAGCTGCTGCAGGTGATGGAGCGAGAGAGATGGTGGTTGGGGTTGGTCGTCTTGTTATGCCTATCTGCTTCTTGCGCGGCGAGAGGTAGCTCGTGATTATCCCTTTTTTTCCCTGTTTTATAGCTCGTGAGGGTGCGCGATTTCTTGTGTTTTGGCTTGATTGTTGGTGCTTAGCGAGAGGGGATGTTTTAATTAGTTTACATGTCGCTATTCGTGATTGTTGTTGGATTTAGTGAATTTTGGGGCTACGGAGTATTTTTGGGTGTGGTTCTGGAGTCATTTGAGTTAATGCACACCGAATGGAGTTGGATTTTGTGAAAGAATGGAAAGTCTGGGATTGGAGCTTTGTCCATGCATGCTGAACCAAGTTGCAGGCATAGGTTGCTTTGTTTCGTCTGGGGCATCTTGATGGCATTTATGATGAAGTTTCATGGGCAAATATACTCAGCGTATCTGGGGTTATATAGTGCTGGATCATGTGGAAACTCATGAGTACATGTCCTTTTTTCTTTTTTAAGTAGCAAACCTGTGTTTGCAAAACCTGTATTTTGTTTGGGTGCCAGATTAATGGAGATTGTATGAAAGCTCGTAGCCCATATAAAAAGGGTCCAATACTTTGGGCTTCCATTATTGTTTCTTTTTTCAATAAAGTACAATTTCTATACGAAATGTTACCGTTTTCTCCTGATTTAGCTTGGAAATGCTTTTATTGGAAAACCATTTTCCATTTTAAACTAAGTTGAAGGATGGGGTTGTCATCTTATGCCATTTAGTTAATTGCCTTGTGGGCTAGACGGCAACTAGAATGTTCTCTCTGGCCAACTGGATGTCGTTGTTTGCTTATAGTAAGTTGGAGTCATCCAGGGCAAGCTCAATGTCCGATGGACCTTTATTTCCACACAGGATGTTTAATTTGGCTTTGACATCTTCTGCTGTTATATACAGAACTTAGGATCAAGCACAAGGACGATGGCCCTGTTTATAATCACACCCTTGCCACAATATTGGTGGAATATGCATCTGCGGTAAGCATTACCACATACCCTCTTTCCTCTATTTTAGGCTCAATATGAAAAGATGTGACAATCTTAAATTGTCACTAGCCACCTGACTGCAGAAATAAATTTCTGTTTAAGTTCTTCACACATTGAGACTTTGATTTGATATCTCTGTTAGTTGGAACCAGCCAAAAAAGGGGAAGGTTGTGAAGGGTCAAGTCATTCTCTAGCCTTAATTCTAATTTTCTTCACTTGTGGTTTTAACTGTTTATAAGTTTATTTGTAGATTTACCTTTCGGATATGACGGAACTTTTCACATGGACATGTTCAAGATGTGGCGACAAAACTGAGGTAATCATCTAAAATTTACATGCTAATTAATTCAGAGGTTCATAGGTTACAAATTGAGTAATGGAGGCTTGTATATAACTCATGTTTTAGTAGTTGAGCTGATAATCAATGCTCTAACATGAAAACAGGGATTTGAGGTCATAGAGCTTGTTGTGGACATACAGCACTGTTTACAGGTTAACCATGACCTGACACTCTGAACTTGTGTTATTGCTTTGTTTGTTTTTCTCAGTTGGTGTGGTCTTCTTAGGTCTTTCCTTCACGATGGATTTGAATATTGTGCAGGCATTTGTGGGGGTAGCACAGGATCTAAATGCTGTAGTAATTGCATTCAGAGGGACTCATGGAAACAGGTCACATTCAGATGGCTTCTCTGCCTTAATTTTGCCTCCAAAATTAGAACCATGCTGTTTTATTTGTGTTGTGCTATATATATGCAAAGTAGTATGAGTGTTGCCATGATGGATGGTATGTGTGGTCTTATGGGGAAGTGCAAATACTTCTGGATCTTAAGAAGTGAAGTTTTATTTCCTTTTTTTTTAATGAACTAATCTGAAGAACTTAATTTGAAAACTTTTGTTGACTTTTGTATCACTATAAATGCACAATGTCCCTATTGCAGAATAACTGGCATATTGAGTAAATCTTTGGTGAATGGCCACAGCTGTGCTCACAAGTTAATAGGAGCACCATCTTCTCCCTATTTTGGGAAGGCATTAGGAAAAATGTTCTAGACTTTGCTGGTTCAGTGCCATCTACCCACTTGTTGATGACCGTTCTGGATTTTTCTCTCATTAAAGCTGCTTTTATTTGTGAATTCCCTGAATTATGTACATGGGAGATGCATATGCATCCATTAACTGTTATATATGAGTAATAATGACTACTCAATTCGTTTAATGTTTATTCCCATTTCAAGTCAATATCTTCATTTCTATATCAGAATTTATCAGTTAGAGGTTAGTTTTGTGTGTCACAAATGTTTGATGCTTGTTTCATTGTTCTCATTTCTGTGGTCACCACTTGCGTTTATTATGTTTCTTGTGCTACATTGATTGGTGTCAGTGTCTTCATGGTGCAGTAATGACCTGATTTTACTATTGCAGCATCCAGAATTGGGTTGAAGACCTTTACTGGAAGCAGCTTGATCTAAATTATCCCGGCATGGATGATGCGATGGTACATCTTCCTATCTCCTTTTGAAGTCTTTTGGTGCATCTTTGGTTTAGTTAAGGCATATGCTGATATCTCAATTGTTTCAGGTGCACCATGGATTTTATTCTGCTTACCACAACACAACCATACGGCCTGGAATTCTAAATGCTGTTAAAAGAGCAAAAGAGCTGTATGGGGATATCAATATCATGGTGACAGGACATTCCATGGGAGGGGCTATGGCAGCCTTTTGTGGACTTGATCTCAGAGTAAGGATTCTTATACCTCTGGTAGCAGAGATGGATTAGCTTTGAGATTGTTCAGGTCTCTGAGATTAGCTCTTCTCCTGATGGTGTTAAAATTTGAGAAGAAAATGAGTCTCTTCTGCATAGTCCTACCTGAATGGTATTGGCTTCTTTTAGACGAATTTGGAATTCATTCAAAACTGTTGCTTATCTCACAATTTGCAAATTATTGATAACACTTTAGCTTTGGTGAAAGTTTGATTTTGTAAGTGCCATTTAAAAAGAATTTTGCCTTTTGCCATTTGGTCTGCAGCTTATGTGCAACACTGAATCCTATCTATAGAGAATGCTTGCAAAATATGTGATTGTGTCTCAGACTAATTGCTACTTATACTCCAGGTAAATTGTCTAGCTCAGAGTGTTCAGGTTATGACATTTGGACAACCTCGTATTGGCAATGCGGTTTTTGCATCCTACTACAGTCAACTTGTGCCAAATTCATTTCGGGTTACCAATGGGCATGACATAGTTCCTCATTTGCCTCCATATTATCACTATTTCCCGCAGAAGACCTACCACCACTTCCCAAGAGAGGTAAAAATTTACTTCTTGCTGTTTGATGGAAATTATGAGCCATATCTGCCATCTTGTGGGGAATATACTTTCTGTGAACACTTCATGTGGCACCTTGTTGTGTTTTGAGTTTTGTCTAGGTCCCTGGAGCCTAAATTATCACTTACTTTATCCAAGGAAATTTGTGGCTTTTCGTCTGTGATTGGTTGTTGAGATTACCTATTTACAGGGATAATGTTTCTATGACATTAATTGCTCTCTAGGCTTTTTGCTGCCTTAGCGTCGTATTTTTTATTACGATCAGTTGCTGACTTCTTGTTGTTCTTAATGGATTGCTCTATAATTTTAATCTGGTACTAAGGCCAGCTTTGACTAATTTGGTATTTGTCTGGTAGAAAAGCAGATCGGCTACATTGTTTTGATATCTAAATACATTCAACGCTTTAATTCCAGGTATGGCTTTATAATGTAAACTTGGAAAGTTTGGTCTACACAATTGAGAAAGTTTGTGATGATACTGGGGAGGACCCGTCATGCAGCAGGTAAACACATCCCAGATGTTGCTTTTTTCTTTGTCTATTGTTTGCACTTGCTTATATTTTAAAAATTTCTGTTCCAAAGTTGATGTATATTAAGTTACAATCAAACTCAATTTGCTAATATTTAAGACACTGTACTTATAATAATCAAATCTAAAGAATCTTTCCAAAATATAAGTATGCAAGATTTCGAGTTTCAGCTTTCTGTCTGAAACTCAAGACTTTTTAGAGAAAATGCACCCTTGCAGCATTTTTGGTTTCATGGTTTAAGTTCAATCATTTGCCCTCTCCAGTTGAATATGTGCACTCACTCGATCTATCTTGCTGCCTTGGATTTTACGTCAATTTTTTTAGAAAGTTTAGTATACTTTTAAGGGAAGTGGGGGATGCATGATCAGGAGACAGAAAAGTCGGAGGAGTGTGGCCAGTCTACTAGGGCTGCAGCTGTGCGCAAGAGCTTTTTCTCACAATTAACATGGATTAATCCTTGCAGGTCTGTGACAGGGAGCAGCATTTCAGACCATTTAGTTTACTTCGGGGTGGGGTTAATGGGCGACCCGATGGGATCATGCAGGATAGTCACAGACCCTCATATAATGAAATATGGAACTGCAGATCCTGAGGGAAATCTTGTATTATCGAAGACTCCCGTTGTCTCCATCTTGAGATCTGGTGCAGGATCGAATGACAGGCAAGGCATTCTTTAGGATTATGCTCTCTTGGGGAGATAATTTTCTTCAGCAAATATATTGAAGTAGACGGTGCAAGCCTATTTTAGAGCAAGCTTCGTCATTCTTTGTACAGTTCTAGAGACAACAAGGGGTCAAACAATTCGTGTGCTTTGGCTTGGAAAAGGTTGTATATAAAGCCGTGAGTCATGTAAGCCATCCTTATCAATAAGAAAAATATCTCTTCCTAGAAGTTTCATTTCTTGTACATTGTGCCTGTCCATGAGAGAACCATGAAGCGCTTTTTTACTGTACACTGTTTATGAAGTTTATCATTAGGTTTTAGAAAGTTCAAGCTTCTGGTAGAAGGGAACATCTACCACTCATTGCCAAAAAAGCCAGCTTCATTACATATCTGTGGCATGCCATGAACTATATAGTGCAGATCACAAGCTGAGCCTGTGCTGTAAAGTGTAATTAACCCTAACCTGCATGGGCTACTGTTGATTCGATCTCTCTTCAATCGATAAACCACCAAGTGATCATAATTAAATTGAGAATTCTGTAATAGATAATCCAGTCTTTTTCATTTGGAGTTGTAACCTGAATGTGATCTGATAAATTCAATCCGAGATGGTTATGGACACAGATCCTGTGATTTCTAGAAATCACGGTGTTTCGCAACGAATTTGTAATGGCAGTTTGCCATCTTAAACTGGAATCGTTCCAAGGCCACAATGAACTATCAGGACATTGTTGTGCCATTGAAGTTGTCATTTAAAAGCTGTTCCTCAAAGAGGTTGTCATAGAATTACAATGCAACAGTACAAGAGAAAAAGAAACCTTCCAACTGCAAATTGCTTCTACCCAGGTATGCCGAACTCTTTCTTCAGTTCGTCTTCCCATCGCCAGCTGCTGCATTTGCTGCAGCTCCCTGCATTTAAAAGAATTTGTGTCGATTCATCTTTTATTTTTCAGCATAGTTCTGTTCCCACAATTTTTATACACGCAGCGGCTCCCTGCATTTAAGAGAATTTGTGTCGATTCATCTTTTATTTTTCAGCATAGTTCTGTTCCCACAATTTTTATACAGCCCTTAGTGATCCATTTATGCTCGACCAATTTCGCAGGTACCAAATCCATGGATAGTCACCCTATAGATTTTCAGCTCTTAGGTTTTCGTTTTGTGTCAGCAGTATATCATCTCTTGATCAAACATCAGGAATACTGTTGTAATCAGAAATTTTTCCTGTTTTCTTTATCTAACTTTAGAGACAGCACCAGCATCAAAATATCCTGTTCACATTTATTCTTGGAAATTACAATCCAATTGAATTTACCTCAGCAGTTGTTGCTTTCGATTCATCAACTGTTTGGGCAGGTTCCGGTTCCTTGGTCGAGTTCTCTTCTTTTACAACCTCAGGCTCTCCTGCGCGAAAAAATGAATCAAAATTAGATAAACATCGAGTATTTGCTGTCGATATTTAGATCAAGCCTTTTCTTCTTTACCATTGTGCGTTTCTTCCTTCTTCTCTTCGACAACATTTTCTGGCGCAACACTCTCAGCTGATGCAGCATTTGCACTTGAATCCACCTCCTTCGTTGAAGAGGAGTCATTCGGTTCGGCCTCCCCATCTTTCTCTTCTCCTGCTCTCACCTCGGTCTCTTGGGTAACGTCCCCGACATCGGCCACCACCCTCACATTTTCACCTCCTGAGCCCGTGTTCACCTCGCTTTCCCCTTCTTTTTGCGCAGACAAGTTTGTGGTGTTGGTGTCGGCTGTCTCAGGGTTGGTGTCGGCATCCTTTTGGATCTCCTTTGGCTCGTCGGCGCTCGATCTCTTGCTGAGGTTGATGGTGTTTCCAGCGGCAACGTCATGCTTCGATTCGCTGCAACCCATGATTCCGAATCGAAAGAGGGAGAGACTATTCTAATCGTCCTCCCTTCCTGTCTCTGGCTTTGTGATTTCTAAGTTGTATTTTCTTTTTGGATGTTGCAGTCGGTTGGTGTCTGTCTGCAATTGAGGAAGAAAAACCGTTTTTTCTGTTGTCCATTGATGGTATTGAGAGGTGTGCATCTTCTGTCAGGCAGCTAAAATGGTCTTTGCATTGTGAAGAATTGGGCTGGCAAAAACATGGGGCGTCATTTGATCGGGGTGTGAATGCATTGGGAAAATGTTTTATACATTGCGTCACACTGCATTTGATTAGGTTTGATGTTTCTGAATTGATAATATGTCCATGCTTCGATGCCATGATACATTTTATTTAATGATTGTAATTATTTTGTGATTCAATTTTTTCTTCTGATAAGTAAGTTAGGCATCGCAATTATATATCGATACGGCTTCGGTGCATGGTTTGTCCGTGATCTCGCATTGTTTATGTAGCAGCAATAATTTGTCAAATTGAAGACTTGGCAATTCAGTTTTAAGTTAATTGGAAGAAAAGAAGTTAAAATACATTGGTTGGTCAAATTACATATCTTTGAAAAGGCCATTTCATGATGGAATGGAGACACCCATTATCTAATTCATTAGAAAAAAAAAAAGTCTTCAACCTTAAGATAAGGTAAGGAATGGGTTGAACAAAGAGTAAGACGTTTGAGGATCTGATTCTCAAAAAAGTCAGAAATTAGCATGATACGCGCTGTATCATTGTATGCCATGCAAAATTCATGTCACATGCATATCATGTGCCATTGTATACTATGTCATATCATCGTATCAAATGCCATGATATGGAAAATGTCAAAAACAAACCAAACCTGTTGACCTAATGTGATCACGTAAGTATCTCTAAGCAAAATTCCACATTGACAAGATGATTTTGCTTCCTCATTGTGAATTCATGTTAGCATCTTGCTTAAGGTTTAGGTGGTTTTTGACTTTTAGTTGGTTTTAAGTTTTTTTGCATGAATATGAGAACATTTTTTTGAAAAGAAAATGAGATTTTGACATTTGGAGAAAGATTTGACAGTCTTGTTTTACAGGAGTGATACATGTTTCAGATGATTGGACGACATTACATATGACCTTTTATGATTCTAGTAGGATTACCCAGCTATTTATCAATTTGAATCACACTCAAGTTGCCAAGTTAGTAATAAAGTGAATAAGAGTGTTCTAAAAGACTAAGGGACACATATAAAGAGCTTGGAAAGATTTGAATTTGCGAGAAACTCCTACTCCAATACATATAACTTTTTATGAGACGGCTCTTAATTGTTTAAGAAAATACTAAATTTGAAAATATATAGAATAAGAGAGAGAAATAAGAGGTTTGAAAAGATATGATAAAAATTGTCTACTGTTATAAAAGTTCAAAATTTTTAGATTAAAACATGATTTTATCTTTAAAACATAAAATTACAAAGTTTAAATTTTTGAATAGTTGGCATTGATCTCATAAAATTAATTTTCCTATTACATTAAAACAAAGGAGAGGGATAAATGATTTACACATATCACAAGTTACGAATGTAAAGGATACTCATGCATCTTGCCAGACAATATGACGAGGTATGACGTCATTTTATGCGCAATAAGATCCATCAATTTATTTATTTATTATTGGAAGGAAATGCAGTAAGTCACAATTAAAAAACTGAAAATAGCTCCGCTTGGAGTTTGTATCTATCTCCAGAGCCTCCTATCTCAAGATTTAATAATATTCGCTCATTTTCTTGAAACCAGATAATGTCGACAACTCCTCCGAAGCCTCCAGATCCGCCGGAGTCAGAGCCCAAAAATAAAGAAAAAGAAAAGAAAAGAAAAATTCTGCCTGTCCATCTTCATATATCTTTTTTTTATATATATAATATATGTAAATGTATATATTGTGGTCAAGATCCTTATATTAGGCTTATTTTTAGATAAAAATAATCCGGAAAATAGAATTGAGAATATTATGTACGAATCCTATAATACAATAGCTAAAAACAAATCGATGGATTTATAAAGTTTATTAAATAACTATCTAAAATAACATGTCAATCAAAATATGGAAAATCAGATAAAGGTATATGAACAACTAGATTGAGATGCACCCTATAGAGGACCGATCTAATCCCATATTGATTCGGTCAACAATTTGGAGTTTGGGCCATGGAATGGGGTGAAATCATTACACCGGTGCAATAGATGAAGTGGACGAGTTACCTTATTTCATCCTTAGTTGTCGAATTTTCCATTTGCCTTTTATTTCAAACTAAAGTGCATTCATTTTGCGAAAAATAAATGATTTGATAAATATATTCATAAATATAATTATTTGTATCACTTGAAATAATTAATTAATGAATTTTTTTCATTATCAATAAAATTTATGTTTAAACATTAATTTTATATATTTTTTAGGGATAATGTCACGAAAAACCCTAAACTTTATCCCTTGCGATACATTTACTCTAAACTTTTTTTGTGACACAAAAAACCCCAAACTTTGCCCCATATGACACATTTACCCTAAACTTTTTTTTTTGTGCCACCAAAAATCCTAAACTATGCCATTTGTGACAATTTTACCTTGAACTATATCACTTATGACAAATTTACCCCAAAATTTTTTTGGGTTGAAGGGTATTTTCGTCATTTTCTATTTTTTTCTATTTTTATTTTTTAATTGAATGGAGGAAGCCGGCAAGCCCATTGTTGCTAGCGTCGAAGTTGCCGCGCGAGCCCGGACGACCCTCGTCGGCATTGGGCAAGGGCCGCCCAGGCCAGATCCGACTCTGGTGGCTCTCGCCAGCGTCGTGTGAGGGCATCCCAGGCCTGGGTGGCTAGATCCGACGAAGGGCCACCCTTGCCTAGTGAGGCTCGGGCGGCCCTCACTCGACGCTGGCAAAGGCTACCCAGGTGACCCTCGCCCAACTCCAGCACCGGCGAGGAATGCCTCACCGACTTCCTCCATTCAATAAAAAAAAGAAAAAAACTAGAAAATGACGAAAATGCCCTTCAACCCAAAAAACTTTGGGGTAAATTTGTCATAAGTAATATAGTTCAGGGTAAAATTGTCACAAGTGGCATAGTTTAGGGTTTTTGGTGGTACAAAAAAATATTTATGGTAAATGTGTCACACATGGTAAAGTTTAGGGTAAATATGTCACACAGGGCAAAGTTTGAGGTTTTTTATGTCACAAAAAAAAGTTTAGGGTAAATGTGTCATACGGGGTAAAATTTAGAGTTTTTCGTGGCATTATCCCTATTTTTTAAGCAATACAAATGATCATTTAAAAAAATGTTTTCCAAATAATCATTTTTCTGTGAAATAAATTTATCTTAAAATCCTATTCTTTTAACAAAGACTTTGGAGATTTTTTTATCAGTTATCTCATCAATTTTTTGGGTGAGGATGAGCATTGGAGGTAGGGGTAGAACTCTTTAATCTTTGCTTTCTTTGTTTGTGGCTAATAATTGAATTTCATCGATGGTTGTCCACTCACCTGATCATTTCACATGTCAGTGAATAAATTAAAATCAATTCAAGTTATCTCACAAAATATTTTTGAAAATAAAAGAGAAAAGATGCTAAAAGAGTATTAGAGTAATTTAACATGATCAAGTCCTCGAATCCATAATCTCTGATTTATGGGAATAAAGAATTTTCCCTATACTTTACTTAGATTTTTAATTGACCTACCAAAAAATAGATTAGTGAAAACTTCTAATTAAAAATCATTTACATATATCTAAATTGCAAATTGATATGAGCTAGAGAGAGCTTGAACTAAGATTAGGCTTAATGATCCATTAAATATCCCTAGATGGTTCACCATGAGGGGAGGTTGTGACACTAAATTGACTATCTAGTTATGAAGAATCTACTAGTCTATAATTCCATCTTTTCCATTTTTCTTCATCGTCATTGGTCTGGGAACTCTCTTTTCAAGCCTATCTTGTAGACCCTTGATTCCAATAGAAGGATAATAATCAAAGTTACCTCATGAGTAGCTTAGAAATCCTATTGTCCTTTTGAAACATGTTATATCGAAAAATATCTACCTCGTCTTTAAATTTAAGAAGTTATGGCATACACATTAAATGTAGGGATGATCAATTCCCAGTCCAATCCAATTCCAAAATGGAATCGGGAATCGGATTGAGAGGATAGGTTCCCATTTTTATGGGATGGAAGACTAGACCGGACCAATCGGTCGGTCCAATCCAATGGAATTGACCACTTAGCAAAAAAATATAAAAAAGTACTAGAATTATTATTTTAGGATTTATTGCATTTCATAAGAAATTAAAAATTATATTTTTAGATAAAAAATAGTCAGTCCGGTTTGGTCCGATTTCCTCCCGAAATTAGGAATCGGACCAAAAATCACCGATTCCATTTTTATGAAATCAAGAACTAAATCAACACCCCCGAGAACTGGACCAAGGCCCTTGAGGATTAGAATAATGCCCTATTTGGTTTAGTATTTGGAATGGGCTTTGGGACTCTAAGGGATCTTGGCCAAATGAAAATTCATTTGGTTTAATTTTTTGAACGACTTTGGCTAGATGCAATTGCATCTCTAAAGGACTATAAAGGTCTTTAGCCCAAAGTAAGTCCAGTGGTCTTTTGAGAAGTTACATCTTCAGAGTGCACATTTCACTATTCATGTTACTATTCATATTCTTCCCCAGAGAAGCAAACAAAGGTCGACGACTACTGGCTAAGGGGTCATCAGCGTAGGACCATTGCCTAAGTTGTAACATCCCTGATTTCGACTCCTTGAGGAATAGCTATAAGGTTTGAAATGGATCAATCATGGACCATTGGCCATGGGATTGATCGATTTGATCAATAAAGAATTAGGGGTCGGTCATGGTTCAACCAACCGATTCGTTGTGACCTAGTTGTGGGATTAGCCATGAATTGGCCACTAACCATATGAGTAGGATCAAATCACCAGCCCATAAGATGACTTTTAGATCATGAAAATTGTTGATGGGATGATCATGGACCGTCATGAATTAGTGGATGGTCATGGATCAATTGGTTATGATTAATACGAGTGATTCCGTCGACTATGCTCTGATACATGGACAATCCAACCTGACCTGTTGCGATTGTGTCTTGACCAAAAATGCATTATTCCTTATATTTTGATCAATTCCCGATCCATCCACATGGGTCCATGGTTAGTGCATGACCAATCTATGATTGAAAATCACCAATTTGAGATTCATTTCTAATTACTAAGAATTAAATAGGGAATAATGTAATTTTAGTCGAGACACAATCGCAACAGCAGTCATGCACCAACCATAGACCCATGTGGATGGAGTGAGAACTGATCAGAATGCGCCCCGGGATAGACTCGACGATTCTGTTGCTAACTCTAGGACCTACGAGTGTCTTAGCTCAATACTAGGCCATGAATGACCCTAGAATTATCCTTGAACTGATTGGTGAACCATGGACCATGTAGGAAATTCAGTCGCAGGCAAGCCTTGTGACAGGCTTAGGGACTGGCTTGAGGGCTAGTTTTCTATCTGAGCAAGCTGGTCGTGCCGACCATAGGGCCAGCCAATGATTCGACCTTTGTGCCGACCCTCCTAGGTCGAAGGACCACCCAAGAGGATGGTTTAGTCATGCAAGGGGTGTAATGTTCCGAACCTTTGGTGCATGAGATTTGGATTTTCAAGGTGCATCTAGTGACTTTTCTCATGACCCCAGAAGGAACTCGGATGCTTATTTTCTTATAGTACTCCATTCTTGAAGATAAGGACAAGAGAGTAGAGCTCTATAGAATCCTTGAATTAAATGCAAAATATGACATATAGTTGAGGTGTCTAAGCTAAGATTTGAACATGATTACCTTAGATTTTTCTTGAGCATTAAGGTGATGAGTCGCCATGTATTTGGACCAGTAGAAAGTAGACACTCGAAACACTTATCATAAGCCTACAAATTTAGGCGACACCTTCCCAAGCATGGTCTTTAATGTTCTTAAATGCGGGTTGCTTGCTTGGCCAAATGAAAGAATGACATGCGAGCCTCCAATAGGCATATCTAAGTCCTAGGTTGCCACATAAGAGCAATAAGCTTGCCACCTCAATTTTATAAGCAAGATATTTGCAAAATAGGATTGATACCTAAACAAGTTAGGTGTGCCATTTAGAAAAAAAGAAAAGAAAAAGATTGGACTGCTTGGCTTGGTAATCATGAGACTCAGGGTTATAAACAGGAGGAGCTCTTCTCATTTCTCACCTTTGGCCTCCTCTCTCTCCTCCTTAAGCATCCTCACCACCGCCCTCTTTCTCCTATGTTTGTGCATCTCCCCCTCCTCAGCAAGTTATTTTTCGTAGGGTTGTCAAGGTAAGTAAAGTTTCCTATCTCCTCTAGTAATGCCATTCCTATTCTTTAAGACTAGTTGAGACTCATTTGCAAGCGGTGAGTATTATCAGTCATTAGTTGATTTTGTTGAGTCTCATGTGCATGTATGTATGTTGTATGATCATAATGTTGTCAAGACTTGTTGATGTCTCTATTGCAAGTTAAGGTTCACCAAAGCCATAAGGCATTAACCAATATTGAGGTGTATCGAGCTCATGTCTTTGATTGGTGAGGGAAGCCTCAAACACTTGCTAACTAGACTAAGCCTTGGGTCAAGATGCATTCTTGGCACAATAGAATGATGCCATAGGAAACATTGCACACACTTCGCATGAGCACGGCCTTATGGGGGGCTTTTATGCATGATTGAGTCGACTAAGAATGGAAGATAATAACCTGTCATGTATGATATAAGTATATTTGCCATGTTTATGTGCATTAAAAGGACGAACAATGTCGTTGCCACATAGCGTTGGCGATGATGCCCCATTGAAAGAACAAGATGCCTAGGAAATGAGTCTCGGATGCCTAATTATGTAGACTTAGATTGAAATGGGTTTGAGTTCCATGACGGCCTTCCAATGTCTCGAGTTTGTTAGCCCCAAGATGCATTGGGTTCGAGTCTTAAGATGCTCGGGTTTTGAAGTGCTCATAAGTTGGATCAAAGCATAAATTGAAATTGGTTCAAGTTCCATGACGGCTCCAAAAAAGGTTGGGGTTCCAATCCTCAACGATGGTAAATGAATTGCATGTTGCATGGAGTGTTGGTTATGTGTGAGTATATGATATGGATTTTGGCTCTTACCGACAACTATGATTATGGAAAAGCATGTTTATTGCATTAATATTGTTTGCTCGTGTCCTTGGGCTAGTACTTACGAAAGGGTTGTCTTACTAGCCGAGTTTAGGGACTTTACTTACTAAGTATCCCAAGTACTCACTCCCTTGTTTTCTTACAAGTAGTTAGTACGGCAACTAAACGTTTTGGTTATCCTATGAAGATTATTGTGTTCACTGTGGATGTAGCAAATGTAGAAAAGGATATTACCTACTGCAAGATTAAGGCAACCATACGGATCGATGAGAGGTTAGACAAACTGGTGCCTCTCCGCTTTGGGGTATGGTATGCGTGGTTCAACAGTGAATGGGTTGGACCTCTTCAAGGTTTCGATGGTCCGTCCAACGCGATTGATGGAGCGTCATCCAATGGGACGACCCCTAGCCCATGACTATGACTCGAGCGGAAGGGTTTCCAATTTTGGATAGCCACAATAATAGTAGTAATGGAGTTAAGGAAGCCCAGTCCTCCTTTTGTATGTGAAAGAAAAGAAAAGAATTGAGCATGTACCATAAAGTGATGTAATATAAGTAGTGGATGTTGATAGTCTTCTATCCCATGTTTCCCTCTTTCTATGGATTAGGGTTTGTTAAGTTAACACTTTCGCATGTGCATTATGACAAGATAAAATAAATTAGAGCAGCGACAAGCTTGGGATGTTGCAAAAATAGCCTATATGCTCGGCCTTTTATTAGGGGTTATGACATGAGGGGTTGCTCAACCCAAATGAGGGTCGCTTGGGTCATCGCGACCTCAAGCGACCTTTGCGTGACGCTTCACCTAGGTCACACAAAACTAGGCGACAATCGCCCCAATCATGGCGACCCTAGCCTAAGGTCACCAGACCTCAGGCGAGGCTGTTCAATTGACAAATCTAGCCATAGATGATTGGCAAGTGGCAATTTTGGCCATCGATTGCAAGATTAAAATATATATATATTTTTTAAATCTTTTTTTATAAAAAAGTCAACAAAAGTTTTTTGTAAAATGTAGTTTTTACCAAACGACATAAAAGCCAAATATATTTTGCAATGCACTTTGAAATTACAATTTACCAAATGCTATTTGCATTTTGGAAAACTCTTTTAGTCTAAAGGTATTTATATTTAAAAAAAAATTTTCCTAATGCCAAACCAAACAGGGCCCAAACCAACCGATCCAGTTCGGTTTGGGCAATTTTCGATACAGGCTATCTGATGTACTCACCCCTAATTAAATGCTTCTTCAACTTTGCCACGAGTCGAGCCTATCTTTCTAACATTTAGAATGCCTCTCCCCAATGTCAATCGGCTCTAGGTAAGCCTTCCGATTTCTTTAGATTAATGTCCGCCACCCCCCCCCCCCCCACCCCCTTCTCTTCCCTCCCAAGCTTAAAAAAAGGACTAATTGAATCTCCATGCCCTTTGCTTCTATGGGAGCCAACCATGATACCTCGGGAGATGCTAAAGCAAAGAATAGTATTTTTCCAAAATGATTAATATTTATCACCTGATTTCTAAAGTTCGGAATGCCCTGTTCTCTTTCGAGTAATTCATTCCCTTTTTCTTCTAACTGTCTAATTTCTTTTGTTAATTCCAATTGCTTTCAATCTTAATTCTCGACCACACACTTTTCGCTACATTTCTCCCTTTTAATTTATTCACTCTCTACCGTGATCTTGCCTCTACATCAATGCAATGAGCACCAGCAAATTGGAAAAAAAATTTCAATGTCTTGTCCGCCGGATGGGGAACCTGTGATCATGATGATTCATGAATCTGGCCATAATTCAAGAGAACCCTCTGGAAATGGAGGGAGGATGGATCTAGTTCTGCTACACAAGAATAGAGACAAAAGGGTCGCATTTTTCCACAAGTAACGTGACGATGAAACATGCTTCCTCTTGTACATTGGTCCAACCCCCTTTTTTCGTGGAGAAGAAAGGAAGAGTTAAGTTCACTGACTCTTCAACAAGTTCCATCACCCATGACATTCTTTGACCAGCAACCACTCTCGGACTTTGAGGAAAGGTGATGAAAACCAATGGGAGCAAAACACACACAAACAAAAAAATAAAAGAAAAAGGAGAGGTTATGATAGAGCACTTATTAAATTACTAAACAAAGAGATATCTTCGAAAATCTATCGCTAATCAAACGCTAAGAAAGTGAAATTCTTCGCATCGATGTAAATAGATAAGAATTGCGATAGTTTTTGTGCATTCTCAAACAAGAATAATGTGCTCATTTATAAGTTTTACGAAATAATTATCTAAATAACATAATATCAATTACAATCAATCATCATCGATTAAAGGAGATATATAGAATATGATCACATAATTTTTGTGTAAATTCTTCGTTACATGGGCAAGTTTCATCGGTTTAGATCTAAACGATTCTTTAGTTAAGTAAAGGATAACAAATTAAGGTGAGGTGATTTACGTAGTGATATTTAATCAAATATAAAGTGAGAAGCCGGAAAGGATGGAAAAAAAGACTGACAGCAGCAGCCCGGCAAGACAAGATGACGCAGCTTTTCTGGGCTTCCGATGCTTCTTTCCCCCAATCCGAGGCTGGCAACGTGATTGGTTCAGACTGCGGCTGCCCACTTTCGCTGTCGCTTTCCATTCAAGTCATTCCCGCCCACACCTTATCCCCTCTCTCTCTCTTCTCTCTCTCTCTCTCTCCCACTCCCTAAGTTGGTGCACGCTATTCCATTAGGGATTCATCAATGTCATAGCATTAATTCAATCAACTAACAAGTTTTTGTTGTTGATAGTTATAATGCATTTTTTCGTGAATTTTTTTAAATATAATTACTTGTATAATTTATAAAAATGAAAGAACTAAAAGGGCATCTATCATCCATAAAAATATTTAAAGATAATTTATTATTGATAATGAAATATTTTTCGACGATCAATTATTTCAAGCGATACTTGTGATCATTTTTAAGGAAATTTATTTCAAATTATTTATTTTTCGTGAAACACATTGAAGCCTTAAAGAGAATATTCACTTTAACCAAGCCGTTGGGGAAAAAAGATGAAGAATGGAACTCCTAATTTCCATTTCACTTTTCCAAAAAAAGAAAAGGAAAGGAAATTAAAGACTACTTCGTTTTGAAACTAGGCAAATCCACAAAAAACATCTACATCTTAAGAAAAAGTTACATCTGTTGATTAACAAAACCGCGATGTTAGGGAGCGTCTTGAGGAGACTTGCCAAGCATGCCTATAAAAGGGAAATTTCGAGCTTAAATACTTTGGTGACTTGACATTACTTGGTTTAGGAAAATCCTTCCTCCTTTACCAACCATTCAAAAGATGATAAATTTTTTAAGTTTTATTTTCCAACGGATGTGAATTTAGAACATTAAAAGACAACATTAGTAAAACCATACATATAATTGATTTATCAAGTAAGGTTAGAAATCATATTTATCAGTTTCTCTTTATTATCAATTTATCCCTTTCCTCCTCAATTTCAACTACTACGTTGTCTAGATTCTTTTGTTGTGCTAGAAAGAAATGCTTTTCAGTCTTTAAAGTATATTATCATGTCTATAGTAATTGGACCCCCAACATTGATTAAATAAATCAAAGCCGAATCAAACCTATGAGGCAGGGAATAGGTTTGCATATCGTAAAAGAAGATCATCCACATGATATTTATAAATCTAAAAAAATGGCCTTTTGTACTTTTTTTTTTTTTTGGTCGGATGGCCTTTTGTACTTTGCTTAGCTTTTGTAGATTTCCAGCCAAAAACAAGCAAAGCCCATTTTCCCAAATCGGGAAACTCTCTCTCTCTCTCTCTCTCCTCTCTTCTTTCGCCTTCTTTCGCCTCCTGGTTTCGGCTCCTCCTCCATCTTCCTCTTCAAAATCATGGAAGGCTCGGCTAATGAACGTCTTGATTTTGGGAAGATGGGATATGGGTGGGTATATTCAGTTCTCGCTCTTCTCATTTTCGTTTCGCTTTGTTTTTGCCTTGAGGTAGTTGTTGGGTTCTGTGATGTCCTGTCCTGTTGATTTGTTTTTTTGATTTCGTGCATCAGATGCCAACATTATAGGAGGAGGTGCACGATTCGAGCTCCTTGTTGCAACGAGATCTTCCCCTGTCGCCATTGTCACAACGAGGCCGCGGTAAAAAAAAATAAAATAAAACGGAAAGATGATATGAAAAAATTGAATCTTATTAAGTCTTTCTTCGTTTTAGGATTGTTCTTTCTGAGTTTCTGCATGTGGGTATTTGATTTTGTTCTTGTTGGTTGACTTTTGACTGATTCAGAGCATGCTAAAAAACCCCTTTGATCGACACGAACTCGTTCGCCAAGACGTCCAACAAGTACGATTTTGTCTTTCCTCTCTGTTTTTGCTAGCTTTGATGTTTGCTGATTTATGCGGGTTTCTTGATGTTGTCAGGTGGTTTGCTTGGTTTGTGACACGGAGCAGCCGGTATGAAATGCTAGATTTGTAGTGAATAGAACTTCTTTTAATTGAGTGTTCTGGTTGAGAATTTGGTTTTAATGCAATTGGAATATCTTTCAGGTGGATCAAGTTTGTACAAACTGCGGAGTCAGAATGGGGGAGTACTTCTGCAAAATTTGCAAATTCTATGACGATGATGTAATTAACTTTTCTCAAGTGATGTTGGCTAAGAACTCTGCTTTTTTAGGATATAGCTTGGGTTCTGAAGACACTACTTTGGTCTTTTTTCTTTTTGGAGACCTTGATTTGGTTTTATCTGTCATGGTTTAAGCGGCTATGTGGCCTCAATACCACTTTTTTACATTTTGTGATGCGAGAATTGTGATTAAGAAATGGCACTGTTATTGCAGACTGAGAAGGGGCAGTTTCATTGTGATGATTGTGGCATATGCAGGTGAGTAATTCTAGCTGACTGTTTCTACGAGTTCCTCAATGTTATGTTAAAGCTGAACTTGTTGATAATGATCTGATCCGTACTGTATTACCTGTAACAGGGTTGGTGGACACGAGAACTTCTTCCATTGCAAAAAGTGTGGTAAGTACTTGACAGATATTGATATTTAGTTGTGATCATGGTGTTTTGATACCTTTTTAGTTCTGTGACTAATTATTCGAGTATGTTGTATAAGGATATGAACATTGTAGAAGCTCCTATTGTCTACAGTTAATTAATTGGAAAAAATCTTACATTAGATGCATATTCAATTTCTTGTGAATTGGTACTATAGACAGGAAGTCACATTACTCTCGAACAGAACATGGCTGTAGCTGTTTATGTTCATTACCTTGGTATTGTGACCAAGTAGCGATTCTACTGAGAATCTTGTTTTGTTCAAATAATCTGAATACGCAGTTGGTACTGTTGATATACACTGTTATTTTCAGTTTCTTTAGTTCCCAGCAAGTTATATCATAGGAACTATATGTGGATCTAGCTTCTTGCCTAGATCTGGATGTCAAGATGATGGTACTTCATATATTAGCGAACTCTCTTTCCTCATAAGGTTTTGAGAACCCTCAGTAGATTCAGGATAAATTACCTCAGTAAAAGAAAAGAATTTTTTGCAGATGATATTTCCAGCTCCTAGAAATAATAGGCTTTGTGAGTGGTCATCACTGAAAATTTTTGAAACATTATATGATTTTACTGAGCTATATATGCCTTCTCTTGTTTGTGGCTTCTCGGCGATGAACATAGTGAAATATCAGTAAATTGGAAAGGCGTGAAAGCTTGACCATGTGAAAGCAAATGATAGATTTATCCATCTAAACCACTGAATCTGCTTTATGTACTAGAAAGTATTGGCTTCTATTTGTCTATGATTATGCACACCTTGAACACCATTTTAATCTGAAATTACATGGTAATGAATATTGTTTTACAGGCTCTTGCTATTCCACTAGTCTAAAGAATAACCATTCATGTGTGGAGGACTCCATGCGTCATCACTGCCCCATATGTTATGAGGTTTTCCCTGTAGTTTAGTTGCCTCCTGAAATATTTAAAAGGACGGACTTTGAGATTCTTATATGTTGGTCTATCATCTCTTGACCCTTCTATATTGTTCTTGTGCAGTACCTTTTTGATTCTCTGAAAGATACGACTGTTATGAAATGCGGGCACACGATGCATTGTGAATGTTATAACGAGATGTTAAAGCGTGACAAGTAAGCAATTTCAATTTTTTATTCTTATTTTATTTTTGCCAAGTTGCGTAAAATACTTTGTCTCATCTATTTTACATTTGGTTTTCTGACTTGAAATCATTACCTTCACCAGATACTGCTGTCCAATATGTTCCAGATCGGTGATCGATATGTCCGGGGCCTGGAAAAGAATGGATGAGGAGGTAGGCTCACAAATAAAGAACCTAATTTTAGTCTATATAAAATTGTTATTCACCTAAATTGGTATGTGAGGCTATACATGATGGGGCAAATAGGAGCAATTATCATTTATAACAATCTTGAATTCGATCCTTATGAATCACTTAATTTTTATATCCTGAGCAGATAGAAGCAACTGCGATGCCTGAAGACTACCGCGACAAGAAGGTGAGAGCTCTCTTGTCCTTTCTGACCATCGTCTCCTCATGTCACAGTTTTTCTGGGCAAAATGTTGTATTTCAATCTTGAGTCGATTTGTCATTGCTCTGATTATAATCCAGAGTCACAGGTATCTCCTAAATCAGCCTATGTTTTGGTCTGTCTTGAATTGTTACGATTAGTTGTGATCTTGCTTGCTGTATGCGGATCTCATCTTTGGTTTGTCTGCTTCATTGGAGAACAATGTTACAGTCACTTTCAAAATGTGAATAAAGTGTCTCCAAGTCTGTCTGTTGTTACCCACATAGAATGCCTTTATCACATGCTCTGCTATGCTAAGCTAATTTTCTCTGGAAATGATTCTAAGTTTGCAACTGGAATTTGCAGGTGTGGATCCTATGCAATGACTGTAACGACACCACTGAAGTTTACTTCCACATTATTGGGCAGAAATGTAGCCACTGCAAATCCTATAATACACGAGCAATCGGCCCTCCAGTTCTTCCTCAATGACTAGGTTTTAAATCAAGCAACTGCACCGGCCAGGGAGGTGTGACTGAAGTTTTCACCCTTTGTGTGAAATGGCAAGGATACTTTGGTTCGTACCGGTTCCCTATTTATCAATTTGATCATTCTACAATGTTTATGTACCATTATACTCTTCTTCTTTATTGGATCTTCTTGAATTATACATTCTTCCTCCAAATTTGTGGAGTCGAAGCCCAGCTATAATGAGGCTCTGGGATTCTGTAAGCAATTCAAAGATACCAACATTGGGATTGTGGATTAAATTATTACTGTTGTGACAACAACATTCTGAGACTAGTAATATATACTCTTCTAGTCATCGTTTTCCTTTATTACTGATGTACTGTGGCTTATTGTCTCATTTGTGCATGGAACCGCTTGTTTGATGGTGGAATTTTATCCATAATCAACTCTATTTAGCATTTCGTTGCAATAGTTCCCGCAAATCTATCCCAGGCCCAGTGTAAATCAAAGCTTGATTCGTGTTTGAGATTGAATAGAGCTGTTACTTATTTGGTATTCTCAGGGATTATTTTCATCTAAAACTGGTTCATTTTCTTATCCTTCATATTAAAACGAAACATCTCAAATGCAACTTGATGAACATTTACTTGAATCGTCTAAGATGGAATTTTATATACCGAGTATGAGTTACCACATTTTTACTATCATAATGCTTTTACTGAGGATCATATGCATTTTCTTTTTTCCGTATTTCCTTATATATATATATATATGCGAGAAAACATGATATGCTAATAGCAGTATACGAAGTAGAGACCCTTACATACTTCAGACCATGAGAATGTCTTGCTTAATCTTCCCAACAGCGCCGTCTGTCTCATCATTCACTGCAGCCGTCACCGTCATACTCATCCACCCTTCCTGAGCCACAACATTAGCGGCAATAATTTCTGCTCGATGTCGACCGAAGACACTAATGATGTCAGTCACCAAATTTCGTCGGATAGATGACATGATTGCAAAGACGGTGAGATTGCTGTCAGTCAAAGCGACCCTAATTGATGAGCCGTTGGCTATTACTTGGGCCGACGGCATCTTCAGTTTCTCTAACCTCGCCCTCTCCTCTTCAAGGAACCTGATGTAAAGAAACACTTCCTGCAAAAGTTCTGCCCTTGGAGCCTGCAGAAACAAGAAACGGAACAGACATGATCAAGAAATCTGGATTTGGCCCAGAAAAATTACACCTTTCGCCAATATCTTGCTCGGCAATATCGTTGAGTTAGAGAATTATTGAGAAATAAATGCCTGATAGAAATGATCTACGGAAAAACCAATTTGCTGTGTATCGACGGCTGATATGGCTATTATGCTGCCAATTTTATTCATGTCGGCTCTCGCCGATGCAGAAAAACCGCCATTCTTACTCAACCGAACGAGCTAAACGATTGACCCTGTTCTTTGGTATCAAAACAGAGATCACTAGCTCTGTTCGTTGGTATCAAAGCGGAGAGCATTGACATCAGTTCTTTTCATCCTTGCAATGACAATTGAGCGGAGAGCATTGACATCAGTTCTTTTCATCCTTGCAATGACAATTGAGCGAACAAGCCTGTGTCTAATGTAAAAGACAGAAAAATATCGCGACGGAACCTTGGGGCACACGCTGGGGACCAGAGACCGAAGCTTCGAATACAGCTCGGTGGTATAGTCCCTCCTGCACTTGTCTCTCTTCGAGCCTTGGAGTCTCCTTCCACCTTTGTGCTCCGCCCTCCTGCGCTTCCTCAGGTCGGATCCCTCCGCGACATTGGCGGTCTCCCCTCCACCTTCCATGACAAACTCCCCTAAAAGCTCGGCACCGGGTTCCGTGTCTAACTAACAATGTCTGTCTATAGAGCTCACTTCCACTGCGGAAGAGCAAAGGGCATGTCCTTTTTTATGCTACTCTGCGAGTGTGTGAGGAGGGAGAAATGCCTCCTCAGGCGGTTGGAAAAGTGCAGCGTACGGAGAGACAAGACGATGCCTTGTCTCAAAACATATTCTCTCTCTCTCTCTCTCTCTCTCTCTCTCTCTCTCTCTCTCTCTCTCTCTCTCTCTCTGAGGCATGTGTGCTTTCGGTTTCTCCCCATAACACAAAATCAAGATCAAGATGCTTCGGAAAAGCATGCTAAAACAGAAGAATTGAGGCGATAGGAAGATGAGTGCTTTTCTACCTTTTGGGTTTACAAGCTCATCAAGTGGTCCACAAAGGATTCTCGAATTGTGTCGGGTTCCTGCAAGTTCGATATGTTCATGACCTTTGATTTGATTTTTAGTAGGTTTCGCATGAAATCTATACAATCTAACGGTCATAATTTAGGGAGCTTAATGTCTTCTTGGGATAGACACATGCTGGAAGTGTGCACACTCCATTTCCCTACAAGAGCGACAAAAGTTTACACAAATATGTTGGAAAGACAGGAGGAGGAGACATGCCAAGTGTGCATGAGGTTTTAGTCAAAGATGGGTTAAAATAAAACCCAACAAAAAACTATGACCATGGTCAATTGGAAGAACCAATCCAACTTTATATTAAAGGGGAAACAAGAGTTTTGGTAAAAATAAAAATTAATTGAACGAGTAATTTAAAATGCTAACCATGATAGGTCTTTAGATCTTTTACTTGATCATATGTCATAAAATCCCTAGGGATTAATTAACCCTCTTCAGTGTTGCCTCATAAGTGAGGATCCTCTACATCAAATAGGATAACTGAAGGATTTTATTGGATCATTAGCTTCCATGTATATCCTGCAATTCGTGGGTTTAATTCTAATTGTATGTGTCTAATGTGTCACAACTCTTAACCTTAGTAGGGTCACGTGAAACCCACACGATTTAATGATTGTGACATATCGAGCTCGCCCGAAATTGATGCACCCAATATTAATAATTCTGACCAACGGTGATGACAAATACTAAAGACATGATCGACGGCATTGGTGTGCACCCACTTTTTTTTGTTTAAAAAAAGATCTGTAGTTTTGTTATAACCAAAAGGGGGAAAATTTCAACTTGCGCTTGGGTCAATTCCATAAAAAACCGGGTACAATGTCAAATTTACCCCGAACTTTTTTTTGTCTAAGAAAAAACTCTAAATTTTAGGTCAAATCTCAAATCTACTCCAATTTTTTTTTTGTCGAAAAGAAAATTATCAGTTTTTGCTCTAGTCCTAAATTTGCCTTGTTAAACCCTTACTCCAAAAGTTGTGATTAGTTGTCCCTAACTTTTATATCATATAATAGTTTTATTTTGATGATAATTTTCCATGTCACCTTATCTATGTATCTTTATTATCAATAGTTGGGACTAGATTTGGCAATATATTAAAATTTGGTAATTTTTTTAGACAAGACAAAATTCGAGGTAGATTTGGAACTAGATCTAAAGTTTCGAGTTTTTCTTTTAGATAAAAAAAAAGTTTAGGACAGATTTGGAACTAAATTTATAATTTAGGGTTTTTTCAAAGACAAAAAAAAATGTTTATAACAAATTTGGGACTGAACCTAAAATTTGGAATTTTCTATGGAATTGGTCCACTTGCGCTCATTAAAGGAATGAGTTTTGGAAGATCAATTTATCTTTAAAATCATGATAAACACACAAAGTTAAATGAATTTCAATACATCAACGACTATTTATTTCACAAATATTGTTTCTAATTTAATTTTTCTCTAACATGTTTCAATAATAGAATGGGAATCCCCACCCTTCCCCCACTCCCCTTTCTCGGAGAGAAAAGTTTTAGTCCTGAAATATTTTTCTCTTTCCTTATATATTTTTATAGAATTTTTTTAATGTCTATTTTCATTAATAACTTCCTTTCGTTATTTAAATTTTCAAATAATTCTTGATAAGATGATCTTGTTTAATATTTTAAATGTCAAATCCTCGTATATGCATAAGGTCGAACAGATTTGCTAGCTGTATACAAAGTAAAAGTGGAGAATTTTGCTGGGTTAGTGGAGAAAACGTACTATTTCAACAAAAAAGTGAAAGGCTTCTCTGTCACGCATTAATTTTCTAATTTTTTACTTTTTCAACTTTTGCATTTTCATCATTTTTTCGCATTATCCATAATGTCAATTTCATGGATCCTTTTGAGCTTATCTATTATGTCTCTTCGAGAAAACCATGGAGATATGCCTCATGAGATACCTATAAATTTCATACGAAGAGCATGGAATCGATGTGCAAAGTACTATAAACTAAGGCCCACAACACAATGAATTTTTTTATTGGCCCTCTGATTAGTATGGGATCGAGGCCCAAATGGATTGATGCTTATGGCACCTATCACAAATAGAGATGATTAACGAGTAGGCATCTAACTTAGCCAGAGAGGCTTAGAAGACAACTGAATGGATAAGGCCAACGGTAGGGGTGAGCATGGTTCCAGGGTAGAACCTGAAACTTGAGAACTGCATCGATGGGAACCTGTAGGTTCTAAGTTCTAAGGTATGCAGGGTAGGTTTTAGGTTCCAAAATTTGGAGAACCTGTACCCGAGGGTAGGTTCTAGGTTCTCGATTGGTGGAACCTGAAACCTGAAACCTGGAACCTGGAACCTGTAATCCGGAACCTAGAACCTAGTACAAGTTTTTATGTTTTTCTTAATCTATGTATTCACGCGATTCTGAGGTATTCCATGGTGTTTGAAGATAAGTGTATAATCCAAAACCACTAGTCTAAACTTCCATTTTATAATTGAAAATTTTATTTTCGTAGACTATCAGACTAGTGGAAACTCCAATTGCTTCTTTTAAAATAATGATTTTATATAATACAAGAGTAACCAGTGCATTAAAATCACAAAATTTCCTTAATACTATTAGACAGGTGCATATAGACACTCGTTCTCAAGCAATCGATAATAAAATCATTATTCATTTTTATGTTATGTTTATTTTCATGTTGCTTAGCTAAATATGAAAAAGAGAACCTGTTGGAACTTGGAACCGACCTTGGAACCTGTAACAAGGTAGGTTCCAAGTTCCATGTTCCGATGGGTAGATTCTAGGTTCCAAAAAATGAGAAACCTATATCCGAAGGTAGGTTCTAGGTTATAGGCGGAACCTATAAAGAACTTGGAACTGCTTATCTCTATTTGCAATATGATCAATATCCAGAAAAAAAAGAATCATGAATGATGACATGATTGTTTTATGACTTAGGGAGATCTTCATAGAAATTATATCGTTATCATTATAAAGACTATGTTGGAATGGATGATCACAAGTCTCGGTTCTAGGGAGGGAGGTTTCGGTTCCCGGTTTCTCTTTTTTCGGAACCGGAACCGGTTCCACTTAATGAAAAAAAAGAAGAAGAACCCGTTGGACCCTAGAACCGACCCTAGAACTTGTGGGAGGGTAGGTTCTAGGTTCCAGAGTTCGACGGGTAGGTTCCAGGTTCCAAAAAATGAGGAACCTGTACCCGAGAGTAGGTTCTAGGTTCCATGCGGAACCTGTAAGGAACCTGGAACCGCTCACCCCTAACCAATGGGCTTTCATGGTGAAAGCTCGATGTTAACATTTCAATGTAAAATATATAATTGGGGTCAGGCTTTTAACAATACAATAAGCCTGACCTTCGCACCTAGGCTAGCTTGGGTCCACTCAATGATAACCATAGTATGAGAAGTCGAGGTCCAAATGAGCGGATTTGGGAAATTTAACATACTTTTCACAACTTCCACGAATTAGTAACAAATCTAATCACACGGCTTTTCCATTTTATAGATCGGTAGAACACAAATATATTCATATCAAGTTGGCAATTTCTTACTGGAAAAAGAAGATGAGGAATACCATAAGCAACATTTACCAAGACATATGTCCACATCTCATTACCCAAATAAAATTATAAGCAAAACACAGGGACAATAACCTTAAACACCGAAACGTTGCAATAAATTAGCGGAAAAGGCACGTTAGCCCAAGGCTGCCAGACCGCCCATTATAACGAAATTGATCGACCCAAGCAGCGACAAGCCGATGGAGATGGCCACGCGGTCACAAAACTTATCGAAGACGTTGCACACTTTCCCCCATTGCACGTGCGAATTCCCTTGGCGGCCGATGACCCCGACGGCCGTGGCGGCGCCACTGCTGGAGAAGAGGAGTGCCACCATGACGATGTCCATGATCGCCACCGCCGAGGCCAGCGCCCTGCTCTTGCCGGCCTTGTTGGCGAGTAGAAGGAGCAAGGAGAGCGCGGCATAGCTGCATGCTATAACATTAGCCACCACAAAGTACCTGAAAGGAGAAAAGAAAAAAGAAATTAAGACAATGTTTCAGTATTTTAAACTGAAACAATTCTATTTCAACTCCTTTTTTTAATCACTCATGAAATTTTATGTGAAAAGAAAATCCACTTAATTCGATCTCTTGATCATCGGTCGAACCGCTTGGCTCGGCCTGAGGTTTAATATTTACAATTGACTGTTTGTGGTCAATGCGGGATATATTTTTTTCTTTACAGATTTTATTAATCGATATATTTGGAACATTTATTAAATATATTTTGTTTATGGATATTTCCATTACAAAAGTATTAATTATGTAGAACACGTAAAATATCAATGCACCGAAAGTCGTGAATTTTCCTTAGTTACTTGACAAGTTTCATTAGTTTATTTTAAAAAAAAAGTCCCATTTATATATATTTCTCGTTTATGTTTGTCAACCTTCTCTTTCTTTGCTTGTACGTCTTCAAGGCCTATATTCTTGAAGACGTCCAAGAATATAGGCCTTCGATCCTTTTCGGTGCGACAAAAGTAGTAAATGCGACGGAGTTGATAGTTGAATTTTAGTACAAAGGTCAATAAAAGGAAAACCTAGAAAATTACATGGGGGAGTAGGTGGTGTTCTTTTTCCCGATTTAAAGCCGCCTGGCGTGGGTGACAGGTAAGGGCTTTCAATGAACAATCGATATGCCCAAAGCATTGGGAATAAATTAAATATTAAGGAGTGATGCTATTAGTTTACTAAGGAGACACGCAAAGTCACTTTATATATAATTTTCGCGACGAATGTTATTATGGAGATACTGGGTATTCGGTGATCGATCGAGTAAAACACTGAAGCTTTCCAAATATACAGATTGCCAGCGTGCAGTGCACAATTGATGTTTTGAAAATTGAACTAAATTAACCATACTTAACAGATATCCTAAGAGCATGCGTTAACAAGATCCATGTATGTCTTACTATGACTTAAAAGATTTATATCCGGTCGATGCACATGAGTTTCAATTGTTAAAGCAACTTTTTTCCCCTAATATTTAGAGAAGTATTGTAATTGAGGCACTAAATGAACGCATACACATACTTAATTCTTCCGAGTAATTGTCGGACAAAATTTGAAGTGTGGTGTTATGTCCATCTCAATTGTTGATCACATGATTGGTTAAGATGATGTCGATGCGTATGATTTGTAGACAATATAGCAAGTTTTCTCAAAATCGAGCAGGATAATGAAATCGAAGGATTAAGTAAGTTGAAAGGTGAACTTTCTTATAGCTTTATAGGTAACTTCCTTATAGTTGGGGGAAAAAACAAAGAAAAAAAGAAAAAAAGGAAGAGAGGGAAGAGAGGGAAAATAACAAAAAGTGAAATCCAGGACACGAGCTCTAATGCCATTTAAAGTAAATGTGAATTTTGAAAAGAAGCAACCAGCAGCGAAAGCATACAATTCATGGATATCAGGCAATTTCACCCCGCGCCCCCTCCCTCCCAAAAAATTAAAATAGCAATGTGCAATTAAAACCCTACCTATGACATGCAAACCACGGATAAGCCGAGCAATAATGAGATGGTTAGGCAATAAATGAGGCATAAACTGAGCTCTAATACTTAAGAGTAATCGGTTCTAAGGTGGGTAGAAACCTATCTTGTTATAATATATTTCAAATTTTTGGATCGTGAAACCTACCCTATTCATTTAGAACCGGTTTTGGACCTAACTCTACTTTTCCATCCGATTCTAGGGTTTATTTGAGGACCCGTTTTATTTTTTTGTCCATTTTTTATAGCAAAACTATATGATGCTATGAGAAACAAAATGATTCAAAGTAAAAAATAAATAATAGAAATCCTGATCCATAAAAAATAACAATCCATAAGATGAATATGTAGTCATGTATAATTATAAGTGATCAAAAGTTCAAATAAGTAATATAAAAACATAAATTATAAAACTTCATTTCCCATTTATCCATAAAAATTAAGGGGAAGACGAGAGATTGATGAGGAGTTTTGAGAAAGGATAAAGGATGAGAGAGTGCTCAGGTTAGAATCTATGGGAAAAAGAAATTAGGGTTTCGACATTTTAGCTTTATAAAACTAGATCCAAAACCAGTTCCAAAATAAAGTAGTCCAGTCCGAGTTTCGATTAGGTATTCACTAGAAACTTGTTTCCGGACTGATTGTAACTAGTTCCAAAACTAGTTACAATGAGAACTGGTTCTTGGACTTGTTTTTCAAGCAACCAATCCAGTTTTCGAATAGAATAGGTTTAGTTGCACATCCCTACTACTACCAAGTTAGATATTTCAATCAGATTTCATAAGCTATCAATTCATTTTAAAACAGTAATAATCATATGGATGGACCCTATACTATACCCTCTTTTTTTAATCTTCTATAGCAAAGTTAAAAGTGACCCTTTTTACATAAACCCCATGAAACATTAAAACAAAATATCCGTAGGAAGGATAATTTAAAAAGCCTATTTTGTACTGTATGCGTCCTGTACAACTCATTAGTTACACAACCCACTTCTATCGCATTTGATATGGGTGGTTGTGATTCGAAAAATTTGATTAACTATCCAGATCAATGGCGATGTACGCGAGTCGTGTTAAACAAAATAACACGGCTCCTCTACTTGAAGATTCACTCGATAAACGATGTACTCAAAAGAGGAAAAGATAGGGCGAGAGACGTACACGAAGGCGGACAGGTAGCGCCACTTGGCGGTGACGGGGACGTTCAGGGGCGGCAAGCCGGCGGCAACCTGGACCGGAACGGTCTTGGTCTGCTTGTCCACCCCGAGGATCACGGCGGCGGCGAGAGTCAGCGCCATGGCCAAGAGCCTCAGCACCAGACCGCAGGTCGCCTTCCTTCTACTCCCGCCGTATCCCCTCTCGGCCTTGTTCGCTTCGGTGCTGTAGCTCTCCATGCCGATGGACAGGAAGTCCTGAGAGAGAGAGAGAGAGAGAGAGAGAGAGAGAGAGAGAGAGAGAGAGAGAGATGAATAGTGGAGATCAAATGGGGATACGAATTTATAAAGAGAGGCGAATGGAGAAGGTCGGCCAGAGAGATCGGAAGGTGTGAAGGGAAGGTTTGGAGTTGTGCGTTGTTTCGGCCGAATCCGGAAAGCCTAGGAAGAGCTCACAAGAAAGTGAGATCCTTCCATGAATTTATGGCATACACGGAAAGGTGGGTGTACGCATTCCCCAACATCGATTTGGACGTGTCACCGCATTGTTCTGTATATGTGCATTAGTACTTCAACTCACTTTTCAACAATCCTTACTATTTTTACAAAGTCGATGCTTGGTAACATGGCTTAGAGCGGGCTCTAATTGCGTATTCCATATGACCCATACTGGCTTTCGCGTAGCCAAAATTAGGGTTTTATCCTCGTTGCTTCGGTCGACCCGAATTCACGTACCCGAATGAGGACCGCATTTTCGTCGATGTGGTCAAAAGACAAACGTTCGAGAGAGATTAATGTCATTTTAGTTTGACTCTTAGAGATTAGGGATTGAATTTGAGAACTCCCACTGCTCCATACATTTTGACTTTTACGTGTGAACGAGAAGGCAGCGCTTGTAGAAATTTCCATCGGCGGGCCTCTTTCCCATACGTGACGCACCTATTACGTGAGGCAAACACGTTCTATTATGACTTACACCCTCACCATTCCAGGTCGATTGAGAATCGGAAAATTTTCAAATCAGTCATAAATTTCCTAATTGACTTACGCACTAGTCAATGTTTGTCGAAAATTGATGACATGACAGCTTAATTATTACCAATCGTTCTCCATAGCGCACTTTTACGTCATCAATTTTCAATGAGAATTAGTTAGAAGGATTACATTGAAATTTCACATAAAGATTTAAGATTAAATTAATAAAATTTAAAAAGTCAAAACTTAATTTGTGATAGACAATTTCCCCCTTGAGAATTACCGAATGGAAAAAACATGTTAAGCTCCTGCCATAATTAAACTTGATTTTCTTTAAGATAACCCATGGCACCATGCGCTTGCTTGTATGAAGGAAAGCATTTTCTTGCCTCAAAGCGACAATTATGACCGATAAATGTAGAATATTTAGCCGCATTCACACGAATATTTTAATATATCTAATAATAATATTATTTGGACACGTACATATAGTTGGGAGATACGTGGTGGCTGGTGAAGGGAATGGACAATATTAATTTTATTCTTTTTTTTGGTGATTTATAATGGGCATTTGGGTTGGAAACGTATCCCATATTTTCGGACAGCTTGACATCTAACAAAATCGTCATGAATTCCAAAGTTGGACACCATGATTCTTGCCTTTTCACACAGATATGGGCTTCACCTCAAATAGGGCTTGTCATTATCCTTTCTATGTCAAAATTCAAAACCCTTGTCTTGACAAGAAGTCTTCACCTTCATTCATTGGTATGGTAATTCGTACCGTTGGCCTTTAGTCTGATTTTTCTGGGTAGTTAGGAAGTTCTAAAGGCTAGCAGGCAATTATGGCTTATGTCCACATCGTGGACTGCCTACAGGGTTACTATATAAGAGATTGTGATTACTACCGAGCGGCGCTCTGCCGATTATGTACTTAAAATTTGTTAAGTTGGGAGACGTAATTAATTAGGTTGGTGACCCGTGGTTCAAGGACAATCCTATCTTCAGTTGAATCACAATAATTGCCATGAAAGAATGCCCGACAACTTCGTTTGTTTGATAACAGCCCAATAACGAAAAGTCGTGACCATGTTGTCCCAGTGACAATTTAATGTACCAAGAGGGAAAAAAAAAAATGCTTGGACAGACAGTTGAGTAGAAGCTCATGCTTGTGCCGATTGATACGTATGGAGGGGAACAACTTTGAAAAACAGAGTACTGGGGAACACGAGTGTAAATGCTTGTGGAATACTCAGCGAACCCGGTAAACCGATTTAAGTCTAGGCTTCTTTGCTTTCGTACATGATCCTTGCCAGCGCACTTACGTAATTAATGGGCTTGAATGAGTCTCGTCTAGTTTTTTTTTTTATCGAAACTTGTCTAGTTACTAAGTTGAAAATTACTTCGAAACCTTAGTCAACTGCCCTTATCTTTGCAAATCAAGAAATCGATTCCTTGCACACTTCATCAAGAACCCTTGATTTCTGAACACGTTCTCTTCACTATGATAGTCAAGGAGTATCATATGAGATTTTGACAGAGTGGGCAATCTTGTATATTAATTTTTTGGGTCTGGGATTAGGTTCCAGGCTTCCAGCAGCTGGACTTGCCTTTTTAAATGTGGCCAAGCAAAAAAAAAAAAAAAAAAAAAAAACTTGTCAGGGATACGTGGCCAAACTATATCCATGGCGTTGGGTTACTCTTTCCTTCAATGTGGAACGACCCACAATTATTACGGCGCGGTTCTAACAAGCTCTGCTATTCTGCCAGATTGGACAAAAACCTTGATCTGGACTGCAAATCAATTGTTGTTATATTTTCAGGTGATGGGGAAACTGCCGGATCCGGATGTTAATCCAGGAGTCCATAAATCATTCGTGTTTTTTCTGTTCAATTAGTCTTATGTTAAAAATTACAAATGCTACCTGAACGGCTAATTCAGTGCTACGTCGATTTAGACGATATCATTTATATCAAGCCCCAACAAGAAGGACCACCAAGTATTCACTAGCCGTTGGCCGACCATGGCACGGTTGGCGTGGCCTCAAATGAAGTGCTCATGAATGCGCGTAGCAACGGAGGAAGAGACAAAGTTAAAAGAGAAGTGTTAGTGCCACCACCTCTCGCCTCCCTGGTCAAGCAGCCCTAAACTCGTTGTGCCTGGGATTGCATGACCTCAACTATCCACTCTCACTAGTAACGCACAACCACGGCCAGCCTTGGTCTTTGTCTTTGTGACCCTGACCCCCACCAGAGGCCCTATAAGTGGCACCGGCACATGTTGAGTTTGACACTATAATATTTTCTTTTTGTACATTTGATATATACATATTCTATTTTATTTATTAAATAAAACCTTCCAAGGTACATAGGAATTGTGATGCTGCGTGCTGCGTATTCACCATGTAATCATTCCCTTTACAATGTTTTGAAAAAAAGGTCACTTCTTCATGATTAATCGCCTTAAAAGAGGTTTCCACTGAGAAAAAGAATTAGATCCATGTCATATTTCAGCACTTAAAAAATACACTATGACACAATGATCTTCAATAGAAAATCATAGCTGTAACTGTTATAATATTTTTATTAATGTGATCCCACATTCAGTTTAAATTGGCCACATTAGACTTCATTGAGAATTTATTACCAAAATCCAATTGTTGATAATTATGGAGACTGCCTATATTTACTAGGATTAGTCTTGATGGGACTAATCCACCAGGCTTTGTATGGGCATATGACTATAAATAGGTTATCAAAACTAAACCCTCTCATTACTCAATATTCCGATCATTTTGATTATTTGAGAATCGGATAACACATCATCGAATTCAAAGAGCTATTAGCTGGAAGTGCTTATTCGCAATTGTTTAAGCTCCCCGCATTTGTTCTCGTTTACATCAATGGTTGGAGGTTAGTATAAAATTCTACACATTTCCGCATTCAATCTTGATTGCTGGAATTATGGTTTTCCACAAATTATCTAATAGTAACAATCTCTAGAGCATTGAAGTCAATACATACCGATGGAATGGATATATCAAGGACCCGAAAATGTCAATGAACTCATCACCAGATTAAGTCAGCATGGTCATCAATGTTGCTTGAGTTAGAAGGGACTTAGGAGTTACTGCACCAAACATGCATGCCCACAAGATTAAGCGTAACGGGTCGATTTGACTTTGCACCACCATCGTGTCCATTTACTCCCATGAATGGCCCACCGAATAACCTTGTTATTATAATTCTTCTTATCATTTGGAGGATTTTTTTTTTTATGAAATTGTCTCTGATTTGCCTTGATTTTACAGTTGGACTGTGATATATGGAAATGAATGAAATGTTACTTTGACCCAAACAAAAGATCTCGACTTTGATTCTCGTCTTACTTGATTCATAAAATTATCAAACAGGCATTTTGAATGTCCAGCCTATTCTACGTTTCTTGAGAAACATTGGTTTGCTGAGTTCAGATGTGATATTCGAACGCATCATGCCAGCTTGCCTTCATGCAAAGTTGCAGGTTCCCCAAGTTCTGTCCACGTGCAATTAGCATTACTCATTGAAGTGATCCAAATATGGTGTCGATTGGCAACACAGCTATCGATGTTGCTTGGTAGGTAATGCGCCAAACATGCTTGTGCAAGAATCTTTTGTTCTTCTTCATTCGATTGTATGACACATTGTTGTGGATCTTCTGCTTGAATGAGAAAGCAAAATGAGGGGATAAAATATTTCTATGATGATAAAAGACTAATTGTTGAAATTATTATATTTGTTATAATAAAGTCTAAGTTGCTTTGGTTCTTGATATGAATGGATGTGCGTTTTCAATATGCCTAAGGCATCTGTCTGTGAAGAATTTAAGCAGAGATATCAAAGAGAATTTTTTTGAAAATTTGGACAATGTCTTCCTACTTTACCTGTTAGAACTTAGAAGTAAATTTGTATTTCTCATTTCATTTAACAATTACCTTTTGATAAAAAATTATTTTAAGATTTACAAAATTATGAAAGAATTTGTACCTTTTGAATGATTTTAGGTGTCTCATGTGAATTGAAAGTCTCGAGAGGAATAAAATTCAATAAATAAATGGAAAAATATAGGTAATTTAGGTCATAAATTGCAATGACGACATAATTCAAACAACATTAGGTAATTTCAAGAAGCACTATTGAATCAAAAGAAAAAGAAGAAGCATCTTGGATTGAATCTCCCATGACGTGGATAACCTGTTTTTTCCCCCAATCCAAAGATGGCTAAAACTGAAATTGGCAAGTTTGCCCGAAAACTGATGTGAAAATTTTTCTTCTCAACAAAAGTATGAACAAGTGCCTTTAGACCACTTAAGTATCTTACAAGAGCAATACTTTTTAAAACAATAATTACACATAACACGAGACTTTAAAATTTCTTTAATTGGTTGCCTAATAAATCCCAAGGGACATTAGCTAACAAAATCCGATGAAATTACCCAATAAGTCCTAAATCTATTGTGCTGAATTTAGAACTAAATAAGCATCCGTACAATATGTTTAGGACTAATTGGACAATTTTTCCAACAAAATCCATATATATGCAACGAATCCTAGAGAATTTGCATAAAGATATTCTTGACTCCATGATTTAAATTTAAAACACATAGCACCGTCAATGATTTCCTTTTTTAGGAATAATAATTGGGAATTTAGGAACAAAAGATTCATGATCCTCGTGGTGAAAATAAAATTGCTCTCGTGTCAGTGTGACACTAAATTTGGCTATAAATTTTCATCAAAATTTAATTCTAACTATTTTACAAAGTTGATACTAAGAAATATGGCTTACGAGAGGCTCTAATTGAGTATTTCATATGATCCAGCTGTTTAAATGACCAATTAGACCCTGCCACACATCGCTTGGCATACAAATTCTGGGTATTAGTTTTATTACAACCAAAATTAGGTTTTCATCTGCTTTCTTATAGTCAACTAAATTCACGCATCAAAGTTAGGACCACTTTTCTGCGATATGGTCAGAACATAAATCAGTCGAGAGAAATTCACTTCTTCTTTGGGTGCATTTATTTGGGTGAGAGAATTTTCTGCGAATTTATTTTTGGGAATTTCACATGTTTGATGTTTGGTTTTTACTGAAAATGATCATCTATGGTAAATGAAAACATTTATTCTTAAAATAAGAAAAATGAACCCGTAATCTAAAGAGGGGAAAACATTTTTCTAAAAAATGATTTTCTTAAAAATTATTGTTCTTTATTAAAAAAGATTTTCTTACAACAAACACACATTTACTTTGATTCTCAGAGATTACGATTGAACTTGAGAACCTCCCACATCGTGTATGACTTTTATGTATGTACGAGAAGTTATAACTTAGAAAGATTGGCAGGCCTCGTGCAATACATGAAGCACGTATTTTGTGGAGGTTGGTGAAGGAAATCCATATTTTAGTGGATTTATTATTGATATTCTTTTTTTGGGTAATTTTTTATGGGCGGAATCGCAATTCACATGTCTTCGGGTGTGAAAACTTTTCATACTTACATACGTTTTGATTACTGCCATGACGTTATGAATTCCAAAGGTTGAAGATATGATCTTGCCTTTTCAAACACTTTATGGGCTCCATTCTGAATAGGGTTTGCCTCATCCTTTCTTTGTCAAAGTTCAAACCCTTGTATTGAGTCTTGACAATGACTTCATGCCATCGTTCTTTCGTTACTCGTGAGCTGGTAAGTTTGAAACTAGTAGCAAGTAGGCTAAGTTTGGTGTGGAATTCAAGTCTATCCAATGATTAGAGTAACAGTAGCAATGCAGTTGTAACCGCATTTTAAAGTATTTATTGCTTATATGCAATTGCATTTAATAGGCTACGAAAGGGGATGTGTAATCTTTAGAAATGGATCCATAGACAAGAACACATACTTCGGATGCATTTAATAGGCTCAAACCGTGAGAATGTGCTCTTTGCCCAAAGCAGAATTATGGGGTATCCTCTTGCATTTTAAAATGGTTCTTCACAAATCCCCAAATTTATTATGGAAATAGACGCACAAGCCACTATTTCATTGCTCTATAAATCAACTCTTACTTTTAACTTTGGTGACACACTCATTTATTAGATTTAGGAACTTTTAATGTATTTCTAAGATGTTAGAATTCTGCATAATTTTAAAAGAAAACTCATGTGCTGACAGGCCATTCGCTCTTATGATAAGAATAACACATTAATCCTATACAGGCCACTAAGAGATTTGATTCCTTTATTGATAGAAGATAAGATTAGATGTAGTTTCATTACACGCGTTTTAGTGTACCTTTTGGGCTTTACCCCTTTTATTTAAAAAAACAGTTAAGTCTTTTCAAATTCCTTCATTTACCATTTTTTACTTTTAAATTCATTGTTCCTCTTCTTGGTTACCTCAATGGAAATCCTATATGGGATCCATCTCAGAAAAATCCAATAATTACCTTTTTCATGAAAGATTTATCACTACTAGGGTCCACGCCAATTTTTTGGTAAAACACTTACTAATTGCCATATAAGAAAATCTCACAAATTTCACTAATTTGATAACTCCCAATAACAAAAAGAGCATGGCTTTGCTTAGCAAAGTAACTGTGCGAGGATACATCTTCACGGCGCTGAAGAATACCTTCGTGAAACATAAAAGCTCAATTTGGTGATACATCACTGACGTTGTAACACAACTAAGGTGGTGTCTAGTTAGATGGAAATAAGGTACTCAGGTAAACACTATTAGGTGGTGCGATGAATTTATTTTGCCAAGGGTGAATGGGGTGCACTTGGTGTAAAGCACACTTGCACTGGGTTACCTTACAAAAGGAAGCCCTAATATTAATTTGAGAATAATAATGTGGAAGTCAGTAATGTGAAGTGTGTATATTTTGATATATTATAAATAGTACATAAGTCTATTTATAGGCTTTATTAAATAACTAGGTAAGGAAATCAAAGAAATCAAATCTGATTAATCGTTGGATGCTCATAAAATATCTTAGATTTTCAAAGAACCAGTTAACTTCAAGCATTTCTTTCCTGTGTATTGTCTTTATCGGAGCAGTTTGGATATAGTCGATGAGATTCAATTTCTGGCTATGTTTGTCCAACACCTATTGAAAATTTGAATCTCAAGAAGGAAAATGAATAAAAAATGGGTTTATTAGAGTGGGCTCAATGTGAATTCAATACAATCTTCACATTGATGGTCGAGAAGTTTTCGTATAAGATGTGACAAAGTAGGCAATCTTATTTTTTTATTTTCGATCTGGATAGGCTCCACGCTTCCACATCCAGGAAAAAACAAAGTTGTGGGGACACAGGGCGACAATAATATATCCATGCATTATACGATTTTAATTTCTATAAATTGTCAGGAAGCTCGTTCTTGCCTTCTCTTACTTCTTCATTGGAAAACACCTTTCGGCACTTATGGCGCGATTCTGACATGTTCTGCTAACCTGCCAAACTGAGCTGGACTCAAAGCAAATTGCTGTCGTATTTTCAGGGGATAGTAGATTCGTTACATTTTCAATTTGTACAATTTCGTGCCTATTCTGTTTTAATTTGATTTGCCAAGTGATCCTCCAGACGATATGTTTTTCATTCGATCAGTCCTGTCAAAATTGCAAACACAAATGCTACCTGAACCGCCAACTCAGCGCCACATCAGCCTTGCCTGCATCGTTTGTGTTGATTGGGTTAAACTATTGGAAATTTCTTCTAAAAGAACGCCTCAAACACTAAGACGGAGAGAGAGAGAAAGGAACGGCGGCGGCTCCGCCCAGGCACCAGGAAGGTCCACCGTGCCCTTGCCCGCCTTTGGCCTATCCTGGCACAATTGTTGCCACCTACAATCAAAGCACATATGCACATGGTGATGGAGAGACAAAGTTAGAAAGAGAAGTGACATCCATCACCTCCTAGGCCGACTGAAGTGGGGTCAACCTCAACCACCATCTTCATCGACATGGTCATGGGTGTCGCGCGACTTCAAGACAATCTTTGACAAGGTCGTTGTGATTGTGGCCACTAGACTTGGCAAGTGGCACCCATAGATGTTGGGGCCGACTGTTTTATTTTCTTTCTTCTACACGCTATAAATATCTAGCCCTTAAGGTGTGCTAGGCAGGATCCTAGATATCAAAAAATAAAATAAAATCTATCATATGTTATAGAAAATTGCAAGTGACATAGGATGCCGCATCTTTGTCACGCCACCATTTCCCTTTAATTTGTCACTAGAATGATCAGATTTGAAAAAGAAGAAGAAAAAACTCATGGTCTATTGACCACATTGGCCAAAAAAGGAATAATTACAAAAAAAATAATTATTAACCTATTATATTTGTGCCAAATTAGTTATAAACCGTTTATTTGGCTAATTTAATCCTAAAATTTTTGAATATTTACTAATGTAGTCTATCTAGACAATTTTGATTTGAAATAGTTAATGTAAATGTTTTTTTGTAATTTTTTATAATGTTTTTGTTTTCTTTCTTTTTTTCCCTCCCTCTACCGATTACTAGGCCTCTACAATAGTTGACAAAGCTTGACAAAGGTTACTTGTTGCCGGCCTTGGGCAACCTTGCCCTTGCAAGGGCGAAACTTGCTCAATGAGCAAGTGTGACGAGGTTGGCCCTCACCAAATTTGATGAAAATGAGCTTCACCGGCCATCATAGAGATCTAGTGACCAGTGGAGGAAGAAAAAAAAAAAGAAAACAAAATAAGTTTAACAAATTGCTCATATTGATGTTGGTTGTGCCATGTAAAACAATTGATGTTCGCATAGAGATTCCACCAAAATTGGTCAATTGGACTATATTGGCAACTTCTCAAAAGGCTTAAAACTAAATCGACTAAATTAAAATGTTTATAACTAAATTGCACAAATATAATAAGTTTAAGATTTTTTTTTAAATTTTCCCCCAAAGAAAATGTCAAAGGAATAAAATTTAACAAGTTGAGGAAGCACCGGGATTGGCTGTGCGCTTATCTCTATCTTTAGGTGCTAGTGTGAGGTGTCATTCCCATTATGATTAGTAGTTGACTTCCCTTTGATTAATTAACTTAAAAGAGATTTCATCTGAAACAAACGATTAGATCCATGTAATACAAAAGTACTTAAAATACATTATAGAAATATGATCACGATTATTCGTATCTTCATCTCCATATGTTGTCAATAATAAGTCGTAGCTGTATTGATCTTTGGAGAAATATATATATATATATATATAGAGAGAGAGAGAGAGAGAGAGAGAGAGAGAGAGTTTCGTCAAACCAAGGAAACAAAGACGACAAGGAAACTCCTCCTCCGAATGGGTCGACATGGTCATCAATATCACTTAAAGTTAGGATGGGCTCGACAGCTAATGCGCCAAACATGCGTGTACATAAGACGAAGCGTATCAAACCGATTTGATTTCACACGCTATTGTGGATCTCGTGCCTGGTCTTGTTGGGTTGCTTCCATTGCTTCCGCGTTCGTCTGGTCCTACATTTACATTATCGATAGGGTTGCGTTTTGTTATGTGCTTTCCTCATCTATTGTTAGAATAAGGACAAACGATTGCCGTGTGTTGACTAAATGGGATTGGGTTGGGTTGGGTCGGCTGACGTTACAAATTTACGGAGGTGTCTGATGCATAATGTTTGGGTGGCAGCTCTCATTGCCACTGAGAGAGTCCCCTAACTTCACTTTTTATAGATAGGACTACTCTAATTGTAGCAAATAAAGACCATTTAAAAGGTAGATTGACTATTGACGAGTTCGATTTGAATCTAGAAAGGCCTTCATTTCCCATATACTTTCCAAGCGTCTCTTGTAATCAAATCGTCCGTGCTTTTTGGTTATTCTGATTGATTTGGTTGGTCACTCGGATGTCCACAGCCTGCATTTTTAGTGGAAAACCTTTCATTTCTATGATCAGGAGGGAAACCTTGTGTACTCATTACTTGTCGATTGTCATGAGTCACGGTCCCTTCGGGAATGTAAAGGTGCTCCCGCCACTGCCAAGTGAATTGCTTGAACTCGATGCTCATAGGTGGGATCAAAACAGCACCATCACTCATGTATCACACTGTTGGGCGATGAGTAAAACATGAGTTACAGCTCTGTGGGACTGGCTTGGTCATTAAGGAGCAAATTTGTGTATCTAGATTATGCATACAACGTAGGTTTGATTCCCAAAGTCTATCGGCTGCAAATTAATTCCATTTTTAGGCTAGTTATTCAAGTTTTATCTCGTGTATAATTTAGCTTATGAGATAGCGGGGTGCCTCACAGGCCTAGCGTTTTTAGGCGAATCTATGGGGACAGAAAGATGATGATGATGATGATGATGATGATAATAAAGAGAAGCCAACGACAGTGGTTGCGTGTATTGGAGCTGAAGTTGTTATTGGACATGTTGAAGGAGAGGGGAGACAGATTCGGGCCCATACATTCTTGCGCGGGTGAGGATGGCTAGATCCTGGGTCTCCATTTTGTTTTAGATCTTAGTATATATGCTGATGTCTCACGTACCATGGGCTTTCATAATTGTAGTTGGAGGTGATCATAGGGAGGGCAAGAATTGAACAACTCTCTTATACTTTTAGGATGCTTAAGGAGAGGAAGAAATGAATGGAAATACATACACACTAGTATTGACGAGAAGGAACCCATTTATAAAGTCAGAAATGAACCTTTCAGCTAACATTCTAGTCGTCATAGATGCACCAAACATTCTTGATTCCTGAAACTTGTTATGTAGATTCTATGCTTCAAAGATCGATTACCTTTATGAGGTCTCCTACCTCAATGAAGATGACAAAATCTCCATCACCCACCTTCCCCTTGTCAACCCATATTCAGCCTTTACTAAACCTGCATCCTTCTCACCAATCCGTTCCATAAAGGAACTCTCCAACGTACTCCAAAGAAAGTCAAACAGTGTCCAATCAATACAATTTAATTAGCATTCTATTCCAGCCACCCAGCAAGAGTACTTTGCGAACTGGCAAATACCTTATGAATTCATGCGCCGGCGGCTTACTCAAGGCTCTATGCATGTGCACTTTGGTGCTATTCGCCTAGCTTTAACTTTCCATGATCGAAAAGGACTTCCAGTAGTTGCCCGAATGGCGTTACTTGACTTTTAGTTTCTTGACTATCAACAAGCCTGTATTAGGATAGTCAAAACCACATTAAATGCCGAAACTGAGTTTGTCGCCTTGTTCTCTAATTTCAATGTCTCTTTTAGATGCCCGTCTGCTTAATGCCTTGTAAGTGTAACTACAAATTATTGGAGCACCTCAGACACCAGACATTGTTGTGGCAATGCTTCACTACTAGATGGTTTATCGGTTCTAGAATCATGCTCTGGATCTAACTTGCCTAGATAAAAAGATGCACTTTTGATCTCAATTGACAATGATCGGACATTGTCATGTGTCCATGTACCTTGATAGATCCATCGAGTAGAGTTAGTCAAACTTCTCCTAGACACATAGGTCACTGACTATGAAAAGCTTCACCAAAAAACTTGATCCATTGAAGTGACAAAATCCAAATTCACCAAGTAGAAAGATTGTTTAGTGGTTATCAAAGTTGACCACTCCCAAGGAAAGGCGGAGGTTCCCCAATTCATATTTCCTACAATTTTGATGACGCAGCCGTATATTCTGGGAGATGAAGACGGAGGAGAGGCTAGAGGTAGAAGCCTTTAATTCTAAAGGACACCTCCTTGTCTTCTCTAAAGATCCTTAGACAAGTGGATGTAGACTGCCGGTGCTAATTATGTGTAGCCTTCGTTGATGAAGAGGATGACAGGCCTTCAGGAGAAGGAAGAAGTCTCGTTCTGAGGGTGGATTTTTCCATAGATGGGAAAATGGTGATCAATCTATTGGAACCCTTGGAGAAGATGGAGGACATTACCAATTTTTGGTGTCCTATGGACCACCCAGCTATATCTCCTACTGAAACTTTCCACAATCTTCACTTAAAAATAAACCTGCTCCTCTAAAGGCCAACTCTTCTATAGCCAAGACCGTGTCCCAATTTTATGAACCCATCCTCAAATGGGTAACGAAAAAACCTGTTTGTCATGAGAGCACTGCACAGTGCACAGTTCTGTAGGCAAGATGCACGGGCACCTCCTCCACTTATTTTGCCCAGTATTTGCATGTTTCAGCCTTTAGATTTCCCATGCCTTGGACAAATTCACAGGCTCAAATGGATATGAGCATCGCGCAAAGATTGGAAACCCAACAGGAGTTGATTTAGTAGTAGATTCCCAAAAAATCATTCCTGCATAGTCTGTTCCTAAATTAGCAGACAGAAAATGCCCTGGCCAGAATAAGGTACTCAAAACATTAACCACCAAGGTGTCAAATGTTCAATTTGAAGTCTCTGAAGTAAAGATTGAAGTAAAAGAAAAAAAAAAAAAAAACTCGTCTGGACCGTGTCCATCAGCAAGTAGACCAGACGATAGTAGCACAAAATAAGCTGCTACAACTCCTCCAAGATAAGCTCGAGAAGATGGAAACGGGAGCTTTGTCTATTGGGCAAATAGATCAAGACTTTACAAGGACAACATCCCCTAAGAACCTCATCCTCTGATCCGCCATTCATTTCCTCATGGAAAAGATCAAGGTTATCGCACTCTCCTTCAACTTCCTCAGATATAATCAAGCCTCAATATCCAAAGCCCAAGCCTCGAAAATCTGATATCTTGGCAATCCAAGAAAGAGTCCTTGCAGAAAAGTAAAAAGGAAAGTCTGGACAACAACTTGATCTTCCTCTCATCCTCCTTTTTCTTTTATGATTTCGAACCTATCAAATCATTCTTGAGCACTATGCCAGAAATCACGGTAGTGGCTCAAGAATAACCATGTAGAATCCCTCCCTCAGACACAAAGGGCTTAAAATCCCTTGAACCTCCACAAGAAGCCCGTCAAACTCAGAAGCAGAAGCTGTCCTCCCAACCAGCCTCATGATGAGGGAAGAAGATGAAGATATGCAAGGAAGAAATTATCTAAAACCAGCACAGCCCAATTTCAGTGGCCCCAGCAGCACCTCTATGCTTTCATTTACCCTTGACGTCATTCCATATCACTAATGGCATGGATGATTGCAAGAGTTTTATGCCTAGATGAATGCCAGGTGGTTAAATTTAGAAATCAGTCACTTTGACATGCTTTTGGAATTTGTTAGTAGATTTATGGGTAGTCTGCTAGATCGATAGACGAACTTTCCACTAGTTGACCAGAATACTTTTCTGGCTTAGGATTTTAACCAAGTCATATGAATCCTTTATTTATATTACATAGGCAGCTCAGAAGACCTCCTAGAGCAAAATAGAACAGAGTTTTTCGAAAGAAAATGCTGCTCAAGTTAAAAGGAAAGACTTTGATAGGCACTTTAAAGAAATGACGAAGCTTTACTGTGCTCTACGTGGAGATTTAGCTTTAAAGTCCGTTTTCTTGTCTTCCATATCAAAGCAAATTGCTAATTTGGTAGACAAATTCTTCCGGAGAAAAAATAGAACAACCCTTGAAGCTTCATTTGGGGAAATCCAACAAGGTGTTCATGCTGCTCTTAATGCGCAATGCTTACGTAAGAAGGCATTAAAAGAATCTACAGAAAAAAGAGAAGAAGCTCTTGATAAAGCTTGCAAAAAGCTGGGCTTGCAAACAAATGCGTTCATAAGGATTTGTCTTGTGATTGCTCAAATAAGAAAGAGAGACATTTCAAGAAGTACTCTTCTAAGTGGAAAAAAAGAGGCAAATGAAAGTTTCTCCGGAAGAGTAAGTAAGAAAGAAGAAGCAGCAAAAGAGAAAAGAAAGACAAACGCAAGCCACTCCAAAACGATCCTAGAAGATGTCTAACTTGCCCAAAAAGAGTGCCATGATCTAGTCCAACAATGACTAATCAAACCAACAAACTCACAATGGGCCTATGAAGCCTTTTATGTCAGCAAAAGGGCAGAATAAACCAAAGGCAAAAGTATATTGGTCATTATTTACTAACCTCTCAACCAGTTCATTCAAAATGATAAATTTTTATTGCCAAATAGGATAACTTTATTTTCAAGTGTTTTCAATGTCAAGATCTATTCAAAATTTTATCTTATGACAAGATTTTAATAATTTGGAATTCATCTAGAAGACAGACACAACTGAATTTTGCACCCCAAACGAGTATTTCTAGTGGAAAGTCCTTCCATTTGGCCTCAAAAAAGCATCATCATTGTTTCAAAAGGTTATGTGCAAAATATTTCATCCAATCAATGCCAACTCTCAAATATACATTGATGATATCCTCCTTTACATTTCTGATAAGAAATCTCATTGCAAGAAATCTCATTGCAAGCTGCTTAAGCAGTTCATTAATTTGGTTAAAAAGTATTGTATTATATTGTTTCGGAAGAAGATGGTATTGCCTTGAAGGAGATTGACTTCCTGGGTATGCATTTGTGGATAAGACATTCCATCCAAGCGTCGTATTGCAAAGGAACTTCTCATATTTCTAGACAAGAATCTTTCTCACAAGCAAGTCCAGTAGTTCCTTAGAATTGTCAATTACCTTAGGAACTTTGTTCCTAATATTGCATCCACTGCAAAAGATGTTGAAAAAATAACCATTACTATGGGGAGAGGACCAGACCAAGGCCTTTGAATTCTTAAAGGAAAAGCTGCAAAATTTACCTACATTGCAAATCCTTTAGATGGTAAACGCATCCTCTAGACTTATACATGCTAGGCAACAGTCCTTTTTTAGGAATAAAATGGTAAGAAAAGAATCTATGGACATAAGGGTTGAAGATTATGATTAGACTTGTTAAACGGGTGGGTCGAGTCATAAATAGTCCAATCCAAATTGACACATTAACCCGTTTATGATCCATTTAAGCATAATATAAAATTTTTGACCTATACCCAACTCAACTCATAACTGGCCCATACCCAATCTAGCACATATTGTTAAAATACTTCCCTATCTAACTAAACTTAGGAAAACTCATTCTTATAATATGTTTTAAAAGATTATATTCCTTTAATATTATTTATTTATTTTAAAAATAGAATTCTTAATAATTTTTATTTTTATTTTTTTTAATTATTTTTATTTTTTAAAAATCACGCACACATATGGGGGAACAAGACTCACCTAAGTTTTGATGGCCAATCAAGCCAGCAAAGCACGGCGATTAGGGTTGTGCGAACGCGAGTGAAAGTCAAAGATCAAGAGAGGTCCGACGATGGTGGCAACCGCATGCGACATCGCCGTTGTGCGAGCAAGAAGAGGAGCTGCTCTACGAGCGGTGAGAGCGAGACAACACGTTGTCATGTGATGAGGAAGGTTTCGTAGTTTTGACTTGAGAGAGGAGAGGAGAGGAGTCTTCTCAAAGGAGTGATAAGTAGTTGGGTTCTAAGTATGTTTAAATTTTGACTTATTAATGACCCATGTATTTTAGTTTTTTTAGTTTTAAACCCATTATAGGTGATTGAAAAAAAAAAAGCTTGACCTATTTATGACCCATTTAATATTTAAATTGGTCATAGATGGGTTATGTACCCATTTTGACAGGTGTTATTATGATGCATTACCATTCTACATTCAAAAAAAATTTGATGGTCAAATATAAAATAGAAAAGTTAGAATTTTATCTTATCAGTCAGAATTTTATCTTATCAGTCATCATTTCCTTGTAGAAATAGATTCGTCATATTTTCCTTAGATGTTGAAATTCAAACAAAAGACAGTCCACACTCGTAGCTATTGAGATGGACTGACTGATTTTGGAAATATTCCTTTGAAACCAAGCACATGTGAGAAAAATGTTCTCATAATTTTTTTTTCCTAGACTCAAAGAGATAGCACTGTCTATTTTTATGTTCTACTGGGAGGATGGCTGTCGTCAATCTTATCTAAAGAAATCTGCAGAGATATTCCTCCAGAAATTCTAGACCTCCACCAGCAGAACAAAATTTTTTACTAGATTCAAAGAGAAGATGTGGGAATATCAACTCAAGAATTTCAGACGGTATGGCGGATTAAATCTTTAACCATTTGGCTTGCATCATGAATATCCGTTCACAATTTATCTGATCAAATTCCTTGAAGAACTTAAATGGTTTTTTCGGTTTGTATTTCACAATCTTACCGTAGTCATTGAGTTTCCAACCGCAAGGATTCATAGGTTCATCGAGAGATATGAAGCAACATATGAGGACCATTATTTCAAACATTTGGCAGATGTCCTTCCATGATTTTAGCCTTTACATTATTGGACATGTCCCCGCCTATTGGCCTACAAGGGCACTATGACTCTCGCCTAATGCTAGTCGATCGTCAGTTAAAAAAAAAAAAAAAGTAAAGAAAAAAATATAAAAAATATGTTATTCAAAAATTATTAAAAAATATATACATCAATATTGACCGTATTACATAAGATGATCGGCGTTCACATTAACAATTTTCGGTTAAAATTGACCCGATGGACTTAATTGGCAAAATATGAAAATGTTTAGAACTTAATTAACACAATTGAAAGGTTTATGAATAAATTGACATAAATGCAATATGTTTAGGACCTTTCTGGTAATTGTCCCCCTAAGACAGGTACACTATCATAGAAACACATGACTACCTTAGCCTTATACAAGGGACTGCCTTTAGTTTATAGACATCATAAATCTAGTTCATATAACTTTTGAATTTAGATTATTTTGTCTGTCGATGAGTAGTTACTTTCATGAAACCACTTTTATGTTATCATACCCTTCATAGCCACTCACTTTCTCGAAATGACTATCAACTTTCTTCTCGTAAAGAAAAACAAAATAATACACTTTCTTTTTATGCATAACCACCAAACGTGGGCACCACAATGCGTACTGCGTATGTTGCCTCTAGTTTATGTAGAATCGAGATCCTCTACATTTAAGGGCGTAAATTTACATCTCATCTACCAAAATAAAAAAGACATGATACCACTGTCACAAACTAAAATTACAACCTATACTTAGCAAAACAGCGGGGAGCCTCCTTCCTAATGGTCTCAGAAGCAGTTTTAGGCGAACAAACCGGGCAAGAATCAAGAAAAGGGCAGTGAATTATATTGTGATTCGTGAGCAGCTTTGTTCCTCTCTCCTGGTATCACGTAGAGACATTGATAACACAAAGCGTTAATGGTACCGAATGGGCGAGATTCATCACCTTATTTCCTTCCGAAGTTCCCACACATTAGCGTAACTGCTGTTCCTGTTTTTCCTCCTCCCCAACCCGAATGTCCCAGCCATTGGAGTTGTTCCGCCCGTCTGTCCCCCCCACAAGCTGTCGCTATCGCTCCTTCACTCATCGGTGCCGCCGCCGCTACGGTCCTAGCCACTCGATCTCCTCTGCTGCACTCCCCCCCAAAGGCCGTAGAGTTCAAGGTGGCCATTCGGGTCCATGGTGGTCCCTGCAGTAGCGCGAGGCGAACGGCCTCCATGGCCACAATTTGGATTGACATTGGAATTTAATTTTAAGTGTGTGTGAGCTAAAGTACTACCAAGAAGGATTATCTCCCGATCTTATTTGGACGGAAATAATGACTCGATCAAGCAAAGGAAAGCTCTCAGTCAAAATCTGAATCGAAACACATGTACCCTCAACGACTCACCAACATATTGCTGAATGAGAAGAACTTCCTTCCATGGTCTCGTGCTATTACAGTGGCCCTTGGGGGCAGATCAAAGCTTGGTCATATCAATGGCCAAATAAAAGCACCTCCTAAGAAGGATGCAAAATTTGATGAATGGTAAGCCAACGACAGTTTAGTTATGTCTTGGATTTTTAACCCTATGGAATCTCGAGTGTATGAGATTTTTGCATATTCACCTACAGCTCGAACATTGTGGGAATCATTAAATAAGATGTATGGACAAGCTTAGAATGCATCGCGGGTGTTCAAATTACAGCAAGATATTGCTAACTCTAAGCAAGAACCCTCTCAATCCTTCACCAATCATCTTGGAAATATGAAGAGAAGGTGGGATGAGATTCGTTTGTATAGGCTAGCAACCCAAAGTGTGGCCGATTACATTCGACGAGAAGAGCAAGATCGCGTCTTCCAATTACTTGCCAGCATTCAGCTCGAGTATGAAGACGTGAGAAGACAAATTTTGATGAGCCCAAAATTGCCTACATTTGATGAAGTTTGTGGCTTGATACAAGGAGAAGAGACGAGGCGTCGAGTGATGGGCATCTCGCTTAGTCTTAACAAACCAATCTCTGAAAATTTGGCTCACAATGTTGTTATGAACAACCAACGTGGCGAATTTGTGGCGAAATTGGCAAAGGGAAAAAATAAAAGGCCTGTTTGATTTCATTGTGACCATTGTAATAGAGATGGTCACTCCAAAGATAGGTGTTGGACACTCCATCCTCATCTTCATGTCAACAAAGATAAGGTTCAAGAAGCAAAACTTGCTATCCCAGGAAACTCTACAGAGTTTCAATCGAAACTGGAGTCCTTGGCACAACAGTTTCAACAACTACTTCAAATGCAAGGATAAGGGGTGATTGGTTTGGGATCTTCTGGTGCTTCATCAGATTCGGCAAATATGGTTAAGACGTTGAGTAATGCTCTTTTAACCCAATCTAGTACTCAATTCATCATAGATTTAGGAGCTACCGATCACATGTGCAACTCTGCAGATTTACTTTTAAATGTCTCCTCGAGTGCTTCATATCCACCCATTACTGTGGCTAACGGAATATAGGTTCCAACGCAAGGAGCAGGACAACTTAAGTTGTTCTCACAAAATTCTGATGTTTTGGTTGTGCCTGATTTGTCTTCTAATCTACTTTTGGTGAGCAAGTGCACTCAAGAATTAAATTGCGATGTTGCCTTTTCTTCCTCAAAGGTGTTGTTTCAGGATTGCAACACCAAGAAGACGATTGGTGAAGAACGGTTGCAAAATGGCCTCTGCATCCTTGACTTTCATGCGAATGCCTTGGTGGCAAGAAAAAATGCAATGGAGGCTTCAAGGCTATGGCACATGTGCATGGGTCATCCTTCTGATCGTGTGTTGCAAGCTATTGATAGAACTTTATTTCATAATTGCAGTACTTGTGACTCTTGTTACTATGCTAAACAACATAGATTACCTTTTTCTTAAAGCTTTAATTTAGCTTCTGAGGTGTTTGACTTGATACATTCAGATGTTTGGAGTGCTCCAATTGATTCAAGAGATGGTTTTAAGTATTTTGTTTCTTTTATTGACGATAAATCACGAGCTACTTGGCTATACCTCCTCAAAGCTAAAAGTGATGTAGTCACTATTTTTTAGGAATTTTGTAGCATGATTCAGAATTAGCTCAAAACATGCATAAAGGTCTTACGCACTAATAATGGCACAGAATATTCCAATCAAACCTTCCAATCTTATTTGAGTAACTTGGGCATTATTAATCAAACTTCATGTGTAGATACACCTTAGCAGAATGGGGTGGCCAAATGAAAGAATCGACATCTTCTTGAGGTGACTCGAGCATTATTATTTTCTAGAGGCATGTCGAAGACTTATTGGAGTGATGCTGTATTAACAAGTTGTTATCTTATTAATCGACTTCCTAGTTGTGTTCTGGGTTACAAGACACCTATGGAAATCCTTTACGGGCGCAAACTTAATATATTGCATTTAAGAGTTTTTGGATGTGTGTGTTATGTGCACTCTCGAAGTGGTGGTAAGCTTGACCGTAGAGCTAAGAAATGCGTGTTTATTGGCTATTCATCAACTAAAAAGGGGTACAAGTGCTTTAATCCAACCACTAGATGGATGTATATATCACGTGATGTTATATTTGATGAATCTACTATGTTTTTTCATTCCAAGAGTCCAATTTAGGGGGAGTACAATGAATTGACAGTTAAATCGACTCCTATACCTATGGTGGATGAGTTGAACAATGGCCCTGTAATTGGAAGGAACTCGCGGAATGACACCGAAGGAATAGATGAGACTAAAGAAGTATTCACCAATGACAGTCTTGAATCGATGTCCACACCTAGGACAACTCCCGATGGGACAGCTGTTGAATTGGTTCCCACTGCTTCCGAATATGTTCCTACAACTCCGACTTCAATTCGAAGATCTACCCGAGTGCCTAGACCCTTAACACGACTTCAGGACTTCACCACTCATCACACAATGCAATATCCCATCCAGAATCATATTGGTTATGACAAGGTATCTTCTAGCTTTGTTGGTTTTTTATCTGTTCTTGAAAAAACCACAGAACCTAATAGTTTTGAGGAAGCTAACAAGCAGCCTGTATGGGTTGAAGCCATGAAAGATGAGCTACAGGCACTTGACAAGAACAATACTTGGGATGTAATTCACTTGCCTGATGGAAAGCGCACTATTAGGTATCGTTGGATTTACAAAATTAAATATAATAGTGATGACTTAGTAGAAAGTTACAAAGCGAGGTTGGTTGCTAAGGGATACACTCAGACGAATGGTATTGACTACAAGGAAACTTTTGCTCCTGTTGTAAAAATGAATACTATCAAGGTCCTTATGTCAGTTGCAGTCAATTGTGAGTGGCCCTTATTTCAAATGGACGTAAAGAATGCATTCCTTCATGGTAATCTTGAAGAGGAAGTTTACATGGATCTTCCACCTGGGCATCGCTTACAAAGAGAAGAAGGGATGGTGTGTAGACTTAGGAAGTCCATATATGGACTCAAACAGTCCCCTCGGGCTTGGTATGGTAAACTTAGCAACTCTCTTCGTAAGTTTGGATATAACCAAGGAGCAGCAGATTCCTCTATGTTCACCAAGACTAATGAAAATGGTTTTGTGGTACTACTTGTATATGTTGACGATGTTATCATCACTGGAAGTAATTAGTTAGGGATTAATGTGCTCAAAACTCAATTGCGCCAAGAGTTCGAAATTAAAGATCTCGGACGACTGAAATATTTCTTGGGTATTGAGGTGGCAAATTCTAGCAAAGGCTTATTCCTTTCTCAGCGAAAATATGTTTTGGACCTATTGAAGGAAACTAGCAAGATAGGTGCAAAACCAGTTAATGTTCCCCTGGACTATAGCAAGAAAATGGTTTCAAATGACTTTCCTTTGCAAGATGTGGGTCGATTTCAGCATCTTGTCGGGAGGCTAATCTACTTAACTATTACTAGACCTGATATTAGTTATGCTATTAGTTTTGTTAGCCAGTTCATGCAAAATCCTACACAAGGTCATATGTGTTTGGTTGATCATCTACTGAGGTACTTAAAGGCCACACCAAGGAGAGGTTTATTGTTGAAGAACAATGGTCATACAGAAATAGTTGGATATACAGATGCAGACTAGACTGGAAGCCCTCATGACCGAAAGTCCACTTCTGGATTCTGTATTTCGTAGGAGGTAATGTTGTCCCATGGAAAAGTAAGAAACAATCTGTAGTTGCCCGATCAAGTGCTGAAGCAGACTATCGAGCAATGGCATCTGCTACTAGTGAGATCGTTTGGCTACGACTACTACTTCAAGAATTGGGTTGTAAGTCTTTAGATTCACCTACAAAATTATTTTGTGACAACCAAGCTGCTACTCATATTGCCTCAAACCCCGTGTTTCATGAAAGGACTAAACACATTGAGGTGGACTGCCATTTCATACGAGAAAAGGTTCAAGGCAAAACTATTGAGACAACTTATATCCGAAGTGGAGAACAATTGGCGGATGTGTTCACCAAAGCTCTTCCTAGGGGGCCATTTCAAGAGATTGTGAGCAAGCTGACCTCCGATGACATCTTCACTCCAACTTGAGGGGGAGTGTTGGCGTGATTTGTGCTTGTCCCAATATTTGGGAAGAAATTATGTAGATTTATTTGATTTCTATATTTTTTGGGAATTTGGGATTGTCTATTTTTGGCTTTAGGGTTTTCTCTTATTGCTTTCCTTTCCTATACTTCATCAATAAAATGGCAGTCTCTCTCAAAAGAAAAACACAACAAAAAACTTTGAGAGGGAATTACCCGAGGATGTAGGCACATTGCTGAACCTCATTAAAATCGTATATTCTTATTTATTTTTTCTTCACCTCTGCTCTATTCACTGAGCTAAAGTACTACCAAGAGGAAATCGAGAGAGAATCACAACTAAACGTGAGAGTTCCTTCCCTATACTCTCTGCTCTATTCACTGAGGTTCAAATATGAAGAGAATATGGTGGTCGGGGATCGGAGACGAGCGGCAGCTACCCCTACCGGTGGAGCGTATGTGCGTTCTCCCTGCTCTATTCTACCCGGCTGAACGCGTATATGTTAGGAATACGTATATGTGGACGTGAGGCTGTAGTAATATGGGCCGAAATTTTATTTATATTTTTTTATTATTTACATCCATTTCTTATTTTTACAGAAAATTCATGTGTCAATAAGAGAGATTAGCTTTATTTGTATTTTCATCAAATGGATGAGAAAGTTAGTGTTCTTATCAGATGAATAGAAAGTATGTTGCTTCGTCAATTCCTTGAGAGCTAATGTTCATCTGGGAATAAATGTACTCGATGAGTCAAGGTGATGCGGTCATATCATCCACCCATTATAAATGTGATTACAGCACAATGAGTATCCTATCTATTTAGGGATAATTTGGCATTCGGTGCTTCATCCGTTTAGTGACGGTTTGTGCCGTGCCATATGTTTGCCCCAATCAAAGCATTGACTAGTCGCAGCATGTTATGCAAACATATTCAATACGTATATTTCGTATTGTACGCGACCAAATTAACCAGTTCATTGACATGAACTTTTCTATGCATAACTAAATTAAGGAGGATTGAGTTATACACAATTTTATTTTAGAGCCTAGCTTTGGACTTGTTTATTTTTCTAAGCACACTAGAATATTGTTGGCGATCACTTCTTTAGGAGCAAGTGTTGGATATACTCTTGTCATGGGGTCATTAAATCAGGTGAATTCCTCGTGAGGCCCACTTCATCCAACCGTGCATGCAAGATGGGCTCATGGTACCGATTACATCTAAGTGCAAAACTTGATGTGCATTAAAAGTGTTGAGGTGTTGCTGCTTGATTGGTTTTTGACAAGGAAGTTCATGAAATTTGGAATTTAAGGACCTTTATAATCCATTTTTTGGATTCTTGCAACTCTCATGCCTTTGGAAAGCTCTCGGCTCGTAGTTGCTTGGTAAAAGTCTTGTTCAGTTTAGATCCACGGGTTTTGATTTCGCCATGTGTTTTCCTCGAAGATGTGGCTATGTTCATTCGAGACGAACAGCCCTTTTGGGCGAATGACGTCTTAAGCGTACAATAAACCTTAGTACTCACGAAGTTTAGGGGTGAGATAAACTTATTCAAAGAAATTATACTTGCATAAAACTGTCAACGCAAATTTAGTATCTATTAATTTGTCTATATATATAAAAGGGGGCAAAACTCGCCTGAGGTTGGTTCATTCAATGCGCTCATATGCAAGCTTTATTTATTGATTTACTTTTGATAGTTAGTTTCGCAACTTCTAATACTAGCAGATTTCTAATTTAAGCAAATATCTAATTCAACGTCTTTCATTATTATATTTTGAGAATAAATTTCTATCAATTTACAAGAAATAAATGCTTAAAGAAATCATTTACGTATATGCAGATGCTATTGAATTGTTTATGTGTATATGGATTCTGCTTGGAAACATCTATATGTAATAAGATGTACGGTAAAAAATCTATTACAAGTATAATTCCAAGTGACAAAGTCCTATATCTCATATAATTCCAATTTTAAAGCTCACAAAAATCTATTACAAGTGTATATGGATTCTGCTTGGAAACATCTATATGTAATAAGATGTACGGTAAAAAATCTATTACAAGTATAATTCCAAGTGACAAAGTCCTATATCTCATATAATTCCAATTTTAAAGCTCACAAAAATCAATTTATACATATGGTATATCGTGTCTGTCATCGATGTTCTTTACATATATATTAATTTGATTATTAAACAATTCAGCTCTAGAACACCTATAAAGGAACGTTAAATGTTTAAAAAGTTATATTCCATGATTGTCCATATTTTGGTGATAACTGATTAGGTATGCATAGATTTTATTTTGAATAATCATATCAGAACAAAGTTGGATTTTTGAGTTGGTGGAACATAATTCCCGCATCTTAGTTACATATAGAAAAATAAAATGTGCATAGTTTGGTAATAAATATTAATTAATTGCTTTTGTGTGTGCGTGTGTGCGTGTGAATTATATTAGGAAAGATCTACATAGGGGTGTGCATGGTCCAGATGGGTAGTTCCCACCCCAGAATCGAGAATCACCCGCTAAAGACCGGTTTCGAAAAATTGGAACCAAGAACCGTCCGTTGGTTGCATGGACCCTCCTGGATGGTCCGGTCTGGTTACTGGGTGGGTCCATGGAACCGGCCAAGAGAGGTGAAGCGGTAGGGAGGGGCGAAGGAGGGGAAGGGTGGGCATGGATTGTCGGCTAGGGTGGACCAGTGGTGGGAGAGGACAAAGATGGTTCGGTGACGATGAGGTGGAGCAAAGGAGGGCGAGGGGAGAGAGGGAGAGCAAGAGGTGGGATGAGACAACAAAGATGGTGGAGAGAAGATCCACGTCTTTTTAGAGAGAGAATGGACGCAAACATAGTTCGAGGTGACTCGATTCAACGAGGTAATGAAAGATAAAAGATACAAATGGTGAAGTATAGTAAAAAATCAAGAATAGAGAACAAAAAAATAATGATAGATAATTTCTTTGAAGATTCTTGGAACCCAACTCAGGGAGAGTGAAGAAATTGCTATGAATATTTAAAGATGGTATTGATTGTGTAAGGGACAAAAAAAGAGAGAAGAGAGAGTGTCATAATTGAAGAGAGAGAGAAAAGTAGAGATAAAGTGGGGAGAGAGAGAGGAGAGAGACAAAAATTTTAAAATATATATGAGTGTACCGGTTCGGTTTGGGAGGTGGTTCCATACTTGGAACCGGGAACCGGACTGGTACTCACTGGTTCCCATTATTTAGAACCAGGAACTAGACCGGTCCTTATGGGAACCGCCGATTCTGGGTTGGTTCGATAGAGTTTCGGGCAATCCGGGCGATTCCCAATTCTTTTGCACACCCTAGATCTATATAAAACCAAATAAATGATCAAAGACTTATGGCAGGTATAATTTCATCCATTTCCCAGTTAATGCGAACAAAGTCTTCTATCTAGTATAATGCATAGTTCATAAGAATAAAGTACTATATTTGGTAAATAATTCTTATCACTGGGATTCTTTTTATATAGATTCTTTTTATTATCAAATTGTCCATCTTGAGAGCACCTCCGTAGAAAAATAATGTTTGAAAAAAAATTTCTACGATGAAAGTTATATTCCATGATTGAGCGTGTTTTCATAATAAATCATTTAAAATAATTCTTATGTATACATAGGTTTTATTTTGAAGTACCAATAAATAAATAAGGCTGACTTTTGTAAAAGAAAAATGAGGCTACATTTTTAAGTTGATGGAACCAATTCATGCATCCAAGCTACAAAAGGAAAAAAATGTTTAAAAAGATTTTTTTTTCATGATTTTGCATACTTCGGTAATAAATATTTAAGATAATTCTTTATATAATGTTTAATTCTATTTTGAAATACCTGGAGAATATTTAGTGGGCGGAAAAACTTCCTGCATATAAATTATAATAAATTAAAACTAAAATAAATTAGTATTGCAAAAATTTATATTCTATGATGGAACATATTTTTGTACTAAATGTTTAAAGTAATTGTTTATGCATTTATAGATTTTATTATGAAATATCTAGAAGCTCAAATGTTAAGTTGATCAAATCATTTGCTTTCGTAACAAGGTAGTGAAACATAGTTTTGCACAGTAATTGTTCACGTATGTCGAGGAAATACAATAAGTATTGCATTGGCCCAACTACAACCAACTATAATGAAGACCCATGCCGTCGGATCAAATTCGTCAATCACGTGATCTCCTCCAATAATTACGCCTCGCACTCAATTTCCCTCGAGACGAGAGATGCTACGTCCGCAACTGGATTTAAACCATTTTGAATAGCAGGAGATGCCGTACTGCTGCAAATGAAGCCACGGGAAGGGAGGCCAGCAAAGCATTGGGAATGAAAACCCACTCCAGCCTCTCGACCTGCACAAGGCCACTAATAAGAAAGCCAAGGAGACGAAGAAAAAGGAAAGGCCCAGTAAGATCTTCTTAGGTATCGAGTCAAGAAAAGCTTCCGGCTCTGTACCATGAAGTTGAGATGGCTAGGAATTGTAAAATGGCCACAACGGAAGAGAACGGACCTCCATCTGAAATTGCAAAAACCAGAAGATTCCTTTCCTAAGAGCAATGGGACTCCAGTACTGTTGTCATTGCCTCAAGGTACAGTAAAAGCAGCAGCAAGCAACACTGTCGCAATTATATTTGGGACGAGAATACATTAACTTGCTGTTTCCTTAGCCCACTTCTCTCCATTCTCAAACAATCTGAGGTGCTCTTCCAAAAAATTTCTAGCACTTGTTTCCCCTCATATCGGTTGGTTGTCCGTCAAGGGCAATCCGGCTTTCCCAAGCCTATGCATAAAAGCCACAAACATGGGCTAGAACAATTGGATAAATTATAGAGAATTTCAATAAACTGACAAAGATCCATCTCAAGGAGATTAAAATTTAGCCAATACTAATGCCAAATTGCTTAGAGGTTTTCTTTTTCTTTTGGATGATGACATATACGGTCATTGAATTTTGGTTTGATGTGCAATGTGTTGGAAGATATGCTCAAGATATTCGAGATTGAGATTAATGCACTATATCAATCAAGATCAATTTATATTGAATACGATATTGCAAGAGATATTATTTCCATTTTATTGTGCACCTTTGTACTATAATTACAAGTCTTTTGTACAATGAATGAACATACAGAAATACACCCATCCCTATTCAGTCTTGGCTTGGCTTCCTTGTTTTCACTCATAATGTCATCTCTAAACTTTTAATTTGTTCAATATAGTCGCTGCACTATAACCCAATGTGCAATGTCGTTTCTAAAATTTTAATTTATTCAATATGATTATTGAACTATTAGCAAATGCTCATTATTCCTTAGATAGAAAATATTTAAAAATTTTGGGATCACATTGAATATTAAAGATCATGTTGAAAAAGTTAAATGTTCAATGAAACATACAGATTGGGCTAAAATTCAGAAACCACATTGAACAAATTAAAATTTCAAGAATAACATTGCATATCGAACTAAAGTTAAGACCATTTTGTATTATTTTTCCTTTTTTTTTTTCCAGTCACCTAACCTCTTAGCAATTTGGCATTATGTGTTGGATTTCAAGGGTCCCTTTTTTCCAAGTTTGATGATGACTCCGTGCTTCAATGCAGTCAAAATAATATATGAATTTAAAGCACTAGGCTTCCAATTCCAAATGAGTTAAGTTCCGCCAAATTTGAATATTCTGGAGGAATTTATGGAATAATTATTAAGAGCCGATCAGGAAGGGTTCTTTTTGTATTTCTATTTGCTTTGTAGACCCCTAGGCATTGTATCTTGCTTCTAGAGTCATTTATGTCAAGAGACAATGTTAGCATTTAGATTTGTCTAGGGTTTTGGTCTTTTCAGAGCTTGGTAGTTTGCATTTTTAATTTGGATAAGATTGAAAATATAAGATATGAAATTAAGTCATTTTGCCATATTTTACTAACTGCATGGTGAATTGCAAGTAATAAAGTCAAATATTTTTATATTTTATCATGTCTATTGTTTGATATGAATGATATATAAGTGTAAATGAAAATGAAAATGAAAATGTACAAATAGAGATAGTAAGGCTCGATTAATTTCACGAAAAACATGTTTAGGAGGCATCTATATAATGATGGCTTTGGTCATGCCATGTGTTTGCCATCAACCAAAGCATTGCTTAGTAATGGCGCATCATGCCAACACATTCAATACATCCATTTTGTATTCTATGATGCCAAATGGACCAATTTATCAACACAACTTTTCTATGCATAACTAAATTAAGGAGGATTGTCATGTGAGTTGCATGCAAATTCTATTTTGGAGCCCGCTTCGGGCTTATTTCATTTTTTAAGTATACTAGAATATTGTCGGCAGTCACTTCTACAATGAGAAAGTATTGGCTGTATCTGGACCATATGAACCTCTCTCACATCCACTATTAGATCAAGTGGGTTCTATGTGGGGACTACTTAACCTAATGATGCATGCGAGATGGTTCACATTGACTTAGTGCCCGTAACATTTTTCTTCGACATCTCTTGATGCGCATTAAAAGTTTTGAGGTATTGCCACTTGATTGGTTGTTTGACTAGAAGTTCATAAATTTCAAATGCAAGTACCTTTCTAATTCATTTTTTGATTCTTGCAACTCTCATGCCATGGGAAAGCTCGACTCAGTTGTTAGGTATAAGTTTTCAGTTCGGATCCGTTGGTTTTGATTTCGCCATGTGTTTTCCTCGAAAAGGTGGCTATGTTTGTTAAACATGGGCAGAAGTCAGGCGAATGATGTCCAATCGGAAAGCCTACAATAACCTAGATGCTCACGAAGTGTTGGGGGGAGACGAGCTAATTTAAAGAAATTATACTAGCATAGAACTTTCAACGTGAGTGCGGTTTGGCTGTGAGGTTGATTAACGAGGCACGCAAATGTGCCAGCTTTATCTAGTGATTTGCTTTATCATGTCCACATTGTTTTGTCAAGATGTAAATATTTAGACTCAGTTTGGTGATGGCTGTTTATTGGAAAGTCTGGGTAGTTGAAATATGTTTTGAGTTGCCATAGCACGTGGTTCGTCCTTTTCTCGTGTCTTGTATCACGTGGCTGTCATGTTGACTTCAATATTTATTACCTGCTTAGGGGCGGTGCCTGGTGGACCCTATGCTCAATGATCATGGGGAATTATGATCCCTGGACTTAAATAATAACAAAAATTGTTGTTGGCTTCTGTATTGACTTCTCTCTGGCTAGAGTCTCCGCTAACTTGTTACAATTTAAATTTAAGAATGGTCCGAGGGATAAGCAACCATCTTTTTATTTTTTATAATAAAAAACTCAAGGCTTGTTGGAGGATCATGTGTGTCCAGCGAGCAAAGTTGAGATCGTTTTTACCGGTCTATTATTTACCAAGGGTGTTTCCACCTATGAAGGCCATCAATGATAGTCCCTCTAGCGAGGGCACCTCATCTGACTGCGCACCTTATTTTAATGCACGCCTTGCTCCCTTCGTTCCGTGTTGTATATTTTTCTTTGCCACCATGATAGGTATACTCTCGCGTCTTACGTCTTATAGTTCAAATGAGACAGTTTAAGGATTTACTCGGTTCTGAATAGCTATCTTTTAGTTAAGAATGATACAAGGGTGCATGCACATGTTCGCATTGTTTTGTCAAGATGGAAATATTCATACTCAGTTGGGTGATGGCTGTATATTGAAAAGTCTTGAGTTGCAATTTGTCCTGAGTTGCCATAGCACATCCTTTGTCCTCTTCTCGTGTCTTGTGTCATGTGGCTGTCATGTTGACTTCAATATTTATTACCTGCTCAATCGCCGTGTCTGATGGATCCTATGCTCAATGATCATGGGGACTTAAACAATAATAAAAATTGTCGATGACTTCCGCATTGACTTCTCTCTGGCTAGAGTCTCTGCTTGCTTGTTAAGATTTTAAGCAACCATCTTTGGTTTAACAATGATACGAAGGATAAGTAATTATCATTTTTTTTAGGAAAAATATCACCAAAAACTCTAAACTACGACCTCTGTGACAATTTTACTCTAAACTTTTTTTATATCACCAAAAATCTCAAATTATATCACTTATGACAATTTTACTATGAACTATATCACTTGTGATAATTTTACTCCAAACTTTTTTGTGCTACTAAAAACCCTAAATTGTGCTACTTATGACAAATTTACCTCAAAGTTTTTTTGGGCCAAAGGGCATTTTCGTCAATTTCTATTTTTCTTTTTTTTTTTTTTTTTCTCTTGACAAGAGGAAGCCGGCAGCCGCCCTCACCAGCGTGGAGCGAGGGCCACCGGAGCCTTGCCCAACTCCGATGCCGACGAGGGCAGCCTCACCGGCCGCCCTTTGTCGAGAAAAAAAGAAAAGAAAAAAAGAGAGAAAAGGATGAAAATGCCCCTTAGTCAAAAACTTTGGGGTAAATTTGTCACAAGTGGCATAATTTGGGGTTTTTGATGGCACAAGAAAAATTCAGGTAAAATTATCACAAGTGACATAATTTTAGATTTTTGGTGACATAAAAAAGTTCATGGTAAAATTGTCACGTAGATGGCATAGTTTAGAGTTTTTGGTGACATTTTCCTTTTATATTTTATTTTTTATAATAAAAAACTTGGGGTGTGTTAGAGGGTCATAAGCATTTAGTGAAGCGAATTGAGGTGGTGTTCATCGGCTTATCCCCTTCTAGGGATGTTTTCCACCTACAATAGCGACCAACAATAGTCCATTTAGTGAGGGCACCTTACTTAGCTGCATTTTTTATTTTAACATGCCAAAGTGCACGCATGTCTTGCAGCGTTTCATATTGTAAAATTTTCTTCCATAACATAATGGGAACATCCTCGCAATTTACATCCCAGAATTTAAACGAAATAGTTTAAAGATTTTACTTAGGTCTAAGTAACCTTCTTTTGGTTAAGAATGATATGAGGTGCATGCACATGTTCACATTGTTTTGTCATGATGTAAATATTCAGACTCTGTTTGGTGATGGTTGTAAGTTGAAAAGTCTGAGTTGTAATTTGTCTTAAGTTGCCATAGCACGTGGTTCGTCCTTTTCTCGTGCCTTGTGTCACGTGGCTATCATGTTGACTTCTATATTTATTACCTGCGCAGTCGCCGCGTTTGGTGGATCCTATGCTCAATGATCAAGGGGAGTTATGTTCCCTGGACTTGAATAACAATAAAAATTGTTATTGCCTTCTGTATTGACTTCTCTCTGACAAGAGTCTCCGCTTACTCGTTACGATTTTAAGCAACCATCTTTTACTTAAAAGTAGTCTGAGGGAGCAAGTTCCTGTTTACTTCTTTTTTTTAAGTGAAGATGTGAATTCTTTTTGTTGACCTCAGGTCTCGAACTTTGGCTGCATCTATCGTGTATTCAAGTAGACTATAATTAGGAATTGTCCACCTCCATCTGATTTTAAAATCTTGATTTTTTGCTCGAATTGATTTTTCACCATTTTTGGAAATGACAAAAATATTTCATAAAAACCAAATTTTCTTGTTCAGTGGATATAACCAGAAAAATTGGTGAAAAATCATCAATAAACTCCATATAATACCAAAACTCTTGTGACGAAGAAACAGGGTCGGTCCTCGTATATTACAATGTATCTCGTCCAAAACATGGGAGCATTGAAAACTGAAGAATGAAATGGCAATTTAGCAATTTTCCTAATTTGACAGAAATAACATTGTTTGTTGATAGAAGTAACACTGTTTCTGACGGTATACAAGTTGCAATGATTGCGGTCCGATGGCAAGACCTCGTGTGTCATGCTTCTTTTCTCACGTTACTCATAGCTTTGAATCTGGGGAACAATTTTTGCACATGACCGAGGGGATGGTCGAAGCATGTTGATCTTGAAAGACGCGTGGTTGTTTCCAAGGCCTTTCGAGCAACCTAAAAACTTCATTTGCATCCGAAATAGGTTGACCAACAGCAATTAACTGATTACAGATGGTCTTGAATCCTCTAAGATAGACAGCTAGGGATTTAGTCCCTTTTTCAATAAGTTGCAATTCTGCAAGGAGGTCAAATTCCAGAGCGATAGAGATTTGAATGTAATGTTCTGTGAGAGCCTTCCCTACCTGCGAAGCTGTCTTAAGCCCCGCCGCAAGTCCAAGAACTTCTTCACAGAGGCTAATAATGACCTAAGATTCGGTGAGTCGATCTGTCCGAGCCCAATCAGGACTAGTAATCTACTGCCCATTTTCTTGATCAAGTTTTAGTGGAGCGGCTCTTTGCTAGTGGGAAACCTTGAATATCTTGAATTTCAACGGAGGACAAGACTTAGTCTCCAGGAAAAGTACAGCGGGAGTGCCAAAAGTTGGCATAAATGGATACTTAAGTGTCAAAATTTATAAACGGTATATTTAAGTGCCACTTTTCAAAAAAAACGGATCACTTAAGTGTCAGGTCGCCGGAACCCTGCCGAAAATCCTACGTAGCATTTTTTTATTAATTTTTTTGCCTACGTGGCTCGTCGGAAATTGAAACGACAAAAATCAGCGCAAAACGACATCGTTTTTGCACGACGTGGATTTTAAAAATTATTAATTAAATAATATTAAAAAATTTAAAAAATAAAATATTTTAAAATTGATTAATTAAAAAAAAAAAGGGAGGGGAAATCAGCGAGGGCTGTGCAGCCCTCACCGCCGCCGCCACCGTCGCCGCCCAACCGTCGCCGGGAAGGGCCGACGATGGTGGGCAAGGGTCGGCCGGGGCCCGGCGACCCGGCCTACCCTCGCCCACCATCGTCGGCCCTTCCCGGCGACGGGGGGCGGTGACGGTGGGGCGGTGACGGCGGCGGCGGCGGCGAGGGCTGCACAGCCCTCGCCGATTTCCCCCCTTTTTTTTAAATAATAAAATCGATTTTAATTTTTTTAAAATCGACGTGAACAATTTTTTTATTAAAATTGCCACGTGGAATTTTTTATTTTGAAAAAAATGCCCCGTCAAGAAATGAAGTCGACGGAAAATGGACACTTGGTAATTTGGTCGGATTTGGCACTTAAGTGATCCATTTTGCTCAGATTTTGGCACTTAAGTGTACTGTTTGTAACTTTTGGCACTTAAGTGTCCATTTGTGTCAATTTTTGGCACTCCTAAGGTCCGTGTGTCCTTAGTCTCCCAGAGAAGATAGTTGTTGTCATTTAGCTTTAATTTGACAAGCTTAACCCTATTGAGATTTAAGGGAAAAGGTTATTTGGGAGCAGCAACCATCGTTGTCGCCTGTAGGGAAGAGGCCTGTGTGCTCTTGTCGAGTTTTGATGCTTTGAAGACAAATGATAGCAAAAGAGAATTTGCAAATTTCCTCTTCGATACCATGCATAGGTAGAGATACATATACATGTACAAGAGAAACAATGATCCATGATTCTTTTAATAAACTAAATTTAAAAAAACTCAATCAACTTACATTGCAGGATCAAATAAAAAATAAAAGCAACTTGGCATCAAATCAATCATGTGCGGTTGTTATCAAAATCATTCGGACTTGGTTTAGGTTTAGCCCATATTGAATTAGCGGATTAATAATCGCGTTCTCAGAAAATGAGCTGCGAAATAGATTTTTAAATACACAGTGGGCACAATTTTGTTTTTATCCTTATTAAGTGATTTTGATATTTTTAAGTAGCCATCTTTTGGTTAAGAATGTTCCGAGGTGCCTCCATCGTGCCTCGCGGTGGCTCCTATTTTTTTGTTTTAAATTCAAAATCAACCCTATGTTATTAATAAGGATTAATATATCGAAAAATCCTAAATTAATACACATATGATAAATTTACCAAAACTAATTTTTTTTTACCATCAAAAACCCTCAAATTGAGGGATAAGTGCATTAGAAGTCTTAAAACTAGTCATGAAAATGCAATTAAATCCTAAAAATTTTAAAAAATATAATTAAGTTTTAAAATTTGTTAGAAAGTGCAATGAAGTCTTAAAACTTTTAAAAACTGCAATCGAATGCTAAAACTTATCACAAAAGTGCAATCAAACCCAAAAACTTTTAAAAAGTGCTATCAACAAAAGAATTTGATTTAATCAATTTGACAAGTTTTAAGATCTGATTGCATTTTTAAAAAGTTTGAAAACTTGATTGCACTTTTATAATAAATTTAGGACTTAATCGCACTTTTAAATTTTTTACCACTAAATTACATTGTGTTAACAAGTTTAGGATTTCAAATATACTTATCCCCTCAAACTAGTAAACCTTTGATAAATTTACTCTAAACCAATACATTTGCAATAAATTTACTATATGTTAGTTTCCATTAAATTTATTATCAAATTGTTAAGTTGGATAACACTTGACAGTTGATTGATGTATCAGTTTAAGATTTTACTTTTTGTTTGTCATAGTTGAATCAATTTTGTGATATTAGTATAATTTAACGAATTGTCTATTTGTCATATATGTACTGTCTTAGGGTTTTTGGTGGTCAAAAAAATTAGTTTAGGATCAATTTGTTACAAATATATCAATTTTAAATTTTTCGTAATAAAAAATAAATTTAAAATAAATTTATCACATTTATATTAATTTAAATTTTTCGTAATATTAATCTTGTTAATAACTCCAACGGATGAAATCACACATCTTTATTTTAGACTTGTAGGCTTTTTTCCATGTTCGTATCATCATCAGAGTAGCTGCATAGCGTCCTAAGTGATGTCATCGTGAAAATAAAATAATAATCAGAGAGCTCAACTCCAATTACGTCGGAGTTATGTTTCTCTTTTTCTTTTTTTTTGGCTTTCTTTCTCTCTTTTTGCCCCACAATCTACAGACCATTGTCTCTCCTATGATGAAACACGTACCCTATTTTATTGATGTAATTTTGGATCCCAAATCATCTTGGAATAGACGTCAATGACGGGGAGAAAAGGAAAGTCTCCCATGCTTATAGTCTTGGGACCAAAATAATGTAGCAAATATAAGCATGGACTGGTCCATTGTGAAGTGGAATTAACGATGATAAATTGCAATATTTGTCAAATGAATGATATCTAATGCTGAATCACAATTCTGCAAACGATTGTCATGTACATGAGAGTTAACATACCAAATTTATTATCGGATTTAATTGTGAGGTCCAGTTGATTATTCCTATTAATTGTAGAGAACCAGTTTGTCATCATTGCAAGTGTTCAAGAAATGACTTACATGAGTTGATTAGGCATTTCAATGATTCGGTTTGGGTTCGAACCAAATGGGATGTGGGCATGTTTTGACCCACATCGAAAACACAATTTGGTTCAATTTTGGTTTTGAATTGCTCTTACTTTTTCTTTTCGTGATAAGTGTAATAAAAGTTTTAAAATTTGTCATTAAAGTACAATTGAGTCCTAAAATTTTTAAAAAACATAATGAAGTCATAAATTTTATCATGAAAATATAATTAAGAAAACTTTCAAAAAAGTACAATCAAGTCTTAAATTTGTCAATTTGGTACAATCAAGTTGCCAAATACCTTCAAATTCTCAAAAATTTGTCTAGAAAACAAAAGAAAAATAATTATTTTTCAACAAAAGTTATTCTTGAAAATATAATAATTATCAAATACACTCTTAGCTACTCGAATAACTTGACCTGTATTAAAGTACGTCATAAGCGTACCGATATGGAAGACTCCTTTCGCATCATATGCTAAATTTCTACGATGTTCTTAGGCACTCTCATAGGGAGACTGAGAAAAAATTTCATTAAATGTATCTGTCTCTTTCTCAACCAAATTTTGTCGTATCTCATCCCAATATTTTATCTTCTACGGATGGCCTTCTCCTCCTCCCCCCTCCTTTTCTTTGCCCTTGACGCCCGGCTGTGGCAGAGAAGGACGGCACGGAAGGGACGGTAGTGACAGCAGCAGAATAGAGATGCCTACGTCGGGGGCCAGGCCGGCCGCGCCGGGGGTAGCTGGCATGCCATGCCAGAGCGCCGGTGGCCATTAAAAGGAAAGAGACGCGGAGAGAGGAGGGGGGGTTTATTGGGAAGGGATTTTGGAGAGTGAAATCGGAGGAAGGGAGATCCGAGAGAGAGAGCCGTGAGCGAGAGTTCGAGCGAAGGAAGAGAGTTGGAGGGTGAGACCATCAGCTACCGCGCCTGAATCGCGGCCGACGACCCGCCGCCGAAACTCCGGTAAGCCCCCAGCCTTGTTTTTGCCCTGTTTTTGGGCATGCCGGGCTGGAGCTCGTGGCCGTCCGGCTCACGCGAACTCCAGCCCCGATCGTCCCTTGTTTGTTTGCTGCGCATTAGTCGGTTGTTTGTTGAAAGTCCCGGCGGGTTCCCGTCCTGATTGACTGAGAGACCTCACGTTTCTGTCACCCGCTTCATGAAATGCCTCAACGAGATCTAGTTTTCGTGTCCTCGTTTTTTGGCCGAAATCAAGTCGTCCGCATGTGTTGCGTTCTATTGTTACGATCCTGTGATGTTTGGCCTTACGGGCGCGGTTGTCCATCGCCATCGCCATCGTTTACTTTGTTTCGGGTTTCATGCTTTGTGACCGACGGCAACGGAGGCTCGTTACCATGGTTCGGCAATGCTAGCTGTCGCTGAGAGTTCAGAGCCGTCGGAGTTGGAGCGTGGTCAGGCTGAAGGCGGCAACGTCGTTCGCCCATGGCCAGTCCGGATAAGACGGTAGCAGCGTGAGGAGGATGGGAGCAACAAGGGTCGGTAAAATGGACCAGAAACTGCCCGGACCGGACTGGACCGGCTGGTTTGGTCTCGTTCTTTAGATAGTCAGTCCGGTTCTCAGCTTTAAAAAGTGGAATCGGTATCTGGATCTTTCCGATTCCAACACCGATTCCAAAAGGGAACCGTTGGAACCAAACTGACTACATATACTTTTTTCTAATTATCTCTTCAAAAAAATTATTAAAATGTGAACTATATATTTCTTGTCCAATGGTACCATAAATTATAATACAATAATTTTTCACTCATCATCACTTCCGTCAATATATTAAGATTTATCATTATTTTTCGTTGTACACAACCATTTTTTAGTGGGAAAAAAAAAATAGGTAAATTTCATTGGACGGATCAAAATCAACGATTCGGTCCGGTCCAGTCCGGTTCCGTCCCCGGTTCCCGATTTCACTTTGAAATTGAACTGGAGTGGAACCGATTAACCTTATGGAGTGAAGAGATTGGAGGGCTTAATTAGGTCTAATTAGCATGGGCTTAATTGGTTTAATAAGATCTGGGCTAGATTTCCTTGTTGTGGGCTTATTATGGGTATAATCGGCGTGGTTTAGTGATGCTATGATTAGAAATATTTGGGCTGACTCTCTTCTTAATGAGATCGGGCTTGGCTTTGTATGATTTGGTCTGGGCTGAGTTATTTCTTTAATGAGCTGGGCTTAGATCTTTTGAAGGGAGGACTCAATTTGAAAGTCCAATTGCGCCCATAAGCCCAGTTTCGTGAGACCAATCGCTGCCCATTGGGCTGGACCAAGGGCCCGGTCCGGGTCCCTATTTTCGGATTAAAATATAAAAAGTATTTTAAAAAATTAAAAATATTAAAATATTCCAAAAAATTTTACTTTTTGTAAAAATTATGAAAAAGCTTGAAAATTAGTTTTTGAGTAGTTTTCTCTTAAAATATGTGAAAATCCTTGATAAAGTTTATGCTCAAAATTGAATAAACTCTTAAGGCTTTACCATAAAATTTGAGTATTCTTAGAGACAAATGCTAGGTCCTCATTTGCGCATTTCCATTTCAATTATTATGTGATTGCACACTTTGAATATGTTAATTGTGGTTTTCCTTTGACCTAGTTACAAATGATATTATTTCTTATTTCTTATCATTAGATTCTAGTTTTCTTTCGCAATTTATTTAATGATGTCTTGGTTGCCAATTGTTATCTTGATGATTGTGTACTCGCATGATTACCTCATATGTTAATGAATAGGGTTTAAATTAATCTAGACTGCCTAACAAACATTTTTTTGAAAAAAACAAGATTAGGTATTGAAATGACACTAGTTAATTAATTAGTGTAATCAAGTCACTAGCCCTAAATTTTCTAATTGTATAGAGACTGAGGTATACTCCTATGCCACACTTAATTTCTAACTGACCCCAATTGGTTAGTAGTAACTACTCATTAGAAAATTCTTATAATGTTAATTAAAACTAAAATTGAATACTCAAATGTTGCATGAAATATGGGCTTGGGAGCTAGTGGCCATTGTTCATTAGAAAATCCGTATAATGTCAATTAAAACTAAAATTGAATACTCAAATGCGCGAGATATGGACTTAGGAGAGCATACACCTGAATGAGGGTTGTAGGCTCACCTTTTAGGCGATGTCCTTAAATCTATATCTTTTCCCCTTCGGATGGAAAAAGGTAATTTGCGACACTTACAAGTAAATAGTAACACACTCAAAATGTATTACTCAAAGTTACATCTCCTATTCGACCAAACAGAAAAAGGTCACATCTCCTATTCTGGTATGACTTAGCTCCACAAGTTCCCTTAAAATTGATGGATGATGATGCAATATCGTACAAGCATTCAAGCATTCAACGACCAACTTCTTTTGGCAGTCCTAGTTTCGTTTCTTAAAAGCACTCAATGACCACTTCGTTAAAATTAATTACCAGAAAGTTTCATCTTATCAGAGATTTTTGTCCAAACAATCACATTGTGAGGACTAATTATTCGCTATGTCTAGTCCATATGCAAGTGGAATTTGCGGCTGATTGTCCTACAAAGTAATTTTATTGAGAGCAAAGGGTAAAACAAATGGGTTCTGAATAGTCAATTCTTTGACCACATGATCCTCGAACTAATCAGTTCGCTACAGTCATCCCCCAAAAAGAAACCATGTAATGTCGTTCTAAGTCAAAAATAACTTGCCAATAGATATGTTTGTCATATTATACAAAGTGAACGATTACATTAGAGAATAAAACTCACTATCAAACCCATTGACCAAGATATGTGGATGGCGAAATGTTTTTGCAACAAAGAAAAGAAAAATATGGATACTGTATTAAAAATTAGATCGGTTCATTCTTCCAACTTTTAAGGCTATCAATAAGTTTAATCGATATACTTTATGAAGAAAAAAATTCCATGAAATAAATCGGTTCGAGGAATGTTATTAAGCTTTGTCTTCTATATGAATTGTTACTTATAAATAGATGGGGAAGTTCCAAATAAGTACACTCATTTTTTCAAATAAGGATTTAAAGTGAAACATTGTATCAAATAATGGCCTGAAATGACTATGAAAATTTCAAATAAGGGCTTAAAGTGACCATAGTTATTTCAAATGAAGGCCTGACCTTGCCGATCGTTGGTCAGCTAAATATTCCGACTGGTCAAATGGTGTTTTCATCCAAATACAATTTTAGTTTTAACTTATTTTTTATTCTTTTCTTTTCTTTTCCAACAAGGGCTAACGGCACTAACAAGGGCTGGTGTGGGCGGCCACGCCCAAGGTGAGGGTCACCTCATCGGTCATGGGTGAGGTGGCCCTCACCAGATCTAGCAAGGGTTGGCCTCACCTAGGGCCCACGTGGGTCGCCTCTCTTGGGTGGCCGTCCCTCACTATTGCTTGCGAGGTGACCCTCATCGATGGCCATGAGGGTGGCCTCTCCATGGGTAAGGGTCGATTGGCCGTCGACTAAGAAGGAAGAAAAACCAAAAGAAAGAAAAAAGGAAAAAACTTAAAAAAAAAAGCAAATGATGAAAATGCCCTTAATAGATAGAAAATCAGATCTTTATGTGAAATAGATATAGCCATTTCAAACCTTTATTTGAAATAAGATCTACTTCAGGCATTTATTTGAGAAAATAATAATATTTCATGCTTTTATTTAAAATAAGATCAATTTCAAACCTTTATTTGATAAAATGAAGGCACTTCGAAATCTTATTTGGAATTTTCCCCAAACATATTGTATTGATCGATGAAATCGATATCATTAAGTTGATTCATTCATTTAAAAAATTCCAAGTACGCATCCACAAGCATGCCACGTGGCTATTTCTGATTGAATATATAAATTTCGGAACCAAATGTGTCAAGCCAGGTAACGTACTGCATAGTATGGGTAGCATTGAGTGCCACTAGTGAACTTGTTCGCTTCCTTTTTTTGCCCCAAATCGCCGGGCGGTGTATGGCGCCAAACGAAAAACTACTCTAATTATACTCGCCGTATCCAGTAACTTCCTTCAATTATTATTAATCTTTAATTTGCAGAATGACAAGACAGACGCAACGGCAAAGAATCATCTATGGATACCCAAGATAGTTCGGTTTTGAAACCACTGGCAGGTACATTCCCTCCTTGCCTTTGTTGGTCTGATTTGATCCCGTGGATGGAGAATTTAGAAAAGGTTCGCTTTTGTGTATTAATTACGTAGTAATATGAGCGATACAATAACCAATACTATGGACAGATAACAAATAAAAAGTGGCACGTTTTTTTTTTATTGCTTAACAAGTTTCTACACACTCTTCACAAAATTCTTATAAAAAAAACAGAAGAGTGCGATAATAGAATAATTTGTGCAGAACGTGACGACATGTTTGGTAAAAGAAAATTTTCCATTCTTCTATTTTCCTTTCCAAATTCTTAATGAAAATACATTTGGTAGATATTCCGGTTGCCATGTTTATAGAATTTGAACCTTAAAACTGAAAAATAACCAAAATTGAAAACTAAATAATTTGAAAAGTCCAACTAAATCATCAGAAATTAAAATGATTCCTTTTCCAAAAAACATGCTTTATTCAGGCAGATAATACTCTTTATCGTTCTTTTGCAGAACAACAAGAAAGACACAATGGTAGAGAATCATCCATCGATACCCAAGATAGTTCAGTTTTGGAACCATTGGCAGGTACATACCTTCGTTTCCTTTGATCTTCTGATTTCATCCTATAGATGGAGAATTTGGAAAATTTTCGCTTTTCTGTGTTAATTTCGGAGTAATATAAGCAAAACCATAACCAATACTATGGACAGATACTGAATTGAAAGTGCCACGTTTTTTTATTTATTGCTTAACAAGTTTTCAGACACTCTTTGCAAAATCCTTATAAAAAAGGGAGAGTCTGACAGCACAATAATTTGTGCAGAATGTGAGGGCATGTTTGGTAAAAGAAAATTTTCCAATTTCCTATTTTCCTTTCCAAAATTCTTAATGAAAAATACTTTTTAGTAGGTATTCTAGTTGCCGAGTTTTCAAAATTTGAACCTTAAAACTGAAAATTGACCAAAAAACTAAATAATTTGAAAAGTCAACCTAAATCATCATAAATTAAAATTATTCTTTTTGAAAAATAATGGTTTAGGTTTATTCAGGCAAATAATACTTTTTGTCGTTCTTTCGCAGAACAACAAGAAAGACGCAATGACAAAGAATCATCCACAGATACCCCAGACAGTTCGGTTATGGAACCATTGGCGGGTACGTACCCTCCTTTCCTTTGTTGTTCTGATTTTGTCCCATCGATGGAGAATTGGAAAATTTTCGCTTTTGTGTGTTAATTTCGAAGTACTATAAACAAAACCAAAACCAATACTATGGACAGATAATCAATTGAAGGTGGCACAATCTTTTATGTATTTCCTAACAAGTTTTCAGACACTCTTTACAAAATCCATGTAAAAAAGGTGTGTAGAATGTGAGGGCATGTTTAGTAAAAGAAAATTTTCCAATTTCCTATTTTCCTTTCCAAAATTCTTAATGAAAATTCTTTTAGTAGATATTCTGGTTGTCATGTTTTCAAAATTTGAATCTTAAAATTGAAAATTGACCAAAATTGAAAACTAAACAATTTGGAAAGTCCAACTAAATCATCAGAAATTAAAATTATTCTTTTTGAAAAAAATGCTTTAAGTTTATTCGGGCAAATAATACTTTTTGTTGTTCTTTCATAGAGCAACAAGAAAGACGCAACGGCAAAGAATTAACCATGGATACCCAAGACAGTTCGGTTTTGGAACTATTGGCAGGTATGTACCCTCCTTTCCTTTGTTGTTCTGATTTCATCCCATAGATGGAGAATTTGGAAAATTTTCGCTTTTGTGTGTTAATTTCGAAGTAATATAAGCAAAACCACAACCAATACTATTGACAGATAATGAATTGTAAGTTGCACATTTCTTTATTCATTGCTTAACAAGTTTTCAGACACTCTTTAAAAAATCCTTATAAAAAAATGAGAGTGTGCTAACAGAATAATTTGTTCAAAATGTGAGGGCATGTTTAATGAAACAAAATTGTCCCATTTTCTATTTTCCTTTTCAAAATTCTTAATGAAAATACATTTGGTAGATAATCTGGTTGCTGAGTTTTCAAAATTTGAACCTTAAAACTGAAAACCACTGGATTTTGTGTCATTGGCCACCCTTTCTACATGGGAAAGGGGGACGGGGTTTGAATCCCCATCTGGGCGCAATTAGCTTTAGGTGTGGGCTAGACTTCCATGCCCTGCACAAAGGTAAGGTAAAAGTCTGAGAGTAAGATGATAGTTAGAATATGATAGATAAAAAAAAGAAGCTTGAAACTGAAAATTGATCAAAATTGAAAACTAAATAATTTGCAAAACCCAACTAAATCATCAGAAATTAAAGTTATTGTTGCACATTTCTTTATTTATTGCTTAACAAGTTTCCAGACACTTTCTAAAAAATCCTTATAGAAAAAGGGAGAGTGTGATAACAAAATTATTTGCACAGAGCGTTAGGGCATGTTTTGGTAAAAGAAAATTTTCCAATTTCCTATTGTCCTTTCCAAAGTGCTTAATGAATTGCGGTGTTTTCAAAATTTGAACCTTAAAGCTCAAAATTGACCAAAATTGAAAACTAAATGATATTCAAAGTCCAACTAAATCATTAGAAATTAAAATTATTTTTTTGAACAAAACTTGCTTTAAGTTTGTTCAGGCAAATAACACATTTTGTCCCTGTATTTACTATAAAGTGACTTAATTGTCACCACATAACAGTGTAAGGGCTGGAATTATAATCAAACAATATATAGTGATATAAAAGTGGGATTTCCCAACCTGTTGGGACCGAAAATTTTCATTTTCCCCAACTGAAAATGCAAAAGCAACTGTGGTCCCCAAATACAGTTAATTGATTTAGTTTCAAATAAACAACAAACACATATGGACCACAACCAACTATTTTAAAAAATTAATAGATGTGTGGTTTAATATTTAATTATTCAAACACTCCTCCTCACATTTAGTTGGGTCTTTTTGTCTAGTAGTAAACGTGTAAATATTTAATTGGAGAAGCATATGGGGTCTGGAAATATTCGAAGTCAAGATCTCCAGTTTTGATACCTTATGAAATTTTATGGAATCACTATCAACTATTCTAAGTTAGTAATGATCTTATGAAAATCTCACACACATGATGAATTACTCATAGTCAAATGGTCAAATCTCCTCATTTGGTACAACTTGGCACCACAAGTTCGCCTTATATTTGTTGATATTGCTAGTATTAACACCAATAATAATCAATAAGAGATTAAGAGATAAGAGAAATTGCACACGAATATTATAGTGGTTCAGCTTAGATCAAGCCTACATCCACTCTCCCACGCTAAAAGCCTACTGGCTGGATTCCACTATATGATTAACAAGAGATTACAAACAAACACTCAGCGATAGATCATACTATCTCACTAGGTCACTCTTGTGTATTTCTCTCACGATCACATACTTTTAAGTTCACACAAGACAAGAGTATATGGTCGAAGTACGCCCACACTTTGGAATTATAGATTCTACATTTCGTCTCATACTTGCTCTTCGGTCCCTTTATCTCTTTATATACTCTTCCACTTCCAAACTAGCCGTTGGACAGTATCTAGGGGATCGTCTTCCAATTTACCCATTGGACAGAACTGTATTAAGAAGATTTGGTAGTCATTGAATGACAAAAGCAGAATCCCCATCTTGATTCTAGTCGCCCATACAAACAGAATCTAGGTTTCCATAAGTAGAGCTTAACCATTAGGAAAGTTCTTGTCTTCGGATTTAATTGCCAATCAATTAGATTGAGTTAATCAAATCTATTTTGGTGTAGAATCCAAACCAGATTACTAGCCGTTACATATTCTGGGTTTGTGTCTGGTAATATTCTGGGTCTGCGTCTGTTTGTTTCTCCTTCTGGTATATGTAGACTCAGAGACATTCTATTGCTTCAGACGCAGAAGCAAGACGCAGAAGCATTCCTTTGCTTCTTCGTCTAAGACTCGTAGACTCAGAAGCGTCTCTTCGCTTCTCCTTCTAGAACAAGTAGACTCAGAAGTGTTCCATCATTTGCATAGCAGCTTGTGCGTATTTCACCAAGTTATTCAATCAATAAACACGTTAGTAGCCTTTGATTCATTTTGTCATCTTCAAAACATTATAAGGGATTTCTCTAACAATCTCCCCCTTTTTAATGATGACAAAACAATATCTGAATATGCAGATGTGCAATTATGCTTTTAAATATATTGATAAATCAAAGCATCATAAGTATATAACGCAATCTCCAAAATTTATATATTCAAAGAATGTCATTCAAAGAGATTATAAAACAGAAGATAATTGATAAATTGAGCAAAATAATTTATAGAAATAAAATTGTAGCTCAATATTATGCACTAAATAATATAAACCAATTAGCATATATGCATATACATATTCTCTCCCCCCTTTTTGTCATAATAAAAAAGCGATAACAACGAAAAAGGGTATCACGTGGAGGATATAATTAAGTTCAAATAAATTCGCATAATATATTTAAAAATGTATGAGGCATGAAACACAAACTTTAAAGATACTATGTTGATACGAATATAAAAAATATTCAATATAGCTCATATATATCAACAAAAATCAAATTATATAGAATACAGTTTACCTTTTCCTTCCGTAATAATCAAGATCATAATAGATTCAAAAAATATGCCATACTTGATCAATGCTCTCCCTCAATTTGTTACCTTTTCGAAATGATCACGATTCTCTCCCTTTCTTTTTATATACACTTTCTCCCCCTGTCCTCATGACAGTATTTGCGATAATACTTATCGCGGCTTATGCACGTTGAACAGAATGATGTCCCTTTATTTTCTTTGTAGCAACAGCAATTGCACTATTCTCTTGCTTTTGAAATTTGAGGTAGAAGTTTGTTTTCTTCAATCAAGCTCGCCTCAAATTTAATCTGCACAAATGCACTTTCATATGACACATTAGGGGCTATTCAATAATTTGTGAGAATTTTGTGCAATGAGTAGAATTTCTGAGCCTTCGAAAAAAGTATAAAATCTCCATAATTTCGGATCAAGCTTTTCCAACCTCATATGGAAAGATTTTTTGCCACATGCAAATCTTTGTAAAATAGATAATAATCTTTGCAAAATAAAAAATTATCACGCACATATCTTTCTTTAATTTGCAAATCAAACTTGCTTGATATAAAATATCTTCTAAGATTATAGCAAGTGTATGCAATAATATCTTTCAAAATAAAAGGGATTTCCTTAAGCATAAATTTCGAAAGGATATTATTGATGCAAGATGCAAAAAGAAAGTAAATATTTTTATCACGTGCCAAACCAAAAATGTGCAATATCTGACGAGATTTTTTGCAATATAAATCACACGTGAGTCATAAAAATCATTCAGAATCATAAAAATTTGTGTATAAATTTGGAATGCATGATGATAAAGATGGAATACTTTATTTCCTTACCCAAGGTAAATATTTAAAATATATAATTGATTTAGAAAAAGATTATCGTCAATCATCACTTGAGATATTCTTCTGATTGCTCAATGATTTGCATAGATTTGCAATCATTCTTCTTTTGCAAAATTTCCTACAGCAAGCTCTTTTGCTTTTGGTATCCATGAATTTGGATCCTTCTTTCAAGTTAGAGCACAAATAGGAAATCTTCAAAGATAATCAAATATCCTTTCCAAACTCGACACAAAAGAGAATTCAAGAGAGAATATCTTGCATAATAAAATAATATCTCATAAAATAGAATTTCACTTTGCAAAATATAACAGAATAAGAAAGCATAAAATCCGATCAAATAATTATAATTATCTCTAAACAAGATATCAAATCAATCGCACGTATCAAATTCTAACTCACAAAACTACCAAAAATATATCACACGATTCTTCCTTCAATATAACCAATTATAGAATATAGTCATTATAAAATCTGAATCAACTGAAACATAAAAAGAATATTATGCACACAAAAAATTCTCACTTCCTTACCTTTATTACCTGCAAGAAAACAACTTATCTTTTCTTCAGTACTCAAATGAATTTGGGTCCATTTCGGTTAGAGGAAGCATCGAATCTCCAATTGATTGATTTGGATTTCTTCCAATCAAGTGGACATTATTGCTTAAAGTGATTACGATCACCACAATTCGAGCAATTAAAATATTGCGATCCAATAGGCTCAACAAATTGCTTACCAAAATGATTTCGATAATGGTGGATCGAAGGTTTGCACCTAAATCTCTCATTTACTTTCGGAAAATCATTCATGATCTCACTATCCTTCTCATAACCGAGGCTGAATTTGTTGTAGTACGGCACTTGTATGGAGATGACATGCTCTAATATCTTCAAGCCAATAGAAAATTTCTTGCAAATTTTCAGAATTTCTTTCTTATAGGAATCATTTTCCTTTTGCAAAAAATCTTTTTCTTCCTTAACAAAAGAATTCTCCTTTTCCAGCTCAACGATCCTTGTTTCATTTGTAGAATTTTGCTCTCTCAATTTAGAGATATCCTTCTTCAATTCAGAGATCTTCTTCAACGCCTTCTCATGTTCTGCGCATAATTCTTCGAAAAGATCATCATCATCAAGAATGGGATATGAACATATTACCTCATCTTCTTCAAATTCAATGTCCACCATAAAGCATAAATTCTCATCATCACTGGATTCAGACTTGATGTCGCTCCACGCCTCGGCTTTCAAAGCTTTATTCTTCTTCTCGAATTTCCCTTTCCTTTTCTTGAATAAAGGACAATCGGGTTTCTTTGTGGACTTCTTCCCTTTCGAATTGCTTCTTTTTCTCACAAGGCGTTCAAATTTTTTGATCAATGACTTCATCTCCTCATCGTCATCTTTTTCATTTTCCTCAAAATCTGCCTCATCAAAATCAGCATTAGATTTTAAAGCAATTAACTTCTTACCTTCTAGATCTTCGTCATTTATGCGTTCTGCTTCATATGATTGCAAAGTTCCAATAAGTTCATTAACAGATAAAAGCAAAATCTTCAATGTTTCGCGGATAGAAGTCTTGACGTTATTCCAATCTTTCGATAATTCTCTTAAGAGCTTGTTAATCTTCATTGGTCCTGAGATTGGCTGACCTTGATATGCAAGCCCATTTACTATTTCAGTAAATTTGCTAAACATATCTCCGATGGACTCTCCTTGTTTCATTTTGAATGATTCATATTGATCAAGAAGAATATTGACTTTGGTCTCCTTTATACGATCAATCCCTTCATAGGTAATGTGCAGTCTATCCCACACTTCTTTCGTTGTTTCACAAGAAGATATTCGGTTATATTCATTTGGAGACAAAGCACAATAAAGAGAATAGATAGCCTTTGCATCTAAAGCTTCTCTTTTTGATATCTCCTTTTGAGATAGAGTGACGGAAGATTGAAACGTTTCGCCATTTTCTTTTCTAGTAGATGCTAACGCAACATTAGAATTGATTCCTTTCTCAACAACATCCCATTCCAACGGATCCTTAGATCTTAGGAATGCCTTCATTTTGTTTCTCCAAACATTGTATTCTTTCCCATCAAAGTAAGGTGGTCTGGTGCAGCTTTGTCCTCCGACAAGACCTGGTGCCAAAAATCTAGCCATAGAAGATCTTTAGCTCCGAAGTAAAAACACTTCAAAATAATGAGCACGTGGCTCTGATACCAATTGATATTGCTAGTATTAACACCAATAATAATCAATAAGAGATTAAGGGATAAGAGAAATTGCACACGAATATTATAATGGTTCGGCTTAGATCAAGCCTACATCCACTCTCCCACGCTAACAGCCTACTGGCTGGATTTCTCTATATGATCAACAAGAGATTACTACTTTGAGTACAAACACTCAGCGATAGATCACACTATCTCACTAAGTCACTCTTGTTTATTTCTCTCACGATCACATTCTTTTAAATTCACACAAGACAAAAGTATATAGTCGAAGTTCGTCCACACTTTGGAATTATAGATTCTACATTTCATCTCATACTTGCTCTTCGATCCCTTGATCTCCTTATATACTCATCCACTGCCGTTGGACAGTATCCAGAGGATCGTCTTCCAATCTATCCATTGGACATAACTGTATCAAGAAGATTTGGTAGCCGTTGAGTGATAAAAGCAGAATCCCCATCTTGATTCTGGTCGCCTATATAAACAGAATCCAGGTTTTCATAAGTAGAGCTTCTCCGTTAGGAAAGTTCTTGTTTTCGGATCTAATTGCCAATCAATTAGATTGAGTCAATGAAATCTATTTTGGTGTAGAATACAAACCAGATTACTAGCCGTTACATATTCTGGGTTTGCGTCTAGTAATATTCTGGGTCTACGTCTGTTTGTTTCTCCTTCTGGTACACGTAGACTCAGAGACATTCTATTACTTCTCCGTCTGGAACTCATAGACTCAGAAGTGTTCATTTGCTTCTCCGTCTGAGACTCATAGACTTAGAAGCGTCTCTTCGCTTCTCCTTCTAGAACAAGTAGACTCAGAAGCGTTCCATCATCTGCATAGCGGCTTGTGCGTCTTTCACCAAGTTACTCAATCAATAAACACGTTAGTAGCCTTTGATTTATTTTATCATCTTCAAAACATTATAAAGGATTTCCCTAACAATTGTTGATGATGATGCGATTGCTTTTGTTGGTCCTAATATCATTACGTGCAAGCACTTAATGATCAGCTCATTAAAATTAACTACCAGAAAATTTCCTCTTGTCAGGGAGTTCCGTCCAAACAATCACCTCGCAAGGACTAATCATTTCTGTGTTTACTTAATATCCTATTTAATTTTCAGCTGATTGTCCTACAAAGCAATTTCATCAAGAGCAAACGGCAAAACAAATGGGCTTTGAATAGTTAATTACTTCTTATTAAGAGACTACATGAGACTTATCCTTCAGTATCACATGATCCTCCACCTATTCAATTCTCTATAGTGATCTCCATACAAAAAAAAAAAAAAAAAATCACCTAATGTTATTATGAGCCCAAAAATAACTTGTCTATAGAAATGGCTGTCACTATTATACAAAGTGTAAATAAAACATTAAAGAAGAAAATTCACTAGCAAAGACATTCTCCAAGTGCATGGATGGTGGAATGTTCTTGCTACAAAAGAAAAAAAAAAAGAATACAGATTTTCTAAGAAACGTCGGATGAAATCTTTTTCCCAACCAATAAGAAATCAATAAAATTGAATCGATCCACTTTATCCAACAAACAATCCATGCAATGCATCGATACGATAGCAGCAATAAATGTCATAAACTTGTATCCTATATGAATTACAACTTATAAATTAATCGTACTAATTGATGAAATCAATGAGATTAAGTTTATTTATTTATTTTTATTTATGTTGGGTTTTTGTATAATTACTACATGAAATTGTGGAGATTGATAAAATTGTGTGTAGCAGTACTTTATAATTATTTTGTTAATTTAATGTCAAAAAAATTTTTAGTTTGAAATTTACCATCTATGTTTATTACAGAAAATTCCATGCAATGAATGAGCCTCGTGCTAGTCATTAATAGATGATCTAAAGCATATAAAATGTAATTAATTTATCTAAGTTTATTTATGTTCATTTTTCTTTTTGATAACAAAGAGGTTCGTATAGACATGACGCCAGCTTCCCAAATTGGTCACAATCCAATTTCATTTCAAGACCATATGAGCACCAGGAATCAATTAAAAACAAAAGGTTTGTCACTTTGAACTTTGAACTTATATTTTTTATAAATCGTTGTGTTCCATTTTGACTTTTTTCACTCCGAAACAAATTAAGATGGTCATTTATGTTCTTTACTCTTTCTATTAACAAAGAGATTCGCGTAGAATTATGTTCAGAAGGCATGGCAACTGAAATGCTTCTTAAGTTGGTCGCAAACCAACTTTGTTTGAAGTGAACATGAGGATCACGAATCAATCAAAAACTAAAAATTAATGTTAAATAAAATTTTGTTTAAAAGTTTTCCATCTAGTTTTTTAGAAAACATCCCATGAAATGATTGATCCTGATATTAGTCATGTATAGATGATCTAAAGCCTAAAAAGTGTAATTAATTTTTCTAAGGTTATTCATGTTTATTTTTGGTAACAAAGGGGTTCATGTAAATATGAGTTCAGAAGGCACAACATCTGATAAAGCTTCCCCAGACAGTCTCCACACCAACTAAAGGTTTGTCAATTTGAACTTTTAATTTTCATTTTTCATATATCTTGCGTTTCATGCATTTTGACATTGTTTAATCTGAGATACCTTGAACTCACAAGATACAAATGCTGGCATATAATTCAAATATAATTTTTTTAACTTTAAAATCTAAATGATATATTGAATTACATTTTTTTTTTTTTTTGATATATTGAATTACAATTGAGAAAGCCAAAAAAGTAGTTTTTACTTCCAAAGTGTAAATGAAGACGGTCATAGAGGAAGGTATGTTGAGCAAACCCCCCCTTCCCCCCTTTCCTTTGCTTGCAACCGCCTTTCATTGGAACATTGAATACATGCACTGGTTACACTTGACCTAAATAAAAAGAAGTGCGAAAGTTTGAGGACTTTCAGTGTGTAATTTTTGCAGATATGCCAATAGAAGAGGTCAATGAAAAGCATCGACCATTGTTTGAAGCCGTAGTGAAAGGTCATTGGAAAGCTGACGAGATAATCCGTGATAGGGGTCTCGAAGCATTGATGATAAATATCATGACTGTAGAGGATAAATCTGTTAATATGCTTGAGTTTGTGGTTATGGCCGCACAAGATCGCTGTCCGACGCTCAAGAAGCTGGTCGAACTCTTGGGTGAAACATATAGAATCCATTTGGAGGAGTGCCCTCTACAATGCTGCCCGAAGAGGAAGAATAATGATGGTAAAGGAAATAGTAAACAAAGTTCGTGACGAATCTAATATCGTAGCCAATGCCCTGTCGTATGCTATTTCAAATGCTCCTATGCAAAAGGAGGTTATCTGGCACCTCGCTAAACAAACAACATCGGCCCCAGATTTTAACACCATGAGCTGCCTTATTCTAGCTGGCCATTTGGGTACGATTTCATATTCGCTCATCTTAGAAGGAACTATACAATTAGTCCTAAACTTATTGTACGGACGTTAATTCAGTCATTAAATTTTCACTTTTGCCAGTTTAGTCCTAAACTTTTGCCGAAATTTCAATGTGGTCTTTCCATTCAATTTTCACCTAAAGCTGAAGTGGTGGTGTGGCACGTAGAACGGTCGGCGATAACTGGATCACAATTTTAGCAATGGAAGGACTTATCGGAATTTTGTGCAAATGTTTAAACTAAATTGATAAACCTGAAAAGTTTTTGATTAAATTGGCATCCGTATAATAGGCTTAGGAATAATTAAGTAATATTTCCCTTATCTTATCTCACTTCCTTGACTGTTTACTTAAATTAATTTTTTTGTTCTTGTGTCTCAAAAGACATAGGTTTGTTTTTAGCTCACAAATACGCCGAAGAAGTGACATCCAAGGATAACATAAACCGTAGCTTGTTGGGAGACTTGGCGAAGATGAAGTCTTACTTCCGTAGTGGAGATAGACTCAATCTTTGGGAAAAATGTATTTACAAATGTAGGTACTTTTGCACAATTGATATGTGGAACTCGAGCAACTCTATTCACATGATGTTCACTCTTATCTGTTCCCATTTTTAGGTATCCCTCTTTGTCTGGTCAATACATCATTTGACAACTCCAAAGACACAAAGATGGCTCGAGGTATTTCTGTAATTTGCATAATATCTAAATTAAGAGACAATGATTACATCTATGTATACAAACTATTATCTAAACCATGAGGTATGCCACAACTAATATATAATATAACATTTTTAAAGTTAGTCAAGAAGTCTTCTTCATTGTCAAATTGTCAAGTAGAATTATTGAAATTGTAGATTTGGATTTAAGGTCATAGAGATGGATTGATCCAAGTTGTTCTCTAACATATTTAAGTATTATTAAATTTAATTACACGTGCAATCTCCTTTCATGAGTGTCATATGTATCTTTTGTTCGCCATCAATTCCTAATTTGCTGATATGATTCTTCTCTCCTCTTGGTGGTGGTCCAAACAGCATTTAGGTGGTTCAAGACATCACTCTGGAATGTTACAAAACCAGGTATTCAAACCTGCCATGGTATCTACATAAAAGGCACCTTATTTCATCCATGGCTAGAGATCTCTAAACTTAAAGTTTCAAATTGACATTTTCAGAATATTGCTACGAGATCATGGTTTTACTAATATGGACCCAGTTCTCAATTTATATATTATGATACAATTTGATTCAATTCAAAGTCTAAACAATATGTATTCATTAGGTGAATCTGTAAAAATTATCAACTAAAATAAATTTATCGATCAATCGCTTGAATCTACCCATTTTTCATAAAGAAAGAAAAGAACTATTTTTTTTTTTTGCTGATGACATTGTGTGCATTCATCGATAGATCCATCTAGTCTCCATTACATGCATTTTGATTTTTAAGCCACTTGCAGTTTGCTTTCTTGAATCTACCATTTTCTTCTCAACTACTATATATACAAAAGAACTCGGCAGAAATGTGATAGCCTCTTTAACCTTTTGATTCTTCATTGTGGGAAAACTGTTTATATGATGTTACGTGCAGTACCTTTCATCCGAAGGATTGGAGAATCAAAGTTGAGGCACAAATGCTCCCTTAAGTTTGCAAAGCTAGCTCTTACCGAGAAGAAGAAAAATATGAAATCCTCGGAGACACTCAAGTTTTTATTGACTTCAGGCATTATCCTTGACTCTGCATCTCGCGGAACCCATGAAATTGTCAAATTATGTCTTGACCATTTTCCGGAGTTAATGTGGGACAAAAATTTCCCAAAAGAACTGATGAGAGAAGTTGTGAATGGACGACAAGTTGAGTTATTTAGACTAGTGAACGAATACAACAAAATTCCAAAACTGAGTGATGACATTTTTACGAACCCCGAACTTATGGAGGCAGTAGTAGAATGGTCACCAAAATGTGTTCCAGCAGATGTTCCTGGAACAGTTTTTCTTATGCAGAGGGAACTTCAGTGGTTCAAGGTTTTTTCACCTTATTTGTTTGTTATCTTTTGTGCTCTTTTTATCTAAAATTAAATTGATAGGTTGGTTATTTTTCTTAAGGTACTGGAAGATAGGAGTGATCCTTCTTTTAAAACTCGGAAATTTGAGGTCAGTTCACCTTACTTAGTGGCCATACCTTTGTAATCTTTAATTTATGTTTACATTGATAGGCATCGTTCATTTTTCTAAAGGTAACGGAAGACAAGAGTGATCCTCCTTTTAAAAGACTGAAATTCAAAGAAACAAAAGAAAGGGGAGGGAAAACATACTGGAAGTTTTTGTAAAACAACGTCAAGATTTGCTCAAAGAGGCAGGACAATGGATGAAGGATACATCAACGTCTTGCAGCCTTGTTGCGACTCTCATTATTACAGTAGCTTTCACTGCGGCTTTTACAGTTCCTGGGGGCAACAACCAAATTACAGGGATCCCAATTTTTCTAAAGAAGGACTCATTCTAATATTCGCATTTGCAAATGCTCTCGCTCTCTTCTCCTCTGTCACTGCCACTGTGATGTTCTTGGCTGTTGTTACTCCATGCTACACAGTTGAAGATATTCTCCACTCGCTACCAAGAAAGATGATAATGGGCATCACTTCTCTCTTCCTCTCTTTGGCCTTTATGTTGGTGGCATTCAGCTCTGCTCTTATAATCGTCCTAAGTGAAAGATTTAAGTGGATTTACATCCTAATGATCTTGATGGTAGCCATCCCTGTTTGTTTTTTCTTCTACGTACAATTTCCCTTGTACGTTGAAATGGTCAAATCCATCTATTGGCCTCGCCTTTGCCGTCCATTGAAGCTTAGGAAGAAAAGAGGGTGGGAGTTCAATTTCGGTCCAAAATTCTTTCGGACCAAAGCCTCGTGAGGATTATAACATTATAACTCTTTAATTTTGACGCATGTTGTACTTTGATGCTTAGTTTGATACACGTATTTGGATAGTAATAGTTGTTTCTTTCACAACAATTATGATTCTTTAATTCTGATGCATGTCACTTTCATTCTTAGTTTGATAAATATATTTGGATAGTAATAGTTGTGTTTCTTTTACATGTGAGGATATGAGTAAGACTTGTGTTGTTTCCCCTAAAGGACTTGAATTTTGATATTTCAACTAAGAGAGACTTTCTATCATGATATTAAAGGACGCAATCTTTGGAATATCAAAGGGTGCAAATGGTGAAGGGCTTGATTGGAACAGGAAAGTTCCGAAACACCCTCTTGAGCTTCACATTTTTACTTAGTGTTAAGATCTATCGACCAAACAAAATTAAAGCAACAAGATCACAACCAATATTATGCTGATAGTTTTGATGTTCCTCCACTTAGTTTTCCGGCGCTGGTCTTCCCCCCTCTGATAACTAGAAGGCCCTCCAGCGTCCCTATGATAATCCTCAAGCTACTGGTGTTGGTTTTCTACATATTTGAGTTCGTTTTAGCGGCTAAACGTCAACAAAGGTAAGCTTCCTCGTTATGAGTTCGACGAAGCAAGATCGCAATGGGCAATTGGGGCTAGAACTCGAGTTTAGGTTTGATTCTATGATTGAGGAAGTTGTTGTGATGTTTCATGATGTTCATGGATTGATTTGTTTGTTTGAACGTGGTGTGATTAGGCTTGATTAGGTGATTGTTCTTATCTATTGAAATTGAGTTCTAGATTGACAGACCTAAGAACACCTCTTTGTTTGAGCTAGAAAATCTCTTCAATTGAGTTTGAGGCCTCTTTGACTTTTAAAACAGATTCGATAAGCTTTTTGGTGAGCCATGGAACACTCTGATCAGCTTTCATGTGATACCTGAAAAATATCATCAAAGTCATGCCTATGTTCTGGGATTGAGTACTGATTATTATTGTTCTGTGATGGATCCAACCTTTGCTGCTTTGCGATTTTTTGCTGATTTTTGTGTTCAAAATTTCGAGATGATTCCTTCATGAAAAATGTTTATGATGTTAATTTAGAACATATATTTTTCTCAAAAATCTTTGAGATTAATACATTTGGACGAAAGGCCCTAACATCACCATCACATGTACTGGTTTTTGGAGTTTCGGACTACATGTATCGATTTTATGAATTTTTACTAAATTTTGTGTACAGAATCTGACCTTTGAGGCCTCATCAAAGTTGTGCACAAAGATGTTGTTCATAACATAATTTTTTCTCAGAATTATTCAATGAAAAAACTAGGTCAAACCCCTAAAATACATCATCTGTTCTGATAACATGCATATTCTAGAATCCAAAATTTCAACATTTCTGATTTTATTGTAATTTTTTCCAAACTCTTTTTGAGTTGATTCCTCCTAGACCTTTGTTTATATAATAGCTGATCATGACATATATTTTTCTTATGATTTTTAAATATCATGGACTAGAAGAAATCCACTAAAAATCATCCTGACCTCTATATTGCCCTGTACAAGCTCAAGTATACATTTGCTTGTAATTGTGTGATTGATTGTAATTGTTTGTCCATGAAAACTTCATTAACATCATTGCATGTTATAATGTCAAGTTAAGGACACTTATACCATGCTAATTGAACAGCATTTCATCCCGTCATTGCATGTTTTCATGTCATTTGATTATGTTATCATGAACATGTTCAATGTACGTCTTGTCATTATCATTTTCATATCATGCCTAGTGATTACATTAGGGTCTTGATCCCTTAATAAAAATTATTTGTGGTTTGATATTTGACCTATATGATTTATTTTACACTTTTGCCTTGTCATAAAGGAAGGTTAAACCATGCAATATGTTCATCTGCTTGCTGCCCTGAATTTAGTCAATTCGCATGTTCATAAAAATGTCCATGATTGAATGAATAAATAGCTTTAATTGATCATGTCATCTCTTAAAAATTATTAGGAAATTGATTAAGCTTTTTAATGATATTAAAATCAAGCCATTTTCATGTCAATTGGACCACTTTTCCAATTTTTACAAAGTTTCCCTATAATCTGGAAAAACATGAAATTCGGAATACATGCATGACTACTCGTATGCTTGTAATTTGTCATTTTTGTTGAAATTTTTCTGTTGTGATCCGATGCTCAGACCCTTCACAATTTTTTTTCATGCTTAGGACTATCACCTGTTAAAAATTGAGGAATTTTCAACATTGCAAACATGTTCATATCCTCATAAGATTGCATTCATTTGCCGCTACCCTGTTCTGCACTGATGCATTTCATCGCATTCTTGGATTTTTATAAATTCACATGTAGCTCATCTTAAGAAATTTTCCATGAAAAATGTTCTATATTGAGTGTAATACATAGTGGAATTTTTGTGAAGTCTATGGCTCCATGGGTAGTATTCAAGTGCTTACTTCTTGTCAAGGTATTTTAGATTCCCTGTTCTATTTGATTGTAATACGTGTACGTTCCATGATTTTTAGGAAATGACGCATGTAGAATAAATTCATGGTGTCTTCACGATATCTCATTGACATCTCACAAACTTTGAAACAAAAAATTTTCAGAAAATAAATAAGTCATTGAACACATGTTTGACGCTTGAAATTGTGACCGATGTATTCTTGATGAGCGAAGTGAATCGGTGCCAGTACACTAATTGATTGATTGATTGGGAAATAAGTCTTCAGGCCTACTCATGTGCTTTTTTCAAATTCAATGCATGTGATTGATAGATACTAGCGATAAACCAATGCATGCCCATGGGTCTTCTCAGGTTACATATTAGAACTCAACTTTAAGGGGTATGACATTAATCACCGCAAGTAAATATTTGTGATGTTTAATGATCATAACCCATGTCTAATAATGAATGGGGATACATTTGGGGCACATCATGCATGTAACTCCAAAGGCTAACCTAAGGCCATTTCTAATTCATCAATTGGGTGACCATTGTATGTTTACTCGTTACTATTGGTGTGCTTTTGTTCGGATTGATGTTTGTTTCCATTGTAAACCGTTCTTTTAGAATTAGTTAGGAATTGGGGTATGTGAAAATGGTGACCCTGAAAACAGCAATGGTCAATGTCCTTTCCAACTCTTACCTTGTACTATTCATTTGACACCCGATATATGTCTTAGGTTTTCTATCGTGTTATATAAAAACCCAACAAGTTGCAAGTTCCTCTCCTCTCTCTCCCTTTATATGTATTTTTTTTAGGATTGCAAGTATAATTTATCGCTTTCCTTGATTGTTTACTTTATGCACCGCAATTTCAATTACAATTATTTGCTTTCCTTTTTCCACTTTCCTAAAATTAGAATGGCATGAAACCAATTTCCATGCATGCTCATATTCTTTGATTGTTTACTTTATGCACCGCAATTTCAATTTCAATTATTTTCTTTCCTTTTTCCACTTTAAAGTGGCACAAAAAAGTAACAAGACATGCATAGACACCTTAGGTAAAACACGACGACTATTAGGTACTAAAAGGGCGCTAATAAAAACAATTAGTGTAAGCCAAGTCCCCAAACCCTAGAGCTTTAGTTGTGTAGGAATCAAGGGAAACCTTTCTCGACTCTCAATTGGGTTTTCTAGCCCACCCCCAAATCAAGGCTAGTGGCAATTCCAAAATGCTTATCTTAGGTTATTAACCAACTTAGAAAACAAAATGAACTTGTCATGCAAAGTATGAATTCTTAATCAAGATTTGCTGTGGTTTAGAATACTCATTGCTACGACCTTAGATGGGACAAGTGGATAGCATTTGTCTATGGAAGCACCTTCATAAGACTGACCGTGGAGCATGGGTTTCGGTTTAGCATACTCATTACTACGACCTTAGATGGGATGAGTTGATGGCGTTTGTCAATGCAAGTACTCTCATAAGAGCGACCATGGAGCACAGGTTTCAATTGAAGTTAACCTCAATTTAGGATACTTGTTGCTAGGACCTTAGATGGGACGAGTTAATGACATCCATCTATGGAAGTACCCTTGTAAGGTGATCAAGATAAAGATACCCCTAAATTCATCTTCGTTTTCGTTCGCAATGCGGAGATTGGATCACAATTCCTTCCCATTGTTGCGCTCTTGCATTCACGATTGATGGATCTCTTGGTGGATATGGTTGTCATTGATGACTTGCCCTCTGAGGATTGTCATGTGAATAAATACCCCTAAATTTCATTTCTTCCGACTGTCACGACCTAAATTTTTCTAAATATAAGTTTAGGGATATTGTTAATTTCGGGCCGACGACCCTTAATTAACTCAGGCTCTTTCAAGCCCATACCTCGCGTGACGTTAGGATTTTCGTAAAAAATTTCAAACAATGAGTTGCCACTAGTCTATTGAGGTCGACTAAGAACCAAACGAGACATGGGAGCGTGTCTCACTTTTTACGCAACTAGAGAGTCTAGGGTCGGAAACTTGATTATGTTAGTCATGCGACTAACGCCCTTTAGGTGCCTAATTTGATCATGTAATAATAAGGTCATGGCAACGTATTTGAGAATTCTAAGATCTATCATAACCATTCTAAGGTAAGAAAATAACGTTCAAAATGTCATCGCAAAAATAAGGTGCATGAATAATCCTAATAACTTAAACTAGGAAAACCTATTGTAGAGCCCTAAAGACTTATTCATTTTAGTCTTTTTTCTTTTTTTAAGGGTTTTCTATTTTATTTTATTTTATTTTTGGAATTTTTCTGAATTTTTAATATTTTTTAATATTTTCTAATTTTTCCGAAAGTAAATAGAACAAGCTTTCAAGATTTTTGATATTTTCTGACTTTTCTGAAAATTTAAGAAAAATATTTATTGATGTTTTTGGAATTTTCTAATTTTTGGAATTTTGAATATTCAAAAAAACAAAGAAAAACAAAATCAAATCAAATCAAATCAAATCAAAATAAAATCAAAATAAACTTTCAAAAAATTTCTGAAATTAAAAAGAAAAAAATTTTATTTTTAAAATATTTTTGAAATTTTTTAAAGATTTTTTAAAATTTTAAATATTTTTTAAAATTTTTGATTTTTGATTTTTTGATTTTTTTAATTTAAAAAAAATGATTCGGACCGGGTCGGGTGACCCGGCCCTACTAGACCGACCCGACCCCTATCGGGCTGGGGCCGGAGCATCGACCGGGCTGGCCGAACGGCCCAGTCAAAATTTTCTTAAAATGGCCCATGATTAAAAAAATAAAATTAAACAGCCCATGTCCTTGTTTTTTTAGCCTTTTTTTTTTCTTTTTTTTTTCTTTTAATATTTCCTATTTTTTATTCTTTTCTTTGGTATTCTTCTTCACGTTTCTGCATGCATGCCCGACGCTTCTCTCCCTTTGTTTCTTCCTGCAACTCATGCTCACCTACCCGAATGACCATCGACGCCACACCCAACCTCCGTTTACAGACCGCCATTCACCAGTCATTCACCCCAACCGACACCAACCACCGTCGACCAACTCTAGTCGCTTACTCCAGCGACCACAAACTTAGCAAACAAAACCCAACTGAATGGGCATTTTTTAAATCCAGAGATCTCAGCAAACCAACAAGGATAAATAGATTAGAATGAGGAGACATATTCTAACTCGTGCGGCCTTGAACCGCTGGCTCGCCGATGAGGGAAGGTAGCTCCAGTGAGTTTTTGTTTTTCCGGCGATTCGCAAAGATTGATGAACACGCCATGAAATCACGGGAAAACATAGAGAAAAACATGATAGCAGACGTAGTTCAATCACGCAAGAAAGACCACGCATCAAACTAAACTTCTGAGCATCTACATGATGAAGTGAATTTCGGCCATTCATTTAGGCATTTCCTCAAACAGTTGGTGCGCGATTTAACAAGTATGTTCAGGAACAAGATTCAATGTGAATTTCGAGTCAAAGATGATGTGAAAAGGTTAGAATCAACATATTTCATGCCAAATCCGTCTTATTTTATCACTATTCACCCGAATATTTCCAGTCGAGTTCGGTGCTTTTAAGTGTTCTATATTTCCTTCAGGCAATGCATCGAATAGGTGGTATGCATCGATGAACTCAAGTCCTAGGTTCGAACCGGAAGCATTCCTCAATCTAACAGTGGGTGTTAATCTCCCGAATATCACAAATCATCAAGACCTCGATTCAGTTTTGCTTGTTTTGTTTAGCAATCCCATTGATTCAACTCTATAGCTTTACACCCCACAGTCGGCACAAAACGGAGCATGAGAAAAAGCATTACCTGGTTCAGGAATGGAGTTTTTGCCGGCATACGGTCACTGGCGAAGCTTCGACGGACGATGAATAGCGTTCCTTCTGGCCTAGGGATCACGTGTCAAATGGGTGAAGGCTTCCGTACCCCCACGGATGGGGATAATGGCTGGCGATTGCGCAAGATGCTCTCCGGTATCCCTATCGTCGAAGCGCTCTCTCTGGCTTGGGCTTGTCGAAGTTCTTTCTCTCCGGTTCCAATTTGCGCAACCTTAAGATTTTCCTCTTCACCCATCGAGCCTGAGCAGTCTCCTTGATGAGAACGATTCTGTTTTTCTTCTTGTTTCTCACGAGTTCTCTCTCGGCCAAACTCTGGCAACCCTCCAATGGCAGACGAAGATGATTCGGCTTTTATCCACTTTTCTCTCTGATTTTCCTCTCTGCTTTTTCTTTACTGAACCTTCCCCCATTTTGGATTATCTCCCAATAATTGTTCTTCAATCAAGTTTCCACCGAGGCTCCTTTGACTACCATTTGGAATTTTCCATAACTATGCAGATCCGGACAGCACGAGGGGGGCGCTCAGTCCTAGTGTGACGCTAGGCCAACAAGGTCGTTGACATTGGGATGGAGCAGCCACAGGCTTTTCGTCGCAAGATCACGAACAGCTTTGTCGTCACGATGCGGGTCTTCTCGGATCAGCACAAGCAGCAAGGACGCGAGCCGGTGCTTGCATCAGCTCTTCCTCGTCATCGTCGTCATCGGAAGCGGTAGTGGCACATGGAGTCACACGAATAGGGCAGCGGTCTCTTCGGCTTGGCTTCGCAAGCTACTTGAGGGCAGTTGACGTTGAGTGGCAGCAGCTCGTCAGATTTGGTCAAGAGAGGAGGTAGCGGCCGTGAGCGGAGGAAATGCTATGAGGAAGCCCAAAAGCAGCGAGCGTCACGGATCAGTGACGGTGGAACTCCTGGAGCCGCGACAGGCAATGTCACCGGTGCAAGATCCGCGATGACGGGTGACGGGCGTGCTGCACCAAGGATGTGGTTGCGAGACTTGCAGCGAGAAAGCAATGTCTAAGGGCATTCAGTCGTGGATGGCCCGGGAAGATGATGCCCCCTCCTTCCCTTTTACAGAATTTTTTGTCTAGCTCCCCTTCTCTCTCCCACTCTCGGTCGCTGGGTTCGCTGTGCGGCAGCTTGGCTCGGTGGTACTCGATGGGAGATGGCGACTCTTGCAATGGCTCGGATTTCATCAACTCCAGGCTCGCAGTGTGGGATGACCAGCGGTGCTGTCTCTTGAAACAAGTTGTGGTGGACAAATACCAAAGCGTGGAGGATCGCTGGAGGTGACCGAGAAGCTCCTGGGTGTGATGGGAAAAAGGGAACGAACTGGAACTTCATTGGACACGCTTGGAGAAAAACTGAGATATATTCAGGGTGAAACTCCCCAAGCCTTTTTTGTTCACGATGATGCACTAGTGAGGGAAATGAAATGATGGACGCATGGCAACGGTAGTGCCGCAAGCACATTGACAGAGCAAGATTCCACTTTCACTTGAAGAAATTGGCTCTCCATTTTCCTATCCACGTGCTCAGAAAGTTACCATATTCTTTGTTGCAGAGAACATGTGTTCTTTCTGTTTCAGCCGTGAGTATCATCAAGCCCCACACTCAGGATTTCTTCTGTTCTCTGTGCACGACCTCTCTCTTTCTTCTCCGCCTTTTTTTTTTTTTTTTCCAGTCTCCCCCTCTTGCTCGTGTTCTCCTCTTCTTCCTTTTCTGCTTCATCCACCACCTCTCCCTCTAACCAGAACTGCTCCCCCTCGCCAGCCTCCTCTCCGATTCTCTCTCGGTGGTGGGGGATCATTTTAGCGGCGTCGTTGCCCTCTCCCCCACGTTCTGCTCCTATCCGAGTTCTGCGGTGTCCTCCCCGCGTGTGCGTGAATGTGGGTGAAAAAGAAGAATCCAAGGGAGGATGGGCCAGGCCCAAAATAAGAGGGAGGTGGGCTGAAAGAAGAAGGAAAAGAAAAAGAAATGGGCGAATAGAGGAGTGGGCTGAACTGAGCCCACCCGATTTTTTTAATCTCTTTTTTTGTAAATTAATATGTATTTATAAATGCAAAATAAATAGGCAATTTGAACAAAATAAACAAAAATTTGGGTGTCAACACCGACATCGACCATCACCGAGGGCGGGTTGCGACAGTGTCCCCATGGAAATTAAGTTTCAAGAGTCGGATGATTTGTTGGCCGACCAATACCAAAAGAAAGACATCGAATCTGCTGTCTCGGGGGGCACTTCGAATAAAACCGCCCTTGGACACATTCGTTTTTTACCTTTTCCCCGGCCAAACTAGAAACAAAAAGGAATAATGGGTCATCGGGTTTTCCACTCGTGACCCTGGGCCTCGATTCTGAGACCAACCCTTTTCTGTGTAATCTTCATTTGATTGAACAAATGGCACTTTCATGCCCGATGAACAGCATTGTGCGCCTGCTTTTGTTGACAAGAAACCAAGGGAATGGTTCTTAACTGAGTAAAGGCAGTCCGGCTAAACAAGCTTCAAGAGCATCTTGCTCTGGTGAGCAGTTGCTTTTGGCTTTGCCTCTGCCCCGATAAGTGTTGGATATATTGTTAATATAATCCAAATAATATATTCACATACAAGCCCAATAGGTAAAAGCATGGTTATTTGGGCCCATATGGGCTGGAGCCTAATAACTTGCATATATATACTCTAGGGTTTCCCTACGCTGAATGTAACACTGTTGAGCATTCCAAACTTGACGTTTCTTGATGTAATACTTCAAGCAACCAAAAAGACTTTATTCTCTCTCAAACCTATAACTAGGGGTGAGCAGTTCCAGGTTCCTTACAGGTTCCGCTTGGAACCTGGAACCTACCCTACGGGTTCCTCGCTTTTGGAACCCGGACCTACCCGTTGAAATCCGGAACCTAGAACCTACCCTCTTACGGGTTCCGATTCCGGTTTCCATATTGCCATCAATCTGAAAAAAGTATCAAAGTGATGTAATAAGAGACATAGTATACAATCGAAAGTTGATAAACATTCCCCATATGCCAAACTCATTTATGTTCAGCCATTGCTAATAACAACAACGTATCCCAAATTATTTCTCTTTATATTAAAAACCCCCATAAAGTAACCTCCAACACATTCTTTTGAAGTATTATGTTCATGTATGAACATGAAACAAGTACCATAGCGAGAGAGAATTCTAATTATAGAACACATTTAGCATGAGTTACTTGAAAATTGCGTGTAATTAAACAAACTCTCCTTTCTTCCAACCACAAAGGTAAAACAACAACGGGAAAATAAACTATTGCCATCACTAGAGCCGGAGTTGATCTAAGATGTAAGATAAATCGTCTTGATATCCAAATTATTCTCACTAAAGAAGATTTTATCAAGACAATTCCTAAAATTCGCTTGCCGATAGCACAAGTCCCCGACATGTGCTGCCGATATAATTTAAAACTTTTGATTTCAAAATCGAAGGAAAAGGCTATCATGAAAAGCTCCATCAAGAACTAGGGAGGTACTATTTCCATCTTAACCTTTCCAAAGATCCAACATCCATGAATTTCACTATACTTCCACCACGGTGGTATTGGGTAGGATCTTGATTAGAGGAGGAATCGCCGACGGTAGAGAGAGTTTGAGGATTCGGGTGACCGAAATCTTTGATTCAAAAACTAAAAAATTATAGCCAATTTTAGAGGGTGAAACCACTTGAGCTTTGTTCTACTCATCGATACGAACGTTTTGAGTGGTCACTTGCGTCGATCGGAGGTCGGACGGAGAAGTTACGGCACCCGAAAGTTTCCATTGGAATTTCCAGCCAATTTCCTTCGAATTTCCAGCGAATTTCAATGAACGGGGCAATCCATCTTAAGGTTTTTGGGCACTCCAAATCTGTTTTTGGGGTTTGTTTTGGCAAGCGGCTTAATCAAGGTTAAGAAAGTTATTTGACTTTGTGGTTCCGAAAACTTCAATGTGCACTCTTTTTAACACTTTGCTCTGATTATAATGGCAAAACGTAGTTCCTATGATATTCTAAAGTTGCAATCTTTTGATGTTATTGAGTTTCATGGATGGAAATTACATGTTCAATTTAGCATGAAAGAACGTTAGATATTCTATACTGTGTTAAGTGACTTTGCATCTACCATTGAAAATGTGGATGAATATCAATGGAACAAAGATGAAGCTTTTTGTAGAGATTACTTGTTGAACTCTCTAAATCTTAATCTGGCTATGACCTATAGTGAATATAAGATGGCGAAAGAGATATGGGATCACTTGAATGCTCAGTTCCAAAAACAAAATGGGCTCTCTAAAACTCTATTAGCGGAGAAATTCTTTGACTTTAAATTCACAATGAATTCAAGCATTACCTCTCAGTTAGTTGAATTTGAGAACATGAGGAACAAGCTGAAAGATGATAACTCTGATATGTCCGATAATCTCTTTGTCGGTCTTGTATTGAGCAGGCTACCAACTGAATGGAGTTCTTTCAAGACTGAAATGCATAGACTGAAGGTACAAATGGGACTGGACGAATTAAAGAGGTACATTCACATTAAGGATCAAAACATTACTAGAAAGAGTTTGGAACAAGTAGGACAACAACAGTCAGTTGCCAACTTAGTTTCACACTCTAATAGACTTCAGAAAAGATTCAAGTCACCAAAAGATGAATCCTTCAAGTCACCAACAGGTGAATCATCTTTACAGTTAGAGGCCAAAAAAACTATCTCCAAAAGGAAAAAGAAGGGCAAGTGCCATAACTGTGGAAAGTGGGGTCAATGGGCAGCAGAGTGTAAATTACCAAAGAAGCCAAAGGATGACACACCACAAAATAAAGCTAATATGCTAATTAATGAATCTGAGTCTTGGGCCTTCGTTGGAATGATGAAGAATGGAAAGGCCTATGTCTCTTCTGAGTGGTGGTTGGACAATGGCGCTACTTGTCATGCTACAAATGACAAGAACTTACTCACTGAGATCACAGAAGTGAAAGACACTATGGAAAATTGCAATGGTGGTGAGGCAGATGTGACTCATGCTGGAACTGCAAACTTGGTGCTTTCTTCAAGTAAATTACTAACTCTGAAATATGTTAGAGTGGTATCTTTACTTAAAAAGAATTTGATATCTATGAGTTTACTTGATAAAACCGGTATGTCTTTTTCAACTATGAATGGTAGAGTAACTTTATCTATTAACTCATATTATTTCGATTGTGCATTCATGGTTGATGGTATGTATAGGTTGAGTTTAAATACTAATAGCATGAACCATGTGAATTCTACTTTGATTGATCCAAAGTTGCTACACAATAGACTTGGACATGTGAATTATAGGAAAATGCAACATCTGGCTAGAACTCACAACATTCCATTAGATACTTCTATTCGATTTGACAAATGTGAGTGTGTGCACAAGCTAAGATCACTAGAAAACCCTTTAAATTTGTTTCTAAAAGCACACAACTTCTTGAGCTAATACATCTGACATTTGTGACTTTAGAAATTACATTATTAGAGGTGGTCGGAAGTATCTAATAACATTCATAGACGATTTTTCTATATATTGTCATGTCTATTTGTTGAAATCGAAAGATAAGGCTTTTGAAAATTTTAAGATTTTCAAGTCTAGAGTAGAAAATTAACTCAACTTGAAAATTAAGAGGTTTAAGAGTGATAGAGGAGGGGAATGTACAATGATAAGGTTCAAGGAATTTTGTGCTTCGAAAGGTATAATACTTGAAATCACTACTCCTTATTTACCTCAATCAAATGGTGTTACCGAGCGTAAGAATAGAACGTTAATTGAAATGTTAAATTCTATGTTACTTACAGCTGGCATGCCTTCCTCCTACTACGGAGAAGCAGTTTTAACTGCTAATCACATCTTGAACAGGTTGTCGCACTCTAAGTTGTCTATGACACCTTATGAGATATGGCATAAGCATCCTTGTAGATATGATATTCTTAAGACTTGGGGTTGTATTGTTTATATGAGCATACAAGATCCTAAGAGACCTAAGGTGGGACCTAGAACCATTACTTGTGTATATCTAGGTAGTGCAGAAGATAGTGCTGCAAATATGTTTTTAGATCTATCTACTAACACGGTGATAGAATCTAAAGATGCAGTGTTCTTCGAAAACAAGTTTCTCAGAGATCAAGGCTTGAATGTTTCTGGATCTATAGATATGATTTCGGAATCTCCTGTAAAATCTGAAGCAAGTCCTTCTGACACTAATTCCACATAGCTGGCCGTTGAACAATTTCCAGTTAGAGTATCTACAAGAGAGAAAGTTCCCAAAAGTTTTGGTGAGGACTTTATTACTTACCATCTTGAGGATGATCCATTCTCCTATCATGAAACAATGAAATCTAGGGAATCTTTATTGTGAGTAAAAGCTAAGATGATAAAATGAGCTCTCTGTTACAGAACCACACTTGGCAGCTAGTAAATTTGCCAAAAGGGGCTAAGACTATAGGCTGTAAATGGATATTGAAAAAGAAACTGAATAGTGATGGAATCAATAGCTAGATACAAAACACATTTAATAGCTAAAGGTTATAAACAGCAGAGTGGAATAAATTATTTTGATGTCTATTCACCTATGTATGTCATCTATCAACTATAAGAGTTCTTCTTGCTTTGGCATCTATTGAACACTTTGTAGTGCATCAAATGGATGTAAAAACAGCTTTCTTAAATAGGGAGTTAAATGAGGAAATTTACATGGAACAACCAGAATGATATGTTATGAAAGGTCTTGAGGACAAAGTTTGTAAATTAAACAAATCCTTGGTCTTAATTAGCACCTAAGATGTTGCATTTTAAATTTGACAAAGTGGTAAAGAGTTATGGCTTTCGTGTTATTCGAAAATGCTTTTACCATCATTTTATGTCAAATAAGATAGTCATCATTTGACTTGTATGTTGAATATGTTATCTTGGTTCTGATCATTGCTAATACCATTCTTTTAGCTAGAGAATTTGACATGAAAGATCTTGGTATTGCTAATACCATTCTTGATATGAAAGTAAGCTTTAAACGACAAGTCATCTCCCTTAGCCAAACTCATTATATTGAGTAGCTACTTTCTACTTGGGGATACGATAAGTGTAAACCGAGTGAGATACCATATGATTATAATAACAGACTGAGTCCTAGTGAAGGAACTAGTGTGGATCAGTTAAAGTACTCGAAACTAATTGGTAGTCTCATGTATGCTATGAGTTGCATTAGACCCGACATAGTCTTTATAGTTGGCATGCTGAGTCATTTCACTAGTAATCCTAGTAAAGAGCATTGGGATGCCCTCAATAGGCTAATGAGATACCTTAAATGTACTAAAGATTATGCTCTATATTATTCTGGTTATCCTCCAACTGTGGATGGATATTCTGATGCCTCATGGTGTTCAGATATTGAAAATAATAAGTCCACTAGTGAATATATATTCACTTTGGGTGAAGTTGTTATTACTTGAAAATCCAAACAACAGACTTGTATTGCATTGTTGTCTATGGAATCAGAAATTTTTGCATTAGCCTCAGCCGGTGAAGAGGCCGAATGGATAAAGAATCTGATTATAGATATTCCTTTAACTTGGCTAAAGATTAATTCTTTAAGCCTATTCTGTGATAATCAAGCAGCTGTTCAAATCGTCAAGAATGCTCTCTTTAATTCAAAACGAAGACATGTGAGACTGAGACATGCGTTGTTGAATTATCTGAGAGAACAAGGGGTTATTACCTTGATCGATGTGAGATCGAATGATAACATAGCCGATACTCTCACTAAAGGTATGCCTAAAAATCAATTATTCAAAACAGTGGGGAAAATGGGGTTAAAGACTATATAGGCAAGTCTTAATTACCATTTACTTACCTTCTAATTGTGTGTTTTGAATTATCGAATCTTTCTTTATTGGCCACAATGATAAGTACAATTTATATGTTTCATCGATGTTCACAGTTGCTGATTAATTTGAAAATAGTGAGTTATCTCATTTCAAACTTGATGAATATGACTTTAACCTAATTCAAAGGTTCTATTAGGGAAGATTGTGTCATTGCAAACTTGATGATACAATTCAACTAAGTTGAACTATCATTTTGGTTAAATGATCTCATTACAGACTTGATGCTAGATTATTTGACTTTAAGGAATCAGTAATTGTGACATTCCAAATCAAAATATAGAAACAATTGTTTACATAAGAAGCTTATTGGTCTTGTTCTTAATTGAAACTTGATATTATATGACTAGGTTATTGTAAGTGAGTTGACTATTGGTCATATTCTTTGTTAATGGCTCTTTGTAAATCACATTGTTTAGGTCTTGTTCATAATTTATGAAACTGGCTTGATGCTTATGAACATGATATTATGATGCTTTATGATATCAATATATGTTCTTCTCTGCCTAATGGAATGGTGCTAAGGTTTTATTCAAATGATTGAATTTATGATAATATGAAATTCATATTTGACATTCTACAGAGGATGGCAGAGATGGAGAAGAGCTTCATGAGTGAGATCTTGACTAAGATGACCTACTTGATGAATGAATATAAATTATTCAAAGCTTGTGGAGACTTGATATTATTCAGAGCTTGTGGAGACTTGACAGTTTATCTGCTATTGCTTATTTTGATGGAATCCATTTATTTGAGGCTTGCATTTTGCTATCTCTTTTTTGTAAACATTATTATGATTATTTCTTATATTTGTAAGGCCTTGGATTATTTTGACTGGCCTACTTATACTAGACTTTTATGCATATGTTGGTTGTGAACTGAGTCTAAGATTTTTTTTTGGAGTTAGGATTTGGATGAGTTTAGACTGAATCTAAAACTCCTAATGCTTATTTTGATTTGTTGATCTCAGAACAGATTCATGATAATGATGATTCATTTATTTGGATTACAAATGCTGATTGAGTTTAAACATTTACTGTTGAAAAAAAAAAAAACTCTTTGACTGATCCGAGTTGTTTGTCTTGGATTAAATGTGAATTATTCATGTTTGTTTGAACATTACACTGACCACCGTATTGGATTGTCTTTGTATGGTGAACATAAGAGGAGATTGTTGGATATATTGTTAATATAATCCAAATAATATGTTCACATACAAGCCCAATAAGTAAAAGCATGATTATTTGGGCCCATATGGGCTGGAGCCCAATAACTTGCATATATATACTCTAGGGTTTCCCTACACTAAAGGTAACACTATTGAAGTGTTCCAAACTTGACGTCTCTTGATGTAATACTTCAAGCAACCAAAAAAACTTTCTTCTCTCTCAAACCTATAACCTCCAACAATAAGGAGATTGCAAATATGCATTCACTTCAACTGTTTTGCCCAATCCACATGAACAGTTCTATAGGGAGAAGGTGTGCCTCATCAGGTTGTGCGACTCCAAACATGACATGGCTAGGGTCTCACGACCTCAACCAGCCATCCACACCGCATCGACGTGGGTGTCACGCAACTTCAGCCAAACTTTACTGGGTCGTCATAACCATGGCCACCTCCATGCCATGGTGGCAAGGCGAGGCAACTATGGCCTACGCTTGTTGAGGGCCAATTGTTTTCTTTTCTTTTTTTTACACTGAAAAAATATTTATTATATTTTATAGAAAATCACAAATCACATAAGATGCGACATCTTCGTCCCGTCACAATTTAACGACAGCAGAGCCGCGTCACCATTTTTCCTTTAATTTGTCACTAGAATGAACAAATTTGAAGGGGAAAAACCCCATATGGTTTATTGACTACATTGGCCAAAAAAGGGCACATGAATAAAATTTAATAAGTTGAGAAAGCACATGGACTGGCTGTGCCGTTGCCTCTGTCATTAAGTGTTACTGTAAAGTGTCATTCTAGTTTCGCATTTGAGATAATACTTCGATTCTATTAAAAGCAAGTCATTCCAATTACGATTAGTGGTTGATTTCCCGATGATTTATTTAACTTAAAAAGACATCTCATTTGAAACAAATAATTAGTTCCACGTTATATTTAAAATAAATGATAGAACTATCACGATCATTTATTCATAGCTGTAACGATCTTTAGAGAACTAGAGAGAGAGAGAGAGAGAGAGAGAGAGAGAGAGAGAGAGAGGGTCGACATGCTAATCAATATCACTTAAAAGTTAGGATGGGCTCCACAGCCAATGCGCCGAAGGTGCTTGTACAGAAGATGAAGTGGATCAAACCGATTTGATTTCGCCCGCCATTGTGGATCTTATGCTTGATTTTGTTGAGTAGATTCCCTTGCTTCCACATTCGTCTGCCCTGCATTTACATTACCGATAGGGTTGTGTTTTTCTTATATGTTTTCCTATCAATTGTTGGAATAAGGACGAACAATTGCCATGTGCTCACTAAGTGGGATTGGGTTGTGTGGCTGACATCAAAATTTACAGAGCTGTCTGATGCCTGATGATTGGGTGGCAGCCCTCATTGCCACTAAGAGAGTCCTTAAGTTTTATAGATAGAACTACTCTAATTGTAGCAAATAAAGACCATTTAAAAGCTAGATTGACTATTGACAAGTTCGATTTGAATCTAGAAAAACCTTCCTTTCCATGCACTTTCCAAGCGTCTCTTGTAATTGTCCGTGCTTTTCGGTTATTCTGACTGGTGTTATCACTTGTAAAACCTGCATTTCCAAGTCACTTATATGTCCGCAGCCTGCATTTCCAGAGTAAAACCTCTTGTTTCTATGATCGGATGAAAATCACATGTACTCATTGCTTATCGATTGTCACGAGTCACAGTCCCTTTGGGAATGTAACCGTGCACCTACCACAACAAGTGAAAGGTTCAAATTCAACACTCATAGGTGAGGATCAAAACATCACCATCATTCATGTATCATACCGTTGGGCTGTGTCTAAAACATAAATTGCGATCTTATGGGATTGGCTTAGTTGTTAAGTAGTGAAACTTATGTATCTCGATTACTCGTACAGCTTGAGTTTAATTCACAAAGTCATTGAGTGCAGATAATCTCATATTTAGGCCAATTATCCAGTTTTTACCTCGTGTATAATTTAGCCTATGAGATAGTGGGGTACCTCACAGGCCTAAATTTTTCGGCGAATATAGGAGGAGAGACAGATGATGAGGAGATGACAACTATAGCAATTGCGTGTATCGGAACGCAATGCTTAACCTCGTCAGAAAGTGAACTTTTAGAGAGTGATTTTGCAGATCTAGGAGCATGATATTGTAAATTATTGTATCACTGGTAATGCGCTAGCTTTGGCCAACGTGTGTGTCAGTGCGCTTCGTAAGAGCATCTTATAAAGATGCATGTGACTGTTGTACCTTAGTCTAGGATGGATGTGTCAAAGTTTGTAAAACACTTGGCATTGCCTATAAAAGGGTACAAATTATCAGTTATGGAATGAGATCGAGTTTTGAGAAAAACATCCAGAGTACATATTTCTCACGTCCTCCTAAATCATTTCCCTCTCATTTTCAAGGTCTGGGGTCATCTAAAGTTTGAAAATGGTAATATTAGCTTGATAAGATGAAGTAGTCATGTGAGTATACCCTTCACTTGCTACTTTGTGGATTATAAAATATCTAATACCATGACGAGTTATGAACCAAAAACTGTGAATGTTTGAGATAGGGGAAATTACCCAAAAAAAGATTATATCTATTGATTTGTGACAATTCAGTTATAAAATTTTTAATTGTGCCAATTGAATTATAAATATTTTCGCATTTTGTTAATGGAATCTATTTGATCAATTTTGATCAGAAATCACTAACATGGATACCATTTGTCCACGCTGGTACTTATGTGGACATTTCTTAATATTTTTTTTATTTTTCTTCTTTTCTTTACTTTTTTTCTTTTTTTCGGTGACTGACAGCCAGGCAAAGGTCACAAGCCAAACCTTGCCAACCACAAGCAAAGGCACTGCAGTCATTGTGGCCAACAAGGGCCCCAACCCCTCACCTAGTGGCCTACAAGGGCGTCATAGTCCTCACCCAGTGCCAATCGATCCTCAATCCAAAAAAAAAAAAGGCAAAGAAAATAAAATCTATAAAAAATTCAAAAAAACTATTTAAAAATATGTCTATATTATCGTTGACTGTGCCACATAAAACGACTAATGTCCACATTAGCGATTTCTGACTTAAAAATTGGTTTAATAGACTCAATTAGTAAAATGGAAAATATTTAGAGTTTAATTGACACGATTAAAAATTTAATAATTGAATTAACACAAATGTAATATATTTAGGATTTTTTTTTTTTTTTTTTGTAATTGCCCCCTATGACTAGTATTCTATCCCAAACACATGGCTACCTCAGCCTTACACAAGGGACTGCCTTTTAGTCTCTAAACATCATAAATTTGGTTCATAAAACTTTTGAATTTAGATTATTTTTGTCTGTCAACAAGTATTTACTTTTATAAAACCACTCTTATGTAATCATACCCCTCATAGCCACTCACTTCCTCGAAATAGCTACCAACTTTCTTCTCACAAAGAAAAACAAAACTATACACTTTCCTTTTATACATAACCACCAAACTATGCAGAGCGCATACGTTGCCTCTAGTATATATAGAATCGATGTCCTCTACATTAAGGGCATAAATTTATGTCTTAGCTACCAAAATACGGAAGACATAATGCCGTTGCCGAAAACTAAAACTAAAACCTATTCTAAGTAAAACAGCGAGATGCTCCTCCTTGATTGTCTCGGAAACAGTTTCAGGCAAACAAACCGGGCAAGAATCAAGAAAAGGGCAGTGAAGCAAGTTCAGGAGCAGCCTTGTTCCTCTCTCTTGGTATCCACTCCAACTTCCGGGAGCTATACGATGGCTGAAGAAACTCTGTAGTGCAGGAATGATGTGGTGGTTCATCACGTTGAACAACGTCAAGCTGGTTTCAGAAGAGCTCCTGCATCTTTTAGAAGCATATAACGTGTTCAGCTTCTTCCCCCTCCTCCCTCTCCGAACTTCCCCACCATCGTAGTTTTTCCGCCCGTCTGTCACTGCCACAAGCTGTTGCCATCGCTCCCATCCTAGCCACTCGATCTTCACTGCTGCACTCATCTCCCTGTCTCTGTTTCTCTCGCCCAAGGCCATGGAGTTCAAGGTGAATCTTAAGAGCGTTTGAGCGAAAGTACTACCAAGGTTGAGTATCTCCCGATTCTTATTTGGGCCACGCTAACACAAAATGACCAACTTCAATCTTGCTTGGGCCATACATACTTTAGATGAAAAGGACCCCCCATCTGTGGCCCATACAATGGACCAAATCAGTATATGCAACGAGTTCTGCCATGTCAAATACATCATTTTCCGGGTGGATTTCCAAACTTTTCTCTTTCTATGCTTACTCAGATTTTCTTTCCATTTGTATGATCTCATCATTTCATTGCGCATACGCGGACTGATCAACAAATTAGCACCAACTACCATGACATTAGAGGAGGTATCATTGTTCAAGGTCAATTTTTTCTTTTCTTTCCTTGCCTTCTTGAACAAGCGATTAGGAATATATGTGTGGATATTGAGCCAAGATAGAGCTGATGGCAATAAACTAACCCTATTCTTAATACTCTCCATTATTATAATCTGGATTAAAAAGCCTTTTCTTGATGAGCAATCATTTTGATTTCCAGCCCACCAAGAAAATCTTTACAAAATTAAAACTTTCCTCCACCTGCTTCTTGCGCTCAAGCTCCTTCGAAATGACGGCCATGCCCCTCGGGTGTACCCTTATAGTGGGTTTGGCACATGGGCTCTTATGTAAATTAGACCTAATTTAGAGAAGTTATTTTGTTCTAATTAGTGTGGATTTGACCCTTAGCCTCTAATGGATAAGCCCCGTGAGCTTTTTCTCTAGCATGACGTATTAATGTCCTGAAATTTCTGAGCCAACCTTCATCAGCCAATGGACGACAAGCATATCTGGTATCTTATACATTCGACATTGGAAAAAGGTTCCTCAAATATGTTTAAAATGGGCCAGAAATAATTAGCAAAATCAGATAATTCCACCTTCAAAAAGGGTTTATCTACCATATACTTTAGATTCGTGGAAAGATAGGTCGTAGTATCGTCCACAAAAAGTTGGCCACCTCATTGCATCCAATCATTGGAGTTGGATGAACTACAGGAAGAATCCGAGGATAAGTTCAGACATCTTATGACCACTTTTTTGTCTTTCATGCCCACAGAAATTGGTAACCCTGAAGATTAGAAAACAAGCTGGATATGCATGCCAGCTGGTTTTTGCTTGGCGTTTTATCTGTTTTTCCCTTGTTAGAAAATTTTAGCACGCCCAAAGAGAAAGAAAGAACATGTGCTATTTTTTCTTAACAAGTAACAAAGGTGGAAATGGACGATGATTATAGTTACTTATTTTGGGTGTTACTAGAGGGTATCAAACCCTCACGGATCTTGGGTAAGAGTTATAGCTACTCTATCCAAAGCCTAAAGGTTTTCAGATTAAGCTTATTATAGTAGTCTTATTGACATGCGGTGAGTCAAGAATTTTCATCACATAAGCTAATAGATTTTCAAGGCAAACTATCAAAAAATCACTCACGGTCCGATTCAAACTCAAAACCTCATGAAAAATGATGTCACTCATTTATCACTTAATCACTTCACTCGGTGATTAACTATTTACTTCTATCATAAAGAAGTCTATCTTAAACAAGTATACTTGAAAGCCACGAAATCCCCCAACCATTCTAGGATTAAGTACTATGCAGGACGCAAAATCCCTTTCAGCTCGACTGCCATGGATGCATCTATTGTTTGCATGTATCAAATAAGGTTTCGCCCATAGAGTAAAAAGCACGACATCCAAGACTATTGTGAGCAAGAGCTGTTGCGATTGAAACATACAATCACATCCAAACGGCGGATGTGGTTTACATCTGGTGGAGTAGAAAGTTGAATCAAATCATGAGCCTAAACTGGACATGGAACATATATCACATCAATGCATTTATCTAAAACCCTAAATTAAGTCATTGATTCAAATGGTCACTAAGGTCTCTAAGAGTGCGTTGACAAGAAACCTCATACAAATAACGCAGATTTTGCGCACTTATATAACCCTCGTGGCTCTTACCCTCCATGTGCGTTAGGGTTTCGTAGAACTCTTCCTCCATCGGGTTTCGAGCAGTGTACTTCTTGAAATCAATTTCGTGACTCAAACCACAAGATCCATTGTCCTTTTGTTAAGCATATATTCTCAAAGGCAATTGGTGTGTCGCCATACCAAACAATTCATTATTTGTACTTTGAACAGCTGACAACTTCTCATTGCAAATAAACGATACTTTAGATTTAATAGAGGATTTACTCTTTTAATTTTGACATTGACAGCTTTTGCGTTGCTCAACCTCTCATTTGTATGGGTAACAATCGTTGAAGGATTGCTCCGATTCCAAAGGAAAAAAAGGTATATGGACACGTTGAATTGTCTAGACTCTTTTAGACTCAATTTTCCAGCTAGATCAAGCCAATCAAATTCTTATTGTACCAAAAAGGAAAAGCGAATTCACATTTGAATCTTGAGAAAAGTCCTGTCTTCCTACATATTTAATTACTGTGACTGAGTTATTGTATCAAACATACCATTGGTATAGATTCAAATCACGTGTGCTGATTTTAAGGTCCCATTAACCAATGACTAGGGGACTTCTTAGACATGTTTGATGGAAAAAATTCGCTTTTAAGAATATCGTTCCACTTATACAAGGACAATCAATTTGTTGACATTGTAATTTTTTAGTTGATAGCTTAACAAGTGCCTCGAAGCACTATTCAACAAAATCTTTCATTGCATCTTTATGCTCGTACAACAACAATTTAAATTGGGCAATCATAATTTGTCACATTTATAATTTTTGTTAACTATGAGTAACTTTATAGTCATATGATTCATTTGTTTGGTGGAAGATAAATGATTTAGAAAACATTATCCTGAAAAAGTCTCCTACATCAATTACAAAAATAAATAAATGTAAAATATTTTCATTATTCACAAAATGTTTAAATACAAATTATTGTTGATAATAAAATTATTTTTCATTGACAAATTATTTCAAACAATACAAGCAATTATTTTGAAATAAATTTTTTTAAATAATTTATCTTTTACAAAACAAACAAAGCACAAATTGACCAAATAAAATGCAAGTTCTGGCAAAAAAAAAAAATAAAAAATAAAAAAAAGATATAATGCAAACATATTAGAAAAGTAGTTATCTGAGCATGAGATTACTTATACTTGATGTTGTGAGATACTCATGATCGTATCATATACCCCTAGAGGAAAATAGAATTACCTAGATTGAGCCCCAAATCTTAGAAGTAGAAAAAAATAATTATATTGACTTAAACCCATATTTTAAAAATACAAGACTTTAAACCCTTTCTTCCACGTATATACATAAATATTGTTTGCAAATTATAGCAATCTTGTCAAGAATCAATCACAGAAAACCAGCTTTTCAATATATATCAATGTCAATGTCCAGCTCTCATCGAACAAGACTGCTGCGTAAACAATAAGCGCCCTAGCTAGAGAGTTACCTACAATTAAGAAATATGACCCGAAAAGACAAGTCCCTATTTCTTCCTTCACATCCCCACTCATGAAAATGAAATATATTCTCACTACATGCCTGAGTTGGGTTGAAGTAACCCCCGAGTCAAAGATTCCAACTCAGAGAGAGAGAGAGAGAGAGAGAGAGAGAGAGAGAGAGAGAGAGAGAGGCACTAATTTTTGGCTGCTCAACAAATCAAGCCACTTTATTCAAATCCGTTTTGCCTTAGCGTGCCCGTAATTCCAACCAAACATACCCTCAAGCCCTAATATATACTCTCGCGAACGCACTCAAGTACGAAGCATCAACTTCTTCATCGCACACATCCAACGCTTGTCCCCCAGTCCATACTTTAGCTCAGCTCACAGCAACTATGGCAGCGGAACCTGAGAAGCTGGTCGAGCTTGAGAAAGTGCCCGACCCCGAGGCCGGCGAGCCCCCAAAAGGGGAGGAGGCTCCTCCAGAACCCCCAGTTCCGCCCCCGGTGCCAGCGCCACCAGTGGATACGTGCTTCTTGATTGATGTGGCGCTTAGGGTTTTGCTCTTCGCAGCAACGCTGACTGCGGTGGTGGTGATGGTCACGGGCAACCAAACAAAGGTTCAAGTCGAGGCCAAGTTCAACAACTCGCCAGCTCTTGTGTAAGATCATATTCATTCCATGCACAGTATAACTTATTTTTCCTCTTTTTTTTTTTGGGTGTTGAGGTTTTTCAATCATATTTTGCTCATCAACTTTTCTAAGTAAATGGTGGATTTTATAATTATTCCTCTTCGTACGGAGATGCATCTGGGAGAGAATTCTCTTGCCGATAAAGATGACATGACTCATACATAGACAAGACAATTTAGCTTTATAATTTATATCTTTTGAAGTGGAAAGAAAAAGTTGTAAATTTATTTATAAAGATTGTCATGTTTCGAGGATTCGACCAGATAAGAATCCACAAACTAGGAGGGATTTGGGTTGAAATTCTGTCACCCCCTCTCCATACTTATCCAACATCAAATGATTATAAAACAGAAAATAGATTATTGGCGTTTAGCATGAACATAATTCATCTGCTAATGTAAGCATACCACACAAAATGCAGTTTCTTGGGTGAGAAATGGTTTTCTTGAATAGGGTTTTGGCTAGTTAAACATTAACAATTTTATTGGTTCATAAACATGGTCCAAGCCCACAAGGACCCAGTTTGAATTTGAGTTCATGTGAGTCTCACATATCATAGATTGGCTTGAGGGTACATAGTGTTTTAGACTTTTTTGAATTGACCTAAATATTTCTCAAGTTATTTACAATAACAAATAGCTAATAATAAAAGAAAAAAAAAAGAAATGTTTATGTGACTATACTTAGTCCAATATGAGATTAATAATATGTTTTAGGCCATAAAAAATTAATAATAAATAATTAAAAATTGTTATGGGTCAAATTTCTTTCAAAATTTGTGACTCACAATATATTGTTATTTTCACAGTAGTCCAAAAATTATTTTGCTAGAAAAACCCAAGAAAAAAAAATTAAGTTATTGTCTATATACAAGTTCCTTGAAAACATCCTTTTTTATTCACTCACAAAATGAAAATCCTACTAGTTCTGTTAGTTTATTCTGCAATTGAAGGTTACCCAAATTAACCACGAAGGATCAAAGGATTAATTCTTCCACCTAAATGATGTTCTCTTCAGTTGGGCGGGACCTATACTTTTACTAAATAATAGGAAAGTTGAACATCTTGCCTATTGAATTTGGCTGATCCAAGGCTCATATATTCGATGATTTAGATGATTCACTCCATCCACAACGAATCGAATCTAGATAAATAAATGTTTGGCCAAGTAGACGGAGTCTTTTCCATAAAAAGAAAAACAAAAGATATTCTGTTGCCAATTTTCATGAAGATGGAGTAATATCAATCATGCAAAAGATGTCTATTAAAAGTAATATATAAATCGACATACCATATTTTCATTTGTGAATGTTTGTACATGACCAGCTTCCATCTAGATAACAATTTATCTTTAAAAAGAAATGTTGATCCAAATAGACCGAGTCTTTCCCATGAAAAATGAAATGTTTTGTGCCAGTCTGTCATGAAGAAGTAGTAATATAAAATGAATTTATAGAATTACATATGGTATTTTTGTTTATAGATGTTTAAAAATTATTACCATTCGTTCCTTTTGGCCTTGGCACATCTGCAGCTCAATGATTGCATGTTTTACGTATAATCATGTGGGACAAAAACTTATGCATATAATAATGGTATGGACCACTGAATCAAATCAAACACTTAAAACATAAAGTTTGATGCATATCTTATGATAATCCAAGTTGGTGGAAACACCTTTTCTTTACTCCACTGGTGGATTTCTTTACTTAATAATAGTAAAACAATTAATGATTACAATCAAAAGTTCAAAGATGTGCCTTGATGGTCTAATTACAATTCATTTATTCATGAATTTATTATTTATTTGTTTGTTTATTTCTCAAATTTGCAGATACTTTGTAGCAGCCTTATCAGTGGCTGGCCTTTATAGCATCATCAGCGCACTCGCATCAATTTCTGTGATCTTGACGCCAATTTTCGCAGCAAGTTTCCAGCTGTTCTTCCTGATCTCCGATGTGGTGAGCTTTCGATTTCCCAGCCGCCTTGTCATGATTTACTCGTTTACTGAATTCACGGAAGGATCTCGATCAGATGGGCCAGGATAAAAATTCATTTAATCATATCAATCGAAAAATAAAGTGATGAGGCCATAAAGTCCACTAAAAAATTTGAATGAATTTAGCGTTATGAACTAATAATAATGTTTACGACCAAAAAAAAAAAAAGAACTAATAATAATGTTTGAATTTGTCAATAATGAATTCAGTTTTTATCAGGCATATACTATTACCGAGAATTTATTTTATCGAATGATTGTATTTTTTGCATCAATTTGATTGAATCAGAGCTCAGTAAAGTTGGATGAAAATCCGATCATAATTACCGCACCCCCGTGTTGGTTCTCTTTGATACTATAAGGAAAGCAAACAAGGGAGATTTATAACGGGAAAAATGCGCTAGAAGTATATTGTGTACATAACGAAATCAAGTTTTAAAATTTTAAAATTGATTCAATTAAGTTGTAAACATTTTTGAAAAATTTTAGTATGTGCTTTGATGAACAGTACCTAATATTGCCTATTGGTATCATTAAATTGCTAGTTTCAATGTTAATTTGATGAGTTAATTAAACCAATAGAAACATTTAAGGCTCTATTGTACTTTTTGGCTCATGTTTAGAACTCAGTTGAAATCAAGTCTTAAAATTTTTAAATTGATTCAATTGAGGTTTAAACATTTTGAAAAATTTTAATAAGTCTTTGATGAACAGTACCTAATATCGCCTATTGGTGTCCTTCAATTTCAAGTTTCAATGTTAATACGAGGAATTAATCGAATCAATAACAAGTTTGAGGGTCCTATTGTGCATTTTGGCTCATTTTTAAGTTTTCATCATAACAATTGAAATGTTTAAAATTCAATTGTATTTGGAACATGAGATTTATGACAAGTGGTGCAATTCTACCAATTTCGATAATGACGCTAGAGTAATAGTTAATGGCATTAAGAAATGGAATTAAAAAAATGCCGGAGTAACGTGAGGAATACTTGTTAAAATTAGATTTCTTTCTCCCTAACATTACTAATTCCCCCTTACTCCATTCTGGCAAACATCACCGATTCTCTCATTTTTTATTGCCGTTCTCTTGGACATTTACGCAAATGCTTGTTGCACAAACAGGTAGTGCTCGGCATCGTCGCATCGGCCACGGCCACTGCCGGCACAGTTGGTTACATCGGCCTAAAAGGCAACACCCACACAAATTGGGGAAAAATTTGCAACGTTTACGACATATTCTGCCAGCACATTGGAAGCGCTGCAGCTGTCTCGCTCTTCGCCGCCGTCGTCCTCGTCTTTCTCATCGCCCTCTCCATCTTATCTCTCCACAAGAAGATCCCCCAGTAGAGGGGCTCTCTTGTCTGTGAATTGTTCCATTGGGATGTGCTTTGCGTGCCTATGTGGTCGATCCTGTGCAGGCTGGAACATTAAATTAGTTTGTGTAAATTTGTATGTATGGGTATTTTGGGTCGTCATGTCTGGTTCAAGAAGATGTGTACATTGTGTTTCCCAATTTGTGTGTATTCGGGCCTCTTAATGATTATGGGTATTGATGCCGTTTCATGTGATTCCTGTCCTCTTGACTCATATTATGCATGTGACACATATTCAAATCACAAAAATGAAGACGAAAGTATCTCTATCGTGAAGTAAAAACCTAATTTGGGTTATTAAAGATAAATTCAACAAGTCGAAATAGAGTGCCCACAAGCACTCGTTAATAAATTTTACTGGAAAAACACTATTCATGAAACTCGGTAAAGTTTTAGCTGATGAATGTACCAGTTTCAACAATACTATTACTAATTTGTCAATAATTGTAACTTTAAGTTCTAGTTTATTTCTAGCCAGTAATTTATCTTTAATCGGCACCAATAAGTACTTCATCACATGTTATAATTGATACCCCATCAACAAAATAACAGTTGTGTCCATAAAGTAAAACTCTATTATAGATGATAGTGACTATTTCGATTTTGAATGGATGATTTTATTAGGGCAATTATTTTTCCCTACAAGCCTGATTAGAGAAACCTCCCTCCAACTATTCCTCCAATTGGTGGGTCACAAGTTATAAACATCACAAATGTGCAAACTTAACAAAAATAAAATGTGGCGATGTCCATATCTGTAACCCACTAATCATACTCATGGTTAAAGAGAATTCCCTTCAACAAGGGATGTAAGAAAATATGACACTTTTCATTAATCTAAATAATTGAATTGGGTTTTCTTTTTTAAAATTTTCTAATTATTCTTTAGAAATAAATGTTTTCCGTAGCCCTTTTTAATCTTTCTTTTGAAAGTTTTGGAGACAATTTTATTCCTCCTTTGGAACCCTGCCTAACTAAACTCTACCTTGTGTTGCCATCCAAAGCTAACTGCATTTGCAGCTAACTTTAAAGCCATGCCTTAAATCCTCATCGCCACTGTCAACAAATCGTCACATCTTTGTCATTGGAGTTTTCATATGGGTTTCTTTTCAATTTTCAGACGAGTTATGTTTGAGAAACTCATGCGGTGTATTGAAGGCTATAGCTCTAATAAGAGCACAACTTAACAACTTTTTAGTAATGTCCAACTTCAATGTTGTTTTCTTTTCTCGATTTCATCTGCTTGTTTGTGTCCTTTATTCTTCCTGTTAAGGTGGATGTTTGATAGAAGTTACACATTAATGATGTGGTTTCACGTGGAGCAACTAATACAGCTTGCTTGATGTTGACCGAGTCCACCTCTATGTGGGGCCCAGCTAATATAAAACAAAAGGAATAAAAGGGAGTAAAAGACAAAAAAGCAAACAAAAAGAAAGTGAAAGAAGTGGCTGCTTCGTGCGTGAGTGCCCGAGAGTGAGAGCAAGAAAGTAGAGAGAGAAAAGAGTGACTAAGAGAACAGGGGAGAAGGAAGGAAAGAGGCGCAACTTTACAATCCCGTTTGAAGGCCAATCATTGACGACATTGGTTTAAATTTGAGTATATAGTTTATGAGATTGAGAGTTAAGAGTTAATCGATTTTGTTCATAGAGAATCCTGTCCGAATTCTTCAATTATGGTTAGGGTTTTTTTACTCCATTTATGTTAATCCACATTTGTAGTGAGGAAATACAATTGGATTGTTGATGTTAAACCTTTAGTGCATGGCTAGAAAAGAACATTTTATGTATCTTAGTATTCTTAATGATTAATGGAAGTTTTTTGGGCAATTTGTGGTTTTTAACGCATTGGTTTCCACGTAAAACCTTGGTGGTGTTGTTGGTTTTATCTACTTATCATTTCAACATTATATTTTTACTTATTTTGAGGTTGTATTGGCTAGTTATTGCTAAGATTAAGTCAATGTCGGTTGGTTTAATTTCAAGGGAAAAATTGATCCTAGATTTGGTTTAGTTCTTGGTGAATTGTAGCCTAACCTGACAAAGTGATATCAAAGCTAAAGTGGAGATTCTATTGGAAAATAGACTCAATTAGCAGCACCATATTTAAGTTAAATGCCTCAAGTTATTCTATTTGAAAGCCTCAATGGAAGACATGATATATTGCAAAAATTTGTTTGATCCCTTCAAGGATGATAAGACTAAAGAAGATAAGGAAGACAAAGAATGGGGGCAAATGAATCAAAAAACAATTGAGTTTATCTAACAATGGATCAATGATAGTGTGTTTCATCATTTTGCTCAAGAGAAGAAAGCTGACACTTTGTAGAAGATTACAAGATCTCTATGAGAGAAAAATCTCATAAAATAAAACTTTTCTAGTTAAAAGAGTTGTGAATTTGAGATACAAAAAAGGGAGTTGTATGTCTAAACACTTGAGTGAATTTCAAGATATTGTAAATCAATTGGCAAATCTTGAGATTGATATTGCTAATGAATTGTAATCATGTCTATTGCTTGGCACTCTCCTTGATAATTGGAATACCTTAGTTGTGATGTTAAATAATTCGGTTCATTTCAATGTGTTTTCTATGAGTATGGTTAAAGAAAGCTTGTTTAATGAAAAAGTAAGGAAAAAAGGCTTTTCTCATGGAAAATAGGGCAAGAAGTCAATCAATAAAGTTTCAAGGTAATGACAAAAGAGATAAGTCAAGAGGAAGGTCAAAATCAAGGCCGACGAGTAGTTTGAAGTGCTATAATTGTGACAAGATAGGACATATGCCCAAGAATGCTAGCTACCAAAGAGAAATAAATCCCATAAAAAAAATGGAGATCGAAAGAAAGAAAAGAAACAGGTTACAACAATAGTTGCATCCGATCACAATATTGTGTTCGCAAGTGACAATAATTGTGTGAATCTTACATGTCAAAACTCTAGTTGGGTTGTTAAATGTCACCTCTTGACATGACCACTTTGTATCTTATTGCAGCGATGATTCTAGTTGTATTAGGATGGAAATAGTGGTATTTCCAAGGTTATCGGTATGGGAGATGTCTATTTGGAGACAATGTTGGATGTAATTTGCTTCTAAAAAATGTAAGACACATTTCACATATTCAACTTCACTTAATCTACATAGGTGCATTAGATGATAATGGTTACTACAATTCTGTTTACGATGGCAAATGAAAATTGATTATAATGGCTAAGGGCAAAAAGACATGCATTTTCTACACCATGCAAGCCAAGTTGATCGAGGAAGAGGTAAATGCAAAGAGGACTCCTCAGTTGACCTATAGCATATGAGAATTGGTTATCTCAACAAGAAGGGGTTGAAAACTCTTCCTAGAAAGAACATTCTACCATTAAAAGAGAGAAAATTGAAGGAGTGTACTTATTGCCAATAGGTACTCAATATAGATTCTCATTCGTAGTTCTTCTCCACGCATGAAATCAAATGTACTTGATTTACTTCACACTGATATTTGTTGTATGGATTCTAAAACCCTTTGTGATGCATTATACTTTGTAACATTTATCGATGACTATTTATTACTTTGAAATCTAAAGACCATATGCTTGCTGCTTACATATAATTTCATGTCAACATTGAAAAAGAAATCAAGAAGATGCTAAAATGTGTTCAAGTTGACATGGTGGTGTGTACTAAAGCTCGTTTGAATATTATTGTAGAGATTATGGTATAAGCTTAAAAAGACCATTTGGAAAACACCATAGAAGAATGGAATGGTGGAGAGAATAAATCAGACAATTAATAATTGGATTCAATGTATGCTCTCTCATGCAAGGTTGCCTAAGTCATTTTAAGATGAAGCAATAAAAATAGCAATGGACTTGATAAATCTTTCTCCATTGGTTCATCTCAAGGAGGATGTTCTACAAAGAGTTTGTAGTGGAAAAGATATTTCTTACAATCATTTAAAAGTGTTCAATTGTTAAGAATTTGTGCATGTTCTAAGGGATGAAAAGTGGAAACTTGATGACAAGTCTAAGCAATGTATCTTCTTGGGTTGTGGACATAAATAGTTTAACTATAGATTATGGGATTAGTTACAAAGAAAGTCACTAGAAGTCGGGATATGAAGTTCTTTGAGCATCAAACCTTTGAAAACATTGACAAACCAAGAAGACCAAGGTTCAACATTTTGTTAGTTTCAACCCAAATCCTCTTGCCGTAGGTGGAAATCACAAGGGAAAAGTGCTTGGAAATCATGAAGATGGTGAATTCCTACAAAATGATTCTTTAGCATATACAAGTGAAATAATTGAGTATGAATAATCAATTAAGAAGAATAGCCCATTGAGCCATGGAGCTAAAGAATATAACTCAACGTTTTTTAGTTTAAACTCAAATCCTCTTACCATAGGTGAAAATCATAGGGAGACTTTAATTGATATAGGGGAAATAATTGAGCATGAACAATCAGTTGAGCAAGAACAACCCAATAAGCTAGTGAAGCATGAACAACAGGCCTTACACTAAGTTAGAAAATCTGAAAAAGGGCATAGATCTTTACAAAAATATCAATCACACAAGTATGTATTACTCATTGATGCAAGAGAGCTAGAACTTATGAAGAGGCTATGTCATGTAATCAAAAGAATGAATGGCATAAAGCCCATGCAAGAGGAGCTTAAAGTCCTTGCACGAGAACCATACATTTGAATTGGTAATGTTGCATGAAAAAATAATCACAAATAAGTGGGTGTACAAGTTAAAGACGGAAAAAAGTAATTTGCAACCACAATAGAAGGCTAAACTGGTTGTGAAGGGCTTTTATCAAAATAAGATAATTGACTTTTAAGAGATCTTTTCATTAGTTGTAAAAATGCTTCTATTTGAGTTGTTTTTGGGTTTGTCACCAACTTGAATTTAGAAATCGAACAATTTGATGTAGAGATAGTTTTATTCATGGAGACTTAGAAGAAGAGATATACATGAAATAACTGGAAGGTTTTAAATTTGAAAGCAAGAAGCATCTTGTATGTAGGTTGAGAAAAAGCTTATATCGTTTCAAGCAAGCATCAAAACAATTGTACATGAAGTTTGAATCATTCATAGATGATCATAGATATGTTAAAACCATCTTTGATTCTTTTGTCCTTATGAAAATATTCTCAAATAATGATTTCTTATCCTTCTACTCTACATGGATGATATGTTGATAATTGGGCACGATGCTAAGAAAATCAAGAGTTAAAAAACGGAGTTTAGTAACACTTTTGCAATGAAGGATCTAAACCTAGCTAAGCAAATCCTAAGCATAAGAATTACTTGTGATAAGAAGAACAAAAGAAATACATTGAAAAGATGCTAGAAAGATGCAACATGAGCACATGTAAACCGATTAGTATTCCATTTGTAGGCCATTTCTAAGTTAAGTAATGAAGAGTATCCTATAAGTGAGAAAGAGAAGAAAGAAATGACTAAAAGTCCTAATGCTTCGTCCATGGGTAGTTTAATGTTGTTATGGTTTGTACAAGACTAGTATTGCTCGTACAGTTGGTGTTGTAAATAGGTTTCTCTCAAATCCTAGAAAGAGGCATTGGACTATTGTTAAATGGATTTTGAGGTATCTTGAAGGTACTTCTAGATTTTGCTTGTGTCATGGAAAACTTGAGTTGTGTGGCTACTTCGATGCAAACTATACTATTATGTTGATTTTTGAAAATCCACATCAAGTTACATGATGATTTATAGGGAGAGCTATTTCATGGCAATCAAAATTGCAAAATTGTGTTGCTTTGTCTACAACTGAAGTGGAGTATATTGTTATCATCAAAGGAGGTAAGAAATTCTTGTGGATGTAGAAATTTCGATAAGAGTTAGGTTTAAAGCATGATAAGTTTGTTATACATTGTGATAATATGAATGCTATCTATCTTAGCAAAAGTCTGGTGTTGCATTCAAGATCAAAGCATGTTGATGTGAAGTATCATTAGATCTGAGAGAAATTAAAAGAGAAGGTCTTCCTACTTAAAAAAGTCCACACCAATGATGGTGGATCCGACATGATGACCAAAGTGTTGCCCATGGTGAAGCTTGGCTCTTGTAGAAACAAAGCGGGCATAAAGGAGCTTCCCACATGAGGTGGAGGGGGAAATTTTTTGGCTGGCTCCACATCCATGTGAGGCCCAACTAGCATAAAACAAAAAGAAAAGGAGTAAAAGTTAAAAAAAAAAAGTGGTTGCTTCATGCATGTGTAGTGCCCGAGAGTGAGAGGAAGAAAGCAAAGAGAAAAGAGTGACCAAGAGAACAGGGGAGGAGGAAGAAAAGAGGGCGCAACTTTGCAACCCCGATTTGAAAGCCAAACGTTAACAAAATTGACTCAAATTTAAGTATGTTGTTCAAGAAACTGAGGGCTATGAGTTGATTAGTTTTATTCGTGGAGAACCTCCTCCAAATTCTTCAATCGTGGTTAGGTTTTTCTTACTTCAATTATATCAATCCATCTTTAGGATGTGAAAACATGGTTGTATCGTTGATGTTGAGCCTCTAGTGCATAACTAGAAAAGAACACTTTATATATCCTACTATTCTTGGTAATTAGTAGAAGTTTTTGAACATTCGATGGTCTTTCCCACATTAGGTTTCTGCATGAAACCTAGTATTGTTATTGGCTTCGTCTCCTTATCATTTCAGCATTATATTTTTACTTGTTGCAAGGTTGTATTGGCTAGTTTTTGCCGGGGTTAAGTCGATCTTGGTCGATTTTATTTCAAGAGAGAAATTGATCCTAGATTAGGTTTAGTTCTTGGCAAATTGTTGCCCGGTTCTCCTCAACACTTGGTTTGTACTCGTTAATTTAAACTTTTAAGTGAAAGGTGGATCTAGCCGAATATGTTGACAAACTCGGATCCGGACTCTCCCCAAACGAAAGTATCAGGCTTCTACAATGACCTCCTAACACTTTGCCTTCTTTTACATGATATAATTCAAGCTATTGAGTCTTAAATAGCTGAAGTTATAACAATTGCAAGTTTTCGTGACTCGATTAGTATAGTGAGCTACATGCAAACGCTCATGGTTCATTGAGTTCATTCATCTGGAAATCATATCGCATCAAATCAACACTCCATATTTAGTTTGGAACGAAGAAGAATCAAACGCTCTGAGAAATTGACGATCCATATTTACCAGATACCGTTGGTAGGCCAAAAGAAAGGCAAAACCATTAAGAGTCGAAAGCAAAAGCAGGTCCCGTGAGAATGGTATTAACGTTTTATCAGATTTTCCAGAGAATTCATACACTGACATCTTCGCGTAACCTTCGTAGTTGAAATCCTTGAAACTTTAGAGACGAACGAAAGAAAAATTGCAGGAGTATCCAGACAAAAATCGGAAAACAACTGCCAGGAACTGAGGATCCATAGCAGCAGGACAAATAACAGCTGATTATAATCATGTAGAATTCATCTCTCACTACATGGAATCAACGTAACTTTCATATAATACAAACGCTTAAGGAACAGAAAACTCATAATTCAAATGACTCATGAAACCTTAAATTATTCATAAAGCAACTGGACTGCTAAATCCAGTGTTGATTGAGACAAGAGTTATAAAGCACAATAGTGACAGTAACTAGCAGGGTTACGTGGAAAGGTTTGAAGCCAAACTTTAGCAGGATCGGGTCAACAGGTATGCGTCCTGCAGACATATCTCGGTCTGCGCGGTGCGGACATGTACATGAGCACCACGTACACGACAACCCCGATGATGATCCAAGTCAAATCGAAGCCACCGCCATTCTCTTCCTCTTCTTCCGATGAGCAGCACAACTTTCCCATCTCCGACCGAGTCTCTGAAGAACTGATGAATCGGCTGTTTACGCGAGTCTCGCAGAGGATAATTAAAGGGGTGAGAGGGAGAAGAAGAGTGAAGATGCCAAGCTCTTAGTTCAGCAGAATCAAGTTGACTTGACGAGATTGAGAAGTTTCCTCGAGACTTCCTCAAGCCTCCACTAAATATGCCCTTTGTTCTTCTGGAGGGTACAACTAAGAATCAATTGTTTTTATAACAATTTTTGATACAACCACTGATTGAGAATGGTTCAACCTTCAAGACTAGAAATAGGATGAACTAATAATTAGTTATGTCTGGTGGTACCAACTCGTAATAAAATTCGTTAAATCTGCGGTCGAAAGTCGCTTTGCTTCAGAGAGGACACGGAGAGTAGTTAGAGGGGGGATTTTTATTTGACGTCTTGCTCAATGATTTACAAGCATGGAGGATGCTCTCAGCAAGTAGCAAAGTAGGCGAATGGAATGAAGACAAGGAAGAACATGGAGGAAAAATTTGGTTTTCTTTTGTCAATACATGTGACTAGTGACTTGTTTAGGTTGTCCAACTAAAAGAGAGGCAAGTGAGAGAGGAACAACCAAACGTCGCTCTCAAAACTCCCTTGTCTTACTGAGAAGGGAAAAAGAGTTGTAGGAAGTAGTTCATAGCAGGGGAAAAATTAGAACACAGGTAAAAATAAAAGTCGATTGTGTAAACTGGCCCGATCTCAACTAGCTTCTTTCTTGAATGTACAAAAACACTCTAATTCCGGGGGCCGACTGCAGCTGGTTCCTCCAACGTTTAGGACTATATGTTCCGCTACATGATGAATGGTCTACTTCGAGTTTGAGAGCTCTTTTCAGATTAGTTCAGGCGGCAAGGCCCCGCAACTTCCTCGATTACTGAAATTTTCCTATGAAAATTCCGAAAGAGCGAATAAGGGGGAACATTGCAGTTCTTAAGCAGCGTTGCCTCTGCGTTTTCTTTGCTCGCTAGATCATAGTCTGCCATGATTCCTATACCAAATGCACTAACCATTCAGTATCTGCAGGATCGGACCCTGTTAATTTATCTCGAACAACATGAAGTAACAGCAACTGATGGTCAATTTCATATCTTAGAGCAATTTTGTAGGATGAGCCATTCTTTTGCAGAATATCGAGTAGACACGTCCTCCACTAACTTTGAAGAACCAATTGATTGTTAACTTTTCATGAGGCGTTTGAATTTGGCATGGATCCTCCACAAAAATGACCCTTAAGCCAGTTGATGAACTAAAGGAGATGGATTCTTCCGATAGAGAGCACTCTCAAACTCAGCATCAAACTAGACTATACTGTAAGATGGCCAGATTTGGGTAAACAGAAACTGACTTATTTCATAGATAGCCAAAATGACATCGTACCACTTGAAACAAGATAAATTTTCAGCTGTTATGTCTAATCATATGCATAAAGTTCCGCATAATCAGAGCAAGCCCAAGCTGGCTCTTAAATGACAAGGACTTGTATACATGAACATGGGCTCCATCAGCTTCTAATTGAACATATTTTCTTGATAGTATGTACACATTTTCAATCACTGGGACATGGGAGTAATGAATTGAAATAAATTGGTCATAAAATTTCCTTCAGTCTAATTTAAGGCATTTTTCTCCCACTATGTCTGTGGGTCAATTCCTGTCATTGCATGGGGCAGCACTCACTCAACTACTCCAAGAAAATGTGAGAAGCTCGGGTACTTGGGTTCCCATCCTATTTCCGCACGAGTTTTTGAGTTGTTCAATTTCTTGCCCAGCGGATCATTAGTTCCTGAAACAAGGTAAGCAAGTGAAGTTCTGTTCTAGTGGAAATTCCGGATCCTATACTTTTGAAAAATGTTCAGTACTTAATACAAGTAACTGGTGATTCATTTTAAATGTCAAAGGGGAAATTACCAGTGAAACCCTTGAACTTTTTACTAAATTTGCCACTTTTCTCAACAATGTCCATCACTTCCTGCCTGCATTCAAAAAAATATTGGATGTTCATAATATGGCTAAACCATACAATCGGTAAGATTAACTGATATCTAGGAATGACTTGGAAATAGAATGCCTCATAACATTATATAATCAACACTAGAATATCGTTTTGTCTATCCACATAAATCTCATTCCCTACCTGGATAAAGGGTGATTGTCACATCCCAAGAAGATCCTGCTACAGAGTTTCTTTTTCAAAATTGCAATTGAGAGGGAAGCAGCATCCTGTCAAAATTCAGACCATTATGTAAGTCCAGGACATCCTCCCCAAAAATGACAAAAGGCAAAAAAGCTATCTATCTATGTAGAAAGAATCCAGATAGGTCATTTGAGCGCACACAAGCACATGTTGAAAGCTGTGGAGGAAAACATGACAGAAAATGCAAAGCAAGATCAAGTTTTTGGCATGCAAGCCCCCTTCCTTGTGTATACTGCTAATTTACTTGCATGAACCTAGAAAAAAACTGAAAAAAGAGCAGACATAATGCAGGACTCCCATTTTTATTAGCATCCTTTACTCTTTTGAGTTTTTGGCAATGTACATTCCAAAATCGGTCAAACTATGAGAGAAGAATGAACAAATAGGATACGAACCTCATAGTGTATAAGATTGAGGATGTGATCTGGACGAGCTTCAACAGTTCCCTTCTCTAGCCAGTAAGAATGTGCACCCCTATCTGCTTGGTAAGTAATGTTAAGGTTAGCAGAGGTGGTAGTTTTCCCATTAGAAACTCAAGGTGTCTTCCCTCCCAATACACTAATTATCAATTCAAAGAACTTTAAAAGGATATGTAAAGTCCTGCCAATCTAACAACACAGCCACCGAATTCCATCACCACTGCTTCTGCTTTCAGAAGAACATCTGTCCTAGGGCTCCTACCAATAGGGACAACAGGACCATCCTGCAAAGCAAGACCAACAGAACAACACCAATAGTTAGGAAGACAATGGACTACTTCACAAAAATACAAAAGATACAGGCACGAGAGTGACAGCAGAGAAATGACTAAGAAATCTAAGTTTCCAACAAACATGCATTGAGTGGAGATCCCAATAACCCCTCATCAATTGCAACAGATGCCAATGCGTGCTACATATTTTTGAACAACCACTAACAAGGTAATCATCAGTAAATTGTCATTTATAGCGGTAGAGCAAGGTACAGGTTTCCCTTGAGCCATGGGAAAAACATGAAACACCACAGACATTGGGTGAAAGTTAATCAACATGTTAGATTAGCACCTCATCACAGTTTCCATTGTCGTTGCGGTCATATGGAGCAGAGCTTGATGTGAATAAGAAAGAACCTTCCCCATTCCAGCTCAGGGCAGCCAGTCTGAGTAAAGTTAGATGAATAGTTCAAATTTATTATCTTGCAGAGCACAAGCACCAAAATATTAAAAAGTGTGCTATGCAGGCCTAACCACCCAAAGTCTACCTTATAGCCACATTTTCATCCAAGTGCAATTGAAAGCAATTAGAAAATTGTGCAAAAGGTTAGTGTTTTTTAGTCTTACCTCACATCACCAGGATAGTCAGGAGTCCGTGATGGTGGAGCACAAAAAATCACATAAGGAAACCGCTGATCTGTCTTTGTTCCTTTCAAGGATGGTATAATCCCCACTTGGACCAACTCATCATGATGATCAGAAGTCACTGTCTGCCCATAAATTTGGCAGCCAGGATGCTCCTGCTCAAGAAAAATATATACTCTCAGTCTCTTATATGTAGGTTGTCCTGATGTCTTCAGCTAGTAACATAAACCCCCAGAATAAGACAAAGGGGATATCTTGTGAAGCAATCAGTAAATGTCAGAACAGTTACGAAACAACAGAAAGTCGTCAATCAAATTGAAGCAACTCTAAGTACAATAAGCCACACATTCGCCAGGTGTAAGAGGTAACATCCAGCTGAGACAAGCAACACGTATATTGAAGAGACACATGTAAATGAATTAAGGAGAGTCAGCAACAAAGACAGTATCAAGCAACGGGCTTAGACAAGAACATAGTTGCATTTTCATGCTATGGAATCTTTTCACTTAGTTTCTCCCTGTGAGACTTTCAGAGATTGAGTAAATTTTGTATCCATACCTCACGCCATCTTTCTGCCACCAAGCGCCCGAGAACGCCAGGTCCGACAATCAGCAAATCGTTCTGCCCAACCACTCCGGTAGCTGAAACCTCCATCTCTTCACCTCGCGCTCCTTCACCCACCAAATAAAACCATCAATAAACCAAGAACCAACTTCTTTTCCATCTTCCAAATCAAACAAAACAGACTGTACACAGTCAACACGAAAGTCAACATGCGCCATTGCACAAGCACGCGGAAAAGAGACAGCCTTAAATCCTGCTAGTCCATTTTCTTCTGGGTCAACGCTTCCTCATCTATCACGACATTCGCGCAGCTAAAAATCCAATCTTCAAGCTGCATCGCACCTCTTCCGCCTCATGCCTCTATCTAAACTAAACTGGGCGATCAAAAGAATCAATTCTTGCTGGATATCTAATCTAATTCACCTCGATTACCTCAATTGCGCATCCAGCAAACAGTTACGGCCACGCGAAATCGACAAATTCCTCAAAAGAACTCAGTCAAGTCGGAATTTTCTTTCCGAGAGACCCAGTAAGACTATTTCAAGTAAACCCACGACGGAAAAAACAGTTCTTAATCCGGCGACAATCAAGAAACGCCAAAAAACCGAGCACACATCGACATTTCGTGAATCGCGAACGAGGAGGCGAAAAGAAGGAAGGGGGGGCCCGGTGGGGGGACCAACCCGCGACAGAGAGGGCGCGCACTCGGAGGCTCCGCGGCGGCGTCGACGGTGGCGATTTGAGCCTCGGGTCGAGATGGGAGATCCCGGATATCGATGGGGACCGGCTGGTGCCGTTCGAGGCGAGGCGTATGGAGGAAGGCGAGCTCGGACAGCGAGGAGATGAGACTCGAGCGAGACGAGGTGGAGCGAAGTACGAGGAGGAAGAAGAAGAAGAAGCTAGGACGGTGGCAACCATTGCTGCATGCTTTCAATAAAAAGGACACGGCGGAGATAGAAATGGGGCGAGTGAGTTGCAGTCTGATTGCTGATTGGCTAAATCCACATGGGAGAGAGACAAAGGGACTGTTGGATAATTTTTTGGGAAAGGTTTTACAAGTAAGGGAAGAAATCCTATCTATTCAAGAATTCCGATTATATTCATTGGTCCGTGACCCGCTCTAAAGATGGAGATTGATGAGAAGTTTAATCCAAATAAAAAAAACAAAAAAGGAAAGATATCCAATCTATTCAAGAATCCTGATTTATAATTATTGATCTACAACTCAATCTAATAATAAAAATTAATGAGAAGTTTCTTCAAAATCGACCCACAAAAAAGGGAAAGATATCCTATTTATTCAAAAACTCCAATTACAATTGTTGATCTACGATTCAATCTAACGATGAAAATTGATGCAAAGTCTTTTCCAAAGGTTTTCCAAATAAGAGAAGAAAACCTTCCAATAAAAATTGATGAAAAGTCTCTTGCAAAGGTTTTCCATATAAGGGAAGAAATCCTTCCATAAAAAAAAGGAAGAAATCCTATCTATTCAAAATCTAACGATGGAGATTGATTAGAAGTCTCTTCCATGAGTTTTCTAAATAAGGGCCAACAAAAAAATAAAGGGAAAAGAAATCCTATCTATTCAAGAACCCCGATTATTATCGTTGATGGAAATTGATAAGAATTGATGGGAAATTGATGAGAATTGATGACAAGTCTCTTCCAAAGGGTTTTCCAAATAAGGAAAGATATCCTTCTGACCAAAAAAAAGGAAAGAAATCTTATTTATTCAAGAACCCAATTATAATCGTTGATCTATGACTCAATCTAACGATGGAGATTGATGAGAAGTCTCTAGAATACAAGTATATTTCTCATTTTTACCCCCAAAGAATACTCTAAAATGGCCTAATGTACTTTCTCCTATTGCCCTAAGGAATGTTGTAGATTACTTAAGAAAAGTCCTTAAAAGCTTCAAGACTCGATAGGTTATCTTGGATAATTTTGTGTAACATTTTTCCTTGAAAACTCCAAACCATTACACATACATGCAATCATGCTAGAATTTATTAAAATGTTTTTGTGTGAGGGTCACACCAATTGGCAGTAACATGTGGCGAGACAACATAACAAAAAGTTAGTTTTTTTAAAATCTAAGCATAACACATTATGCGGATAATATGATTGGTTGGTCACACCATATGAACCATATTTTAGGTTTTTTAGCAAAAGGAATTCGTTTATATGCGATGGGTTACTCTCTGGGGTTATGAAAATAGTTGGCAATTACTATAACCTCTCTTCGATTCTAAGTAATGGAATGGGAGTCGTGCTTCAATTTTCAAATTCTAAAAAGCACTACAATCACTAACCTATTAACTATTCCAAATATTTTGAAAAAGTATACTCGATTAGTTCTCTGAGACACTCCTTAAAAGTATAATTAATCAATTTTCTGAGACATTCGTTAGCAAGATTTCTATTGAAAATATTATCAATTCTAGAGAAAGTAAAAGTCTTGCAAAGTGAAGGTGACAAAATGAGTAGATCGGGTTGGCTTCCCCTCTACGTCAAGGCGGCCGTTCCATTTGGGAGCAAGTCTCCAAAAAGAGTGCCCAAAGCAACCTCATAGAGTTGGTGAACTATTTAGGGGTGAATGCTAAATTATAAATTGCCAGGCAACTTGGGTTGTCACGAATTCCCTTTACTCAAAAAAGGGACATCCTCGTTAGCGTTGCCCTATATAGCTTAGCTATTTTTATATGTGGTCTGATCTAATCCTATCATATTCGTGCCTTCAAGCCCTTCTCATCGGATCAGGTATGGATCTAGTTTATACACAAACCACACACTTAATGGAGGGATAGCATTTGTAACAACATCGTCCATTCAATGTGGGCCAAACCTCAAAATGAGTACTTTAAATAACCATACAAGGCAATGGTTATTTGAAGTGGGTGTTGACTTATAAATATTTCCCTAAGGGCTCTCTCAACTAATGTGGGATTTAAGATGTTTATTAAGAGATATCCAATAAATTGGAACGTGTTGGACCACATATTAAACTAGGGGAGTATCGCTAGATGAAACAAGTCGCTGACCATGACATTAGTTCTTTCAATGGGAGAGTTTGTAATATATAAAATTTTACACCAAATGGAAAAGACTCTCTTACGGGATATTTAAACTAGCATGGTAGTATCCACCACAAATGGTTACCACCTTATATGGTTATTTAAAGTACTCTTTTTAATAGCTTGAATCACATGAATTTGCTTGAATCAATACATCCGCACAGGCATATTCCGGCTTCAAATAGATTTTCACTCGAGTCTTTCCGAGTTCTACCTTCTTGGATACAGGTCTAAGGTACATGCCAATCGATTCTCAATTATCTCAGCTTTCCTTTCTGCAGATTCGGGTTGCATGTCGTTTAGACATAGCTCAATCACGAGTTTGCTTGGATTTCAGCTTCTTTTACAAATTTGGATTTGGTTGAGCCAAAAACACATCTTGTCAGGTTGCAATGAGTTTCATTTGGTGTTCTCTAGTGTTCAGGCCAATGTCATATTCGATTCATTTGGAACTTGGGTCAAGTCAACTTGAGATTACATAGTATATGAATGACCTCTTTGTGATAAATGATAAATGGGAAAGTTGTCAAAAAGTCCTAAATTTATTGTACAGTAGTAAATTTAGTCTTAAATCTTTCAATTATACTAATTTAGTTCCGAACCTTTCGACGATTTGTTAGTGTAGTCCTTTATGATTAAGCTAGCAAAACTTTATAATGTTTATAACTAAATTTGCATAATTGAAGGGTTTAGGACTATATTGGCAAATTGTCAAAAAGTTTAGACTAAATTGACATAATTAAAAGGCTTAGGACTGAACCCGCTACTGTATAATAGATTTATAACTTTTTGGACTATTATCCCTCATAAACTATGAACAAATCCCAAAGAAGCAGTATCCTACCTAGGACCCATACGTGTGTTTCATCTCTATTCCTCAAACCTTGGAGCTAATCTCACTACTTCTTTAGGATTTATCCGTAGTTCATCACTTCATAGAAGAAAGAGGCCGTATAAATGCCTAGTTCCGTGAAAGGTGAGGCCTTCTAGACCTCCCTTTCGCCGTGCCTTGGCCACCATATGCGCGTCACCTCCATTGCTCAAGCCGTGAGCCGGACTTAATAATTTTCTGAGATTTATTCTTAATTTATCCGTGAGCCGGACTTAATAATTTTCTGAGATTTATTCTTAATTTATCGCTTATGAAATATATATAAACCGAATTTTCTTAGGCGCAGGTTGTTCCAAAGTCAGCTTGACACAAAGTTCGATCAATTATTCTTTTTTCTAGTCAACTCATGTTGCTGCGGCTCCTCCGCATAGAGCAGAGATGGTCGCGTCGCGGGATTAATACAGAAGTGGTAATTTTGCCTTGTTTATTCGATTTTTTTTTCTAATTTTTCTTTTGATTCACGACATCAAATGAACAAACTTACATTTTGAGATTCTTGAAATTCCATTTTACAAATTAAACCTTTAGGAAAAATAGTCTTATCCAAAGAAATAGACAATAAGCTTTGGATCATGAGATTTCTACTTTAAGTCGTGCAAATTAGATTGCATGAAGTTCCACGAGAGATACAAATCATGAAATTTATAAGGGTTATATCGAGCTATAGACTCGTAATTTTGACATGATAATGCATTTGATATTTATGCATGAAAAAAGATATTATTATTAAAGAAAATTTCAAATAAAAGCCTAAAATGTCATCATTTTTTCAAATAATAGTTTGAAATAAATTTCTTTTAAACGAGGGTTTGAAATGTTTTGTCATACTCAAAGAAAGGCCTCACCTTGCCAAATGATCAAGGACATTTTCATCATTTGCCCTTTTTATTTTCTTTTATTTTTCTTTTTTTTCTATATTTTTTACAAAAATCAAAAAAAGGAAAAAAAAAAGCTAAAACTTAAAAGAAAAACATAAATAATATATAAAAAAAAAACAGTGGCCACCACCCCATTACCGGTGGGGTGAAGGCCATGGCCGGTGGGGTTGTTGGTGCCTCGACAAGGGTCAGTGGCCCTTGCCCAAGTGTCACCAAATATCGTGGCGCCATCGCAATTCTAGTGAGGCCTAGTAGGCCCTTGCCTTTGGTCAGCAAGGGATGCCAGCCATGGCTACCACCTCATTAGGAGACCTATTTTATTTTATTTTTTGTGTTTTCTTTTCTGATTTTTTTAAATGGAAAGAAAAAACGAAAGAAAAAAAAAGGAGTAAAAGACAAAAATATCCTCAATCATTAGGTAAAGTGAAGCATTTTTTTAAGACTGATATGGCACTTTATGCCATTTTCTTGAAAAAGATATACTTCAGACTCTTATTTAAAAAAATAATGATATTTCAAGTTTTTATTTAAAATAATATTCACTTCATGCCGTTATTTTAGAAAACGTTGACACTTCAAGCTCTTGTTTGGAATTTTCCCTAATTATTATTACATATTTCCAAGCTCACTACTAACAAAGGGGTTGCCGCAATGACATACCGCGAGTATATGCGATTGGGAAGGCTTATACAGGGAAGGCAGCATTTGTAAAGTATCGATAGGGTTAGCTTTGGATTAGCGGTAAGATCCTGAATTATCTTTATCTCTCATAATATTTTAGAATTTTGGCATGGTGGGCTTGGAGTGAGACTCCATAGGGATGAGCAGACCTGATGTACCTCTATTATTTTAATTTTTTTTATAGTGGGCTTGAAGTAAACCCATGTCCTCTTGACATTTGCCACGTACTCCTAATCAAAGATATTATCCGTCAATTCGACGTACACAGATCGCCACGTGGCAAAATCAGAGAGGAAGAAGCCAATAGTGAGAATGACGAAAATAATATCCGAGAAGAGGAGACGAGAGAAGAGGAAGATGAAGATAGTGAAGAGGTTGGACGAGAACAATAACGAGGAAGACGAAAGAGTCTAGTGAAGAGCGAAGATGAGGAGGATGCTTCACACGTAGACGTTGAAATTAACCTATTTTCTCATCAATGGAAATCTAATACGTGGAAGATATGAAGTGATTGACAAGATGAGGAGGATCCTTCACATCAAATGCGTTACGGTTTTGGTTGCCAACTCCCATGGTTGTTCCCATCAAATCAAATAATTCAACCTAGAGATAAGGATTACTCCCTATAGGCTGACATTAGGGACAACAACTTTGGTTTGCAAAATGCCTAAAAACCAATCCATTCATAGGGTCAATTTCAAAAAAAACTCCAAATTTTAAGTTCAGTCTCAAATATATCCCGAACTTTTTTTTATCTAAAAAAAAACTCAAAATTTTAGGTTCAATCACAAATCTGCCCCGAACTTTTCTTTATCTTAGAAAAAATCTCAAACTTTAGGTTTAGTCCCAAATCTGCCCCAAACTTTTCTTTTGTCTCAGAAAAAACCCCAAACTCTTAGTCTATTCCTAAATCTATCCCAATTTTTTTTGTCAAAAAGAAAATCATCAAATTTTACTCTAATCCTAAATTTGCCCTCATTAGCCTCTATTCAAAAGCCGTATTAGTAATTTCTAATTTTTTATGTCCTAAAATGGTTTTATTTTGAAAATAATTTTCTATGACATCTTGTTTATGTGTATTTATTATCTATGTGAAAATGACATGTTAAGTTGGGACTAGACCATGGGGTATATTTGAGATTTTTTTAGACAAAATAAAATTCGGGTAAATTTGGGACTAAAATTAAAATTTAGGGTTTTTTTTTTAGACAAAAGAAAAGTTCGAGACAGATTTGAGACTCGAACCTAAAGTTTTGGGTTTTTTTTTTAGACAAAAAAAAAGTTCAGGGGTATATTTAGGATTGGACCTAAAGTTTGTGATTTTTTTTGGAATTGACCCTCCATTCATATGTCATAATTTGGGGAAAAATTACTTTATAAGTTCTATATCAATAGTACAAATACCAATTCAATTTTGAATTTTTTTAATTTATTGAACTACCCCATCACTGATTTTGGCGAAAATTGGTCGGCAATGCTACATTGGAATTTCGAACAAAAGTTTAGGAACTAAGTTAATAAAATTGAAAAGTTCAAGATCGAATAAATTCCTATAATATGTTTAGAATTTATTGGATAATTTCTCCTATAATTTGGTGACCGATAATGTAAGGATAAATAGACTTTTGATGAGGAAAGCCATGGCAATTGGCAACCAAATCAGTAGCATATTTGACTGTTATCCTAGCCCTAGCCCAAGTGACGTGAGGCGAAGATATAAGGGCCATGATCAAGCCTTTGCCATCAAATTATATATAAGAGAAGAAAGAATTTTGGTAAGTTGCCTTCATCATCAAAGTTGAAAACTAAACTCAGTGAATGGATACTCCTTACGTTGCTTAGCCATAAAGCTTAAATGAAATTGCCCAGATGGTCACTCAACTCGATTAAACCCACAATTCATGCGAATGCATTTTGAGCCTCGACCTCCCTCCTAGGATCATCAGTTCGATTACAAGCCTTGATCGGCCCAACATTTTGTTCCAAGAGAAAAGTTTGTTCTAATCAACTGAAATGGTTTAAATTAAAAAAGAAATATGAACTAATTTTCCTTACTTTCCCAATCTAGTTTTAGATTTGAGAGTTTTGCTCTCCCGATTTATATGTAAGAGCTTTTCTCTCATAACTAATATTAGATTTGGGAGTTTTGATGAATAAGTGCTCCTCCAATTTCAATGGTGTTCACAACAACTTTGGTGTGCTTGTTTAGTGTGTTTTTGTTAAAAGTTTTGGCAGCTCGCACTTCATAAATGACTTGCTCTCACAAGTAATATATTTGAACATATTCAATATATTTATGTTGTCTCCATACAATGATGGTGTTGGAGACATTGAACCTAAGCACACACTATCAAAAGGCAAAATCGTAACTACGGCTGAAAATCCTAGTATGTACTCATCACTAATAATAATGTATGATTCAATGATCAGCCGTCAATCATTTTGCTTAGATACAATCATAGATCTGTTTATAAAGAACAAGCAAGTGATGATTTTTCTCAACCATGCTCCAATGATGTACCTTGATTTTTTATTTTTAGTTTGTTTTGGAGCTCTACAAGTTTGTCCTGTTAGGGTAATTTTTGAGATTTCCTATGAATCCTATAATGTATTATTTTGATAATGAATGGAAATTTCTTTTGATTAAAAAAAGAGAGAGAGAGATGAACGTGGCTAATGTCTCTGAAGAACCCGTGCTCGTGAGTTTTGAGCCTCACCACCCCAAAAGCGAAAACGATCCCCTTTCACTTCAAAACATCGGCATGTTTTCCTCTAAGACCATTTCGATGGATAAGAATATTTTGATGAAAATGATACATGATGATCTTTAGTTGGAACATAGCACACTGCAATTTGAGTTCTATCAATCCTATTCCCAATAACCATTTGCATTTAATGGTACATTTGGTTTAGTATTCTTAATGAGCTTTTAATGTCTAAAGCCTCTTGATCATTTTGAATATGAATGATTTGGACAATGCCCAAATTTTATCATCAAATCACCCTTAAAGCATTCTTCATGATCAACATGCACTTGAAATGCATGTCTAATCACTGTTTAAAAAGATTTCGATTAACTTATACTTGTGATGCATGTCTGATCCCTCATTTCTTAAAAAAAATAAAATCTGTCACTGTTACTGTGTATTTGAGACTTGTGTTTCTCGAAATGCTCAGTCAAATCATTCATTTCAAATCTGTAACCTGCTTGCACTTGGGACACATATTTGATCACTGATTTAAACAAAAAGGATTCACCGATCAACTTACATTCATGACAAATTTCAATTGCTCTTTCTGAAAATCTTCATTGTAGTTAGCATGCGCTTGAAACACGCATTTGATTCACTACTTCAGATCTATGGACAACTTGTATAGAGGACACATGCTTGATCACTGATTTTTCGCATTGTTTATAACTTTGTCATTGCCGTTTCTCATTTCAAAATTAGGAATTGCGAGCATTTGAAAGCAACAAAAACGGGTCAAATAAATGTGCGAGGGAGTAATCACCAGTGAAACTTCAATCAAACCTTCCAATACTCGAAATAAAGAACCTAGAGAAAACCATATCTAGAGGTCTCATAATTGAATGACAATTTTCAGACCTCTAAGTTATGATATATAATAATTTTGTAAACGATGAATAGGGATAGAAGCGATATTTGATACATAGACCGGAGACTTAAACCCTGTCGTTGGTTGAAATTTCGAGTTGATGATATCATGAAATTCACCTGACAATATTGAGTTCATTGAAAATCTCTCCAGGTGAACGTTCTAACCTTACAAAAATATTGCCAATTGTATTTCGGATGAAGGAGATATGTGCTCAGAAAGAGGGAGCCTCGACTCAAAATGCACCTTCAGACAATGCCCACATGTCTTGAATTGAGTTTGATTTTAACATTTATCTTGCTTTTGCATGTTTTTCTATCTATGTAGATACTAAAACTCTCGCGCTTTATAGCTTGACTCCACTCGCTCTTTAAAATTCATATAAAATTGCTTGTAGGATGTAATATCTATTTAGAATTATAAAATTTATGGAAAATTTCAAAAAAGGGCTCAAGTTCCCATCATTTTTTTAAATAAGGGTTCGAAATAAAAAAATAAGGGCATAAAGTGACATTTATTATTTCAAATAAGAGTTTGAAGTTACCATGATTGTTTCAAATAATAGCTTGACCTTATCGGTCGCCGGCTGGCTAAATTTTCCGACAAATCAAGGATGTTTTAGTCCAATTTTTCGTTTCTTTTTTCTTCCTTTGTTCTTTTTCTTTTTTTTTCCAATTCTACTTCTTCCTCTTCGTCGGTGGCCAACTAACCATCGACAATGCCCACAAAGGGTTGGGTGACCCTCACCCGATCCGGTGAGGGATGACATTGCCTCAGCAAGGTGACCCTTGCCTTAGGGGAGGCCACCCCTCGTGGTCATCTACAAGGGCTCGGCGACCTTGTTGGCTATTAGTAATGGTTGGCAAGGCCATGCTTGCTAGACTCGGTGAGGATCGACCTTGCATTGGGCCAACAAGGGCCCCATGACCCTTGTTAGCCACTAGCCCTAGATGAGGCCACCCTTGTCAAATTTGGCAAGGTTTGGCTATTGGGAGCCAACCTCACGGATGGCTATGAAGGGTGGTCTCCCTTAAGGCAAAGGTTGCCTTGTTGGATTAAGCAAGGGTGACCTTCACCCAGCCCTCTGTGAGCCGGCCACTGGTGAATAGGAAGAAGAAGAACTAGAAAAAAAAATTGTAAATGACAAAAATGCTCTTGATCACCAGAAAGTAAGATCCTTATTTGAAATAAATATAATCACTTTAGGCTTTTATTTGAAACAAATATAATTACGTCAAATCTTTATTTGAAAAAATTCACTTGATATCCTTATTTGAGAAAATTATAGTATTTCAAGCATTTATTTGAAATAAAATTCATTTCTATCTTTTACTTGAAAAAAATGTGGATATTTCAGGCTTTTTTTGGAATTTTCTCTAAAATTTAGAATAACTCATTATGTTACCCTTTCAATAGTAAAATAGAAAACCTATTTTTATGCTGTTACAACGATGAAATGAAAATTTGACAAGCAAAAAAGTGCTTTATTATCCACCTATTACTTTTCCCTCAAATTTGGAAAATGATAAAAGACATTGAGCCTTCAAAAATTACATATGATTTTATTGGATATCCAATTATCCCATTCCATCCGATAATGAGACAGTGGTTTCACAAAACCATGTTCTCTCACTCTTTGGATGTTTCATTTTTACCTTTACATCAACACATATGATTTCAAAGCTGTAGATTGCTATCTTTTCATCATGCAACTATCCCAATCAACACATGTTTAATGATCATATAGTGCGTTCGCTCAATTCAATGATCACCTAATTCTTTTTAAAACAAGATTCCTTTCTTTTTGAACATAATTGACCTGCAATAGTGCATGCAACGAGTGGTGTGTTCCTCGACATTATTTTCAGGAAATCAAAGCATCTACTTAGAAAGCAAGCTAAAGTGAAGTATTTACCTCCATAAAGCCAAGAAGAATGAGAAATTGAAAGAAAAATGTTGAATATATATATATATATTTTTTTTTTTTGAGAAATTGGATTAAACTTCAAAAAATCCAAAGAAAATGGAAAAAAAGAAAAAGAAGAAGATCTGCTGCTTTCTTCCCAAATTTCAAAGTTTCAGAGATTCGGTACGGTGCGGCGAGGATCACGATAGCGAGCGAACGCACAAACAATATATACGCCAGCGTCATTCATCCTTCCTAGAAAAAAGCTTCACAATCTCTCCCCTCTCTCTTTCTCTCTCCTCCCTTCTCCCTCTCTCTCTAGAATCGTAGAGAGAGAGAGAGCCACCGCGATTCTCCGCTGCACCGCCGAGCGAGGGGGAGGCGAATCGGGATGGCGTGAGGCGGGGGAAGCGATTCCCGGTCCCCATCTTCCCCTAGGGTTCCGCCATCGCCGGACTCGCCCCGTTGGGACGGTTCGTTCGGCCACGTTCCGACGTACATTGCTTCGGTTATCGGGTGTTTGCTCTTTGCTGTTTGGGGGGTTTCATCGGCGTCGTCTCGGAACGCTTCGCGGGTTCGCCGTTTTGATGTGGTCGGTGGGAGCTGGAGTTTGTGCGGATTGAGGTATTTCTCTGTTGTTATTTTCTGGGGAGCTGATTCGGTTGAATGGGTGGGCATCGGTGGATATGATCCGTGGGTTGAATTATGGAAAAATGTGCGCTTTGTTTCGGCTGTGAGAATTCTTGGGGAGGAAAGATGGAATTAAAAAGTTGCATGCTTGTCTGTTGGAACTGGTTGTTTATGTTTTGATATGTGCATTCTGTGCTACACTACTTTGATTTTCCAAGTCGTGAGCTTTTAGATGTCGACTTTCTTAATTTCTTAGCGGATAACTGATGATATTTGTGTTTTTCCGCCTAATCACGGGTCAACGGATCATGCATATGCACTCGAACATTCGTGTCGTTGTTATTGTATGAGACTTCCATAATTTAGGATGGTTTTGGTACAACGAATGCAGCTTTATGCCATGAGCATTGTGAATTTCTCATTCATACATTTTTAAGGTGATTTGCATATACAGGGCCTTGAATGTGTAGATTAGTGAAATGAACTGTACTATTAATTTTGATGCGCAGATATATGTTAGACCGTCCCTCCAGTCTCAATGGTTTGCCCAGTTGGGAGTGGGAAAATGGCTGTTTTGGCTCGGGTTCTTGCAGGAGGCAGTTTCTCCAATACAGCAGGTAGATATTGGCTGCCGACAGCCTGGCCCCTGTCCTGATCATTCCATGGCACTAACAAGGAGTTGCATTAAGCTGTCAATCACGATGCATGCTTTTGAATGGTTATTCTGATTGTCCTGGGGTGAAAAGATCTTGAGGGATTATGTCAATTAACTTTTTGATGTATAAATGACAGTGCATAGGCTTGTGTTGAAGTTTGAGCAATTGCACCGGGTTGAATTTTTTTCTTTTATTGTCTTTGAGGTCTGCTATTACAACTGTGTCTATGCACAGTGACAGACTTCTCTGAAACGAATATGCAATTTGTACTGCACTGTTTCATTATGAGTTTGATTTATACATGGGAATAGTTTTTAATTGTTGGACAGAATTGATGTGTATTTCCATAGGCATGGTTGCATTTTATCTGTCATAATACTCTTGAGCGAGATATAATTACAAGCAACTTAACAAATGTGTAAATGAGAGCACTATGTGTATGGATCATTTTGTCCAAGTAGGAATGTATATATTATAGTTGGCTGGTAGATGTTAGCAACACTTTGAAGCTTTGTTGAAATGCTGCTTGTAATTACAAGTTAATAATTAGTTATTCTCTTGTCAAATTGTTCTCTTATTTATTAAGAAGAACTAAGCTTCCATTCAAATGGCACCAAGGAGTGCTTCCCCATATGAAGTGTTATCTATGAGAGATTGAGTCCACTTAATCTACTATGTCACTAATTTTAAGATCTGACTGTTGGTGAAATGAAAACAATTTTACTGTCCATGAATTCCTGACACAACACAAGTGATTTTCCTTGCCATAAAAAACCCTCTAGTTTGATCCTCTCCAAATAAACCAAAGCTAGTGGGATTATATTAATCAACTACATCTTTCTTTTGCACACTTGTATAGTGATGCACATTTTCAACTCTTCTTCAACTATCTTTGCAATTGTCCACTGTATGCCCAGAATACCCTTATGGTATACTACAAGCGCCCAGACTATTGGCACTGGGGTAATAGATGATCAACTCAATCGTCTCTTTGGCTCCTTTGGACAAACAACATTTGTTTAGCAAGTTTTTGCCATTCTTTTGCAAGTGTTCAATGGTTAAAATGTTCACCTATAGTGCCTCCTAGGAAGAAACGAGAATCTTTGCTGGCATTTTGTTCTCAAACTAATTTTCTATTCATTTTTGCTGTTGTATCTCAAGGAAATCGACATGTAGCTCTAGACCTAATTTGTTGCGACTTTGTTTTTCATAGAGTCTGATATTGGGGCCTTTTCTTTTTATTGTTGACTGTTTGTGAATATTTTTGCCCAACTTCAGAAGAGGAAGTTAGCCATCAGAAATTATTGGCTCAGCATATTTTTAAGGAAGTTCGTGAGGCTGATGAGGCAAATTTGCTCGATGAGGAAGGTAATTCTTCTAGTATTCATGGTGCTGCAGTGGCATTTTTGCATTGTTGGCTATTATTTTTGTTGCAATAATGGGGTAGTGGATTGGCAGTAGGCTAATTAGTAAGTTCATTCTTGTATAAACTTACGCCTTTGGTTGGTGTATGTTGCCTGCTCAATAGTTGTTATTTCTTTTCTTTAGAAACAAGGTCATCATTTTCTTTGATTTTCCTTCAATATTTGGTTGACCTACTTGATTGGGAATTGTTATTTCTATGCTATATGAATTGCGGTTTTCTTCTTTTTAGTTTGATTTTTGGGTTTCTTTTTAAATGGAGATTACTGCAGAACATCAAGAGGTGGTGTGGATATAACTTCCATGATATAATCACAATGATGAAAATGCAAGGAACCTGAGTACTGTCCAACAGCATGTGAGATTGATTTTATAGGGTAAAATTGGAAGACATTTAAAAAAGTGAAATTTTGACCAGAAGAATCTCAACTTGGCTCATTGGAATGGCCGAGTCTCTGTCTTTTTGTTTTGTTTTGTTCTTCTTCATCTTGGCATATTGTTCAAGCAACAAGCAGCTTAATGAGGAGAAAGAGTTCGTTATGAATATTCAGTCATTATATGTTGAATGCTCATAACTGCTATATAAGAATATGGTTCACTTCCTCTTCCTAACTTTTCAAGGTTGTGTTATATAGTATCTAGCAAAGTCTTCTTTCTTGCCCCTTGCAGGAATGATGGATACATTGTCTTGGATCACTTGGTTTGCCATAAGAGACTCTGTCTCCATGTGTCCTAGTAGCATAGTTTTATCTCTTGTTTGACTTATTCATGCAATGAAGATGTTATTTTTTCAACACAAGTTACATTAGAGGTTTTTTTTTTTTTTTTTTGGAGGGGGGTTTCAGGATTAGAGGTTTTTTTATTTAGCATTAAGCATCAGGAAAGGGTTACCTTGTCTTTATGCCAAAGTTCAAAACATTATCCAAATTTCAAAAATTATTAAAAATTTATACATGAATTTTGTCAACATTTATATGTTTTGATTGTTTTAGATGTTTTTGGTTAAAAGAAGTTAAATCTGTGTGCGTTGTAAGATTTATATTAAGTGAAATGTAAAAAGTAAAAGACAATCCAGACATATTCTTAGTTAACAGGTCATGGATTATATAATATATGGATCCAAAGCCTGTGAGAAAGTGGAGGGAGAAAAATATAGCATGGACTGTTCACATTAAAACTTTTATGTTCTCTGCACTCGTTCAACTATCTATTGGGTTAGATTGTGTAAATGTCAGCCCCCCCCGCACGAGGGGACCTGGTGTTTGAGAGAAGCTCTTGAAGTCACCAGGCTGGAGGATGGATTCATATATCTTTAAAAAATGAAGAAAACATATAGAGAACGTATTCTGTGGCATCTACTTGTGCAAGTGCTGTGACTTGTTCTAAGTGCTCTTTTGTTTTGATTGTTTGTTCTTTTTGATAATCTGATTGCCTTGCGGTTTCTGCTTTGTGGTTGCAGACATGCATGTATATGGTTTGAAGCCTATGGCTGATCAACTGCATTTGGTAAGGTTTGGAAATGCATGTTCTCTTTGTACTTTTTTATTGGTACTTACCTGTTCATTTCTTGCTTTTCCTTGGGTTTATGTACATCACTGCAACTACCCTTAGTGATGAGGAGAGCTGCACTGTGCCTTTGGTTCCTCTTGCTTGGTTTGATATGAAGCACAGTGGTGAAATATGTTAGAACAAAGACTTAAGATTGAGCAGATTATGACAATATTTGTGTTCAGATTCAAGTTTATGTTTTGAATTGGCTTCATAATTATTATTGTAATATTTCTTTATAGTAGGTTTTAACCTTAAATGATATGGCTTTATTGCTGCTTTCTCAATTGTGTGATTATAATTTCTATCCACTTTCTGTCAGTTTTTTCAAAGATAACAGCAATGATTGTTTTGCTTGATGATGATCATGAGATATGGCTTTTCATCTTAAGGCAATATTCTTTCTGCAGGTATGTTGCAATGCATGTAAGAAGCCAATCAAGGCCAGTCAATATATGGCTCATGCAGGTTTGAACCTGACTTTTGTGAAGCACTGAGGGATTGTGTCAATTTGTTTTGCTTGTCTGTCATAAAGCATATTTAAAGTGAAACTTTTGGCAAAATTGTTCTGCTAAATTGAGGATTGTAAGTGTGCTAACAAAAATGGATATTTTGTCTGGTTTTGTCTTGTTCAATCATCTTCTCCTTTTGTCTGATTTTATCGATGATTAATCTGAGTAGAGTGTGACCACTCTACTATTGCCATGGTGAGAAGACCAGAAAATCTTCACATTTGTTTTATTCCTTGTAGAGTTCTCACCTCCTCTTCTGGTGGTACAACTCCCTCTTCATTAGATTTTTTTTTTAATACCATTTTGAATCGCCATACCACTTGTCTTGATATTTCTTAGAGTTGTGAATCCCATTCTCTTTATTCTTTTTACTCTTTTGGCAAGTCTCTACTATCCACTGTCTAAGGCAATACATGGCCTGACACTTCTGGATAGCCTTAGTGCACTCTCTACATTTAATTGATAAGCCTGACCTGCTGGCTGTAGCTATCATTTTTCTTCACACTAAGGTATTTTCCTTAAATTTTTTAGAAATATAGAGGTTTTCAAATTATAGAGAAAAGGCTTTCACTGATAATCCTTACCTGTTGGGTCTTGTTATACTTTTTTGGTTCACTCCTTCGTTGTTTTTTTCAGATACCTGTAAATTATTGAATTGTACACAAGAAGCTGTTTTGGAGCCTAATGGCACTGGAAGGGGCAAAAGACCACCTAGGAAGGAGAGGAAAAAGTCCACCACTCCCAGTATCCCCTCTCTCTCTCTCTCTCTCTCTCTCTGTGCATGCATGCTTCAATGCTTAGAGCTTAGTGTAGATCTGTTCCCTGTTAGAAATTCGTTTCTCTTTAATGGAAATGAAATGATTTAGTAATTGGTGTTAGACAATTCTCGGCTTTTTATTTCTTTTTAATTCTCTTGGTTTTGTTAAGATTACAATGATGAATCTAATTTTATCTTGACGATAATGATGGTTTGATGATCCAACTTTCCTTAGGGATGACAATTTTCATTTGCATCTTTATCTGCTATTAGAGCAGGGACTCACTGTTGGAGAGCAAGGAAATTATGAATTTGTGAAGGATACCATCACTGTGGAATCACAGTTTTATTATAAAGGAAACCAGCAATCACCTTCTTTATGTTTGGAGGTCAAAGGTGGTATATTGTTGTCCAAGTGGTTCTTGATCATGTACGTGCTCAACTTTGACTAACTGCGTCTTAACCGAAGTTTGGTTTTATAGCTGATACATGTAACTAGGGGGTATTAGCGAGCTGCATTAAGGCAATGCAAGTGCATGTTCTAACTCTACTTGACTCATTAACTTCTTGAAGCTCAACTTGAGCTGGATCAAATATCATTTTATTATGCTCAACTCAACTTGAAATGGTTTCCAATGTTCTCAAGATTGTCTCTACTTGACTTGACTAAACTTGATACTGCCAAATAAAAAATGAGCTTGGGCTTGAACTTGATTGCTTGATATTTATGAGAAAAAATCACCATTTCATCACTGGATATTACATATTTGGTTAAATATGAGATGCATATGGTAAATCATGTCTGAATCAATTCAAAAAATGACAGGATCATAACTTTCTTTGAATGGGAGTACTTTCTTTAGAACGAAGTTATGGCCCTCAACTTGTGCTTTAAACTTTGCCAAGTACTAATGGAAGCAATGAGAAGTCTCCATGGTGTATTTAAGTGAAATAGCCAAATGCCACCAAAAATACCTCCTGCGTCCATCCTTACAGAACAAAACTTTAATTTCATAGGTCCTTTGTTTGACAGTATGTTCTCAGTATCAGAAACTCAAATGAACTCAATTCTAGGAATTATGGTCATAGGAGCATGGCCCTTGAGGACAATGGTCTTGAAGGGGGAAGAATTTGATGCATGTTGAAATGGCATGGTTGTTTGTCCCTTATTGAAGTAGAAGTACAAGGAATTATAAAAGAAAAAACTTGGACTTGGATTTTTGTCTTACATTGGTTGGTTAATGATACTTGGAATGTATAAATAGAAACTCTAAAAGAAGAAGTGGCTGTGCATCATGAAGTTTGGACTTTTAAATGCACAAGATGCATGTGAGATAGTTATTTGAACAATATGAAGGTTGAACTGGATTAAATAGTTGTAGACGTTACTGGATCTGTATAAACTTGTAACTCCTTTCTATTTAGTACTCAGATGATCAACAATAAAAATGTTGTGTTTCTCTCTTTAATTCTATTTGGAACTCTCTCTCTCTCTATTCTCTCGTTAATCATTTCCTTAATAAATTTTTCACAATCATCATCCTTTAAGCTAATTCTTAGAGTTGCATGTTGATTAGCCTAGAGTGTGACGCACCTATACAAAACTCTCAGCATAATCTACATGGTCTTTAGTATCAGCAAGATTAACATTGCATTTCCTTTGGTGTTTGTGTTCACATATCATACCATTAAATGGAAGCACATCAAAGGGTTTCGTTGATATAAATATCCACAAGCTGCACTAGAATGGTCCAACAGTAGGTGAAGTTTCTTGGTGACATGGATTGGAATAAAAGAGGGGGGGGGGGATAGAAAAGAGGTACAGATGACTTGAACCTGTGTTTAAATAATTCTCTTGTCTTCTATGCTTTCGAAGAATGTGATCACTTACATATTGCATTGATTGAAAGACAGAAATGTTATGAAGCACTAAGAAAACCTCACTTTCTTTGTTTTTGTAGAGTTATTTATCTAGTTCATGTGTCAAAAAAGGGCCTTTCTTGCATGGATCCTTTTGTAACTGCTGCATCTCCTCTTCCTTGGTCTGGGGACATATGTTCATTAAAATTGTATTTATTTGTCCAATATACATTATTAGATGTATGAACTTTTTACATACTGAATTGTTAATGGGAGTTTATTGACTTCAGGAAATTCAGCTAGTCAAGTTGTTCCAAGAAGTAAAGATGATCCAGGAGTTATCCCTAGAAATGCTGATGAGTCAGCAAGTCAAATGCTTCCTCCTGTGAAACGTTCCAGATTGTATGATTCCATTCTTGTTTCATCTCTTCATTCACATGTTAACTTGTAATCTAATCAGTATTTAGTGGCCAACAAAACAATTTGTGCAATCTTCATCTCGACAAAGGTCATCTGGTACTCGTGTCATATAGTGAAGGTGTAGAGAGATGAAAGATGCCTTTTTTAATATGTACTACTTGAATAAGAGTTTAAATGAGTAAAATGTATATGTATTTGTGGAATGTCTTGGCATATCTAGTAGGATAAATGGTTTTGATAGTCACATGGTTTTTTCTCAATAAATGTCAAAAGCAAAGATGTTCTTGAATGACATGCACGTCCGTGTCTTAACCTTCTGTTTCTTTGTTGTAATATCTCAACTATATTTTGTTCTTGTAGGATAGCAGGGGAGCATATGTCAGAAACTGATGATCAAGAAACGGATTCTGGTATCACTAGAAGTACCTGTTCATAGCTTGAATTTGCTAGCTAGACTTGAAATTAGGAATTTGTTTCCTGCATAACTTTTGGATTGCCCATCTTCTGGCATGAAATGATTTCTTCCTCAACAGTGGTGAAATTTCATTATCTCTAGTGATCGAATGCAAAATTAATTGACTGCTTTTCTTCCATGGAAAATAGATGAGGATTCAAAAACGAGTTCTTTAGCTTGAGAAACTAGAAGAAAAGCATTTACTTATTAATTGTTTTAGCCTGCATCACTCTGCCGAGCTCTATTTAATTATGACTGCCTTTAATTTCCTATATTAATTGCATATGATTACATCTGATTACAAGTTTAAACTGAGTGTTGTTTGAGTCAATAATTTAAATTTTTATGCCTCTTCCTTGTCTTTGTTATTTTCTTTTGATCTTCTGTATTTAGTAGGTTGTGTTCTCACATTTGTCAGATGTATGTCATTTGCTTTGACAATAGTATTCAAGTTCCGCTATTTGAAGCCTGGAAGAAAGAATCTTTACGCATAAATAGGGGTTGTGGATCATTTCTAACCTGAGAGTATACCAGATGTAATGGTCTATAGCTTGGCCTTTTCATATTTCAATCTTCTTGGAAAGGAAAACCTTTTTATTCTCTAATTTACCCTTATATTTTGTCTTTCATATATGAAATGCAGATAGATTTTACTAGAGTTAAATGTTGCCAACACTAAGCATAAAAAATTGTGAGAAATAATTCAAAGCAGAAAAATCTATAAAGGAACGTCACTGAGATATCATAATTCCTCGTCAGCCTGAAACTTGGGTTAGCAGAATGTCAAAAAATCCAATAAGTTACCTAATAACAATGAAGCTTCATCATCCAATAGACCAGTAATAAAACCGAATTGATGCTAATACCCCAAAAATCCCTGTGGTCATCAAGAGCGGATCTATTGATCTGCAAATGAGTCATTGATGTGAAACGTGTCAAAAGGAGTTATATGGTTTACAAACCATTTATCTTATGGATTGTGCAATACAAGTCGAAACCTGAGTTGGTGGACCAATCATGAAACTGTTTGCATTTGATGTCACGGGGTATTGCAATGAAATCATGCACATGAGTCTGTTCCTTTACCAATAAATGAACTTCTGGGGGTCAATTTAAATTGAGGTCTTTGAGTTTAGAAATTGTAAACTTCAAAAAACATTGCTGAAGCTAAATTATGGCATGGGTATAAAATGTTTCATTATTTTCTGAGTATGCTCCTTCCTGGAGCAATCATTGGGCAAAAATTTAAAGGTCAAGTTTATAAAAATCATAAGACTGCAAATGCGGAAGGAACTCATAAGTGACATATTAGATTAGAGTGTGTAATTAATGAGTATGAAAGGAAGTAACAAACTACCTAAGGTTAAGTAGCATATACCAGTCTAGTATTGACTACCATATTCACTTTGTAATAAGGCTATCTTGGCAACCTAGTTCTCTTCTTTAGAAGCAGGGACTTCACATCAAGTGCGTGCATTATTGATCTGTGGCTCACTTTATTTGTAGAGTTACAGTGTTTAGATAAAAATAATTCTAGAAAGGGAATAACTTATAACTGGCCAGTAAGATGAAAACGAGTAAAAGAGAGGGAGACTTTACTTTGGGTTGGATAAGAGGTGATGGATGGAAATGGAGGAATACTTGGAAGTTGATATAATTTCAAGGGGCCGAACTGCCAAATACTAGGAGGTGTATGATATGGCCTTTGCTTGCATGAAGGAATGCAAAAGACTCATGCAAAATAATTAATGGATTTTTAAAGGATCTTTTGCATTTTAATCGGCAAAACCTTTTGCAGCATTTAATACAGAACCCAAGTTCCTCAATTTACCCATTATTGGACGAGAGAGCAAAATGATTTGCCTTCTACTTTTAGTGAAGTATTCATGAGTAGATAATGAAAGCCTTCCAAATTAAGTTGGATTTCTTATTCGAGTATGTTATGTAGCATTAAAACTGGTGAGAGGAGAGGTAAGAAATCTGAGAAATTTGAATTTTCAATATTGAAGTTGCACAAATCTTCAAGGACATGCTACAAGATAGAGTGATATCTTAAAGAGGATTCACATGATCTGCCACATATAGCAGGACAGCAGTTGCAATTTGAAGGCATTTTCTTTTTCATTTGAAAACTTAGGCCTATTTTGATTGACTTTTACTTTTTGCTTTGGACCTAAGTTAAGTCTTGCAGCTCCTGCACTTTTTGACATTTTTTTTCTAAATCGGAAGCTCTTAAAACTTTCACAACACTCAAGATTCACATATATTTTGTTCATATTTTTCTGAAATTTGAATAATATTGTAAATTCTGATGGAAAGCATCAAAATACTTTTTGCTAATACTAAATTATAATCACACAGGCCCTTAATCTTTTTGTCATTTTTTATATTATCTTGTGTTTGAGACAAATATGTGCTTGGTCATTTGGATTACTCTACAATATGTTTAAAGCTGATATAGGGCGCATGATCCAACAGTATATTTGATGGTATATTAATCAACATATAATAGGCCAGGGATTTCCAAAAAGAATCACTTCCGGAACAAGAAGAGAAGAGTGGTTGTGCTATCGGCTACAAAAATGCCTTGCCAGTTTATACAAATAGCCAATTGACACAAGGTATGATGGTCTGGCTGTGCTGTAATTTGCTAACTTCTGTGGGGGGAGTACACTGTAGTTGTTTATTTCATGAGGTAAGATGTGATTTAAAGCCAAAGTTGCTTCTCTAGAGAAGTTTCTGAGAATTTACATGCAATATAATGTTTCAGTTTCCTATTGTAAATATTTTTGGTTTTATAAGACTAACTAATGGTTGTTGTGATATTAGGTACTCCTTTGCCACTGGCTAGCAAAATATATTACTCTCAGAGAAACAATCGTCTCCGATCAGCTATCAGCCATCTTTATTGCATGACATCAACTGATGGACTTCTTCATGACTTGGTGAGTATAAGAAGATGTGATTGCAGGCTTGATCTCAAAAGAGTTATTTACTCATGGGAAATTCGTTGTTTAACAATTATTTTCTTGTTTGTTCTTAGAACCTGAGCTAGTGTTTGATGTCATCTGGCCCGTTTCACTTGGTCTTATGATGATTGATTTATTTCCTAACTTATCTGCTATGTTAATAGCCTGTTGTGCTGTCATCCATTTTGCATATACTAGTCATGTGATATTCATAGTATTTGTAAAGGCATACTTCTGGAGGCAGATCATTTATAATGCTAATTGTTGGAGTCCACACATAGATAAAAAACCTTGTTGATGGCTCTGGCTTTATGAATTCTGTTCTTAGCTAGTTTGACTAAGAAAATGTGAGAAGTACAATATTTAACTTTCTGGTTATTGAGAAAGTTTATCATTTAATGGTGATATCATCAAAATGTGGGGACTTTGGTATCCCCCAACCAATGAAGTGTTCTGTTTAGAAGGGGTGTGATTTTATTATCGTTTTTTTGGCATGATGCAAGGCAAATCCCTTTTTCATTTGCTTTTACTAGTTAAGAACTGTGTATGGTATTGTAAGATCAAACTCACTAGTCCACATGGTGCCAGTTTCAAACAATATACTGTTACCATATTGCTCTGATTTTGCATTCTCAAGTAGCTAACATACCATCATTTTTGTGAGGTAGTGGTGTTAACTTGCAAAAATTACTATGAGAAAGCAACTATACTCATTCTATTCTCAGGAACTGAGAGATGCACAGCCATCGCCTTTACCGCAAGAACCTGACCCACTTCTCCCAAAAGTTTCATCACTACATTCAGATGTCTCTGCAGTATCTTTGCCACCGTCAAAAGTATCAAATTATCTATCCACTGATGCTGCATTGAGGCCCCAGGATGTGCCTATTCAGTTAATGAAAGGCAGAACTTTTTCCAATGGTTATTCTTTTGCTGGTGACTCAGGTAAACTTGTAGTGTGTTTTGGGATAGCTATGGAGTTCTACTCTTATTCTTGCTTTGAACCTTTAGCTTTTTATCTATTGGTGTTTGCATTTATATATTATTGAAGATAGCTCTTATCATAACTAATTTTCTTATGGGACAGTGGACACCTCAATTCCTTGCAATTATGATCTTGCTATTTTTTAAAATTCAGCCAGAAGCTGGGCACATAACCCAGCTTCTGGCTTTTGCAGAACCCATAAGGTGGGGAGCTAAAGTCCCCCCAAAACATATTGCTGGATCATTAGAAAATTTGAATCTTATGTGTATCATCCAGTAACATTTTTCTATTGATTGTCAGAATAGATTTGTTTCCTATAACAACGATAATCTGTCTTATTGAACCACATCATGTCTTACAAGCAATGCCACATTTTACTTTTCAAGGCATTAGAGAGAAGAAAAGCTTGCATTTGCATGCGATATTTTGAGAGGTCCAATATGTAACAGCACTTCAGGGAGATGGAGAATGGAAAAAATGCATATCTTCTCAAGGATGCTTTTCAGTGCTTGCTTTTTGGAAGGCTTGAAAACCTTGCCTTGTGTTCCTCATGTATGGGTCGCATGCATATAGATACCCAGACACATGCATGCACCTGCACACTCGCATGTGCTTGCCTGTGAAAACGCTACACGCTTGTCTAGGATCAGGTCCATGACCATTGTTGCAGAATAAATCCATGCTGGGAAGTTCACAATATTGCTACATGTTTATATTTCTTCATTGTACTTATTCTGTTGCATCTTACCTGTGTTGAATTGAATGATATTCTCTTGTTTGTAGGAAAACCACTGAGCGTCCAGCAGCCAGATGGAAGCGTTTCAGTTTCATAGAATCACTGCTTGAATTTTTTGTTAGGTGTCGGTGTAAGTAGCCCCATACATGAGGTTAGAGTCAGTTTTTGAGAATTAATTGTAACCTTCATTAAATTGTTCATTCCTGTCTCCTGTACTACCAATGCTCAAGTTGTTCTTTTTGGGCAAATGGTGCGAATTGTTCATATTCGGTAAATATAATGTCAATCCTTTGCTGGCCATACTGCTCTATTTTTGGACATCAAAGATGCTGGTGGCTCCAAATGTATAGCATCGGCATCCGTAAAGTGGCTTTGAAAATTATGAAGTTGTTAAATATGACAGAATAATTTATAAACATAGGCATGAATCTCTTTGCATGAGAAAAGGGAGAGGGTTCAGTGCAAACCTGTTTGATGCAATTCAATCATTAGATCCAAGTCACTCACCTAGGAGGAGAAAAAGTTGAAAGCAGATCAATCTCAATAAAGCAATCAGCTTCTATTGCATTGATCTAGAGTAATTGATGTTGACAGAGAATAGCCGATCTTAAAAAACAAACCAGTTTGACGAAAAGGCAATACTGCATCTGTGGAGCATTCCTGGTGTGAGATCTGTCTTATGCATTGTGAAAATACATAGATTTGCGTCGCTTGCTTTATTATGGTTTAATGGTGGGAGTCGATTCGTGCATATGCAAGTCCCACTTGATCATGTTACTCGCCATGAGGTAGACTCTGGATCATGTTCATAGGCATAATTTGAGTCATTTGTGTGCTTGCTTCGAGTTGTTATGTTCAATCAATTACTCATGATCGATGGTCAATTCACCTACCCGAGACCCAATGGATGCACTCTTCCTTTTCGATTGATTCCCCCTTTTTTATTCTGAATCTCTAGTCAGTGCACCTTTGACCCACACCTACCTTTAGTCATGATTTGTCATCGCAAAACTCTACTTTTGCAAAAGAAGATTCGACAGAGCACAAGTTACATTTTGCATGCCCTTACGAATGGTGGGATTTCTCTCTTTCGTTGCCAGGGCGAAGCCATTTGATTATGCAAGAGAAAGCGTAACGGCACACGCAAGATCTTGACCCATTTTGTTATCTTGTCACTAAACTTTGTGTTCCCATTGTCCCATTGCAAGTAGGTCCACTGTCCCCACACAGTGGAAGATTCCAGTTATGCTTCTTTAATCATTCCATGTTAAGTTTCTTTATGTTTCTTTTACTCTAAAAAGGTCGGTTACATTCTCTCAGGAGAAGGGAAATCTAAAGGCCAAATGAGATGAACGACCTTTTTGGGGTCCAAGGTTCTCATGATGATGCAACCCAAAAGCGGAGATTAATTAAACCTTAAACACGACCAACGCTGAGTGAAGATTAAAGTAAAGAGCGACCGGATCGAATGATGATCTACCAGAACTTCTTTTTGTAAAATAAAAGCCCACGTCGTGTACCCCCCCTGGCGATGCAATTGATTCCCCTCGAGAGCAAAAAGGTCAAATTCGTTAAGAGTTGTGTGGGATTTGATGAAGTGTCCACTGAGAGTGCCAGATAAAGTCCGATTTGTATCATTTGAAAATTGATCAATGTGAAGGACTTTAGCTTGGTGGAAACATCGATCTGGAGTTGTCAGCCACCGTGCACGTCGGATGTGATCTCGTCGACGGCTTCCATGATCTTGACCAGAGGACATGCGACCTCCGCGATCTCGGCTTGAGGTCACCTCGCCCATGCCGAGGAAGCTCTAATTGGGGTCTTGCCTTGTCTTTCCATAGCTTCGGTGGCCCTAGTGAGGGAGATGAGGGGTTGTGTCAAATAGGTTAGTGGGAGGCCGCGATGTGAGATGGAACACAAGGGTAGCGGTCCAATGTATAGTGCCATCGTACCATCCCAGCCTCGAATGAACAACACTTGAACTCGATCCAATGGTCATATGATTCCTCCCTCCTCCTTTGCCTGTTTGCACGACCATGCTACCCCCACCACTTATTGTAACCTCCGATGATAGGCATCACAGGGCCCTCATGCGAGGACCGCCACCACCACCATCCCGACCCTTGCCTTCCACCAACCCCTCTTGATATACCACCAACCCTCTGCTCTCAGTTGACTCTATCGTCTTCGGTCTTCACATTCCATTTATGGAGATCGAAAAGCTCATAATTCTCATAAATTACAGATGTCATAGATTCACATATAATTTTTTGTAATTTCCATAAATAAGGGCGATATTTTTAGACTTTTGCAAAAAGCAAAAAAGAACTATTTTCTTATACTTTACATTGTGAGATACGACTAATCACAGTACGAAAACCGTACGAGGATTCAGTTGGTATATTCGAGCCGTACTAAGCTAATTTCTTAACTTATCCTTTCTTAATATATGATGATCCTGAAACATGCCCCGAGTTCATGTCAACTATTTTTCATACATTATCTATACGTACACATGACATTGTGGGATACAGCCAATCGCAATACAGAAACGGTACGAGATTTTGGTTGGCATGTCCGAGCTGTACCAAGGCCAATATTTCTTAATACGTAATGATGGGATGCTGGCCGCATACCTCGCACGCACGCCTCCCACGGACGGGGGGACAATCGGCACACGCCACCAACAGAGCTCAGCTCTCCGTACGGCGGAGCGGCACTAGAATAAGGTGAGCACCAACCGGATCCTGTGGACGTCATCATCTCCGCCGTACAAAAAGGAAGAAATAGAATAAGGAAATCCAATTTTAAAAAAATGCCCGCCGTCCGGTGCGGGAAGCATATTCAAGTGTGCCCTGGCTTTTGAGGAATGGGAGGCACAGTGGGGCCCCCAACCCACCTCCTCCTTTTCTAACCAAAAGGGGGATCGTAGTTTGAAAGACTGGCTCCCCCCCCCCCCCTCCGTAGATTCGGGCTTTGGCGCTCGCACGCTTTGACATCGGATTTTGATTATGATTATCCCATTTTTGGAGATGATCATAAGATTCGCTTAAGGTATCGGATGTTATCTACTGTTTTGAATAAATGTGAGCATGATTTTAGAGTAAAATCGGGAATTTAAGAACGTACCAATGAGAATCGATACAGTTTCACATTTTATGATATGCATGGTAAATCTTAAGTTCAAAAAATTGGAGAAATTATTTCAACAAGTAAGTTTGAGATTACAAGTGAAACTAAAAATTTGGAATTTGGAAGAAGTCTTTGTGTTTTTGTTCTATATCTTCATGCAATCCTATGACACTCCATTTGAAATCACTAGTTTAAACTTCAATTTCCAACGATACCCATGCCTAAGATTTTTACTTTGTTAATATCTTATAATTTTCATATATTTAAATATGAGTTGTGATTACTATATTGTAGTAAATGTTGGTTATTAGAAGATAATGATTCATTATAATCGTTCAATTAATAGTATAAATGAAATCTCGATAAACCTTATAATTTGTGATAGGATAGGTTATAGGTTCCTGAGTATGTAAGATAGATTCCTGGTTTAAAAAATTAGGGAATATATTTTGATGGATAGGTCAAAAGTTCTAGGTAAAACATGAATAGAATAGGAAACTGCTCGCCCCTAAATTTAAGTTTGAAAAAATGACACAAATAGTCCTTGAATTATGGCCCATCATGTAACATCATATTTGAAATTTTAATTTATTCAATATGGTGCTTGAACTTCTTATATATATTCAATTTAGTCCATAAATTAGATAATCTAAGCACTAAATTGAACTAGTGATATAATACTCCAGGGAGAAGATTGAGCATTTACTAAGAGTTTAATGATCACATTAAACAAATTAAAAATTTCAAGATAATGATGCGGATTTGGCCATAATTCAAAGATCATTTATGTAATCATCCCTTTTAAGTTTTTTTGGGTTATCCATATATGTGGCACCTCGTTAATAAAATGTTGTTACATTAATATAAATGGATTGTGAAAATTGAGGGTACCCTATTATATCTATGAGTTGATATAATTATTTTGATAGGTCTTCTATATTAGAAACTCTACCTTTATAAAATCCCATGGATGAGGTTCATAATTTTATGGCTTAGAGGATCTTCACCATAGAGCACGGGTCCTAAAACTCCATTGAGGACCCGTCCCATCTATCCAATGGATATATCGTTGGTAGGCTAATTGAATTGCATTTTTATTTTAACGTGTTGATACTTGCACGCCTCAATCTCCCAATTCTCTTTGTATCTTTGTCTTCCCTAGGAGGAAGGAATACCCTATCAATGTTTAATGTTAGAGGGATATTGAGATTCACACAAGACCTCTAACAAAATAATTTAAGGTCATACTCAGGACCGACCTTATGGGGATGTCACCAGCTGATTTTTTATTTTTTTCAAGATGTGGGAGCTATCTTTATCCCCTTAGTTTAACGCCAGGGGACACCTCAAAGAGAGGCTAGTGTTAATCAACTAACTCACCCTACCATAGGAGTGAGCCCCATCACTTTGCAAAATACTTGGTCTATTTTCTCATGAGTTTCAAAGAAAAAATATATAATTTGAGTTTAGATTTCCACATGACATCAATTTTACAAAATAATTTCAGTACGTAATTCACTGGAAGTTCACTATCAAAATACCACACCAACTACGTAAATTCGAGAAACGCAAGTGCATTTGCATTTTGAGATTTCTTAGTTTCATATTCAAATTTCATAGTGAGTCATCGCGATCTCTTCTCTCTCCTTTGTACTCTCTTTTTCCCCCTTTATCTTGCTTTTACTTTTACTTTTTTGACTTTCTTGATCGAGTTCATGCATGAAGTCTTTGTTCATGCATGTCCGTTCCATATCATGTGGACAAAAACTCCACCTTTAAAACTAGTCTCCAATAATTCATTTTAGATGCGAGATAGATAAATGCATAATTTTTTTTAGCATTTTTCGAATTTTTGGAGCATTTAAGCTTCGCAATAGGTGCTAGTAATCGGAAAAAAAGTTAGATTATTTAATGTAGTAAAACTAATAAACGGCAAGATACGAGAACTTAATACTCATAAAAGGATATTGGGTTAAATGATTTACGTGTCAAAATGAAGACCAAAATGTCTCCAAAATTCGATGAAATAATAAAGATGCTCGAGAGATGACAAAGGCACCACGTGTCAGGACCTCGAGAACTCTCTCTGAACCTCAATTTACTATTATCTATATATATTAATGAAGAATAATATCGGATTCACTGGACTACAAAAATTAACCTTAATATATGCTAGGCTAGTAATTTTTTTTTTTCTCTCAAGTAAAACCGCTGGGAGGGGAGACCAATGCTATTAATCCCTTACGAACATTATCATAAAAAGTTCTACACCCACTACGGAATGTTGGCATGAATTATACTTCAATATCGAGTGAATTTAAAATTCAATTGAATCTTTTGAGTCAATACTAAACATGATTATCAAACAAACTCAATTAAATTAAGTCTTCTGTTGATATAATTTTAGACTTTATTGGGGTTATCAGGAAGGTGGATATTTTTATTCTTTGGCTGCCACTATGGAAACAGCTGATTAGAAATAGCACTTGCAATACCTGATCAAGATTCACATTCTGTGCTGTCTGTGAAAATTATTTTAGGGATATTCTCTTGTAAAATCAATCAATCTTGTGATCCTTCACAAGATCGACGGGAACATGCCATGTTACAGATGGCACGAATCTAGTTCTTGATAAATTAACGCTAAGAAGCATCAAATTCCCCCTTACCTTTCTGGTGCATGGTGCACGGTGGTAGGTTTCATGGCCAAGAAAAATTAATATATATAATACGCGCGTATGTATTTTTATGACGATATCTTAACAAAATATTGATTTTTATATTGGTAATTCTGCTCACTGACAAGAAATAGATTCTTGTATTATATCAATCTTACTAGATTAACTATCATTTTTATTGTTATATGGTGTGTATATCAGTAGTCCATAGTTTATTATTAATCGATAATTGCAAATCATAAATAAAAATTGTACCATGCAAAAAAGAAAATTATTGCATGGATTATGATTTTTTAATTTACAATTGATTCATTAATTTAATTTACTGCTATGTACGATTACGCTACTGTTATCTATTTATGAATATTAATAATAATCTATATGCCGATTATAACTAGATGTTAGTATAGCAAAAATACGAAATACTATTATAAGATTAAGAAGTGTATCGCATGTTATTTACAATTAAAAAGATTTTAGAATTATGTTCGGTAAGTTATTTTACATTTTACTTGTAACTAAATTCTTTTCATTCCATAATATTTTATTTCACAATCTAGCAAAAGAATTTTTTTTTTTTTCAAATGATTTTAAGTGTCGCTTATATGATTTTGAGTGGGGCCAATTTCATCTGATGATTGATGCAAGTCGGGTTCACATAAATCACTTGCAAAAATAAATTTCCTTAGAAGAGATGCGTCACATTTGCACTATCAATTTCTTATGACCCCATTGATTGTATGCATGAACAAATTCATTTCATGTCTCTATTTTTCTTTAGTTGACTTTTCTGCGTGGCAGCATAACTTTTGACTTTGTCTTCTGAAAAAGCACGTAACAAAAATCAGAGGAGGCCACAAGGACAGTCACCTACGTGTTAGCTTATCAAGCACGCCTTGCATCGACATAATCGATGCCCCTGGTTTAATTGCCACTACATCTGTCGGTGACAATATCATTTCCCAATTACAGTGAATCATGGTAGCATGTTAAGGGTCTAATCATGTCCTTCTAGGTGGTTCAGCTTGTCATCTTAAGTACTCAATGAGCCAACCTTTTCTTGTTCATTTGATTGTGCAAATCACGTACAGTGTCTTTGGAAAAATTATCCACTTAATCTTAAATATATTACATTAATACTAATTCAAACTTAAATTTTTAATTTTGCTAATTTAAATATAAACCTTTATACAAAATTTTAATGTAGCCATTCCTAATTTCCTATGAGGAATGAATGTAAAGCCTTCTGAGAGACCCCAAAAAAAAAAAATCCAAAGGCACTCTTAACAAACCCTAAATGACCCTTTTAAATTTAGTAGTGTAGAATTTCCAATGGAGCAGCTGATTGATGAAGTATTTCGTTTGAATGTTAAATTTTCTATGTTCACTTAGAGTAACTTTTATGGCCACATCCGACACTCTATAGTTGGAGTTGGGAAAATTACCAATTCAATCCTAAATTTATTGTACGAATGTCAATTGAATTCTAAATTTTTCAATTTTGCCATTGTAGTTTTAAATCTTTACCCAAAATTTTAATATAGCTCTTTTGGTTAATTGCGATTGAAAATTGCTAATTGACAATGATTTGGGTTACTGGATGCTATGTTAGAAAGTTGCAATGGCAATTGGCCGTAAATGACTATATTAGAATTTCATACAAAAATTTAAGATTACATTGACAAAATTAAAAAGGTTTATAATTAAATTAACATTCATACAATATGTTTGAGACTGATTTCAATAATTATTCCAACATGCACTCTACGTGTGCTACTATTTTTGAGATGATATTGTAAATTCTATTTGCTGAATTCATAGAGTGGTGTTATTCAAGAGATAAGATGAGAATCTTCATACCTAAAACTATAGATAAAAACTTCTCTACAAATGATAGTGCCCATAAATCATGTTGGTACTTAAAAAGAATAGGATGAAAAGATTGTCACTTATATATGCATAGGATGAAAGTGGGTGGTTACTTACTTAATGGGTACTTTAGATATTAAACCATTTTGATAAATTGTGATTTTGACTAAAATATATATAGAACAACACCGCGCTATATGTGTCTCATGCATTTCATAAATGAATTTAAGTAGGTCATCTTTTTGAGGTATTTGATAAGGGAAGTTTTATGATTTTTTGGCTCTTTTACCATTTTAATCTTTGAAAAATTTCTTTGACAAGAAGATAAACTAACGAAAAAGAGTGATTTCTTTTTAAAAAATGATACATAATGCAATGAGAAATTCAGAAAGTTAAAAGTGAGACAAACCTTATTTTTGATTTACATATGCAGGCGAGAAAGAGTACTCCATGATCGGTTACATGCCGGGCTTCAATTATATGGACTGATAAAATTCTTTTGAAGAACTTCCATTAATGTCTACGTGTCTGCATTCATAAATTCATCTCCAAAGTCCATCATTGCTTTTGAACTGATTGTCCCTATTGCCAAAAGATTCTGGAAATAAGAAAAAAGGAAAAAAGCCTCCCAATTTCGTTGGTGGGTGTACAGGGAGTCCTTTAGATTCCGTAGACGACATAATCATACAAGTGGAACTTTCCTCTCTCTCTCTCTCTCTCTCTCTCCATTTGCTTCCAAAACTCAAGAGACTCGCTTGCTCTCATTCTTTTAATGCAACCGTATATATAACTTCCATTTGGCAACCTCTATCTTCCCAGCCCTTGGCCTTCTGTCTTCTAACTGAAACTCTCTCTCTCTCTAGAATTTATGCTTGTTGAAGTTTATGATGAGTTCAGGCAAAGATCTGAGTTGGGTCCGCTAAGTTTCTTGCATTGGTGAAGCTCAAGCTTTGTGGCGAGTGACTCGAGTCACTGACTCAGGTGGTGTTGGTCCGAGACCTCTTGAAGCTTGAAGCTGTTTGAGAGTCTTTGTAATGTTCTTGCTTTTATCTCTTCTGGGTAGCTGAAGGAGACGCTGAGGAAGCTTCACGGTCGGTTTCTTCAGTTCTTGTGCGTGTAAGTCGTACTCATTTTGAAAATAAAGCAAAAGGTTGGCTCCAAAAAAGTAAAAAAAAAAAAAAAAAGTGAGTGCTATGTGAGAAACAGCCAAGCCGAATTCATCTTGTTCTTTTTCTCGTTGTCCTAAATTTGGAAATACTGAGATTTCGTTTTTTACTGTAATTTCACCATATTTCCCATGTTTTGGCGAATCCTGAGTTTCTACTGTTATATTCTCATTTTTTTCCTCAGCTGGAATATAAGAAATGAAAACCATCATTTTCCATTTTCTCAACTCATAAAAATCTATGCTTTCTGATCTGTATTTTTTTTTCTTTTTTGGTTGCAGCACATAAGGTTTTGGTGGGCAGGACTTGGAAGTGCAAGTGTGCATCAGTTGGCTGTTTTGTTCCCCTCCCAAAGATTCAGGATTTGAATTAAACCTGAGATTTTTCTTTCATTATTCAGTTCTAGATTCTAAGAGTTCGTGTGGCAATGGAGACAAGCTTCCTGTGGGCTAAACTCAACATGTTGATGACATCTGATCATTCCTCGGTTGTGTCCATGAACCTCTTTGTGGCTCTTCTTTGTGCCTGTATTGTGGTAGGCCACTTGTTGGAGGAGTACAGGTGGATGAATGAATCCATCACAGCCCTTGCCATTGTAAGTTCAATAGACGATTTTGTGAAAATTTCTATCTTGATTTGATTGTTTAAGTGATTATCGTGCTCTAATATGTAGGGTCTGTGCACTGGAGTTGTAATTTTGCTTACTACAAAAGGAAAGAGCTCTCGTCTTATGGTTTTCAGCGAAGACCTTTTCTTCATTTATCTTCTTCCACCTATTATATTCAATGCCGGGTGAGTTGAGACAAATTTTGCACCATCTTTGATTGTTAACTAAGCCATATTTGATTATGTGAGAGGTTGGAATTTGCTGTATCTTCTTTTGCTAGATTATTGGATGGAGTTTAGTTCGTCCCCAATATTTTCTTTATTTTCTCCCCAGGTTCCAAGTGAAGAAGAAGCAATTTTTTCGCAACTTTATGACGATCATGCTCTTTGGTGCAATTGGTACTCTAATATCCTTCGGTATCATATCGCTAGGTATGTGTCTGCAATCTGTTCTCATCTCAAGGAAAAATAATCATTTCAATCAGATTGTTCATCTGCACCTTCATCGATTCTCATATTTAGTTCTGACTGACTCTTACAGTTTCATGGCCTCTTATTCAATTTAGGTGCCGTACACATCTTTCAGAAAATGAAAATTGGTCCGCTTGAAATGAGAGATTATCTGGGTATATACATCTCATTTAAGTTATTTTTTTACTTTGACTGGGAACTCAACATGAGTGTCTTATTGTGTACTTGAACCAACACTCCCTTGGTGCATGCAGCGATTGGAGCAATACTTTCTGCAACAGATTCTGTCTGCACCTTGCAGGTATTAAGGTGGTATGAAGCTGCAGTCCAATTGCCCCGCCAACTCATCAAAACAAAGAAAAGAGAAAACATAACCGATGTTCGATTACTTGCTGCAGGTGCTTAATCAGGATGAGACGCCTCTATTGTACAGTCTTGTATTTGGCGAAGGTGTCGTGAATGATGCCGCATCAGTCGTTCTGTTCAATGCAATTAAGAGCTTTGACCTTACTCACGTCAACTCGAGGATTGCTCTGGAGTTCATGGGCAACTTCTTATACTTGTTTATCTTGAGCACAATGCTCGGAGTTCTGGTGAGAGTCCCTCCTTTTAACTTCCAGCTTAAGACACTGCTCTTGATCTGTTTTGACATGTTCAGTTTGCATTCCTGCAGGCGGGGTTGCTCAGTGCTTACACTGTCAAGAAACTCTACTTTGGCAGGTCGACAAATTGATCTGTAGCACCAATGTTTGGTTTAATTGTATAAAATGAAACCAGTTAGCACAATCTTTCAGTGCTCACATTTTATTTTGGGTACTTTTTTTTTCGCGCTCTTATAGATTCTCATGTTACAATTGCAGGCACTCTACAGATCGTGAGGTTGCACTGATGATACTCATGGCATACCTTTCGTATATGTTGGCTGAAGTAAGATAATCTTTAGTAGTCATATGCTCGTAGAACTGTTCTTCACCAATAATTCTTTCTTCCCCTCCTTTCGGACTGTTAACAGTGGATTGTTTTGGCAGTTTTTACACTTAAGCGCCATCCTCACTGTGTTCTTCTGTGGAATTGTCATGTCGCACTATACATGGCATAACGTGACTGAGAGTTCAAGAGTGACCACAAAGTATGTCAAATTTACTCACTTTAAACCTTTTCGTTGGACATGATTTCTGTTATTCTTAATATTCACATATACTTGCGAATGATTTCAGGCATGCTTTTGCCACTCTGTCATTTGTTGCCGAGATCTTCATCTTCCTTTATGTTGGAATGGATGCGCTAGATATCGAGAAGTGGGGAGTGGTCAGCAATAGGTAATGATAAGTCCATGTTACATTCTACGCTCGCCAGGCGATGTTGAATAGGGGGAATCACATTTCCATTTCCTAATGTTTCTTTCTTCTTCTTTGTTGATTCAGTCCTGGAAAATCGATCAAGGTCAGCTCGATATTGTTGGGACTTGTTCTGATTGGAAGAGCCGCCTTCGTTTTTCCCCTATCATTCTTATCCAACTTGACTAGGAAGTCTAAGTACGAAAAGATCGATTTAAAGCAGCAGGTTGGAGATCAGAACCTTCTTGCGGGTTTTTCCTGCACATTAGGTAGTCAGCATGATGGATTTGCCTAAATTAACTCTGATATGTTCAGGTCACAATTTGGTGGGCAGGGCTCATGCGTGGTGCAGTCTCCATGGCACTCGCTTATAACCAGGTAAAATGATGGGATAATGTGCTTCTTTGGAAGACTTTTCACACTCGATGCCGTAAGATTCTTTCTATTCCTAGCAATAAGATGAATGTGGTTGCCCGATATGCCAATTAGAAGAGGTCTTGTTATGTTTCCTCATCTTAATCTGATACATATGCTGGCTCTGAAGTTTATTTTCTGTGAGTGCAGTTCACTCGGTCCGACGCGAAATTGCGGGGCAATGCCTTTATGATCACGAGTACCATCACAGTAGTTCTGTTCAGCACTGTGGTAAGAAAATGCATCAAATGCTGAATTTAATTGGTGGCATAACATGTAGCTTGTGCCTCAAGATTTCATTCATTGATACAGGTGTTTGGACTGTTGACAAAGCCTCTAGTGAGAATCTTGCTTCCTTCAACCAAATACTTTGGCAGCACGACATCTTCCGAGCCATCGAGTCCTAAGTCCTTAAGTCAGCCACTGCTCAGCAATGGACACGACTTGGAATCTCACCAGAATGGCAAAAGCATACTCCGACCGAGCAGTCTGCGCAAGCTCCTGAGTACACCTACTCACACGGTGCACCATTACTGGCGAAAATTCGACGATGCCTTCATGAGGCCCATGTTTGGCGGGCGAGGTTTTGCCCCTTTCATTCCATGCTCGCCTACTGATCAAGACGATCATCAGTGGCTCTAATGATAGGCAAAGACGAGATCAAGAACTAATGATTTTGTTAGGTGGTTTGTAAATAGGACACAGTGATACACAGGTATTTTGAGTGTGAAGTTTTGACGACTTTGACAAGATTGATGGCGTATACGGAGAGAAGTGGCATTTTATTTGACGCAGCTGCTTTGCTTTTTTGTGACAGAGAGATCTGATTTCTTCCCCTTGTTTTTCTTTCTTCTTGTTTCTTTCTTTGTCTTGGGCATGTATTAAGAGAGTGATGGCTTTTGTAATCTCCTCCTCACTGAATGATATCTGTATGTCTGAAATTCATTGTTTCACCAACAGTGAGCTTTTGAAGCTGTTATGTTTTCGTGCACTAACATCCATCGGCCCGGCTTCACGTCTAGGCATCGTTGTAAATGTGCGCTGTGCCATTGAATTGAGCTACATCATTGCGGGGACATATTGCAACTGTCCAGCAGTGGAATACTTCCCTCTACTTCCCATATCCTGTCATCTTTCTCTCTTTATTAGTTGTCCTGGAAAAGTCCCTACGGAATCAGTGTCATCATCTCATATCCCTCCTAACGCTGAAAATTAGGAGTTGCCGACAAATCAAATGCTTCCCCATAGGAGGTTTGCCTTCCATTTTGCTGGAGCTTAGGATTTCAGGGTGTGAGAATTTGAAGCAGCTAGTGAGAGAATGGGGCTTACAGATGCTTACATCCCTCGAGCATCTGGAAATTGATGGCAGCATGCAAGTGACGGAGAGAAGGCGTGGTTTCCTTCGTGGGACGAGGATACATGGAGTCTTCTGTTTCCTTCGTTTCTTTAGATGACAAAAGAGAGGAAGGTGGAAAGATTATCAAGTGGTCTTCAGAACCATCTCTCCTCTCTCAATCAGTTACGGTTTGCAGATTACCCGAAATCGAGATACTTCTGGGGGATGGCCTCCCTCCCTCCCTCCCTTCAAGTATTGCAGATAAATTAGCAGAGAGATTCTGGAAGACTGATGTTTAAAGCTCACTGGCGACTATTGGCCCCTCATCCAAGAAATCCCTTTCATCCTCTTTGGGTATGTTCGGATAGAGTGAATTGAAACCGATCACACCCGACCGGCTGTTCACTACTTTTTCTAGGATACGGGTAAGTTTGGTTTTGAAGGTACAAATTTCCATTCTGTATTCTGATGGAGATGTTTATATGCTCTGGAGTTTGTGGGCAACTTCTAATACTTATCTATCTTGTGCACGATGCTTGGACTTTTGGTGAGATTCCCTCCTTCTCCCTCTTGTCTTAAGACGTAGCTCTTGATCTGTTTTCATCATGTTTGGTTTTCATTCCTGCGGGTGGAGTTGCTCGATGCTACATTACTAAGAAACTTGTTAGAAAATATAAATAATAAACCATGCTGTTATCTAACAACTTAAGCTTTTAGAACAGTCGGCAATGGTCCCACAATATCTTACATGATATCAGAGCCAAGGGTCCTGAGTTCAAAGCTTACCAGGCCCCATTTGTCTCCCTAATTAAATTTCCACGCTTAGTACTAGACAAAAAAAGACCAGATTAAATGTGAGGGGGAGTGTTAGAAAATATAAATAATAAATCATGCCGTCATCTAACAGCTTAAGCTTTTAGAACAGTCGGCAATGACCCCACAAAATCTTACAAAACTCTACTTTGGCTGGTTAACAAATTGATCCCTAGCACTGATGTTGGGCTTAATGGTGTACCAAATGAAGCTACCAATTAACTGTATCTGTTCCGTGCTCACATTTTATTTTTGGGCCCTTTCTTTGTCGTGCTCTTATAGTTTCCAATGTTGCTATTACGAGCACTCTACAGATCGCGAGGTTGCAGCGACAATATTCATGGCAGACCTGTCATATATGTTGGCTGAAGTAAGATAATCTTTAGTACTTGTATGCTCGTTGAAATATTCTTCATTGACAATGCTTTCTTCACCTCTTTCGCACTTGTCATGTTGAGAGTTGATTGTTTTGGCAGTTTTGTCACTAAGCGCCACTCTCAAAATGTTCTTCCGTGGAATTGTCGTGTTACCCTGTACATTGCCATAATGTGACAGAGTTCAAGAGTGACTACTAAGTATGTCAAATTTACCCAATTTTGATCATTTCCTTGGACATAATTTCTGCTGTTCTCATGTCAGCTGATGTTCACATCTTTTTGCCAACGATTGCAGGCACGTTTTTGCCACTTTGTCATCTGTTGCCGAGATAGCCATCTTCCTTGAAGTTGGAAAGGATGCCTTAGATATTGAGAAGTGGGGAGTTGTCTGCAATAGGTAATCATGAGTCTCTGTAACATTCTACATTTGCGAGGCGAGGTTGAATAATGGGAATTGAATTTTCATAATCCTAACATTTCGTTTTTCTTCCTTCCCTCCCTCTCAGTCCTGGAAAATCAATCAGGGTCAGCTTAATATTGTCGGGAGTCATTCTGATTGGAAGAGCCGCCTTCATTTTTCCCCTTCCGTTCTTATCCAACTTGGCCAGGAAGTTCAAGTACGAAAAGATCAACTTAAAACTGTAGGTTAGAGATCGAAACTTTCTTGCGGATTTCCTACATATGAGGTCGTTGGCATGATGGAGTTTCCTAATTCAACTCTGATACGTCCAGGTCACTATTTGCTGGCAAGGGCTTATGCATGGGCCGTCTCCATGGCACTCGCTCAAAATTATGTAAAAAATGATCGGATGACGCACTTTTCTGGAGACTTTCCACGCATGATACCGTGGGATTCTTTCTATTCCTAGTAAAGCAATCAATGCGATTGCTAGAGATGCCTACTTTAAGAGGTCTTACTATGTTTTCTTCTCTTAATCTGATGCGTAGGCTTGCTCTGAAGTTCATTTCCTGCATGTGCAGTTTACAAGGTCAGATGCGAAATTGCGGGGCAGCGTGTTCATGATCACGAGTACCATCGTGGTCATTCTGTTTAGCACTGTGGTAAGGCAGCGTTTCCCGTGCCGAGTCTAATTGGTGGCATAACATGTAGCTTGTGCCTCAAGATATCATTCATCGATACATCTTCCGAGCCATCTTGTCCCAAATCCTCCATCAGCCACTGCTCAGCAATGGACATGACTCGGAGTCTCACCAGAACAGCTGAAAGAAAACAAGCAAGACAAGGCAAGGAAGAAATACGATGGGAAGACATAAGACTTTTTCTGTATATTCAGTGTGTTTACAATGTACAAGAGGCTTGTAATATATAGTACAAAAGATGATCAACAAAAGGAAATAATCTTTCTTACAATATTGTATCAAATATGAAATTGATTCAGTGTATCAATTCAATCTTTGATTGAATATTGCAAGCATATCTTCCAACAACAGCAAAAGCATACCCTGACCGAGCAGTCTGTGCAAGCTCCTGAGCACGCCTTATCGCACGGTGCACCTTTACTGGCGAAAATTGGACGATGCCTTCATGAGGCCCGTGTTCAGCAGGTATGGTTTCGTGCCTTTCATTCCATGCTCGCCCACCGATCAAGACAATCATCGGTGGCTCTAACGGAGACTAGTGATTTTGTTTGGCGGAAGCGTGAAGTATCCACCACTTGGACGAGATTGAAGGCGAAATTGGAGAGTAGCAGCATTTCATTCGAAGCAGCTACCCTGCATTTCTGTGACAGTGACCGTGTACTGAAATGCATATCCCTTAGCTCCCTCACTAATCCGACCATACCATATATGTACTCCTTGTAAAATCCAAGAAACTATATTCCATATCCCGTAGCCTACTATCTATTGAATGCTTGTCTATATACCTTGCCCCTTGTTCATCCCTACATCAATTGTAACATACACATATACACTTGTACATATTCAAACCACAAACTACCATTGCTATAAAAAATAAAAAAAATCATGCCACTGCATGATCAAATTTTCAACAATTAACATCTGCTGGTCTGGCATCACGTTCAGGCACCATGCTATTAAATCAAGTTACCATCATTGCAGGGTTATATTGCGATTCTAGTTAGCAGTTAAGGAGCGAAGGAGGGAAAATTTTGTCAAGATTTTTTCAATGGATTCTCATCGCACAAGGCACATTTTTCCTTGGTAACCTCTCCCGACAAAATTGCAAGCCATTGACATTCATGAGGGCTTAGCCAATAAATGAAAATTGGGCTATTGATCTTAACTCTTTCTCTGCCAAATTCACATTTGGACTTATCGTAGTTAAGAAGGCACTATATTGTTTTTTGCTTTTGGGTGGGGATCCCAGCAATTGGGATAAGACAGTCTTCTTTTTCTTTTTTTTTCAATTAGCTGATCGGAATACCCATTTTCTTTTTGATTTATTGTCTTTTTTTCTTTTTTTTATCATGTTGACCGAGAAAACTAAACTTATTTCTTCCATTTCCCTTATGATTTTACAATATAAATGACACCATTACTTCCAACAAGCTATTATAATATCATTAATCCTATTGACACTTGCTGAAAGAAGGTTGTTAATTTTTATTTATGGTCTCATATTTCAAATTAGAAAAGGTATATATAACATTAGAACTTATAATTTATGACAGCTTACGGATACAAAAGTAATTGCATATTTTTTACTCAAATAGTTTGAGCAAAACTATACTTCAAAGTTTTGTTTTGGTTGAACTATATTCAAAATAAAAAAATTAAATTTGGATCTAAAAAATCTCGACCTTGTGGGATTTTTGCCAAAATAAATTTAGAGGTTTCTATAGTTAAAGATTGCTTAATCGTGCTATCCTCTAAGCTTTTTACTTATTTTTTAATTGCAGAATGGGAGTTGAAACTCAAAACTCTAATTACACTTTCTTCACTTTCAAACTCACATCACATTATTTCAAAGGAAACTTCAAGCATTTCATAAAGTTTTAATGTAAGTGCTATGAGATCAAATCTATGATCAATATTAATCATTCTTCATTGAGAAATAAAATAGCAAGAAATACCGTTTTTCTTTACCTTTTTGTGCTTATTTTTCGTTAATATATAGATATGACTTGAAGATAAGCATGTTTGTATTTGACCAGGCTTCTGGCAAAATAAATTTTTTTTTAGATGTTATACAAAAGAGACAAGTTTTCTTTACGAAAAGAAACAACGGAGGATACATTATAAAATAAATTTTAATTGAAAAAAATGATTGGTCATTAATTAGGAATGAGAGAAAAAAAAAAAGTCTCATCAATAATATGAGACCAAATCTGGCATTACAAGGATATCTTAGTCAGCTATCTCAAAAAAAATGTGCTTTTAGATAAAATAAAATAAAAAGGAGTACAGAAATAACGCCGTCCAAATCTTTTCATTTATATATTTTTAATTGTAACCTTTCATTACCCATTTTCAATTTGCTAGCACTCTCGGAGTTTCTTCACACTCCAAATCGTGGACTACATAAAATATATACCCAAATAAAGGCTACTTCATGTTTGTTGAATTGTCTCTTTTACCAAGAGTTGTCATTCTATTTTAAAAAGAAGAGACAGGTCCTATGGTGATTCTGGATAAGGAAGTATAATAGTTGCACAAGAAAAATATATTTTTTATTCCAAACAAACTAGATAGTTTATAAGTTTTCGTCAAAATTTAATTGTGAATTGCCGTTAGTCCAGATGTTGAAGAGTAAATCGAGTTACTGATGAAATTTTTGTCCCAATATGTCCAACATCACAAGTGTTTTGCTCTTCAATATGCCTTCAAGGAATTTTCTATGTCTTTCCCTTGTCATCTCGTGGCACACAAAGGCAAAAACAAACTGAAATCCAGTCGGCACAGGCAATTGAAGATAACTACTGGGACAAAAGCAGTGATCCCATGAGGATACGCCTTCGCGAATTTTGCTGGAGCAGGGAAAACTGGTCAGACGTCTCAAGACTACAAGTCGGTGGTTGTCCGTGTTCCTTCCGGATGCTATTGTAATCGAAGGACGCAGCAATGTGCCGAGGCGAATTGAAAGAACTTAATGAGCGACTAGCTTGCTTGTCGATGCACTTAGGCAGCATTTCGGCTTTAATGTAAATCCAAATCTTGTAATTGCCCAAGTTTCGTTGCAATGTCCTTTCTTTTCCATCACCATCTTAGGTTAGTTAGCCGGCTATCGTCAGGTTTATCAAGCAAATGACTCAAAAATCAAAATCAAATTATTGTCGTCATCTTCTTCGGTAGCTAGCCTTTATCCCTCCTCTGCTCTCTCCATCCTGAAAATGAACTCGAAACCTCTACTGAAGCTCTGGAAACAAGCTTTGTCTTCTCACGGAAACCTCCATTTATCTTCGAACTAAGAAAGCAGCAGAATCGGAATCTTACTCCGGCAATGGTTTCCCTCGAAGATCCTCACTCCAATTCCGCTCGCTCTCCTCTTTCGTGTGCGCCTCCACCTATAAAATCCACCACCACACGAGTCGGTCGGTGCGATCTCCCTTAACGGGTCTACCCGTGCCTGAGCCGCCTTGTTACGGTCCTTTGAATCAACCGTTTTTGCTCCTTAGCCAGCGCGGTCATTGCAACTCTGGTCTAATAATCGGCAGCCATTTGCTGTGACTTGCCGATATGTGCCAACGTTCCCACCTAAAGTAATCGACAGCATGTCACCTCGACCAATCTTCGGTCTGCACCGATGGGTTGGTTAATTTTCGGTATAAGCAAAGGCGGACGAATCACTTTTCCGTGCTTGCCTTAGAAAGCTCAGTACGAATAGGGAATTTTCAGCATTTCTTTATTTATTTTTTTCTTTTATAGTGTTTTCATAATGAAATTACCAAATGAAGAAGGCCCAGTTGGTATACAGGAATCGGGAAATCAAAATTAGATTAGATGAATCACGACATAGGAATTGATTTGAAGATTATTAGATTTAGTGAGACATTTCAATTGAAATTTGGTTTTTTGTGGTATGAATAATCTTTTCAAATTACCGTACATAATAGCAAATTAAGTAAATTCTGTTACCACATTAAACTTTCTCCATGCAAAATTTTTCTGTCTACTATACATTAATCTCCATATCTACTTGCCCTTTTCAATTAACTTATTTCCATTTAATTCTCAATTATTCTCATCTTGCCCATATTAATAAAAATGCAGTAATACATCTATTTCCGATCCATTTGAACCCTATTCCCATTGACTAAGGGTGCGTTTGGTAACATTTTTACTTTTGAGACCAGTTTCTTTTGAGAAATAGTTCTGTTCTATTTCTACTTCTTGGAATAATTTCTGAGTAAAATATAGTATTTGATAACTACAAAAATTTCTTGTTCTCGGAATTAAAAAAGAATAGAAATGCGTTTAGTATTGACAGAATTTTTTAATTTCTTTCTTCCTTGATGGCGGTGGCGACTAGCGGCTGGTGGGCGAGGGCCACCCACCGGCCGCCACCGTCGCCGGTTGCCAGTCGCCAACCCCCGTCGCAGCCAGTTGCCGGTCGCCGACCCCCTCTGCTCGCCGGTTGCCGACTGCAGGGTGAAGGACGACAACTGGCGATCAGCTGGTGGCGAGCGGGTGGGGGCGGCTGGAGATAGGTGGCGGCGATCGACAATCGGCCGATGGCGAGCGAGTGGGCGTGGTCGGTGACCGATGGCGGCGACGGCCGGTGAGCAACTAGCGGTGGTGACGACAGGTGGCAGTGGGTGGGTGGCCGCGTGTTATAAGCGGTAAGTAGTCCCCAAGAAATAATTTCTAGAAATTGTTCCCAGGAATAAGAAATTACTTTTTTCTACTTTTTATTTTTACTCCAAATCTATTCCCAAGAACAACTTTCTATTCCTGGGAATAGAAAAATTAGTTGGCATTACAAACGCATTTCTATTTTTTTTTCTATTCCAGGGAATAAAAGAACAGAAAAATAGAGAAACAAAAACGTTACCAAACGGAGCCTAAGTAGTGCCAAGAAAGACCATGGAGCTTTCTATACCCATTCAAATGTCGCTGGCATTTGTCCCAACATTGCTAACATTGTCGACACTAGATTTGCTGAGAAAGTTCGAACTTCTTTGGCCTTAGACACGAAGATGCTAGCCTTAAGAGCGACACTCTTATACTCGAAAGTCAAAGTCGATCTGCACAAGGACTTGATCTAAGAGTGCTCATATGCATTGATAGCTTATCTATGGTCAATATGGTATTGGGCCTCCACCAAGGCCCATGGGAGTACGGCCGGTTGTTGTTGAATGTAGAGAGAGGCCAGCCCGGTTTGCTTCTATTAGCTTTGATCCATAGCTCACACGAAACAAATCAAGTAGCGGATTGGATCACAAAAACTCATCGAAGAAAAGCCCTTTTGTTGAATTGGATATTGAATCCACCTCTTCCCCATTGGGATCTTTTATGTCTAGAAACCCAAACTCTATGTTATCATTTTCCTAGTTAATGAATGAAAGGCGATGTTTTGACCCAAAAAAAGAAGAAGGCTTCCTCCTTGTATGACCAAACATGCCAAATAGCATATTTTTCACACTTTTCCCTTTTCATCTCTACTAAAGAAACCGCTTAATAGTATCATAAACTCCAATAGAAATGCTTTCTAGTGTTTCTACCATGTCACATGAATAGTGTACTATAGTTTCCTAGTAATTTGAAAGCTCTAGTATTTTGCAATATGAAAATGACATTGGCAATCTAATCAGAAGACAAAAGATAATCTAGCAAAAACCAAAATCAATGATTTTGGCCCAAAAAGCGAAAATATGCTAAAGTGATAGAATATAGTATTATCTAAATGTTATAATTTAGATACATTAAAACAAAATAATGTATATTACATGTGATCCCCGCTATTATCAAGATAATTTATATATATTTATTCATGAAAAGAGAAGTAGTAGATCTGCGATATTTGAAACTTAAAGACAAATTCCAGAAGTACTGACACAAACATACCATACTCAAGAAATTAAGTTAACAGAAAAAGTTTTATGCACTTTTCAAGTTTGAAAAACAAGTATAATCTTGAATCAGCTCCCCTTACGGTGTTAAAGAAAGAAAGAAAGAAGGATGGCGTCGTTAAAAGGGTAACACGTGTACTTAATGCTATTTAGAGATTACGTAATTAAATTCTTTGGCATGTCAACTATTTAATAGCTTTAATAGAGGCCGTGCAATTAAAATCTCCTATAAGTATCATTTGACTTCTGAAAAAAGTATCAATATGTCAAATCGAAAAATACAGTATAAACAATTCTGGATGACGTTAAAAGGGAAAAATAAACAAGGTTACTATTTTTTTTTTTTTTTACCACAAAACAGGGACATTATGATTTGCAAGTTACTTGCAGAGAATAACGATTTGAGAGCTTTAGCATTTTGCAATTCGTAATGACAATTGGCAAGCTATATAGATGTCATTTGTAACATCATAGAAGAGCCAAAGCACAAGACAACATAAGAAAAATGACAGAAAAACTAGCTAATTTAAATTAATGACGAATATGATATTTCTCATTGTCCTACGTTAGATAAACTAATACAGAAGCATACCTATTACATGTCATTCCAACACGAGAAACAAAGAAGAATATCCACAATTTACGCAGTTACAGAAATAATTTTGAAAGCACTAATATAAATATATTGTGCACAAATCGTATTAATAGTTGCATTTGATTTGCAAGTTTCAGATAAGCATTACTAGTAAGACTTCGACCGACTCTGCTCTCGGTGTGAAAGAGATTACACATCACTGTTGGAGGAGTAACACATGTACTTAAAGTTGTTTAGTGGTAACATAATTGAATTTTTCCACGAGTCAGTTATCTAGGGGCTGAATATGATCATTTATAGAAGTATGAGGACCAAAATTGCAACTTCGTTATAAGCTTGGACATTTAGGTGCGTATTTTGCCCCCATTTGAATTTTGTTCTTAGCTTGCCACCGAAGATAAGTTGGGGGGATTGAATGTGCACGAAATATGGTACGAGTACCAAAAATGAATCCGAACAGTAGTGTGATGATGAATTCTCTAATTTCTCCAAAATTTATCTTCTATAATATGATGAAGATTAATATAGGGATTCCGCTAATGAGAAAATAGAAAGAAGAATTCATTCATTGCAATAAACATTCCTAACAGTGAGGTTTTATATATAACTTGATCTTTTGACTCCGACCCTTGAATCTTGATCTTCTAGTGGGGTGGTTCTTATCTTGCTCATATCTTCTCCAAAATGAGAGTATCTGGACTAAAACTTACCCAAGACAAGACCGAAGGAGAGAGAAATTGGATCGTGATCGGATCATGGCAGACAGTGATCGGACAATGAGAAGGAGCTCATGGAGATAGAAGTGGTTTGATGACGGCACGGGAGAGGTGGCGCAATGAGAGAATTCTGCAAGGGAATTATGCGAATCCTGAGCTTTTTCTTTCTCACATTTAAGAGGGAAAATGCTTAAATAGACCTTGTGTGCAAACTTTAGGGACCAAATTGCAAAGTATATTTAGGGGATTTATGCAAGAAATCTAGAAAGGCTAGCAGCTATTTGGCAACTCAGAGGTGTAGCAAATACTGGAATTCAACCTTAATGAGGTTTTAATTTTATATGCAAATTAATCTTAGATCTTTCATGGCCTAAGCTCCTACGTGCAGGGGTATGCCTAATGGTGATTATGCAAGGTGCAAGCTATGTCGTAGCATGCCTGATTAATTAACCTCTGATGTGCATCTTTTTTCAAATATGAAACAAGCACTTCCCGACAAAAGTCTTGGTCTTTGTTTAATCTCTTTGGTAGGTGAAGTCTTGGTCTTTGTTTAATCTTTTTGATTTCTTTGTCCTTCTTTATCTCTATTTCTTGCCATCTCATCTTCCTCCAATTTTCGTGATAAGCTATCGTTCTTCACGAGGATTGGTGTTTCCATATTGGATGTGGACTTAAACAACAATTTAAAGACCAGCGAGGATTGATCCGCATTTTTTTTCTTTTTGATTTTTTTTTCTTTTTAGTGTTTCTTCTTTCTTTTATTAAAATTAAATTTAAATGATACATGAATATCTGGACACAATTCTAATGGAAAAGTGCAATGGAGGTTAATGAATGAAAAATTACAATATGATTAAACATGAAAAGAGTTGGACAAAAATTATTATATTGTTAATTTCAAGCAAGAGGAAAACAAAAAATAATCAATACTAGTCGTTAAATAATGTCATTCAAACAAACAATAATTAGAACCCATGTGACGCACGGAAAATGAAAAAGAAAGATATTCACATAAGGGTGGTAGAATCATACCAAATAAACAATTCTGGTTGATGTTAAAAGGGAAAAAGAAACAGGGTAGCTAGGTTTTTTTTTTCCCCCGCAAAACAGGGACATTATTTGATTTGCAAGTTACTTAACAGATAATTACGATTTGAGAACTTTAGCATTTTGCAATTCGTAACGACAAGTGGCAAGCTATTTAGATGTCATCTATAACATCATAGAAGAACCAAAGCACAAGACAATATAAGAAAAATGACAGAAAAGTTAGCTAATTTACAATAATGACGACAACATTGTTAATTTGGCCCCAGAATAAAATAAAAAACTACTCAAGTGACGGAGAATGATATTTCTAATTGGCCTACGTTAGATAAACTAATACAGAAGCATGCCCATTTACATGTCATCCCATCATGAGAAACAAAGAAGAATATTTACAAATTACATGGAAAATTTGTCTAAAAAGTCCTAACTTATTGTATTTTTGTCGAGGGAAAATGCCACAAAAACCCCAAACTATGCTCTTTGAGACAATTTTTATCCTAAATTTTTTTTCGTGCCATCAAAAATTCCAAACTATGCCACTTGAGACAATTTTACCCTAAACTTTTTTTTGTGCTATCAAAAATCCCAAACTATGTTATTCGTGACAATTTTATCCTGAACTTTTTCTTGTGTCACAAAAAACCTTTAAAATATCATATGGGACACATTTACCCCAAACTTTTTAACTAAATTGCATTTTCGTCTTTTTACTTTTTTTTTTTTTTTTTTTCTTCCTCTCCCCTTTGCCATGGCCGGCGAGAGGAAAGCTAGCGAAGGCCACCCTCGCCGGCGGCGACGTTCAGCCAAGGTGGCCCTCCCTAGCGTCGGGCGAGGGCAGCCCTCCTTGGCATCAGGTAAGGGTCGATCCTTGCCCTTGGTAGGCGAGGGCGATCCTTGTCGGATATGGCGAGGGCAACCCTCCCCAACGTCGGGCGAGGGTCCCCTGCGGATTTGGCGAGGGCGACCCTCGCCCGAGTCGGGCAAGGGCCGCCCTCGCCTAAGTTCGACGAGGGTGGCCCTTGCCCGATTGGGGGCAACCCTCCCCGGCAAGGGCCACTCTTGCTAGCTTCCCTATGCCTGCCATGGTAGAGGGGGAAGAAAGGATAAAAAAGTAAAAAGACAAAAATGCCCTTTAGTTAAAGAGTTTTGGGTAGATGTGTCCCAAGTGGCATAGTTTATGATTTTTTGTGGTACAAATAAAAGTTCGGAGTGAAATTGTCCAAAGTGGTATAGTTTAGGGTTTTTGGTGGCGCAAAAAAAAATTTATGGTAAAATTGTTCCAAGTTGCATAGTTTGGGGTTTTTTGTGGCACAAACAAAGTTCAGAGTAAAATTGTCCCAAGAGGCATAGTTTGGGGTTTTTGGTGGCATTTTCCCATATATCAATTCAGTCCTAAACCTTTCAATTTTGCCAATTAAATCTTAAACATTTTCATTTTTGTCAATAAGTCTATCCAATCAATTTTGGCCAAAATTCACTGACATTGGTGCCGAATATCCTATGTGGTATGGTGGGTGCTGACATATACATTTTTAAAAATATTTTTCTCTTTTTTTTCCTCTTCTTTGCTTTTTTTTTTTCTCTAGATTTTTGTAGAGGGGGCTGATGAGGGTTGCCGGTCGACTCGCCAAGGGCCAATCAACCCTCACTAGCTCGGGTGAAGGGAGGTGACACCCTCACCTAGGGCGGGCAAGGAGGGACGGCCAACAACCCTTTGAGGTCCTCTCTCCAAAAACCTAAAAAAAAAAAAAAAAAAGCAAAGAAAAGAAATGAGAAAAAAGAGAAAAAAATCACAAAATTTTAAAATATTATTAAAAATGTCCCTGTAAGCAATTTCGGCCAATTTCGACCGGATGGACTCAACTAACAAAAGTTGAAAAAATTTATGATTCAATTAGCAAAATTGAAAGTTTTATAACTGGATTAGCAAAAGTATAATATATTTATGACTTTTTGGATAATTTTTCCCAATTTACGCACTTAAAGAAATAATTTAGAAAACACTAATATAAATATATTATGCACAAATACCACCCCATGTGGTGGCTCCGCTGGCTTTGGGCTTTCCCCCCTACTGAAGGGGAGGAGTTCAAATCCCAGTGGAGTCATTTGTGGACTTACCCTGGTGGCACGTGTCGTCCCCAGGGTTTACTTCCCGGCTACCGGCCGTACGGGGGTTCCCTGGGTTACCAATATATATATATATTATGCACAAATCATGTTGATTGTTCCATTTAATTTGCAAGTTTCCAATAACCGTTACGAGTAAGACTTCGACCAACTACGCTCCCGGTGTAAAAGAAATTACACGATACTGTTGGAGGAGCATCACGTACTTAAAATTGTTTAGTGGTTACGTAATTGAATTTTTCCGCATGTCAGTCATCTTAGAGTGACCATGCAAATAAAATGTTTTACAAGTATCACTTACTTCCAGAATAAATATCAATCAGATGAAATGAATAGTAGAAAAGTAAAAAGATCAATTTCAATATCAATATCAATATCATTTTTGAAAAATGTTTTTCACTTCATTGATTTCCGCAAAATATGGTACCGGAGATAAGTTGGGAGGACTAAATGTGTATGAAATATGGTAAAAGTACCAAAAATGAATTTGGGAAATAATATGATTATGAATTCTCTAGTTTCTCAAAAAATTTATCTTCTATAATATGATGAAGATTAATATGAGTATTAAGCTAATGACATATTAGAAATAAGACTCCACTCATTGTAATCAACATTCCTAACAGTATACATATCTTGACCTGTTGACTCCTATTCTTGAATCTTGTTCTTTTATTGGAGTCCGATCTTGCTCATATCTTCTCAAAAATGAATCTGGACTAAAACTAACCTAAAACCAGATCGATGGAGTGAGAAACCGATCATGATCGGACCATGGCGTGGCAGTAGGAGTGGTCGCATGGCGGCACCGGAGAGGCAGCGCAAAGAGGGAATTCCGTTAAGAGTAATATGAAAAATCATGACCCTTTTCTTTTTCAAAGAGGGAAAATGCTAAGATAGACATATGGGCAAACTTTAGGGACCAAATAGCAAAGTAGATTTAGGGGATTTATGCAAGAATTCTAAAAGGCTAGCAGCTATTTGGCAAATAATATATGTAATATATGCTGGAATTCAACCCCAATGAGTTTTTAATTTTATAAGCAAATTAATCACAGATTTTTGGGGACTAAGCTCCTACGCGAAAGTGGATGCCTAGTCATGTTTATGCAAGGTGCAAGCTATGTCGTAGCCCGATCAATTAACCTCTGATGTACACCCTATTTCTTTTTCAAATATGAAACAAGCACTTCGACGAAAGTACTTTATCTTTATTTGTTAAATCTCCACATCATTGAAAGTCTTGGTCTTTGTTTAATCTTTTTGGTAGGTGAAGTCTTGGTCTTTGTTTAATATTTTTGATTTCTTTTTCTACTTAATTTCTCTTTCTTACCATTGCGATTTTAAACTTATCTTGCTATAACCAAGCATCCGTTCTTCACGAGGATTGGTGGTCCCATATTGGATGTAGACTTAAAAACAAAATAAAGATCAAGCGCTGATCGATGCACATTTTTTTCTTTTTTGGTTTTTTTATTGTTATTTTATTTTTAGTTTTACTTTTTTTTCATTTATTAAACTTAAATTTGAAAAGATGCATGAATCTAGACATAACTCTTATGAGAAAGTGCAATGGAGATTAATGAATGAAAAATTGCAATATGATTAAACATGAAAAGAGTTGGGCAAAAATTATTATATTGTTAATTTCAAGCGAGGGGAAAGCAATCAGTAATCAATTCTAATTGTTAAATATTATTTCATTCAAACAAAAAGAACTAGAATTCATGTAACGCGTGGAAATTTTACTTGTAATGAAAGAAACACATTCACAGAGGGATGGAAGGATAAAACTATGATGTCTAGTCATGTTGTGGTCTTCATGAATTTATCGTTAATTTAGATGAACAAATATATAATTGTGGAAGCTACAAATATTTGGTACAATCTATGGACATTAAGAAACAAGGACTAGTGGACATAAAGTATTTTGTTTTTATTTGTCTAACCTCTTACGTACGTCCTTGAAAGTCTTAGTCTTTGATTAATCTATTTGGTAGGTGAAAGCCTTGGTCTTTTTGGACTTTATAGTTTTCTCTCTCCATTAGCTCATTACACTTTGTTTCACCATCTCTTGTTGTTCTCTAGGGTCACTGATTCACCCATGGCCATTAGAGAGACCATTGTAGGTTCCCTCTTGCAAGTCCTATTCGACAAGTTGATTTCTCAGGGATTGGACGTTGTGCAACGAAAAGGAATTAGCACCACCCAGCTCAGTAAGTGGAAGAAGATGTTGATCACAATCAATGCGGTGCTGGATGATGCAGAGGACAAGCAATGGAGCGGTAACTGTCTAGTGAAGCTGTGGCTAGATGATATTAGGGACTTGGCCTATGACTTGGAAGACTTGCTCGATGAGTTCGAGATCGAAGCTGCTCATGCCAAGTCGGAGGCAGAATCCAGCACAACCAGAGGTCAGGTAAAAAGGAAGTTCTCTTTCTTTGGCCAAGATGAATCCTTTGGATCGAATCCAAAGCCACACAAGCTCATCTCTGAAACCAAGGTACAGGAAATCAATGATAGGTTGGAAGAGATTGTCACTAGGAAGGCTTGTCTAAGCTTGAGAGATAATGCTATGGATAGATCCAACTACACCAACAAAATGCTCCCTAGCACTTCTTTGCCAGAGCCTCAATTTTTCGGTAGGGAAAAGGAAGAAACAGAGATACTCAAACTATTGATCGATGAAGCCAACAATGATACCATGCTGAGCATAGTCCCCATAATTGGGATGGGCGGTATTGGAAAGACGGCCTTGGCTCAACGGCTTTTTTATAACGCCAGAGTGATTAAATGTTTCGAGAGCAGAGCATGGGTATGTGTTTCAGATGTTTTTAATGTTTTTGACATAACAAGAAATATTTTGCAGTCGATCACCAACTTATCTGGCGAGGGAAAAGATCTTAATTGGGTTCAAGTTAAGTTGAAGGACAGTCTACTCGGAAAGAAGTTTCTTGTGGTTTTAGACGATGTGTGGAATGAGAAGTACGGAGAATGGACTGCCCTCTTAAAGCCATTTGAAGCAGGGGCTAAAGGAAGTAAGATCATTGTTACTACTCGCAACCAACCTGTTGTTTCCATAACAAGAGCTTTGCCCTATTCTTTGGAGGAGTTGTCCTTGGATAATTGTACAAGCTTATTAGCCTATCATGCTCTTGGAGCAACAAGTTTTGAGAGGCACCCAGATCTTGAAACAATAGGCAAGAAAATAGCTAAAAAATGTAAAGGATTACCTTTGGCAGCGAAGATGTTGGGTGGTCTCCTACGTAATAAACAGAATTCTGATGAATGGAAAGATATCTTAAATAATAGGATGTGGGACCTTCCAACCAAAGAAAATAGTGAGGTTCTCCCAGTTTTGAAATTGAGCTATGTCCATCTTCCTTCTTATTTGAAGAGATGTTTTGCTTATTGTGCGGTATTTCCTAAGGATTACGAAATTGAGAGGGATGAGCTAATACTCTTATGGATAGCCGAAGGCTTTTTAGATGGACAAAAAGCAAAGGAGAATATCTTGAGGTTAGGAAGGAATCATTTCGATGAGTTAGTATCTAGATCATTTCTTCAACAATCTAGTGTTGACGCATCTAGGTTTTCAATGCATGATCTCTTGAATGATTTAGCAAAGTCAATTGCGGGTGAGACATGCTTTAGCTTAGAGGACTCTCCGCTGGCAAGCTATGAAGATGATGCATATCTTGAGAAAGCTCGTTATGCTTCATTTGTCCTATTGTGCTCTACTACATCAAAATGCTTGAGAGCATTTGACAGAATGAAGGTATTAAGAAGTCTAATCCTACTAAATGTTCAATATAGTAGGCATGGCAAAGTCCATATTTCCAACAAGGTGGTGTATGACTTGCTAGCAAAATTGAACAACTTGAGGGCATTCTCCTTATGTCATTGTGACATCACAGAGGTACCGAATGATGTTGGTAATTTGAAACATCTTCGATATCTCAACTTCTCGTACACTAATATCAAAATGCTACCTGAGTCAATTGGCTCCTTGTGCAAATTACGAGCTCTGATCTTAAGAGGTTGTCAAAAGCTTTCTATGTTGCCTTCAGGTATTACACAGTTGGTCAGCTTACAATTTCTTGATATTAGAGAAACAAGGAACCTAAAAAAGATGCCATTGCATATTAGTAATTTGAAGAATCTTACTATCTTGACCAAGTTTGTGGTAGGAGCAGAGAGAGGGTCACAATTGAAGGAGCTGAAGAACTTGCCACATCTTCAAGGAGAACTGCACATATTAGAATTGCAAAAGGTGGAGGAAGTTAGAGATGCTGTTGATGTTGATTTATTTGGAAAGCAAGGCCTTAGCAACTTATTCTTGCATTGGGATGGGGATATTAAAAATGTCAGAATGATGAGCAAGAAGCACAGGTGCTTCAGGTTCTACGACCTCACATTAATCTTGAAAATCTCACTCTCTCATTCTATGGTGGTGCAATATTCCCTTCATGGTTAGATAGTCCATCCTATTCTAAGATAGTGTCTTTGTGCTTAAAGAGCTGTCCTAATGTCCAATTTTTGCCATCACTTGGACAGCTACCTTCACTCCTAGAATTATCTCTTGAAGGTCTACATGCTGTAACTATGATAGGCTCTGAATTTTATGGACAAAAACGGCCATTTTCATCCTTAAAAACTTTGAAGTTTAAATAGTTATTGTCATGGAAAGATTGGTCTTGTTATGTCAGTGGCCAAGGAGATGAAGTGTCATTCTCCAGTCTTCAGCAACTTGTACTCCAGAATTGTCCTGCATTAATCGGGACATTTCCCTATAAACTTGATCATCTCATAAAACTTGAAATTTATTCATGCCCACTTTTGAATGTCTCAACTAGTGTGGTTTGTCTTCCATCTCTCCGTGAGTTATACCTTAAAGATTGTGACAAGGAGATCTTAAAGAGCTTGGTCAACCTAACTTCTTTAACCATTCTAAAAGTTGAAAAACTTGCAGAGCTTGTTTGCTTTGATGATAGGTTTATGAGCTACTTGGTCAAGCTAAAAGAGCTTCATATAAGAAGCTGTGACAAGCTAACATATTTGTGGGAAGATGGAAATGAAATGCTAGATCTCAATTGCCTTCAGAGAGTAGTCATCCAAAGATGTCCTCAATTGACATATCTTGTGCCTGGAGAAGAGCTACCCGGCAACCTCGAAAGGATGGATTTGATGCATTGCACTAGTTTAGAAAAGCTTGCAAGCAAGATGTGCAGCCTTGGCTCTCTCAGAGATTTGAGCATTTCTGGTTGTCCAAAACTCATGGGACAAACCATTCCTCCAGGTGAACCTAGCAACAATAGCACGGTGTCTCAACTTGAACTTCTGAGGACTGATTCTCCAATGCCCTTTATGTTTGCCAGGGGTAGACTTGTTGCTCTGAAGATACTGACTATTTATGGTTTCAAGGAAATCGAGTTGCTAGAAGAGATCATAGTAGAATCTCTCAAATCTATGCGTGTTGTTGGGTGTGAGAATCTAGAAAGTCTACCACAGGGCCTTCACAGGCTCTCCCATCTCACTCATTTGGAAATAGAGGACTGTCCAGCTTTGGAGATGGAGTGCTTCCCTCCCCTTCCCATCACCTTGTCGTATCTTAGCCTCAATAAATGTCCAAAGTTCAAGTCTCTACCAGATCAATGGCGTCATCTTACATCCCTCGAAACACTAATAATTGTGAGATGCCAAAATATCAAATGTTTCCCCAAAGGAGGATGGCCTCCTAATTTGCTGAGTCTCACCGTTGATGGATGTGAGAATTTGAAGCAGCCAATGAGAGAGTGGGGCTTGCATATGCTCACATCCCTCAAGTATTTGGTAATTGACTGCAGCATGGGAGGCGAGGGAGAGAAGGCGTCGTTTCCTTCATAGGGCGAGGATGGGTGGAGTATTCTATTTCCTTCCTCTTTAGCCTCTCTTTGGCTGAATAATATGAGGAACGTGGAAAGACTATCAAACGGTCTTCACAAACATCTCTCTTCTCTCACGGACTTACGGCTTGAAGGATGCCCGAAGTTGAGGTACTTGCCAGAGGATGGCTTCCCTCCTGCCCTCCGAATGTTGCGCTTCTTTGGATGCGAGAAGCTAAAAAATCCATGCTTAAAACATGGCAAATATTGGCGCCTCATTGAAGAAATCCCTTTCATCATGGTTGGGAAAGATTATATCAAATGAATTGAAATCCATCACACCCGACCCGTGATAAAAAATCTCTCTCCGCGGACTACATTTTCTTCTTCACGTAATGCTTCCATCTACTTTTATTCTTTCGCTTTCATTTGCTAACTGCCGCAATTCATTCTTCCATCTACTGTCAGTTTTGTGGGGTTCGGTTAAGTTTTTGGTTGTGTAGGCATCAATTTCGGCTCTGATATTTTCCCATGAATTTCCACAAACTAGCCGCTGATTAGTTTCATCTCGTTCTGATTTAGTTTTTGGAGTAATACAAGCGGTTTTTTCTATTCGTTCTTTCATATGTCATCTCGTCCTGATTAGCTTTCGCCTGCGTGAACTTTCTCTCGCCATCAGATTTTTGGGATTGATTTTGGAAAAGAAACACTTATTTGCCAAGGTTTTTCTTGTCTTCCCCCCAGTTTCAAAAATACAATTGGTCCCTATCGACAAACAACGATTGACTTGGTCACTAATTGCAGGCGCGTATGTTGAATCCTCTCGCCATCAAGTATGTTGAATCCTCCAACTTTCGATCTTTTACTTGCACATGACACTCCTGAAATTCTCATGTCGCTAATTTTTACATCAATTTGCCACTGATTGCAGGCGCGTCTTTGCCACTTTGTCGTTCATTGCCGAGATCTTCATCTTCCTTTACGTTGGAATGGAAACGTGAGATATCGATTAGTGGGGAGTTGTCAGCATAAGGTAATGACAATTCCCTGTTACATTCTACATTTGCCTGGCGAGGTTGAATACAGGGAATCGAATTTCGATTTTCCTAATGGTTCATTATTCTTCTTCGTTCATTTTCAGTCCTGGAAAATCGATCAGGGTCAGCTCAATATCTGTTGGGACTCGTTCCAGTTGGAAGCGCCGCCTTCGTTTGTCACCCGTGGTTCTTATCCAACTTGACCAGGAAGTCTAAGTACGAAAAGATCGATTTTAAAGCAGCAGGTAAGAGATTAGAGTTTTCTTGGCGATTTTCCTGTGTATGAGGTAGTCGGCGTGATGAAGTTTCCTAATTTAACTCTGACATGTTCAGGTTGCAATTTGGTGGGCAGGGCTTATGGAGGGCGCTGTCTCCGTGGCGCTCGCTTATAACCAGGTAAAATGATCAGACTTCGCGCTTTTCTGGACTCTCCACACGTGATAGTTTTTCTAATCCTACGTATTGGTCACTAGTGATGCCTGGTTTTACTATGTTTCCTTGTCTTAATCTGATATGCTTGCCCTGAAGTTCATTTTCTGCGGATGCAGTTTACTTGGCCCAATGCGAAAACTGCACGGCAATGCGTTTATGATCACGAGTATCATCACGGTTGTTCTGTTCAGGTAAGGTGGCGTTTTATATGTTGAGTCTAGTTGGTGGCATAACATGTAGCTTGTGCCTCAAGACATCATTCGTTGATGCAGGTGTTTGGACTGTCGACGAAGCCTCTCATGACAATCTTGCTCCCTTCGCCCGGATACTTTGCCAGCACGACATCTTCTGAGCATCGAGTCCCAAATCCTTCACTCAGCCACTGCTCTGCAACGCACGAGTCGGAGTCCCACCAGAACAGCAAAAGCACTCCTACCAGGCAGTTTAGGCAAGCTCCTGAGCCTGCCTTCTCATGCACCGCATCTTTATCGGCGAAAATTCAACGATGCCTTCATGAGACCCATGTCATCTGGTCGAGTCCAAGGGTGGCATCGAGATCCAATGATTCTAATGTAACAAACAGGCACTCTGCAGATCGCCAGGTTGTGCTGATGATACTCATGCAATACCCGTCATTTATGTTTGCTGAGGTAAGACAATCTTTAGTACTTGTATGCTCGCATAACTATTCTTCAACGATAATTCTTTCTTCGCCTCTTTTCTTACTCGTCGTATTAAGGGTGGAAAACGCCATTCTCATTATATTCCTCTGTTAAAATTGTCATGCCTCAGTACACATTGGATAACATGACTGAGAGTTCGAGAGAGACCAACTAAGCAGGTCGAATCTACCCACTTTTGATCTTTTCCATCGACATAATTCCTGCTACTCTCGTGTCATGTCGCTAACGTTCTCAATCTATTGCCAATGATTGCAGCAGACGTTTTTGCCCCACTGTCCTTTGTTGCCGAGATCTTCATCTTCCATTATGTTGTAGAGGCCTTAGATATCGAGAAGAGGGGAATTGTCAGCAACAGGGGCTGATAAGTCTGATACATTCTACATTTGCGAGGCGAGGTTGAATAACGGTAATCGAATTTCCGCTTTCCTAATGTTTCCTTCTTCTTTTCATTCTTTCTCAGTCCTGGAAAATCAATCGAGTTCAGCTCGATATTTTTTGGACTCATTCTGATTGAAAGAGCCACCTCCGTCCTTCGCCTATCATTCTTATTTAAATTGGCTAGGAAGTCTTGAGTACGAAAAGATTGACTTAAAGCAGCAGATTGGAGATTGGAATTTTCTTGCAGATTTTCCTGCGTATGAGGTAGTTGGCATGATGGAGTTTCCTCATTTAACTCTGATATGTTCAGGTCACAATTTGGTGGGGAGGGCTTACGCATGGTGCTGTCTCCATGGCACTCGGTTACAACCAAGTAAAATGATCGGATAAAGCGCTTTTCTAGAGACCTTTACACGATACGGTGAAATTCTTTCTATTCCCAGCAATACCATGAATGTGGTCCCTAGAGATGCCTATTTTAAGATGGTTTACTATGTTTCCTCATGTAAATCTGACGCAAATGCTTGCTCTGAAGTTGATGCAGTTTCCTTGGTCTGACGTGAAATAGCAGAGCGTTTACAATTGAGTACCATCGCAGTCGTTCTGTTCAGCACTGTGGTAAGACTGGCGTTTCATATGCCGAGTCTAATTGGTGGCATAACATATAGCTTGTGTCTCTAGATATCATTCACTGATACAATTGCTTCCTTCGTCCAAATGCTTTGCAGCATGACATCTTCCAAGCCATCATGTCCCATATCCTTCTCTCAGCCAGCACTCGGCAGCGGACACGACTCAGAGTCCCACCAGAATGGCAAAAGCATACTCCAACCGAGCAGTTTGTGCAAGCTCCTGAGCACGCCTTCTCACACGGTGCACCATTACTGGCGAAAATTTGATGATGCCTTCGTGAGGCCCATGTTTGGCGGGCGAGGTTTCATGCCTTCCTTTCTATTCTCGCCAACCGATCAAGCTGATCATCAGCGGCTCTAATGAAAGCCGAGGATGACATGAAGAGTTAATGATTTTGTTTGGTGGTTTGTAAGTCGGACACATTCATACACGGGCTTTTTTTCGAGTGTGAAGTTTCAACCACTTCGACAAGATTGACGGTGTATACAGAGTACAGCGGCATTTTGTTAGACTCAACTACTTTGCAGTTCTGTGAGAGAGAAATCTGGTTTCTCCCCTTGTTTCTCTCTTTTGCTCTTTCTTTCTTTGTTATTGGGCTTGTATTAAGACAGTGAATGGCTGTTGTAATCTCGTCTTCACTGGATGATATCTAAATGTCTGAAATGTATTGCTTCATCAACTGCTTCCGATTTCCTTTCCAACAGTCGAGCTTTTGAATCTGTCCATATGCATTAACATCTGCCAGCTCGGCGTCGCATTGAATCATCAATTTAAGTATGCACCGGGGCATTAAATGGAATTTCCGTCATTGGAGGGGCACATCGCAATTGCAAATAGTAGTTAGGTGAAGGAGGGCAAATTTTGTCACAGTTTTCAATGGATTCTCATTGCACAAGGCACATTTTTGCTGGTAACCTACCTACAACCATCCCTTTCAGGACAAAATTGCAAGCGATTGACATTTTTGAGGGCTTTGTCGATAGATGAAAGTTGGGCCATTGATCTTTAACTGTTCCTTTGCCAGCCAAGTTCACATGGCCATGGCCACAAACTCAAGTAGCCATGGCTGCCACGAGTTAAGACTTGTGCTCCCATTATGGCAGTGGTGACAGACCTCTCTCTTTCTTTTTTTCTTTTCTATCGTCTAATGTGCATCTAATTTTCATGTCAACAAGCGCCATATAGGTAATGTGCACGTGGAATGATACATTGGAATTTTTACAACATTATTAGATGGAAACTTAATAGGGGCCAACTTTGAATACCAACTAAAAGTGGGCATATACACAATTAGGTTAATGTCAAAATTGGAACCGAGCCAAAATTAGTCATTTTAAGGAAATTAGGCCCAATTTAGGAGAAGAATACCGGAAATGCCTTAACTTGTGTATGGCACTCACTTTAGTGTCACAACTTTTCGACGACTCACTTAAGTGCCAAATTTTTTGAAAAACGATCTTTTTAGTGCCAACTCCGATCCCTTTGGCCAAAAAGTTAACGTGGCCTTTTTTCATAGATATTTTTAGTTGATGTGGCTTGCCAAAAAACATAAGTGCTTAACAATGTCGTTCAACTAATTTTTTGCTGGATCACTTAAGCATCAAATTTTTTGAAAGATGATCTTTTGAGTACCAAATTTTAACATGAGTGCTAAAGATGCCGTTCATCTGCCTCTCTCTCTTCTCTCTCTCTATTTTTGCATTTGAGCTTTGCAAAATCACATGAAGGAGGAGGAGGGATTGAGTTTGGGGGTAGCGTCAAAGGAGGAGGATTGGCGGCGAGATTTGGCCTTGAGCTCACAATTCTTTTGCTCACATAGCTTCTAAAATACATTGAAATCAAATCTGAAGCTTACGTTTTAAAACGCCGACCATATGTTCAACTATTTGCTTGAAAAAGCTGATAGAGTTGCTTTCGTGAAATCAATATTCTATGTCTGAATCTATGATTCCCTATGGTTTTATGGCATGCCCTTTGATTACCAACACCGGCCATGGAGGACCACCTATGTTGGAGTCCCTACCCATTTTCCAGCAATGCCCATTATTCAAGGCTATTATTGTTAGGTCCCTATTAGCTAGCAAAAATGGTGATCAAGTGATGTTTTGACGGTGGTAGTCTAGTGATTGGCCAAGGAAACGGTGAGTTAGTGAAGGTTCGGCATATGGGGTTGGTCGCAACAAGAAGAAAACACGGGAGCAACAAGAGAGGAGAAGGAGAATAGGAAAGGAAAAAAAATAGAAAAAGAAAAAAAAAATGACGTGGAGAGAGAGAGAGAAATTTATAAATGGAAATGCCACATGGACCGATTTTTTCATAAAAAATACTAACTCATATTAAAATTTTAATTGAAAAGGCCACATGTTAATTTTGGCTGGAATTTCTCATTGTTGGCATTTATATGATCATTTTTCTCCGATTTTAGTACTTAAATGAGCCAGTGAAAAATTGTAGCACTAAAATGAATACCGTACACAAGTTAAGGCACTTCTTATGTCCTTCTTCCAGCCTAATTCCATCTCAATGCAACCCTATTCCTATCAACCAAACTGTGTCAAGAACGACAATGCAGCTTTCAACTCATACAAATGGCTTCCCCTCGATTACCAAACATGCTTAGGGAGCATTCTCCGCCCATTTCCTTTTCGTCGCCACCGGAAAAATCACCAAAAGTAACATTGATAGTGTCATAAACGCCATGAGAAATACATTCTAATGCTTTTTACTGTGTTACATGAATATCACATGACAGTTTCCTAGTAATATGAAAGCTTTAGCTTTTTCCAATACGTAAATGACATTTTGGCAATCTATTCAGATGCCATGTGTGAATTTGACCGTCATAAAAGAGCCAAAACTCACAACAAATAAGAACAGAAGACGAAAGACAATCCAACACAAATACAGGATGATCTATTTTGGCCCAAAGAAATAAAAAAAACTTGAAGTGATAGTATATAGTATTATTTAATTTTCATTTTTAGATACATTAATGCAATATAAATTTCTGTTACATGCAATCAATGGTGTCCAAATGGATTTAAGGCCCGCCTTTTAATCCAATTTTTTTTTTTTGGTCGAAAATCCAAATTCACCAGGTATAATGATAGTGTTGATGTGCTTTTATGTTAGTGTTGTCGACATGTTTGTTTTTGTGATTTGTTCTCCATGACTTGTTTTTTAGTTTCCTTTGTTCGATCCAGGATTGTTTCGCTAGGGTTGGACTACATTGCACTCACCAACTATTTGATAAAATGCTTAACCGAACAGGCATTTCCCACTAATTATGACCGAAGCTTCGTTCCTCTGGAAATAACCAATGTCGATTATTACCGAGGATCTCTCCCATCAATTCCATGGAATTCATACAGCCCTGATTCAACCGAGCGTGATTTAACTTTCTGAAAATGTTTATATTGATGTTGGGTTTGACAGGCTCCATGCTTGTGAAAACTAGAATGGGCTTTTTGAGAACGGCCCACTTCGTTAAGCCTGCTGGCACACGACCAAGTTTACCGCGTGGGAAAATGGGCTAATTTACTAGTGTTTTGTCTATGGTGTGTTCGCCGGCATTTATGAGGCCATTGACCGATTCCTTCCTGCCATCGCAAGCCCACTTCAGCGTGGAGTTTCTAAACCTTTGTCTTTTCAGCCTCAGCCCATCCGTTGAGTTAAATGGGTGGGTATTGGTGTTTCTAGATAGGGTAAGATATTATATGTTTTGATAATATGTGTCGGGTCAGATATGAATTCATAATTTTGCATTGCAAGAAAATAGGTCCAAACAGATTAAATGGCCCAATTTAGACCGAATCATTTTCGACTCGATTTATTTATTTAACGAGCTTACATGTGATCCTCATTATTACCATGGTGATTATTCATTCGGAAAATCAAAGAAGTAAATCTACAATATTTGAAAATATTGATAAAATCATCCTACCATACTCAAGAAATTGTGTTCATAATAGAAGTCCCATTGACTTTTCAAGTATTATTACTAAAATTTCAATAAGTTGCACTTATGTTCGACCCAAAAAATAAAAACTACATTTATCCTGGCTACATGTCATTGTTGGATGAGTAACATGTGTGCTTAAAGCTATATAGGAATTATGTAATTGAATTCTTCTACATGTCAATTATCTGAGGGTATCGTGCAAGTAAACCCTGTTATAAATATTTTTTGGCTTCTGAAAGCAATATTAATATGTCAAAATGAATACTGGAAAGTAAAGTACTCGGAAAATATACCTAAGCCTTCTTGATACCACAAAACAAGGATATCAGCTGATTTGAAAGACATAGTTGACAGCGACGAATAATTTGAGAGCTTAAAATTTTTGCAATATGTAATGACAGTTGGCGAGCTACTCTTAGATGTCATATGTGAATTTTGACCATCATGAAAGGACCAAAACACGAGACAAAAATGAGGAAAAAGATAGAAAAGTTAACAAATTAAAGATAATGACGACAATATGATTAATCCTGTTCTCGAAATATAGAACTCCTAATTTGATAGAATATAGTATTCCACAGTTGTCCTAAGTTGGATAAATTAATACATGAGAACACCTAGTACATGCAATTCCATCATTAAAAAAAAAACAAAGTAGAAAATTTATAATTTACGCACTCAAGCAATTACTTTTGAAAAAAACTAATATAAACCTGTCATGCCCAAGAAATCGTGTTAATAAAAAAAGTTGCATTCAATTTGTGAATTTGAAAAGTAAATATTATTATTACTATTTTGATCGACTCTACTCATGATGTAAATAAAAAATAAAAAATTACATGCCATCGTTGAAGTCGTAATATGTATACTGGTCCATATACGCCGGTCCTTTGGGAATTCTTCAAGCTTTTACTTATGGACAAAACGAAGCTTTTTAGTGATTGAGAAATGAATTTATCCACATTTCAATTATCTAAGGGTGGCCACGCAAATAAGATTCCTTATAAATATCACTTGACTTCTGAAATCAAATCAATAAATGTCGAAATGAATAGTAGAAAAGAATAAAAAACAATCTGAACCAATGCTTAGTCGGTTAGTCCATGTTAAAAGGGAGAATAACAGGACATGGCTTATTTGAAAAATGTTTAGTAGAGAATTAGAAAGTGATAAAATCTGTGATCTTTATTTCAAAAGAAAACTGTGGCAACGAATTACATGGCATATGGACAATCTATTGAAAAGTAATTTGATGTAATAAATGTTTAAACTTTTCATCGATATATTTCGGGGAAATTACAAAGCTCATCCGTATAAAAGTCTTCCGTGTACTATCTTTTGTGCAGGTAACAACCTAAGCTCAGGGTTGAAAAAATTTAGTTTGCTCCTCGTGCGCGAAATTCTTCAAAATCAGTGTTATTAGGTCACCAATTTTTGCACTACTCTGCACGTTAACCTTTCGCAATTAGTCAACATCTTTTGCTTGCATTTCGATAAAACAAAAAATACAAAATTTGGCTGAAATTGAGACCGAAGATTAGTTTAGAGACCAACCTAATAAAATCATAACGTACATGGACCAAAATTGAACCTGGGCAATAGTACTAGGACCATTGTTAATTTTCCTCTGCCATCGATTTCCTTTATTAATAAAAAGGAATAGAAAGTGAGATCAACGCTAGTGATCCCCTTTGAGCTTCAGTCTCAAAATCGATTTGTGTATTTCAATTCAGCACCTGGGAGATACAAAAACATGAAATTTGTCCTTAATTGTGATCAAAAATCTAGTTTAGGGGCTAAATCTATCATGCAATAAAGCACGGGGACTAAAAATGGAATATGAGCAATAGCACAGGGACCGCTCTTGTAAATTACCATAAGATTAACATTTCATTCCCATGGGACATGACAATTGACAAATACACCCCCCTTTTCCCCAACTTCCTTCCCACTTGACCAAACACAAACCGTGTTGGAATGAGCAAAACCCGGAGGCGCACGCAGACAACTCCGAATCCAAACACTCCCAATTCGATACGAACAAGGAAGACGGGGACAAGCCAAGTGGAGTGTGCAGCCAACAATTCTCAACAACGCACGAACAAACGCTGCCCTACAAACACAACCCAGCACTACACAGCACCCCTCTTAAATAGCTCTCCTTTCTCTCTGTGCCTATCTCTCTGTATATCTCTAGTGGGATTCATTCTTCAGGAGTCCCAGATCTCCTCCTCTCGCTCTCTGCATACATCATATCTTGATTTCAGTTCTTGTTCTTGCTCTGTTTCGCTCCTCTTACTCGTTTCTTGATTTGCATCAATGGCGTCTGCTACTGGAACCTCGCTTTGCATGACTCTCGCTTCGTGCTCTTTGAAGCGGACCCAGGTATTGATTTGTCCTGATTTTTCTGGGTATCATTTGATCCGGTGTTTCATGGCGAGATTCGCTGCTCTCTGTGTCGAAAGCTTTGATTTTTACGGGTTGTTTGTGGATGAGCTCGGTTTCGGATCGATATCTTCGATTTGCGCCGCCGTTTCTTAGATTCAGTGGGTGGCAGAGATGCTTGTTCTCTGTCTCTGATCTACGTTGTCCGTGGATGCTGTTGTAGATGAACCCGGTGGTTACACTGTTTCAAGATTCAAAATTTGTAATGTTATAATATGAGGTTTTGGCGGCTGGAAATCTGCTGGATTTTTAATTAATGAAGAAAAAAGATCCCTTTTCCACCCAAAAGTCAAGAGTCTGTCTTATGTGCAAATCGTTGCACAATGAATTACTGATTATTCTTAAAGTGCTTATAAAATATTCACGTAATTGTTGTTTAATTTTAGTGGGTTATGTTTTGGTGATCTTCTGTTGCACTTCAGGAGGACCCGGTATTCTTTTAGGCATGTAGATGAAAATTAGTATTTATATGGTCTGGAGACATTGCTTGGTACATGACATTAGAGGACAGATTCTAGTGGATTAATAATTTCATGAGACCAAGATTGGCTTGGCACGTTGAGCTGTCATCTGTGGGCTGCATGAGACTTATTCATCCTCTGTCCTTGGTAGCGAAATCTTCATTTTTGTGCCCATGTCTACTAGCAACGGCTAGAATTGTACATAAGTCTAGGTGAGGTGAAATTTCTTGAGAGGCGAAATGAAGGGAGAAAAGTCCTGCAGGTCAATTTTCCAATCGTGAAATGGGCTAGGAGTTTTATGTAGCTGATGCTGATGATTTGCTGTGTGGATTGGCACTTACAAAAGAAATGGTTTTGTTCATGGAATGCCGCTTTCAATTAGCAATAACATCTTAAAGTTTCTATTAAATAGCTTTTGTTAGCATGGTTAGATTCCTGTTTAAGTGCCTGGCTTGACATGATATAGAGTCTAATGGACCTTAACAAGTTTTACCTGACTGTTGTGACAAAACTTGGGGCTCATGCTTGAGTTAAATTCATCAGGACAAAATTTGAAGTGCTAATCATTCCTTGTTGGTACTATGTATCCCTGCCCCTTTTTTGTTGCTGACTATTTTAGTGGCTAACTGAGGCTGGCAAGACTTATGTTATGACTTTATTTTATGTTAGACGTGTCTTCTTGTTCGTGGATTATTCTTTTCTTTTTCACTAAGCATGGATTAATCTATTTTGCATGTGAGGAGATATGGCTTTGTCTTCGATAAATTTACTTTTCTTGTCCGATGCTTTTTGTAGCTATCAAACAGCAGAATCTCAAGTCTGAGATCAGTCTCAGTGCCCATCAATAGGAAAGGCTATCCGTCTCTTGTTTCACGGCGAGGGTCATCCCGCCTTCAGGTTTTCTGTGCGGTATGTGTCATCTTGTACTGTTCATTTGCCATGTTCCTTTTTTTTTTGGGGGGTTGTCCAATAAAGTCTACTTGCCTCGATAATAATAGTGTATCTAGAGGGCTTTGAGGCTTCATCAAGTTCAATGCAATGCAACAATGTAATTCACTATTCACTTGCTCTAAATAAATGGAATACGCATGTCGTCATTTCTGAGCTTTAGGTGAGATTTTGGCTTTCTCAAGATTTAGATGATCTCTTTCCCTCTTTTATTAGTACAAGAGAATGTTATTCGTGAAGTTGCCAGAATTTGGGGGATTGTGGATGTCTAATTTGTCACTGGTGTCATGTTCGCTATGCTCCAAATAAATGAAATCTAGTCACTTATACTTGTCAATTCTGTATTCATGCAAATTGGTTCGTTGATGTTGCCACTAGTGAAAATTTCAAAATCTCTATTTGTTGACAGGCCAAGCCCGAGACAGTGGACAAGGTCTGTGCAATAGTGAGGAAGCAGTTGGCGCTGCCGGATGACTCTGCGGTTACAGGAGACTCTAAGTTTGCAGCACTTGGAGCTGATTCTCTCGATACGGTACCTCTCCAGTAACTTCTAATATGGCTTCTTCGCTTCATATCTGAAACTGAATTGAGAATCATCACTTTAACCTTTTCTTTTTTAACATTAATACCATTGGCACCATTACATCCCAACACTTGTCATGCTCATGCTTGCATTAAAGTTAGCTTTCTTGCACTCATTAAATCAGTCAATTAGTGAAGTGGTCACCTGAATGAAGAGAGACTAGATGCCCAATGGCATTGGATGGCTAATAAAGCTGGTAGTTCCATTGATTGTGGTCCATGATTGTCTCTTGAACAACTCCAATAGCAAGGTTCAAAGTTGTATCCTAGCAGATCATTGTCAAGATTAGGTTGTTTTCATATCTCAAAATGCTACTCTCCAAATGACGCTTCCTCTCAGATAAGATGGTCATGCTGAAAGACCCGTCCTTTACTGTGTATATATGTAATGTGTGGCCTCTGTCACGATAGCTGCTCATGGCTCACGAGTTCTTTTGGTTCAGGTGGAGATCGTGATGGGGCTTGAGGAGGAATTCGGGATCAGTGTGGAGGAAGAGAGCGCTCAGAGCATCACCACTGTCCAAGAGGCTGCTGATATGATCGAGAAGCTCATTGAGAAGGATGCTGCTTAAAAAATTAGCTCTCAAGACTCCCTCTAAGAGCCAAGTACTTTTATGAAGGATGCTGTTGTTGACTCTTGTGTGGCTTTGCCATAGTGAGGACTCTTACTAGATGAATTTTGCGAATTTTGCATGGGACTTTCATTTTAAAGATAAATTATTTCAGGCCTGAAATGGAACTAGCTGCTTGTGCATTGGGTTGTCTATTTCTTCATCAGCATCCATTTGCATTGGGTTCATCAAGCATGTATTGAGCCATAGGTTTTGGGAACTCATTTGTACCCTTCTCATGCTCTTAATGCTACAATGATCAGTACATTTCGAGCGGCTAGACTTGCGCGGACTCTGACTTGAGCCGGCGAGACACGATTTCACCTTTGAGCGTGATAGTCAGCTTAACAAGAGCGGCAATTGTGCAATGAAGCCCTGTGCTCTCCTCCTCTTTCGATATGATTGCACACGATTTCTCTCCAAAACGAATATTATCGATCCAAATCAAATGCTAACTTCGACGCCTAAAGAGGGTTAGGGAGGGAGTAATGAAAGAGGGGGAGTGTTTTTCTCCTTCCCCACAGGTATATTGAATCGATTAGTTGATAAAAAGCATCCACCTTGTGTAACTTAACTAGGCATATGCGGTGACAGAAGATAAGATAGTCGTCTCACCGTCGGTTTAGATTTGAGATGATTTCTCTTTTATGTGGAATATAAATTATTGGGTTATCATAAAAAAACAAAAAAAAAAAAATTGGAACTTCATAACAAATTTATTTTAAATTAATTTTTGATTACTAAAAATCATAAATCGATGAACATATGACAAATTTACTTTCTATTAGTTTCTTATAAATTTTACCGTCAAATTACCAAGTTGGATAATACATGGCAATTGGATTATCGGCTTACCTTCCATTTGTTACATGTGTATTAATTTATAATTTTTCGTGATATTAATTCAACTAAATAGAAACTAACGGAGAGTAAATCTGTTAAAGGTTTATCAGTTTAGGATTTTTTCTTTTTGTTGTTGTAACCCTGAATTATTTTAAAGAGATTAAAAAATGGACTACAATTTTGCCTTGTGAAATTTTGTGTAATCTTCCACCTAACCAAAAAAATAAAAAATCATGTAACCCTTAGGATTGATGTAGTTGGTTGAGGGAATGAATTTGGAAATTAGAAGCCACCTGTTATAATCTCATTGACTATATATAAGCCGTTCAGGGACTAGACCGAGCCACTTGCATAGACTAAAGGTTGATCTTAACTGGTTTATCGTGCTTGCAAGAGTGTCTTAAGCATCGAGCTAACCAGATTACCACATTTGTGTCTCTAAATTATCAAAAAAGGAAAAAGAAAATTTGTGTAATCTGATGATCCTCTTAACATCATGGTCGCCCACACTAATGTATATTGTCCCACACTGTATTCCTACTACTAGCTCTTTTCACATGACATTTCCATTGGCCCGTGCAATAATGAAACTAGGCCCTAAGTCCTAGTATCCTTTATTGGATCACATGACCACCGACTCCCTTTTAGAAATCTAAAGCATAAACATTAAACAAAAATCACGGTCAAATCCATTTACCCAAAACCTCGAATTATCGCCCGAATCATTGCACCAAAACCACTTCGATTAGGTAATCCCTACATGTGACTGGTTCCCACCGCTTTATCCGGTCACCTAATCCCCAGAAATATTACCAAATTTTACCATGGAAATTGCTCATTTCGCCTCGAGAACCGTGAGATCCTGGGTTCAGTTTCATTGAGAACACGGGCGGACTTAGTTTGGTGCCCGAAAATTAGCCCGACACCGCCTCGTCGCGACCGAAACTAGACTCGAAAAGGACTATGCGATTCCGCGAATGCCGCGGAACTTTCTTGTCCTAAAGAAGAGCGAAGAGCGAAATTTACTGCACAAAAGAGAGTAGATGTACATAGAATCTGAATTACATGATGAAAGTAATGAATGTGATCGCTTTTCATTGAACTGGTGAGCACCCACCATACCCATATCAATCTAGTTTTCCTAGTAATTACCCGGAAAGAGAAAGGGAAAAAAAACAAAAAACAAAAGAAGCTCACATTTTCAGAAGCTGCATTGCCCAAGATGCTGCCCAAATAGAAAATGCGACCACGTTCACAGCTTCGACCGGCTTCGTGCGAATGGCGGAGGAAGCCATCAACGGGTCCTCCGGCCCGACCGCGGAGCCCGGGCCGAGAGGGGCGTCGTCCGGGTTCGGCGGGCTCGGGGTGGAGGGGATGGTGGGGATGGAGGAGGACCCGCCGGAGGCCGGCGCGGCGCCACCGGGGGAGGGCAGGAGCGGGGTGATGTCCGGGGAGAGCCCCTGGAAAGGCGGCACGAGGGGCTCCGACGACAGGGCGGGCGGCGAGGCGGAACTGAGCTCGGCGGAAGGGAGAGAATGCGAAGGCAGGGCCAGGAGGAGGGACGCAGCAATGATTGCCGACGGCACGAGCCAAGAAGGCGCCATCCCAATGATCAAGAAATGATGCCTTCTTTTCCTGAACATCGCCACAGCTACGAGAGCGTCGATCCTTTCTTCCCTTTTTCTGCTCGAGCTCGAGCTCTCGAGTGTTGCTGGTGGGGGCTTTGGAGTCATCATGATCAAAAGGAAAGGGCGTGGGGCCCGGGAAAGGAGCAAGGGGACACGTGGCGAGGGGGCATTGGGCGGTGATGGGAGAATACAGGTTGGCTAGGTTTTGGATGGGGAAGGGACAAAGGAGGGATGGAGGGAGGAGGGGTGGTGGGACTTTTTGTTGTGATTTGGTGTGGGCTAATTTGGAAGGAGTGATTCTCTCTCTCTCTCTCTCTATCTCTATCTCATCTCTAACTACAGCTCCACATGACCCGTGATGAGAGAATTTGATGGGAACGTCAAGTTGAGGACAATTAAGGTTCAAATGATTCGTTTGGATCGCGGGATGCTGTCGGAGGGTTGGTTTGTCTCTTCTTGCGTTTTGTCCAATCTCCCCCAAAGGGGTAAAAGCAGCCCATCCTTGAGGGGACGCAAGTTGCATTGATGATGGCTTTCGTAATGGTAAGAGTGGTATGGTGGTGGGGCATCATAACAAGAGATCCCGTTAGCACATGGGATTGACTAGTTCGAAAAAAGGTATCGAGGAGCTCCAATTATGTAAGATTGATATGCGACTTCATTTGGGAAGCTCGGTTGGCCCAGTCATAGGTTATTACATCTCATGAAGCCGATGGAGATTTGAAACTCGATTCATGTGAGAATCTTAGTGAAGATTTTCCTTTGGGAGAAGCAAATCTATGTGAAGATATCAATCAATCATATGATTAAACGCAAATGTGAACAAGAGCTTACATAGTTTTAGTGTCGTTGATTATTCTACTGCCACATTGCTCTTTCTCGGGGAGAAAAGCCAATGGAGATAAAGAGCATGAACGAAGCCATGGCTTCCCCTTCCTCTTTCTTACTCTTTCCCTTTTCTCTCGTCTTCTTCACTTGATTAATTCCCATCGGTTATATACGGATTGACCAGATATAAATTAGGGGTGTCGAATCGAACCGAAAACCGAACCGAAATGGAAAATCGAACCGAACCGAACCAAAATTTCATATGTTTTCGGTTCGGTTCGGTTAACCGAAAAAAAACCGTTAACCTTTTCGGTTTAGTTCGGTTAACCGAACCGAAATGGAATTCTTAATAAAAATTGAACAATCTCTCTTCTTTATCATTTCTTCTTTACTTAAATTCCAATAAGCAAAGTAAAAATAGAAAAACTTAAAAACGTCTCGAACCAAACCGAACCAAACCGTATTTTCGGTTCGGTTTGTATTCGGTTCGGGGCGATTTCGGTTCGGTTTGGTATCATCTCTTATCGTTCGGTTCGGTTCGGTTTTTCGACGAACCGTTTACACCCCTAATGTCAATGCTTCAATTGAATTAAAGGTTTCAATCCCAACACTCTCTCCCTCCCCTTAATCTTCTCCAATACTCGACCCAATCATGTCGATATTGCTAGAAAAGGCACAGTACTTAAAAAGAGAAGATCTTTGCTTGAGGCAACTAGACCTATTGAACAATGGGTCAAGTCGGGTTTGGGTTAGATCATAAATTGTTCGACCCAAATTAACTCATTAACTCGTTTATGACCCATTTAAGCATAGTATACATTTTTTTACTCATACTCGATCCATATTATTAAAACACTTCCCTATCTAACTAAACTTAGGAAAATTTATTCTTATAATCTTTTTTAAATATTATATTTCTTTAATATTGTTTATTTTATAAAAACTCAAATTCTTAATAATTTTTTTTTTTTTTAAATTTTAAATTTTTTTAAAATCACATACACATATGAGGGAATGAGACTTACTTGGGTTTTGACGGCCAATCAAGCTAGCAAAGCACGGGTTGGGGTTGTGTGAGAGTGAGCGGAAGTTGGAGATCGAGAGAGGTTCAACGATGATGGCGGCTGCGTGCCACGCCGTGCGAGTGAGACGAGGAGTTCTTTGTGCGAGTGGTGGGAGCGAGATGACGCGTTGCCGTGTAATGAGAAATGTTTTGTCGTTTTGATTTGAGAGATAAGAGGAAATTAGTCCTCTAGAAGTAGTTAAATTCTAAATAGGTTTAAATTTTAACCCATTAACGACCCGTGTATTTTAGTATTTTTAATTTTAAACTTATTATAGGTGATTGAAAAAGAAAGCATGGGTCAAAATGGGTTATATAGGTGTAATCACAACCATCAATCTACTATATTGCTATCTTAAGAAGCAATCATAATAATGAGATGTGATTATGGCTTGATGTTAACTCAATCGTTTCATTTTTCATAACTAATCTAAACATTAATTCGTATATGACAAACAATTTTTGGCGTCACAATACTCATTGATACTCAATCAATTACCAGGAGGTTAATCGTCGTTGCTAAATGCGTCCAATCAAACAATCCAAAATTGAATACCCAATGGAGAGTCCACGATCTTTAGCAATGACCAGTCAATAAAAAAATACAGATGCCGAGGCAAAGTACAGGTAGGAATGTTCACTATTTGTTTTATGATCAATTTACGATAGGGAATCCATAGGATGCCTTCTTCAATAATGAAGCGCGACCGAGATAAATGTTCCACCGCGAATCACGGGTTCCACCGAACCAACCCATGAACAGACAAAAATCCGACCCACGAGTTAAAGACAATGAATGAGAAACAGATATCAATTTCAATACATATATTTATTGTTCACGGAAATTTAAATTTTCAGAAATTAGACCTAATAAATGGATAAACCGAGCCTTCTAACGGGAAATAAAAATTCCGAAATATGAGCAAAAAAAATAATCTATGAACGCTTTTTTATTATATTTACAAAACATATGGGTCATGTCTATTTGGGTGAGTTGAAAATGGATCTATCCAAAATTGACCCATTTTATATGAAATCCAAACCGGACTTAATTGATATTCCACCCAATACAGTTCCAATACCAAGTAATTCTTCCCCTAAAGTATGCTTGACTGGCTTGAGTAACCTTAGTCAACATAAAACGAAATTTTATACTCCCAACCTGGACTTAATCGATACCCAACTTGATGCAATCCCAATACTAAGCAATTCTTCCCCTTAAGTATGAAAAGTTTTTGTATATTTGTATGCTTGACAAGCTTGAGTAACCTAAGTCAAGATAAAACAAAATTTTATATTCCCAACCCAGACTTAATCAATACCCGACTCGGACTTAAATGATACCCAACACGATACGATCCCAATACTAAGCAATTTTTCCCCTAAAGTATGAAAAGTTTTTGTATATCTATATGCTTGACTAGCTCGAGTAACCTAGGTCAAGAAAAAGTGAAATTTTATATTCCCACATGAATTAGTGTCTCGCACCAACTTTTGAAGCAAGGATAGCGACAATATTAATCGAGCGAAGAAACAATTAAATTTTGCGTGGTCGTGCATGTGCATGTGTCACGGGCCGATTGTTCAAGATCTCGACCGTGCGGCGACTTAGGCTATTTCGGATCGCAGGAGATCGTCGCTCCTAAGCCAAGCCTTCTTCGGATCGATGGATCACTTCATTTCACCCGGATCGTAGAGAGAGAAACTAGAGAGAGAAGCTCTGAAGAAAGAAAGAGAACTTGGATTGCTAATAGTTGGATGATTACAAGTGAGGGAGGGCACCCCTTCTTATACTTGAGGCCCTCTGATTACAACCGTTGATTGACATTCGATCTGGCGAACGAGATCGCACCGCCTCACCTACCATTTACCAGTACTTATGACGTCACCTACTGATACTTATTACGGCGACAACCACCGACATTTATGACGTCATGGCAACTAACTACATTTAAGATAGGAAGACTCTAGACCACGACGCAATTACCGGATCGTCCGTCCCCGGGAATGTTGCGGGAAGCGTTGGGATTCTCCGAGGGGTCTTTGGGTCGTTCCACCTCGATTACGAAGGCCCCATTGACGAGGGAAACCTCTCCTCCGTGACATTCTCCCCCACTCAATCGAGCGACGTCCTCGGCGCTCACGGCATGGAGGGAGTTCTTTTTGGCGCGGGCTTTTTCTCTCTTCTTTCTATTCCGTTTGGTCCCGACCGAGTCGAACGGCACTTCAAACGGCTTTACGAACATGCGGGCGTACATACCTTTCTTTGGTTCGTACTTGGCACGTGGCATGGATTCCACTTCGGGAATAGGACTTCGATCGACATGTCTTGAGTTGGCGGTGTCTTTGGTTGGTCGGCCATGTGTTTGGCTACCTTCAAGTTCTTGTCGAGAAGATGGACCGCGGCGATTGTCTTGGTGTTCATCGCCCCTTTAAGCATCGGCACCATGGACGGGCACTTCGGATCAAGCATCATGATGCACTTGGATCCTAGGTCGATCATGGCCCTGGCTTGGTCGAAGAACTGCATTCCCAAGATGAGGTCGTAGTCGTCGAGCGGAACAACTTCGAACGGAATCTTGCCCTTCCATCCGCCAATTTGGACTTCGACCTCCGGAGTCGTTCCTCCGCTTGCGAGATCTTCCGAGTTGACGGTTTTGAAGCGCCTTCCGTTCGGCCGTACTTCAAAACCCAACTTCTTCACTACTTCTGTTGCCATAAACACATTGGACGCCCCCGTATCGACTAAGGCGTAGAGAGTTATTCCACATACCTCGAGTTCAACAAAGAACATGTCCACTTGCTCCATATTCTTCTTGGGCAGAGGTTGTGTTTGCATGGCATTGAGATTCATCCCACCGAGTCGGATTTGCCGCTTCTTCTTCTTTGGCCGTTCTTCTTCTTGACGGAAAGGATGGCATTCACCCGGTGCCTTTGTGGACACTTCTGCGTCCAGTGATTCCCTTTACAAATGAAGCAAGGCGAGGGCGGAGGTTGTTCAAACTTACTTGAATAGTTCGTATTTGGTCGACTTCCTTGGATGGGTTGTCTGGATGAACCTTCTCCCCATTTCCTTGTTTGGCCACCTTGATACTTAGGGCCACAGGAGTTGTCACCACCTTCATCCTCGGAGGGCCGACCCGACCTCTAGTCCCTTGTCCGTGCTTCGTTGCATCGAACTTTTTGAGGTCGATGAGCGACTCGGCCACGGTTAGAGCCTTCGAGAGACTCCTCACATCCCGACGCATCAACTCTTATTTGGCCCATGGCTTTAGTCCATCCATGAATGCTCAAAGCCTCCTCATCTCCGAGATTGTTGATCCGGAGCTTGAGTTCGATGAATTCCTTGACGTACTCTCGGACCGGTCTTTGTTGTTCGAGGCGATGGAGCTTGCTACGAGCTTCCCGTTGGCGAACTCGGGAAAAGTACTCCCGAAATTCCTCCACGAAGCCATCCCACGTCTCCACGGGATGGGCACCGCACTTAGTCTCATCACACCCGTTGCACCACCACAACATCGCGGTATCGGTAAAGGTACATGGCAGCGGTTCGTACCTTAATATTTTCTTGTTGGATGTTGGCGGCTCCAGTATTGCTCCATACTCTAGACGAAGTTGTCCACCTCTTTGGCGGATCGATCACCCTTGAACTCTTTAGGCTTCTAAGCACATCCAGCTTGGACACCGCTTGGGTAGGCATCGCTCCGTTCGCGATGCTTAGTTTGCACAAGGCGAGCTCCGTCTTGAGTTCTTGGATCTCCACCTTCATGACATCAATTTCCTCCCACCGGGGTTCTCCTCTTCCATTGTTCGACGCGTTCCCTCAAGTCGTCGATCGATTCATCGAGGGCATCATCCCTTGCACGAAGAGGGACCGTCGCATCGTTGATGGCGTCCGTGAAGTCTTTTGCGAAGGGAGCTTTCAACCTCCATGATCCGTTCTCGAACATCGTCGAGTCCTTCAATCATGTCGGCCATGGCATTTCGCATCTTCCCAAACTTTTCATCAAGCGCAGCAAGGGCTTCCGGTGAGGTTGCTCTCTTCTTGCTTCGACCGCGAGTCTCTCATCGCTGGAGCGGCTTCTCCATCCACAACAGCTTCCTAGCTCGACATTCCTTGAACAGTTGTTGCTCCTCTTCTTACTTCTCTCTTTGCTCGATACCACTTGTCACGGGCCGATCGTTCAAGATCTCGACCGTGCGGCAACTTAGGCTATTTCGGATCGCGGGAATCGTCGCTCCTAAGTCAAGCCTTCTTCGGATCGATGGATCACTTCACTTCACCCGGATCGTAGAGAGAAGCTCAAGAAAGAAAGAGAACTTGGATTGCTAATAGTTGGATGATTACAAGTGAGGGGAGGGCACCCTTCTTATACTTGAGGCCCTCTTATTACAACCGTTGATTGACATTCGATCGGCGGGGACGAGATCGCACCGCCTCACCTACCATCTACCAAAGACTTATGACGTCACCTACCGATACTTATTACGGCAACAACCACCGACATTTATGACGTCATGGCAACTAACTACATTTAAGATAAAAAGACTCTAGACCACGGCGCAATTACCAGATCGTCCGTCCCTAGGAATGTTGCGGAAGCGTTGGGATTCTCCGAGAGGTCTTTGGGTCGTTCCACCTCGATCACGAAGGCCTCATTGACGAGGGAAACCTCTCCTCCGTGACACATGTGTAGTTCTATTGCTTTTGCGTATTGTTTTCACCAAATAATAAATGTGATGCAAATTTTGATTAAAATAAAATGTTGGCATGGCAGCCAAGAGCATTGCGTGAAGGCCGTAACACCAGTCTACATTATGGTTCTGGTTTCGGATGTGAGAATTCTCGAGTTTGATTCTCGTTATGCTTCATTTGAACGAAACCCTTTGATCTTGCAATTGAAGCCCGAACAGTTAATGAAAAGTTTATTTAGTCATCCTCGAGTATGAAACATCACTAGAATAATAAGACTCGTAAGATTAATTACAACGGAATAATAAACAATAAATAAAGTAATAAATTCGAGTTCAAAAACCTAGAGGTTCAAAGTCTAAATTTATTTCAGTACATGAAGGCATTCGCAAGTGACCTAGCCATAACTCGAAGCACCTAGGATCGATCGATGATCATTATTTTTAGTTAATCTTGGGTGATTCGATTTGTGATTTAAAAGGTCTTCTTTTTTCTTTTTTTTTGTACGGTTTTCCTTTATAAGTGGGTTTTTTCCTCTCTCTTTTTTTTTTTCAGTTAAATTTTGCACTCGTTCCTTCACTGATCGATTTTTCATAGTCAAGTCATTGAATCAATATTGGATAGAAGCCCATTTGTTATGTTGTATTTGTGATTGAAATCATGAATAGTATGGGTGATTGGGTCCAAGGTAGGTGGGGTTCGAACCTGAATCATATACCTGATTCTATTATAACCGATTCCCTTTCTTTGAACCTTATACCCTATCCTATTTGCACTTAACCTTGTTTTGAACCCTGACCCTATTTTTTTGGTCCGGGAACAAGGTCTACCTTGTTTCCATTTAAACATGTTTTGTAATCACCTAATATCCTATATGACTTCAAATTTTACATTAATTCACAAGAAAATAACAACGTAATCCTCTTAATTTGTATTAAAACATAAAGCACATGTAATCAATAAGTATATAAATTTTTGACTAAACGAAAACCTAAGGATCCACAAGGCTTATCATCATAAAACAAACATCATAAGACAAAGCAAAAATCCTAATATTGCATAAAATTAGCAACAAAACAATTTTTTTCATAGGGTAAAAACCAATTCTAGGTGGATCTTCGCTTGATACTAGTTCCTAGACCGATTCCAATTGATTCCCAAAAATTGGGCTGGTTCTCGGACCGGTTCAATCAGGAATTAGTTATTGACCCTATTTTTCAGGTGGTATGGTCTGATTCCTAGGTAAACTTGGTCCGATTACACACTTACGATGAATAGTTATTATCACACCTCGAATCTTATCAGAAAAGGGGGAGACACAACTGTCTTATGGTGGATGGACGTAATCTCAAACCATCAAAATCAAACTCCCAAGAGTTCTCACGATGGCGCTCTTGCTATGACAGCCACTATTCGAGAAACCTAAAAGAATTGGGAATGAGAGGGGCAAACAATTGCATCATAATAAGTGGTATGTATTTCTTATAAACAAATTAAGCTGCCAATAAGCATATATAGAGCAATACCGGGAACTCTTAATCCAAAGTCATGATATAATATACATATCGAATCAAATATGTATCGTTTACTTTCAACAAATTTTTATATAAATTAGAAATACTCGTTTCATCCACCATCATAATTTAAATATCAATGGTTGAGTTCATTGATTAATCTTTGTCAGATCACACATCAATAGTCCATTCCATCAACTAATCTTAAATTACACGTTAATGGTACATTCATTGATCAAACTTATATCACACATTAATGGGCACTGATCAATCTTATAGCACATCACATCCCAAGACTCTAGAATGGACTCCCATGAGACCACATCATCGTATAGCACTTAGCTCTTGAATAGTGCAAGGCCCTAGAATGGCTCCCGCAAAATTATGTATCGTATAACACTTAGTCTTTGTCCAATGAATATCAATAATATAAGGTCATAGATGTGGTTTTCACAAAATTACGTTATCATATAACACTTAACTCTTGACTACAAGACTCTAGAAGTGGCTTGCATCATACTCGTATCATCGTGTAACACTTAACTCTTGACCACAACACTCTAGAAGTAGCTTCCATGAGCTTACGTTATCGTGTAACATTTAGTCTTTTACTAGTTCATATCACACTTAATTTTACAAGCCTTTAACCAATCAATTCTTTTATAAAACCAATCCAAAAATTCATAGCATAAATCAATTTCACGTGCTGAATCAAATCACATTTCATTAAACCATACTCAAAGTCAATGTAATTCTTTCATAAAAGATTTTGCAAACCCAAAATATATCATTTTCCCAAAGATATTTCTCACATTATTTCAAAATTTATTTTATAAACTGATAACATTTTGAAACGTCTTTTATAAAGTATTTCTCAAATCATTGTAGAACTTGTTTCATAAGCCAAGTTCAAAAATTATATATAACAGTCGCAATACCTTTCCTAAAACATTTCTTAAGCCATTCATAATTACCAAAGCATTGTAAATATCCAATCTAGATTTTTATGCAACAAACGTGCTCTTTCATAATTTATAATATCTCAAACCTTTACCATTTTCAAAACATGAATTTATAAATTCATTGAAAAAATAGTACCACTCACCTAAAATACCTAAAACCAAACAACATAGTTAAACGAGTCAATGATCACGTAATTCTAACAATCAAATGAAAATCCACATCAAAACCTAGAAAAACACTATCTCAACTATGAAATAGCTTAACTACACCTAAACGCTAAAATGACTCTCATCCAACTCATGGCTCCACAGCCATTAATCACAATTTCCATGAAATCCCAAAGCTCAACATATCAAAGTTGGACTTCACAATTTGAATTTTACACAATTCCAAATTAAATTTAGTATAATTGAAAGAACGAGAGATGCGAATACTTACCGTGCATTGCAATACATAATAAATCGAGCTCGATGAGGTATCTGTAGTGAGTACGTGCGAGTCCCTCTTCTCTTTTTCTTTTCTCTCTCTCTTCCTTCTCCTTTCCCTTTTTCTTCTTTTCCCGAGCGGGCTCTCAGTCTCTTATTGTGAGCTGGCTCCTTTTCTTTCACTTCTTGTTGACTTTAGACCTTTCTTTGCTCTTTTGCCCCCTCTTTTTACTTTTCAAACCCATATTTTTGCAGTTACGATATTAGAGCACAATAGCACAAGTTCAAAGGTCTATATTTGAATATATAATTTCTTTTGGTTTGAAATGTAAGTTGAAATGTATAATTTTTCCCGTAAGAAGAGTCATTTCATTTTTTCAAAAAGCGAGAGTACAAGATAGGAATTCATAACCCAATAAGTCCCATAGGGCTTGCAAGGATTGGACATCCAGTTATAAATAAGGGCCTTCAATCTATGGGATTTAACAATCCAATCTGTCAACTTGTTAGACTCTCTAGAGCAATGGGTTATCTGGATATCTAAAATCGGACCAGCATATCTGTGCATTTTATAATGAGTACCATAGGTCCTACGCAAAGTGATCCGGAGCCTGTGAGAGTGTTTTATCAAATTAAAGCTATTCGGCCCTAGCAGCATCTTCTCTTCACACCGGGACTCAAGTACTTTAGGGTTTCCAAAGCAAGCTACTGTTTCAGCTTGAGCGACCGAGCTCACCCTCATAGATCGCTCCAATCAGGTTAGGATTTAATGGACTTTGTGGAATGCCGGGGCTCAAATGTACTGCACAAAAATCTTTAGGACTTTTTTAGGGTACCCTTTCCCTATTCTGCTCTTGTAGACTGAACGTTGCAGAATGAAACTATGATCGATAAGTAGAAACTACATACAAGGTGGCAATATGAGATCCTATCTATTGATGGGAAAATGTGTATATAAGTTTTTTTTATATATTTTGGTTGTTGATATCATCCTATCCCTATTTTTTTGTCCAAAAAAGAAAGAAAGAAATTTGTTTATACAAAAACATGGGAAAATGACACAAACAATCCCTAAACTTTAACTCAATATTCAATTTGGTCCCCTAACTTTTAATTTGTTCAAAATGATCCATAAACTCTAACTCAACATGCAATGTGATTCCTAAACTTTTAATTTGTTCAATACATTCCATGAATATGTGTCAAAAGTTTAGAAACAATATTGAACAAATTAAAAGTTCATGGACCACATTGTACATTAAGCTAAAGTTCAAATATCATAATGAACAAATTAAAAGTTCAATGATCAAATTGAATATTAAACCAAAATTCAGGAAGTGTTTGTCTCATTATCCTACAAAGACATCTATGAGTAGATCATTTGATGATATTTAGCTAGTATAGTAGATGGGGGAACTTTCTTTGTAGGTCGAGAAAACAATTGCAATGCCCAACTAGAAATCTGGTGTAATCAAGTCAAGTCAAATCAATACGGTGTGGAGCTCGAGCTCAACTTCATAGTTGAGCTCGAAACTCAACTTGAGCTTAATGGATTATTACAATCTCTATTGGAGCTTGACTCAACTAGAAAATTGAGATACTTGACTAAGATTAATTTATGAAGGTACTTGAGCTTGACCTCAATAAATCTCGAAACATTTATTATTAACTGATAATAATCTCTATGCAAATATAATATAAGCTCTATTATGCTCGCTAGCTAATCGAGTTGAGAACAAGTGAGCTTGAGTCGACAAAATATTTTAGTAGCTCAAACTCAAGCTTGACTATAATGAGGCCTTTTCTAAATGAAGCCCGAAAGAACAAAACCATGCGAACTTCAATCAAAACAAATAGTATTATTACAAGGGCGACTTGAGCTTAACATAGTGGTGTCATGGCTAAGAGCCCAATTGGAAATATGTGGTTCGAGGATGAACTAGACGAAGCTAGTGAATGCAGCAACAACCTCATTCAATTAGGGCGAGGTTGATCGCCGGGCCATGGGGCTCGGACAAAATGCGGCTCTGCCTCTAAGATAGCATGGGGACAAGAATTAACTGAATCTTGTATCGTTATGAGTGGGACCGAGCTTAAAATGAGTAGCCTCGCCCAATAATTAGGAAGGGCAAATTCTCTACTTCGGCCCCAAGTAGCTAGACGTTATTATAAAGGATAATATAAAAGGTAATTTTATTTTATATGGTGGAAAAAATCGAATTGTAGATTATAATATAAATAAACAAGATGTTAAAAGGCATAAGAAAAGGAATTGGGGGGCATTCCGAGAATTGAACTCGGGACCTCTCGCACCCTAAGCGAGAATCATACCACTAGACCAAATGCCCACGTGTTGCTACCTTTGCTGTCCCACTTATATATAAACGTTTTGCAGTTTCTCACCCGCCAAAATCCCCCTCCCACTCTCGTTTTCCTCCAACTTCCTCCAAAAACCCTAATCTCTCTCTCTGTCTCTCTCATACTCGCCACCGATGCAGACCCATTGTTGATTCCTCCGGTTCTCGACGGCGAGCCCAATCCGATGACGCCGGCGTGTTCTCGCGGTTGAAGCGGACGAGATGACCTCGGTCGGCGGCGGCGATGGCGGAGACCCCGCCGCGCCGATCCCCAATGCCGATTCCGTCCCTGCTGGAGCCTCGCCTGCCAATCGCGAATCCTCGCTCTCTTCGTCTACTGGTAAGCCGGAAAACCTTTCTTTTGCGGTCGAGGACTGTTCTGCGATAGTGTTGCGAGGAGGGATGAAATTTCGCTGCTTTATGCTTGCGGGGTTTTTGCTGCTCCGCTTCCGAATGTGGGGATCATTTTCGCATTTTCAATCTATTTCGACAGGATTTTTCTAAATTTTGTGAGCAATGTTCGGGAAAAAAAGTTTTTTTTTTTCTGCGTCTTTTCGAACGTGTGGAGGATTGCGTTGAGTTGGATTTCCTTTGGCGGGGTTGTCCCTGTTCTGATATGCTGTGTTGCCGTTGACAGAATCAGGTGACGTGATGGAAGGAGAGACCTTGGACGAGCTTTATGTAGAAAGCACGATGCGGTTCGATGATACTCTCCCATTAGATGGTGCATTTGAGACCCAGATCCTAGATACAGGTGGAGAGACCCAATTGGTCGATTTCGGCGGTGAAACTCAAGTAATTGATTGTGAAGACGGCATTGGGAATGTTGAGACACAGCTCTTCTTAGATGCATGTGATACTCAAGTGGCTTTTGATAGTCATAGTGAAGATACTGGTGGAACTGAAGTCCTGGGTTCTGATGATGAGATATCAGATGGTGGTTTGCACGGGGAAGGTGGTTGTCCTAGAGATGAGAGGAAGACGTCCTGCAGTCCTTTGGCAAGGATAGTGAGACCAGGGAGCAATCCGCTGCTTTAACTGATGAACCATGCAGTTCAGGTGAGTTTGTTCAGATTCTACCTAAGCATTATGTCTAATCATATTAAGTAAGCCATACGAACGACTTCAAACTTTTTATGACCATCTTTCCTTCATAGTTGGTTGGTGGATTTGTTTTTATTTTTTGCATCGGATAGATTCTTTGTTGGTTGGGAAATCATCCCAAGAAATATCATCATTGTGAAGATTGATGAAACATTAGTAGCAGGGGAGATCTTTTATTGGATGCTCGTTCAGATGTATTATCCTGTGTCCTCACCCTCTTTGAAAACATGCAAGTCAGCAGCGAATCCACTTAATATCCCTGTCTTGTGTTCTCCAAAGTTTATCATTTTCTCTGAGTCTGACAGGCTTTTGCTGTTGCTTTTGCTTTTATTCTCGAGACTGTAAAGATGACTGATTAACCCTCTTTGTTCAGTAGGGAATTTTATTTCCAAAATGCCAATTATCAGCTTAGGTCCTTATGAGTATGGTCAAATACTGAATCAGTGAATGTTCTGTTGCAGCTTTTCTGTAGTAATTATTCACTTCCATTATTGTGCACCTAAGTTGTTTTCTGCCATGTCAGATCTTGGATAATCTGTGTCAGTGTGATATAGATCGAAAATTAGGAAGTTGTGCTTTCTTCAGAATTCATGTTTTAGTTTGTTAATAATGTTTAATGTTATGACATTTCAGTGCTCCTGCCTTGTAATTGTTGCAGTGCTTCCTTGTTCTTCATCCTGATCTTCTCTTGCTTAGGTTCTGTCAGAAGGGGATTTACTTCAATTCGTGCAGCATCTCTCCGAGCATCTGGTTTGGCTGCTCGCGGCATGTACCTGAACAGTGCTAGCAGTGCAAGCATGAGGCAGTTTTCAGAAGAAGAGACTGGAGATAATGGAACATCTTTTCGAGATGCTCATCTCAAATCTGGTGAAGAATTTGATCAGGATTAGATGCTCAGACTTCTGTTGAGAATACAGAAGAGATGGAACATGGGAAGAAGTGCAAAATAGGAGTTGCACTGTTAGAAGACTCTTTGCAGAGGATATTGTTGACAACATGCCTGATGAGACAGTTGACTTGAAGGAAGTTCCTCTGGAAATGACGAACTTGCTGGATTAAGCTATGTAGAATCTCAAGAACCAGGAGATCTTCACAGGCAAATGCACTTGATTTTGTTGACAGGTTTCTGAAGGACAATGTTGACCAACTTCATGAAGAGCATGACTTTGGAAAGACTGTTGGGAGAAACCATTATCAATTTCGAGGCGCAAAAGGGCCACAGAATTTGGCCAAGAGTGCAAGTAGAATAACTGTAAGAGCAGAGGTTTTTGACTGGGATGATGGCCGTGAGGATGAGGGTGGTGGAGATATTTTCTGCAGGAGGAAGGAAGATTTTCTTTTGATGGTGGGAGCAGGTAAGTGCAGATCCGTGACTTGCCCAGGAAGCACAAAAACACATTTCAAGATGGTCAAGGAGATAGGGACGAACCATCAAGTGCTCCCTGCAAAACAACTGGCGATTTCATTCTGATTCAAATGCAATTCAAGAATGGATGGGAAAAAGTGATGACAGCCAAAGTGGCTGAAATGAATCACAAAAGGGATCTGGTAAATCAGTTGGATGAACATTCTAAAATAGATTCTTCAAGAGACAACTCGGAGGCAATTGCTGGTGATGATTGTGTGCCAGACATGCTCAATGTAGGCTTTGACACTCAACTGGCTGCAGAGGCTATGGAAGAATTGTGCCATGGAGAGGCCCTTCCTAGGGAGGATAATTGTGATATCAGCATTTCTACAAGAAAGTTGAGAAGCACAAAGAGAATTGATGATGAACAAAGTAAAAAAGCCATCCATGTCACTGCAGAAGCGTTCTAAGGATAAGAAGAGGTGCCGCAGTCCAGGACAAAAACCCAACACTTGGATATGACTGGCCTTACTGCCAATATGAGCAAAAAGTCAAATAAATTGCTTTCTGGAGAACTTACAGCATAAAAACAGGGAATCTTCGGAAGACGCCAAGCTAGTGACTTTGCTAAACAACTTGTCACCAGAACATCGAATGGAATTACTTTTGCCAGCAAGCAGCAATTACAGGGCAAAGGTGGTTTCTTTACACCCATCGCTAGAAGAACCAGATCTTCCTTGGTGGTTAATCAAGTGCAAAGGACAGAAAGTTTATCAAGGAACCAACAGAAAGGAACAGATGGTGCAGAGAATGTTGGGGTCTGTAAAAGGAAAAGAAGCACCCGAGAAGGAAGAAGCAGCAAAAAAAGTGATGATGATACGATGGTCAAGGGTAGAGGAAATTCATTGGAGCACCTCCTTGCAGTAGAAACGGGCAAGAGGTCTGCTGACAAAAACGGATGAAATCTGATGCTACAAGTAAGGGTGATCCGGAAGTACAGTCAACAGCTCAAAATTTTGAAGGCAGACTAGAGAATGCTGCTAGCGAGACCACTTCTTTCAAGTTGAATAGGGAACTGTTAGCTAAAGGTCTAAACATGACTGATGCGATTAAGCAAGTCTGAGAGAAACGGAGATGTTGGCGCACATCATCCACTGAGAATTCAGAAGCAAATGCCATGTTAGGTCATGCTCCAAGAGAAAGATGTAATGGAAATTCAGCTCATTCTACTCCGATTAACTGTTCAACGCCTATTCAATGATGCTTCGCCAGTTTGTGTGGGGAATGGTTATATGTCTCCATCATGCAAAAAGAACCTTTCAAGATCATATCTCAGAACGAAATTAAGAGCTTAAATGCATCAGGGTTACTAACCTTCTTCAGCATATAAGGATATGCGGAAGAGGAGAGACATGAGTGACATTTGTGTCTTGTACAGCCACCACTTGGATGATGATATTATCAAGCAGCAGAAAAAGGTATTAGCTGTGATTTGCTGATTTTTTTGCCAGGAATCAAATATTGTTTAAACTGTATCTTATGGCTCTCTTCTACAGATTTTGGCTCGTCTAGGAGCTTCTGCAGTGTCTTCTATTGCTGAAGCCACACATTTCATAACAGATAAATTTGTGCGCATAAGAAATATGTTAGAAGCAATTGCTTCCGGAAAGCTGGTAGTTACCCATTTATGGCTTGAGAGTTGTGGACAAGCTAACTGCTTTATCGATGAGAGAAATTACATACTAAGAGATGCTAAGAAGGAGAAGCAATTTGGCTTTAGTATGCCTGTTTCATTGGCACGCGCGTGCCAGCATCCACTTTTACTGGTAAGGTTTGATTTGGTTTTACCTAGGCCATCATAGGATCATTGTTATATTGTCAGCACATTCAAAAACGGTATCTCTGCAGGGTCGAAGAGTTTTGATCACCTCAAATGCAAAGCCTGGTAAAGACATAATATCAAGTCTAGTCAAAAGCAGTTGGTGGCCAAGTATGTAGTGCATAACTTCTCTGAAGCATTTATTGTTTACAGGATGGTAATGTCAGTTCAAATTCTTATGTTATTCTGACTTTTGAATGACTTCAGCCGATAGAGAGAATTGGAAGATCTGCATTGAGATGATAAATTAACAGATGATTTGTTGATCTTATCCTGTGAGGACGACTACGACACGTGCCTTCCTTTCCTTGAGAAAGGTCAATAGTAATGATTTCTTTTTGGACTTTCCTTATTTCTTTAAAATACAACATATAGAGACTTGATCATGTTCTCTTGTACATGCAGGAGTAACAGTATATAGTTCAGAGCTGCTGCTGAACGGGATAGTTACTCAAAAGCTGGAATACGAAAGGTTAGTTTCGAACGTACTACTGTGAACAAAATGAAATGTATGTGTGCAAGAGAGTTGGAGGGTGGTTTTTTTTCATCTTTTTTAGAATTTATTTTTTATTATTGTTCTTTGGGGCCATTATTTTGTCTTCTAACTTATTCTTGCTTTTTATCTTTTTTAAGTCGTTCTTATGCCAGTACATCAGTATCAAATTTCAGAGAGCTTGAAA